>QLOH01000401.1:0-600000 GCA_026901365.1 Sesbania bispinosa
ATACATACATTGGATTGTCATTCTGAGATGTAGAAACATTATTAGAAACAGGGACAGTAGGTATAACTTGACTTACAACCAGATTTTCTGGCAAAGTCATAGAGGCAACTTGGTCTCTATTAACACTACTATTTCCATTACCCCCATTATTATCATTATTATTCACAGACTCATTTGCCTGGGTGGTGGATTTCCAGAATTTGTAGTTGTATCCCTATTATTGTTTCCATTTCCTACTTGCCTTGCATTATTATCCATTTGAACAGATATTGTTCTACCACTTCTCAAACGCATGCAAGATCAATATTCAGAAAATAATAACACACTACTTTTTGGCAATTTTGTCCCACTGGGCGTGCCAATTTGTTTGTGGTGATAAAAGCTAATCTCAAAAAATTATTTTTTATCACTTTTGATTCTAAGAACAATCTGGGGATTAGAATCAGATCCTCTTACGAGACTCTTTTAAAAAGTAGGTTTACAGTGTTTACTTTGAAGAATTTACGAAAAGTTTACTTTTCTGAAGAGTTTCATACAAATTGATTCAGAATTTCTTCAACTAAAGTTCTAAGTTACAGTTTTGAAAACCAGAAAGAATATAATTGCAAAGCAGTCAAAGTAGAAGATTGAAAAGAGAGAAAGATTTGCATTGAATGTAAATTGAAGAAAAAAATGAAGAAAAATAAAAGAAAACAAGAAAAAGAGAAGAACTTTGTAAAAAGAATGCAAAGAAAAGACAGAAACGATAAAGAATAATGTAAGAACAATTGCATTAATGAAGAGTGGACAGAATCAACATACTATTACTCCTTGTAACCTGTGTAGTCGCTGATAGATTGGACGTTTTTAGGTGTTTCAGAGTTTTGAGTACAAATGATTTCCAACCCTTATTACGTAGAAAGTTCACCTATTTATAGTTTTTCATTCTAACGGCTACCTAATGTACATTTGACACATAAGCATTCTCTATGTGTTGGCAGCCTGCATGCTTGCCACGTTTTCTGCTAACCAAAAACCTGCCCTTTATCCTTGTACTTTTCAAAGTACTTCCAATGGGATGTTTCCATCTGTCCTTGATCAGCAAACTTCTTTAACTTCCATTAACTGTTTTCTTCTCTCTTTTGTTTGCTCGAACAGATCACTTCTTGATTCAGAAATCTTCTAAGTCTTCTTGCATCTTGTTTTCGATTTTCTGCTTTCTGTAATTTCGAAATCTTTCTCTTCGATTTCTCGAAATCTTCTTTCTGAAATCTTGACTTCATGTACTGTAAAAATCCTTCATCTTTGACACTTAGCTTTTTCTGTTGATACTTAAGTTCACTAAGTACTTCCTGATTTCGAGATTTGATTGCATTTCTTTGTTTGCCACGTGTCAAGCTCTGTTTGGCATAATCAAAGGTCATGAAGACCACCAGCCACCGTCCATTCAACCTCATTATGATGGTTCTTCTCATTGGACACTTGAAGAGGCTCATTTATGAACCTTAGCTCATTTTGCTCCTTTAAATAGGAGTTCCATTTGGATTTATCCTTCATACTTTCTCATCCTTCTTCTTCTCCTTTTCTAACTCCTTTGAAGAATATGAAGAAGTTTATTCCTTTGGCTACTGCGTACAACCCAATCTGGAATAATTTCATTTTTTATAGGGTTGACGAAGTGGCCAAAGCTATAGGCTTTTTCAACCTTTCTTTCTGAAGGTTTCTTTTTGGGTTGAACGTAGTAGCCAATTAAAGGTTCATTTATAAAATAAATGAATCTTGTTTTTTACTTTCCCAGGCTAACTTTCTTATCACCCATGCACCAAGGGCTGCGCAATCACGTCATCATAAGACTTTTTCCTTGGGTCAATCAAAGCCTGTGGGGGAAGAAGAAGAGGAAGAGGTTTGGTAGACAGGAGTCAAGTACATCCTGTAATTTAGGATAGTTTCTTTTCTAATGTATGGAACACATAGGATAGTTTCTTTTCTAAGAAGTATTTCCAATGTATTCGAACTTATGTAATTCGAATTTGGATTATGAATAAAAGAACTATCTTTTACTTTTCTAAGTACTAGAAATATCATATTCTCGAATTCATTTTTATCTTCTTTTCGAATTTCTGAAGTTTTCTTTATATCAACTTCAACAAAGAACTTTCTAAGTTATCAAATTCATTAGCAAACTCGAAAAGTTAATCTTTTATGTTTTCTGTGAACTCGAAAAGTGTAAACAACTTACAAACTTGTGAAATTCGAAATTCTTAAAATTCAAATCCCAACACTAGCCTTCTTTGCAATCGTCATTATTGTTTCACGGCGCTAAAGGACTAGTTGAAAATGATAATAATATACAACAAAGTTCAAGATATCTATTTTTTTAAAAGCATAATGTTGTAATGCATAATATATCTTCAAATTAAAAAATAACCCAACGAGCAATTTGAACAACTTCATGATATCAATGCTTTTAAGCAAGGAAGATATGAAACAAAACTTCATGATATCTCTTCTTTTTGTTTACACTTTCTTGACGTGGATATTGTGAATGGATTGGAACCTTTATATGTGTTCCCTACCACTTTGTACAAGTGCAACTTATTCTCCTCCCTTCACCATTCCTTGCTTCTGCATATGGAAACCATAAAATATGATCATAAAGAAACAAAAAGCCCTTCACCATTCCTTGCTTCTGCATATGGAAACCATAAAAATATGATCATAAAGAAACAAAAAGAAATAGGGGAATGCTAGTTTATGTGAGTATTATTTTGGTGGCAAAAGAATCTATTAAGTGAATGGCATGCCCCAAAAAATTTCAGCAATCATGTCCAAAGTGTATGCGGCAAGTTAATGAAGTTTCATTTTATAGCCACACATTTAAACAATCAAATCAAAAATTGAGTTTATATTCAATAAAAGTTTAACAATCCATTTAAAAGGATTTTCTTTTTCTTTGATAGAAAAAAGTCTTTCAAATATACCAAAGTTGTGATTTAAAAATTTTATTGAATATATAATTTAACTATACATACATAACAGAACATCTTGGATATAAGTTTCTTGAAGGGAGAAAAAAAGACTGCATCAAGGTAATAATCATATATTTTAACTATCTGGGTTATCTAAATTAAAGCTGAATCCATGAATAAGAAACATATCTGACTGATATATAATTTCATACAGTAAATGAACAATTAAACTATTGCAGTGTCAATAAACATCTAACACTGCTCCAGGATGGGACATTACTATGATAGGAATTTGACGTCTTTGTAGAACCACCCAAGCTCCAGCCCCATCCATTTCTTTGTTTTGAAGTGCAATCTGATGCAAGACATGGACCAATTTTAATAAAAGCATGCCACGTCAGGGTCTACCATTAAATTGCTGACTTGGCAATCTGGGAGAGTACAATGCAAAGAAAGGATGGGATCCCCTTTATGGAGTGATGATGATTCATCCTTTATGATCCCCTTTTCTCATATTTTCTTGTGAAGTGGTTAATTGTCAGTCACCATTGAAAAATTGCATTGGCATCACTAAATTTAATCACCGAGAAATCAACAGTTAATTTTTTTTTTCATTTTTAGCATGTTTGGTTCAAATTAGTTCTAAGAAAACATTTTTAAAAAAATTGCTTATAAAATACTGTTAAAACAAAAAAAATCTATTATTTTCTCAAAATAAAGTTAATCCAAATCTGTCTTGTACTGACTACAAATCTACAATCCACAAGATAGCCAACACATTGAAATGATGAAATAAGTGGTACCTCTCATGTTTAGTATCTCCCCCTTGAGCTGTTCAGCACAGGCCTCACAGTGCATGTTCATATTAAGTTCCACGGTAACTAGTCCACTAACCTGGAACAACAACAAATTGTTATGAGTAATGTTAATTATTCATTATCTAATCTAGATATAGTTTAGTATTAATTTTCTTTGGTAATTAGCGGGAAAAACCTGGTGATAGATCAAAGTAAAATAAGAGTTTCATGAGTGCAAAAACTTTATAAAGACAACATACTAACTTGTAAATAATTTTATGATGCAGATTCTGTGTATATTTCAAAATTGAGACAAAATGATTTTATGATGCAGGTTTTGTGTATATTCCAAAATGATGTAGATTGAAGGATTCTGGAGCCGCTGCTTCTTTGTCTTCAACTTCAATTAGTCACAAACTCAATGGCTTGCAAGATTTGCAATACAACTTTTGTGTGTGTTTATATAATTTTCATCAGAACATGAAGCATGTCCCAAATTAAATTAAATTAATTAACCCTACTGAGTTTGGTTTATTATCATTCTATCTCAATTCCACTCACACCACATTTACCATAAACTTTTAACTGTGAAGAACTGATAAGCAAATGAGAAATTTAATCTAATTACATCTTGCTAGAAGTTTGGGAAAAACTTACTTGTAATATGTGTAGAAACCATAGGAAGCAGTAGAAGGGGGGTTGAATAGTGTTTTATAATTTTAAACAGATTTTATGAAAACTTTTTCACAAGCAAAGTGTTTAACAAAAGTTTTGAGCAACTTGCTGAAACTGGAGTTTTCAGAGATTTGTTGAAGTGCTTCAGCAGGTCCAAAAGACAATGTTATAAACTTGTTTTATAAGATGTTTGAGATTATTTTAAGGTTCAAGTTTATAAAACAGATTATTTAGAACCCTCCTGTTAGCACAAATAACAAATAAAATGAGATAAGGGTAGATAAGACCTAGCCAAGAATTTATCCTGGTTCACTCACATCCACCATGAGCTACGTCCAGTCCCAATGCCAAACTAGCAAAGGATTTTCACTAACTGAGCACAGTTACAAGTATTCTTTTATCCACAGCCTCTTCAGGATAAAACCCAAGTATTGTTTTACAGACAAGCCTCTCCAGGCTCAAACCCAAGTATTGTTTAAACAACAAGCCTCTTCAGGCTCAACACACAACCAATGTATAAAAAGAAAATGCTTAAGCTTTTAAACTACACAAGTTCAAAGCTTAAACTGGGTAAGATGTACAAATAACCGAGTATAACTCAAGATAAGAAATTGTTGTACAAATGAAACAAATGAATATCTAAATATCAGAGAATGTTTGAGCAACGTTTCAGCAAGTTCGTTCGTTCTCTCTCTATTCTTCTGCATGGAGACTGGTTTATATAGGACTGGAAAAGAAATCCGTTGAACTCCATTTGATTTCCGTTGAGAGACTGCATTAAATGCAAATGCCCCCGTTGAGACACATAGCCTTGGTAGCTTGCAGTAGCAGGTGCAGCAGGTAGAGGTGTCAGCAGCGCAGACTCCACTTTTTCTGGGCACAGTGTACTTCACAGCAGAGATTGCCTTTTTGGTGACTAGAAATTTGAATTATGGCAAAAAGCAAATGTTCTAACTTTCTGGAAGAAGAAGAAGAAGAAGAAGCACAAGCAACGGAGAAAGGCTACGGTTGACTTGAGTCTTCAAAGGGAATCAGCAGAGAAGCACTTTTCCAACAAGGTACAAGCTTCAGTACGACGTCTCTCTTCATCAGAAGGTTCTCTGGCTTTAGTAGGTCTTGATCATTCAGCAGGTTCCTCTACTTCAGCAGGTTGCACCACATCAGAGGGTTGTTGTATCAGACATCTTCTGAAACACAGAAACTACCTTCAACAGAAAATTGTTCTTTCTCATAAGGAATATTAACCAAATTTTTTATCCATTAAAACTTAGGGTTATGAGACTTAAACATTAACCATTTAATAATATTTTGAGACTCAACATTCTACCCCTTTTTAATGATGAAAAATTTGCTTAAACTATCAAATATCTGAAGGGAAATAAGGAAATAAGTTTAGGAATGCTCCCCCCATCTCAGATACTTGAAAAGAAATAGAGAACTTGCTTTGCTTTGCTCCCCCTGAATAAGAGATATCTTCTCTGAAAAGAGCTTCCACTTCAGATTTTGTTAGTTTATATTACTCCCCCTTGTTGAGTCTCAAAATGTTATTAATGAAATTAATAATGTTTTAAGAACTCACAAATCCTAAGTTTTAATGGACAACAAATTTGACTTAAAAAGGGATTAATTATTTATTATGAGAACAATATAACTTGAAGGTATTTTGATTTACTATTTCAGCAAGTACTATAAAGAAGAAGCCTCAAGTTGAACCTGCTGATATGAGGAACCTCTGAAGAACCAAGACCTGTTGAACTCATATCTACCTTCTAAAGTGTTACAGAATCTTTTATTATAAAAGAACTGCTGAAGACCTCGTTACAGCTGTTGACTGAAGCCTGAAAGTTGCCTGCTCAAGACTTCATACATCATTAACGTCTGAAGCAAGTTTGATTCATTTAAGGAATGTTTTCAAAGTTCCTTTTTGCTGTCAAAGTCATCTTACCTTAAAAGGAACCTGTTGTACGTGTTAGAGCAGTGTTGCAGACTGCAACACCTGCAATTCTCAAAAGTCAGAAGCTTTAAAGAAGATTGTTTCACAACGTCTCAAATAGAATTTATTGCTATCTCTCAACGGTGGATGAACCACTCTTCAACGGATTCATTTCAAGACTCTATAAATAGCTTCTCTAAAGACTTTGAAGATGTCGGCCAAGGTCTATATGAAAATTTATCAAGCCAACACTCTGCTGAAATTATTTTGAATTTCCTCGTACATAGAATTTCTCATTTGTATCATGAGTTATACTCAGTTAACCTTTGTACAAGAACTCTTGTGTTTAAGTTTCTCAGAAACTTAAACTTATTATCATTGTAAACATTGTAAAGTGTCTAAGAGCCTGGAGAGGCTTGGAGAAACAAAGAATACTTGTTGTTGTTAGCCTGAAGAGGTTGTGTCCAAAGAATACTTGTGGTTTAGCTTGGAGAGGTTGTGTTCAAAGAATACTTGGTGTTTAGCCTGAAGAGGCTGGGAGCAAATAATACTTGTATCAGATCTGATTAGTGGAAAATCCAGTGGTGTGTTTGCCCTGGGACTAGACGTAGCTCACTGTGTTAGTGGGTGAACCAGGATAAATTGTTTGGCTAAGTTTTCTCAACCCTTATCTCTTTACTTTCTGTTTTAACTAACAAAGGAGGGTTCTAAAAAGTGATTTTATAAATCCAAGTAGCAAAACAATCTTGTTTATCACATAAAAATATTTCAAAACCATTTTACTCAACATGTTGAGTCATATCAGCAAGTTGCTGAAAACTCCAGTTTCGGAAGGTTTCTCAAATCTATTTACAAACATTTTGCTTGTTTCAAAAGGTTTTCATAAAATCTGTAAAAAATTATAAAACACTATTCAACCCCCCTTCTAGTGTTTCCTGTGGTTCTAACAGTTGGTATCAGAGCTCAACCTCGGGTTTAGCATCTAATAAGTGCTGAGGGAAGAAGATCCAGATGAAAACCTCAACAAGATATGGTGTCTATATCTCTGAAGGAGCATCTGTAACCAGACCACCAATCTTCAACAGAAAAGATTATTCTTTCTTGAAAGAACATATGAAGTTATTCATGGAATGCTATAATCTAGATCTCTGGGATATAGTTATTGATGGTGACTATCTTCCCATGAGAGATGGTATACCCCTTTCCAAAGTTGAGTAGTCCCATGAGCAGAAGATCAAAGTTCAACTCAATGCTCAAGCCAAGCTCTACTTAATTTGTTCTCTGAACAGAGTTGAGTATGATATGGTTAAGGGATTCTACTCTGCCAAGGAAATATGGGATTGGCTAGCCTCATATGCTCTTATAGAAGATGAAGATTACAAGTCCATAAAAGAGCATTTCTCTGAAAACGAAGAAGATTCATCAGATGAAGAGAATCAGTGTCTAATGGCAAATCAATCAGAAGAGACTGATCATAAGGTAACATCTCTAACTCTTCTTGATGAATATGATGACTTAGTTGATAGTACCAAGGACTTCTTCAGAAAGTATAAGAAGCTTTCAAGTGCTTATGCTGCTGCATGCACTAAAAACAAGGATTTTGAAAAAGAAAATCTTATACTTAAAGAAGAGCTTCTGAAATAAGAGAATAGTAAGCTAAAAATCTACTTGAAGAAAAGCAGGAACTTCAAGGACAGATTTTAGAACTTACAAAAGACCTAGCCAACTTTACTGAAGGAACAAATAATTTTAACAGATTATTGAAAACTCAGAAAAGATTGAATGATAAAAGAGGCTTAGGTTTCTCTGAAAAACTATCACCTAAATCATCAAGTTCTGATCAGCATAAAAAGGATAAGAAAAAGGTTGATGGGTGTCCTCATTGTGATAAACACGGATTATTTAAATCTGAATGCAAGCAGAATGAGGAACCTGTACCTGTAACTGACCCTGGTGGACCCAAGAAAATATGGGTACCAAAATCTCTCATTATTTCTCTTACAGATGTCTTAAACAAATCAAAGAAGACTCCAAAAATTACTGTAGAAGAATGGATGAAAGGAACTCAAGATGAAAAGAAAGTCTATGTTCCAAGAGCTTTCAACACAAGCTGCTGAAGCTTCAAATTCTCTGCTGGAAACAATGTTGAGTCTCAATAAATACATGTTATCAACTCAAATCCATATGTATCTCTGTTGGTAACATTGTTTAATATTACAACTTTAATACCTGTGACTATCTGAAATCATTTGAAAATGTGTGAAAATTTATATGCATATATCTTTCTGAAATGCATGAACTCTCTGATATATGTGTCTGCTGAAATTTCTACTTGCTTAAATTTATGAACCTGCTGAAACACATACTTTCTGAAATTGGAACTTAATGACCTGGCACTCTGAGACAGTTGGTCTTTCACCTACTTTCTGAAACTGCACGATTGCACGTCTCCCCAAGTCTGCGCAGCCAGTAACTGTAATCATTAATGCTACCTGAGCCTATAAATACATCTACATATGCTAGTCATCAGTTACACTCTCTTTGTTCTCTTCTGTTGTCTTTTCTCTCTGCACTCTTTGAGCTCCCAGTTAACCTAATTTCCTCCAAGTTTCCTTCTGCTACTTCAATGGCCTCCAAGAAAGCCGGTGGAAAGATTGTGCCCTCTAGAAGTGTTAACTTCAAAAATCTTGCTCAGGTCGGGTTGGACCTTGAAGATTACTTCAGAAGTGCTGGGTGGCTTCCCTTCTTTGAAGTGATTGATTGTGGCTGGCATGAGGCTAGTGTCTTCGAATTTTGGAGAACTGCTAGAGAAGTGGAAGGTAACAAGAAGGTGTATCTGAAGGAAAATGTGATGGGTCATGAGATTATGGTGGACAACAAAGTGCTGGAACAAGTCACTGGTATCAAAGGTGAAGGAGCTATCTTCATGCCTGATTGGGAAGCTAAAAATGGAGGTGCTGGAAAATACAACAAATTACTGTTTGGAGAAGTAGATCCCTCAAACCCTAAGGGAACTGGTATGCTGACCATCCCTAGGTTACTGTTTTCTATACTGGGGTGTTGTATTATCCCCAAGGGAGGAGGCAAAGATCATATATCTGAGTTGGAAAGGTTCTGTGTCATTCACTTTCTCCAAAAGAAGAAGATAAATCTGCCCTAGGTCATTCTCTATGGGATGCTTAAGAGGACTCGAGACTCTGCTACAAACTTGCCTCATAATACCCTGATAATGAAGATTCTGATGCACTGCAAGGTACCAGTGGAGAACTTATTTGATCATAAACGCCCAAGCTTCTTTAATGCAACAACTGTGAAGCAGATGGGTCTCTTGAAGAAATCTTCTGAAAGTACCATAGAGCCTAGGAAAAAGGCTCAAGTTGCTACCTTCCAGAAGGGTTTGTTGCAAATTCTGGAAGAGGAGCTACATGGAGATGTTCACAAGGAGGAGTTCAGACCTGCTGAAGTTACTCCAGAAAAGAAGATGGTTAAGAGACCAAGGACAAAGGTCTTTCAGAAGATTCTCTCTCATGCTGATCTAGAAAGGGTGAGAGAAGTAGAGGCATCTATCAAAAGGCTACTTCATCTGAGAAAGTAGCTGAAGCTTTCATTCAACATGAACCTGAACCTGTTCAGAAGGTTCACACTGAACCCTTTGAAATTGTGGGTCAGACAACTAGAATGCCTGCTGAAGCTACCAAGCCTACCTTAACCCATGAGGGACATGCTCAGATGAATGAAGCTGAGGGTGGAAGTTCTTCAGAACCACTCATTATTAAACCTATCACTTCTATGCATCCAAACCCAGAAATCCAAAAGGTGGTAGAGACTGTTGCTGCCATTGATAAGGAAGAAGAAAGAAAAAGAAAAGAGCAAGAAGACAATGATAGGGCCTTGGCTGAAGCTGCCCAAAAGGCCATGCTAGAAGATGAAGAATATGAAAGAGGAGCTGGAAACAAAAGGAAAAGACCTTCCAAAGCAACCAAAGCCAAGAAGAAGAGGTTGCTTTCACCAGTCAAAGAAGTTGCTCCTGCTCCTATCCCAATGATCACAAGGAGCAAGTCTATCCCAAAGGATGATGCTGGGATTTTTCAAGAAGCTCTCAAGCAAGTTCAAACAAAATCTGTGTTAGACTTGAAGAAAGAGAGGATTGTGAAGAGGAAGGTGAAGGCTCCCTTGCCTTTTGTTCTATATGACTGGACAAAGACAAAGATGTACCAAAGAAAGCTTCAGGAAGCTCCTGTGAAGCTTGTACCTGCTGTAAAGCCCTACAAGAAAACAAAGGTACTCTTTGATAATCTTGATGAGGAAGACTTGGAAGATCTGGAGGATCCTATCATTGTTCACATCAAAATGGTAGAATCTACAACTCTAAAAGAAATAAACCAACCTGCTGTTGATGATAAGGTTGAAGAGGTTACACCAATTGGTGAACCTGCTGAGAAGAATGATGTTGATGAGGTTGCACCTACTGATAGCAACAAAGGTGAACCCACAAAGACTTTTGCTGCTCCATGTGTTGATAATGAAGATACTCCTGCTGACATCAACCTGGAAGAACCTACTGTGGTTTTTGCAAATAAAGAGTCAAGTGTTGACAAGGTTGTTGCAGCTACTGAAAGAGAGAAGTTTGTGGAACCTATTGATGACCCTATGGAGATTGAACCATGTGTTGATGAGATGAGCCTCATACCTGCTGATCCCTCAAGAACTATTTTTGGTGAAAGTGATGAGGAAACTGAAAATCCTCTTGCTATGGTCTTGTATGAAGGACCCATTCTCTCTGAAGGCATTGATTGGCATTCAGAATGAAGTTATGTGTTGAAGGAGAAATGTATATTTATCTTTGAAGGTGACTTGTCTTTGAGATAGAGGATGTGGAAGCGAAAGACAAGGGATATTTCAAGAAGACCAACTTTTGATAAGGCTACTCCAATTCTAAGTTTTAATGATCTCTTGAGGGCTGCTGAATTCTCTCACAGATACTATCTGAATGCTCAATTCCAAAGGAAGAGGTTACCCAGGTTTCCAAACCTATATGAGGAGCTTCTTCATTTCAAAGATCATCTGCCACTTAAGCCTCCCATGCAAGAAGGTCTGCATGTAGATTCAGTTGAAGCTGGAAGGATAAGGAGGATGATCAGAAGCTCAGGGGGAGGGTCTGATCAACTTGAAAAGATTAGACAAGGTGTACAACCTCCTAACCACTACTGGGAGATAATTGATGTGGAATCACCAGAGGCTGTGGCTATACCTGCTGAGGACTGGCTTCTTATCAGAAAGTTGCACATGGAAGCTGAAATTTATTCTAAGTATGTTGCTGAGAAGGCTGGTTGCAGAGGTTTCAAGCCACCTAGACCACTCACCATGAAACCATCCACCAAAGTCTATTGGCTACCAGATAGGATTGTACCAAGGCTACCCTTTGTAGAAGGTCCTGAAGACAAGAGCAAGCAACCAAAGTTCTATACTGCTTACCTGGAACATCTTGAACCTCTCAACAAAGAATAATGGGAAAGACTCCCTGAAGACCTTGAAGCTTATGGGGGTTTTGACCACACTTATAGAGACGGGATCTAGGATTCCTACTGGGCTGAAAGAGTAAAGGAAGGGTCTTGCTCAGGTACCAGATATGATTTTGTTGAATGCATGACCAAGAGCTCTCTTTCTACTCAAGAGTTTAAGACTTGGTTACCTGGGAATTTTCCTAGCTGTGACCTTCTGCTGAAGGAGTACAATGAAAAAGACTGGGCTACTGTTCCATATTGCCCTACTGTCTACACTTTCCTGGTGGCTAATCCTACTAATTACGATTTTCCGGTTGCTTTTGTGGAGATAATCTTTCACTAGAAGCACGTGTACATCATTTTCAAGGAAGCTGACCTTGCTGAAGTGCTTGCCACGAAAGAGGAAGACATCAGAAGGCTGAGAAGGAAGAACAATAGAGTGCAAAATATGATGAGGCATTTGAATGTCGTTCCTCTTCGCACTTAGAGTGTAGATCCCAAGCCAAAGCTTAAGAGGACCAACAGTTTTTAATTTGCCAAGTTCATAAAGTCTATGTGTTCACAACTTTTTGTTTTATTTTGAACCTTATGATTGCTTAAATGATAATATTCTCTCTTCCTACGTGAAATATGATCTGACTACGTTCATTTATTACCTTTGTGAAGCATTTAAATATGTTATGTGTTGCAATAATTGAATTCTCTTGCTTGAACATTGATTAAGAGTATCATTTATTGCGTCTGTGTACTTCTACCCTTTTGAATAATGACAAAAGCGGGAGTATGAAAAAGAAAGCTAAAAGGAAAGCTAAGAAAAGAAAAGGATAAAAAGAAGTATCTAAAATTAAAAATTAAAAGTGTCACTGATACCTAAATGTTTCTGGAAGAAATCTTTGTTTCAGGGGGAGCAAAATTTCAGAACAAGTATCTAAAACAGGGGGAGTATATTCTTAGTCTTTACTATTTTATTTCCCTTCAGATATTTGCTAAATTTCTTTTTAAACAAATTTGTCATCATTAAAAAGGGGGAGAATGTTCAGTCTCAAAATGTTATTAATGAAATTAATAATGTTTTAAGAACTCACAAATCCTAAGTTTAATGGACAACAAATTTGACTTAAAAAGGGATTAATTATTTATTATGAGAACAGTATCACTTGAAGGTATTTTGCTTTACTGTTTCAGCAAGTACTATAAAGAAGAAGCCTCAAGTTGAACCTGCTGATGTGAGAAACCTTCTGAAGAGCCAAGACCTGCTGAACTCATATCTACCTTCTGAAGTGTTACAGAATCTTTTATTATGAAAGAACTGTTGAAGACCTCATTACAGCTGTTGACTGAAGCCTGAAAGCTGCCTGCTCAAGACTTCATACATCATTAACGTCTGAAGCAAGCTTGATTCATTTAAGGAATGTTTTCAAAGTTCCTTTTTGCTGTCAAAGTCATCTTACCTTAAAAGGAACCTATTGTACGTGTCAGTGCAGTGTTGCAGACTGCAACACCTGAAATTCTCAAAAGTCAGAAGCCTTAAAGAAGATTGTTTCACAACGTCTCAAATAGTATTTAATGTTATTTCTCAACGGTGGATGAAGCACTCTTCAATGGATTCATTTCAAGACTCTATAAATAGCTTCTCTAAAGACTTTGAAGATGTCGGCCAAGCTCTACATGAAAATTTATCAAGCCAACACTCTGCTGAAATTATTCTGAATTTCCTTGTACTTAGAATTTCTCATTTGTATCCTGAGTTATACTCAGTTAACCTTTGTACAATAACTCTTGTAAGTTTCTCATAAACTTAAACTTATTATCATTTTAAACACTGTAAAGTGTCTGAGAGCCTGGAGAGGCTTGGAGAAACAAAGAATACTTGTTGCTGTTAGCCTGAAGAGGCTTTGTCCAAAGAATACTTGTGGTTTATCCTGAAGAGGTTGTGTTCAATGAATACTTGGTTTCTAGCCTGAAGAGGCTGGGAGCAAATAATACTTGTATCAGATCTGATTAGTGGAAAATCCAGTGGTGTGTTTGCCCTGGGACTGGACGTAGCTCACTGTGTTAGTGGGTGAACCAGGATAAATTGTTTGACTAAGTTTTCTCAACTCTTATCTCTTTACTTTCTGTTTTAACTAACAAAGGAGGGTTCTGAAAAGTGATTTTATAAATCCAAGCAGCAAAACAATCTTGTTTATCACATAAAAATATTTCAAAACCATTTTACTCAACCTGCTGAGTCATACAAGCAAGTTGCTGAAAACTCCAGTTTCGGAAGGTTGCTCAAATCTATTTACAAACACTTTGCTTGTTTCAAAAGGTTTTCATAAAATCTGTAAAGAATTATAAAACACTATTCAACCTCCCTTCTAGTGTTTCCTGTGGTTCTAACACCCCTTTTGTCATCAATCAAAAAGGTTTCCAGAGCATGCTGAAGTGATAAATAAGCATCAGTGCATAACGAAATTCAGGGTAAAGGAGTTACTGAGAGGGCTTAACAGTAAAAGTGCAGCAAACACTAGATAAATTCAGCAGGTAGCATATAACATCAAGGTCAGTTTTCAGATAAAGCAAGTATGTGTAGATTATCTCTAATGAACTTAAATCTATCTTCAGTAAGAGGTTTTATGAATATATCAGCCCATTGTTGCTCTGTGTCAATGAACTTTATATCAAAAACACCTTTCTGAACATAGTCTCTAATGAAATGATGTTTGATTTCTATATGCTTAGCTCTAGAATGTTGAATGGGATTTTTAGAAAGATTTATGGCACTTGTATTATCACAAAATACAGGAATAGATTTAAAGGGGATGTTGAAATCTTCAAGTTGATATTTTACCCATAGAAGCTGTGAATAACAGCATGCAACAGCAATGTACTCAACTTCAGCAGTTGAGAAGGCTATGGTACTTTGCCTTTTGCTAGCCCAACTGATCATATTCCCTCCAATGAAGTGGCATCCTCCACTTGTTGATTTTCTTTCAACTCTATCTCCAGCAAAATCAGCATCACAATATCCTAGTAATCTACAGTCCTTACTCTTCTTATAGCATAGACCAAGATTAGTAGTACCATTGAGATATTTGAAAATTCTTTTAACAACCTTGTAATGAGTTACTCTTGGATCTGATTGAAATCTTGCACACAAGCATACACTGAACATAATATCAGGCCTACTTGCTGTAAGATACAACAGGGATCCAATCATGTCTCTATACATGGTTGGGTCAACACATTCTTCTCCTTCATCTTTACTTAAGATTGCTGAAGTGTGCATAGGAGTTGACATAGGCTTGCAATCATGCATTTTAAACTTCTTAAGCATTTCTTTTGTATATTTCTCCTGATGGATCCATATACAATCAGAATCTTGCTTAATTTGAAGTCCTAAGAAAAATTTGAGTTCACCCATTAAACTCATTTCAAATTCAGATTGCATAAGCCTTGAAAACTAAGTGCACAAAGAGGAATTTGTTGATCCAAAGATAATGTCAACAACATATATTTGGACCAGAATTAGGTCTTTGTTAGACATTTTTCTAAAAAGAGTTGTGCCAACTTTTCCTCTTTCAAAACCATTTTTGAGTAGAAAGTTGCTCAATCTGTCATACCAAGCTCTGGGAGCTTGTTTCAGACCATACAGAGCCTTTTTCAGTTTAAAAACATGCTTAGGAAAAGTCAGATTTTCAAAACCAGGGGGTTGTCTAACAAATACCTCTTCCTCAATGAATCCATTTAGGAAGGCACTCTTTACATCCATTTGATATAGTTTGATGCCATTATTGGCTGCATAGGAAAGTAAAATCCTAATGGCTTCAAGCCTTGCTACTGGAGCAGAAGTTTCAGTGAAATCAATACCTTCTTGTTGATTGTAGCCTTGTGCAACCAGTCTGACCTTGTTTCTGACTACTTGACCATCTTCAGAGAGTTTGTTTCTAAACACCCATTTGGTTCCTATTATAGTTTTCCCATGGGGTTTAGGAACAAGAGTCCAAACATCATTCCTTACAAATTGATTAAGCTCTTCTTGCATGGCTAGGATCCACCCTTCATCATGTAGAGCTTCCTCAATATTCTTTGGCTCAATTTCAGAGAGGAAGGAAAGATTATTGACTTCTCTAAGTCTTGATCTTGTTCTTACTCCTTTTGAAGTATCACAAATGATTTTCTCTCGATGATGATGAGTTCTGTATCTCCACTCATGCCTGCGAGAAAATACTTGCTCATTCAGAGACTCAACATTGACTTTGTGAAGAGGATTAGTTTCAGCAGGTTGATTGGAAGTCTGTTCAGCAGGTGCTTCATTTTTTACCTCTGGAGTCTCTGAACTAGGATTTAGCTCCATACCTGCAAAATCCTCTTCTAGATCTGATAGTTCCCTATCAGTCTCTTTAGCATCATTGAATCTAACATGAATAGATTCTTCAACTGTCAAGGTTCTAGAGTTGTAAACTCTATAAGCCTTGGATGTTTCTGAATAACCAATGAAGAATCCTTTGTCAGATTTAGAATCAAATTTTCCCAGATCATCTTTTGTGTTAAGTATGAAACACTCAGCCAAAAATGTGAAAATAAGAGATGTTGAGTTTTCTTCCTCTCCACAATTCATAGGGAGTTCTTTTGAGAATTGGTCTTACCAAAATTATGTTTTGAATGTATCAAGCTATGTGAACAGCCTCTGCCCAGAAGGATCTTGGTAGGTTGCTTGAAATAAGCATGGTTCTGCCCATCTCTTGCAAGATTCTGTTCTTTCTCTCAACAACCCCATTTTGTTGAGGTGTTCTAGCCATTGAGAAATTGTGTGAGATCCCATTCTCATCACAAAACATACTGAAGCTTGAGTTTTCAAACTCACCACCATGGTCATTTCTGATTACAGAAATGCAAAATCCTTTTTCATTTTGCACCTTCTTACAGAATTTTGTGAAATTCTCAAAAGTTTCATCCTTGCTTTTGAGGAATATTACCCATGTGAATCTAGAGTAGTCATCAACAATGACTAAGCCATACTTCTTACCAGCCAAGCTTTCAGTTCTTGTAGGACCAAACAGATCAATGTGAAGTAGTTCTAAAGGTCTTGAGGTAGACACAACATTTTTTCTCTTGAAAGAGCTTCTTGTTTGTTTACCTTTAAGACAGTTTTCACATAAAATGTCAGATTTGAAAGAAAGCTTGGGTAATCCTTTTACAAGGTTGTGCTTTGTAAGCTTTAAGATTAATCTCAAGCTGGCATGCCCGAGTTTCTGATGCCAAATCTATTTTTCATCTTTAACAGAAATTAAACAAGTCACATTTTGATATGCAAGTTCCTCAAGATCAATTTTATACACATTGTTGTGTCTCTTGACAGTGAAAATTACTTGGTCAGAAGCATCTTTGACTACACAATCTTCCTTAGTGAAGGATACAACATATCAACTGTCACCTAATTGACTTATGCTCAACAGGTTGTGTTGAAGACCTTCAACAAGGAGAACATTCTTAATAACAGAGAGAGGGGAGATACCTACTGAACCAATGCCAGTGATTCTACCTTTCTGATTTCCTCCAAAGGTCACCACCCATCCATCTTTAGGTCTAAGGTTTTGGAACAAAGACCTTTCTCCTGTCATGTGTCACGAGCAGCCACTGTCCAGGTACCATTTGTGGGGTCTCCTTTGTCCTATTAAACACATCTGCAACAGGAATAGTAAGAGACTTAGGTACCCACAATTTCTTGGGTCCTTTTTTGTTAGCAACAAGTCTTCCCTTTCTCTTGTGTTTGCACTGAGACACACTGTGTCCAGGCTTTCCACAGTGAGAGCATCCCTTACCTTTCTTAGCTTTTTCAGCAGGTTTAGAATTTGAATCATGTGATGATTCACTGTCTGAGTATCCTAGACCTTCTTTGTTTTTGGAATTCTTTTGAACACCCAACATTCTGTTGAGATTCTTAGTTCCATTAAAAAAGTTGGCAAGATCTCTAGTATGTTCAACAACTTATTTTCTAAGATTTTCATTTTCCTTGATTAAACCTTTTGAACTACTAGGCTCAATACTTAGGAGTTTTTCTTTGAGTATAAGATTTTCAGTCTCAAGAGCTTCATTTTTGTTTGAAACTTCTGTATAAGCTCTACACAAATCCTTATACTCTTGGAAAAGCTCCTTAGAACTTTCTAGGAAATCATCATACATGTCTTGAAGAGTTTGAGGAATTACCTCAGATTCAGAACTGTCTGATGAAGGGAGACTTGCCATTAAACATAGGTTGGCCTCTTCAATAGATTCTGTTAGGTATATGCACTAGAGACTTATATGTTTTTGAAACATCCATCACATGTATCATATTATTTTATAAAGGCAATTCATTATTTTAAGAATACAATTAATGTCCTTAGAATAGTAAGCTCAAACTTCATAAGAAATCAATTAGATGACTTGATCGTGAGATCTTATGAAGAACTATTCTTAAAATAGTCTCTGGTCAAGTATCATCTTAGGACAAAGATGCATTTAGACTAGTATGTGAGCTCATCGATGATCACATCTCACGGATCATGGATATGAGATATCATGTGTTCACATAAGTACATATTAAGAGTAATAGTGTATTGGACAGACCCACCACAAGAACGTTGCATGGATTGTTACATAAGTATCATGAACGTTTCTTATATTGATAAATATTATATGAAGTCCTTCGACCTGAAATCACTACGATTCCTACATAAGGAATTATATGTTTTAATTATCATCAAACGTTGCCTGTAACAGGGTAATCATAAAGTTGGTTTTTGGACATATAATGAATTATGTGGTGGGGTGTGAGTGACCTGGATGGGATTTGTCCCTCCTATGTAACATGAGTTATATCTGTAGGCCTCTTGATAAAGTGAGACTGCAAAATGCATGGCCATGCTCAGGAGGATAAACATGAGATGTTTATTTTCTGTACAGTCTACTTGGGGATCAAGAAAACATAAATTGAACTATACAAGGTTGACACATTCCATGCCCTTGTGTTCAATTAGATATTTGGACAAAGGGACAAATCATATAAATTATTATCATAAAATAGGATTCATCAAAGTTGTTTATAATCTCAATATTTGGATAGTGATGTATTGCTAGATACCGCTCACTATTTATGATATTAAATATAAAAGGGTTTTATTTTAATATCATAACCAAATATTAAAAGCCTATTGGGTCACACGCATACAACAAGCCGCTAGGAAAAGATAATAATTTTAATTTGATTAGAATTATAACCTAATGGGCCAGACCCATATGTGTTAGGGATAAGTGAGTGAGGGGTAAAACCCTAGCCACCATTCTATAAATAGAGCATGAGATGCATTGCCCTATACACATGAGTAGTCGCTCTTACTCTCTAAAACACTACTAGCAGAGTTGAGGAGGGTTTCCTAGTTCGGCTGTTGGCGTGGACACCACTAGAGACGTGGCTGCTATTGCCTCGTTCGCAATCCTTAAAAGGTACGACCTTTTTGTTTTATAGCTTTTATGCCTTAATTCGTGTTTTCGCATTAACGATCATAACAAGGGAGGGAATCCATTTATTCCGCTGCACCCTGACCACATGCTTGATTCCCTTCAGACTCATCCTCCTCTTCTGAAGTTGAATCATCTAAGTACTCCCAAGTTTCCATCAAACCCTTTTTCTTCTTGAAGAACTTCTTCTTCTTGTAGGAAGGTTTCTTCAGCTTTGGACAATCAGACTTCATATGTCCTGGCTATTTGCATTCATAACATATAATTTTGTCAAAAGAGAAAGATTTTTTACCTGACTTACCTATTTTGGTTTCAGAGGAGGAGCCTTTTCTGAATTTTCCTTTCTTCTGAAGCATCCTCTTGATTTTTCTGCTCAGAAAAGCTAGATCATCATCATTATCAGAGCTCCCTTCTGAATCTTCAGAACCTTCTGAAGACTCCTCAGCTTTCATGGCCTTCTGTGGTCCAGCCTTCAGCAGTTTGGACTTGGCATTCAGGGCAAGTGACTTCTTTTTGGGAGCATCTTCGCTAAGTTCCAACTCATGGACTTTGAGGGATCCTAAAAGTTCCTCCATTCTCAAGGTGTTGAGGTCCTTTGCCAAATCTTTGGTAAACTCCTAAGAATCTTGCGATTATTATCACCAGAGTCATAGGTTCTGCCAAGAGATTTAAGTCCATTAGTTATGGTCTGAAATCTTCCAAACATCTGATCAATAGTTTCAGATTCATGCATCTTGAACATCTCATACTGATGAACAAGCATGCTGATTTTGGATTGTTTTACATTGTCAGTCCCCTCATGGGCTGAAGCTAATGTATCCCAGATTTCTTTGGTATAAGAGCATTCATGCACCTTCTCATATTCTGATTTACTCAAGGAGCAAACCAGATAGAGTTTTGCTTTGGCATTAAGTTGCACACGCGCCTTCTGATCACCAGTCCATTCTACTTTAGGAATGGGCACACCATTGTTGGTGTGAATATACTACATCCCAGATATCTATGTTACCGCTCTCAATGAACAGCTTCATACGGTCTCTCCAATAATGGTAGTCTGAACCATTGAAAGCTGGGGGCTTTGAGACTGAGGCTCCTTCTGCAACGTAATGGGGATTGCTTGTTGAGGTTTCCATCTGGATCTTCTTCCCTCAGCACTTGTTAGATGCTTAACCGGAGGTTGAGCTCTAATATCAACTGTAGAAACCACAAGAAACACTAGAAGGGGGTTGAATAGTGTTTTATAATTTTAAACAGATTTTATGAAAACCTTTTCACAAGCAAAGTGTTTAATAAAAGTTTTGAGAAACTTGCTGAAACTGGAGTTTTCAGAGACTTGCTGAAGTGCTTCAGCAGGTCCAAAAGACAGTGTTATAAACTTGTTTTATAAGATGTTTGAGATTATTTTAAGGTTTAGGTTTATAAAACAGATTATTCAGAACCCTCCTGTTAGCACAAATAACAAATAAAATAAGATAAGGGTATAGAAGACTTAGCCAAGAATTTATCTTGGTCCACTCACATCCACCGTGAGCTACGTCCAGTCCCAATGCCAAACCAGCAAAGGATTTTCACTAACTGAGCACAATTACAAGTATTTTTTTATCCACAGCCTCTTCATGCTAAAACCCCAGTATTATTTTACAGACAAGCCTCTCCAGGCTCAAACCCAAGTATTGTTTAAATAACAAGCCTCTTCAGGCTCAACACACAACCAGTGTATAAAAAGAAAATGCTTAAGCTTTTAAAATGCACAAATTCAAAGCTTAAACTGGGTAAGATGTACAAATAACTGAGTATAACTCAGGATAAGAAATTGTTGTACAAATGAAATAAATTAATATCTAAATATCATAGAATGTTTGAGCATCGTTTCAGCAAGTTCGTTCGTTCTCTCTATTCTTCTGCATGGAGACTGGTTTATATAGGATTGGAAAAGAAATCCGTTGAACTCCATTTGATTTCCGTTGAGAGACTGCATTAAATGCAAATGCTCCCTTTGAGACACATAGTCTTGGTAGCTTGCAGTAACAGGTGCAGCAGGTAGAGGTGTCAGTAGTGCAGACTCCACTTTTTCTGGGCACAGTGTACTTCACAGCAGACATTGCCTTTTTTGTGACTAGAAATTTGAATTATGCCAAAAAGCAAATGTTATGACTTTCTGGAAGAAGAAGAAGAAGCACAAGCAACTGAGAAAGGTTACGGTTGACTTGAGTCTTCAAAGGGAATTAGCAGAGAAGCACTTCTGCAACAAGGTGCAAGCTTCAGTACGACGTCTCTCTTCATCAGAAGGTTCTCTGGCTTCAGTAGGTCTTGATCATTCAGTAGGTTCCTCTACTTCAGCAGGTTGCACCACATCAGAGGGTTGCAAGATTTCAGAGGATTGTTGTATCAAACATCTTCTGAAACACAGAAACTACCTTCAGCAGAAAATTGTTCTTTCTCATAAGGAATATTAACCAAATTTGTTATACATTAAAACTCAGGGTTATGAGACTTAAACATTATTAACCATTTAATAATATTTTGAGACTCAACAATATGGTCATTGCAGTCCATGGTACAACTGATCGATCACCAATTACCTTGAATGCTTCATTTGTAGTCTGAAAGGAAATCAAGCCTTTGGGTAAACAGACTGATACAAGATAACATTTAAAATATAAATTTTATTTTATTAACAATATGGTATAATTATACCACTCTGTTGCTCATTGACAAAGTGATACATGTTTCCATCTTTAAAGATAGAAAGAAAGTCTAAAGTTTCATATATTTTAACTGAGAACATGATGACACAGATGCATTAAAATCAAGAAAGCATAAGCCTAAAGATCACATCATCTCAATATTTTAACTCAGTCAAATTTAATGCTAATTGAACCTCGCAGCGGGAGCCTCGCAGAACTTACCACCCACCCCAACCCCTGTAGGACCGCACCTTTTGCCTTAATCTTTTGTATCAAAGCTTCAAAAGAACCAAAATGTGTGTCGATGGCCCATACCAGGGAACCATGGAGTGGTTCACCACCTCCTTTCTACACAAGGTGTAGAGTATTAGGTAAAAAAACCACTAAGGCAAAACAATTTCCATAAAACAAGATCAAGGTACAAACTTACTCGAATAGGAGCTAGGTTTTTCCAAAGAAAAAATAGAATGGTTGATGTGACTTGCAGTAAACGATTGTTAGTTGCATAAGAACTAAATTAATCGACATTATAAATCATGTAAAAATATTTCCATATAAAGTTATTGTTCAGATGAAGTATTAAAAAAATCGAGCAGAAAAAAGGGCAAAACCCTTACCTGCAGCGGCGGTGCGCGAGGGAGCTCTGGCGCGACGGAGACGACTCTCCAGCAGCGGCGGACGGACGAAGGAAGAAGAGATACGACTTCCTTCAACGGCGGTGAGCTCGAACGCAACACTTCGGCGCAACCCGAAGAAGAGGTCGAACGCAACACAGTGGAAGGGGTAAAATAGAGAGAGCAGAAGAGGGCGGCTGGCGGATGAGAAGGACGACGTAGCACGAAGAAGACAGCGGTGGGCGGTGGGTGCACCAGAACGACGATGAAGCACGACTGGAAGGGGTGAGAGAGAGAGAACGGAAAAGGGCGAGAGAGAAAGCCTGTTTTTATTTCTGTAAAAGAAATTTACAGAAATAAAAAAAAGAGGAAGGGGAAGGCGGTTTCTAGGAACGCCCTAAGGGAAAAATAGCTGAGAAGGGGAGAGCGCTCCAGAGTGCGTCTTGAGGGAAAAAATAAAAAAAAAAAAGGGGAAAGGAAGGTCGCTAAGGGGAGTGTCCTAACGGAAAAAAAATAAAAAAGAAAAGGGGAGTGGAAGGGCGCTCCCGGGAGCGCCTTAAGGAGAAAAACAAAAAAAAAAAAGGGGAAAAGTAGGGTGCTTGGGTACGGGAGCACCCTCACAAAACTCAATAAAAAAATAATTATAACTCCTGAGGGCATATTCACACGGGAGCGCCCTTAAATTGGTGTTCTTATATCCCAAATTTGGCGTAGTGATCAACACTCGAATCTAGCTAAATCTGGTTTCAAATGCCATCTTCTCTTTTTAAAAAAAGGATTTTCCTGAAATTTTCTCTTAAAATAAATTTTAATGGTGACTTCATTGAACAACCATTTTTATTTGCCATTAAATTAACGTAGATTAAATGTGAATATTTATAAAATTTTAGTATTAGTTTCCTTCTTATGTTGTAAATTAATTCAAAATCATAGTAAGATTTTATTTTATTTATCAATTAAATTAGCGTATATTAAATGTAAATATTTATGAAAGTTTAGTATCAATTTCTTCTTATGTTATAAATTAATTTGAAATGATAATAAGATTTTATTTTTATTTAACCATTACGCTTATTACTTTAATTGTTGTATTATCAATTTAAATTTATAATTCTTGGCAAAAGAATTATTATAATCTGTAATCGTTATTGTTAAATTTGTTTTTACACTATGATCAATATTTAAAGAAAATGATTTGAAATAATTAATTAAACATTTCAATAGTAATTCTAAAAAGGATTTAATTAGTATACACTGTTAGTGTAAAGAAATTTTACACAGACATTCAATTGTGTGTTGTCACATCATTTAGTGAATGTGACACCTCATATGTTATTATATTTAATAAATGAAGTGGCAACATGATATTATTGAATGTCTGTGTAAATTTTCTTTACACTGACAATGTATATATATTAAACTCAAAAAAAAAAATAAGACATATGCCATGATTTTTTCACAATATTAAGTTACTAGTAATTAAAAGTTTTAATGATACGTTGTAATTAACTTATAGAAGTATAATTATAAGGTATTATGAGTATAATTAATAATAGTTATTGAGTTATTGGTTATTAATTACCATTGTCATCAATCATCATCAATTATTGAATAGTAAAGGGAACATTACAACCTTGACAACCGCACTGGGAAGTGGGTCCAACCCAACCCGCAAACCCGACAAATCCAACACAACCTGAAGATATTTAACGGTTCGGTTCGGGTATTCGGTTTGGTTCAGACATTTTCTTTTGAACTCAATCTGGTTCAGGTCTCGGGTTTGCCTATGTTGAACCCGATAGACCCAACCCGAACCAAACTAGAAAAAGAAGTCATAATCTTATTTCATTTTCATACAAGGAGAGAATAAAAATAGGCGCAGCGGCAGTACAAGCAGAGGTGGTTCCCCAAATTCTATTTCATTTGCTCATCTCAATTTATTTTTCTCTATTTTTTTTTTTCATTTTATATTTTAATTTAATTTCACATTTAAGAAAAAAAAAGAAAAATATTCATGACCCGATGACCAAACCCAATCCAACCCGACATATCCGAGTTGGTTCTGTTTGAGTTACTCACCCAAAAAGTATAAAACCTGAACTGACCATAATTCTATCGATTCGGACTTGATATCATCTCAAACCCGATCCAAACCCAACCTGATTACACCCGCAGGGAAGAGTAAATTTTCCACAAACACAGTATGATAATTTTTTAAGACTCTGAAAAAAAATTAAACATCTATCACTTGAAAGTTGAAACAATTAATCTCCATTAATATTTGACAGTATGATGTAAAATAAATTTAATAAATTCTAAAAACAAAATTTTATTATACATGCTTTCATTGTTGGCCCAACCACGGTAAGTAAAACACTCATTTTAACCCCAAAATATATTTATAACTACAATTTAGGAACTTGCAACAAAAATCACCAGAGATAAAGCAACAAAATCATCAAACAAATTACAAAATACACACACGTACATATTACAGCAATAATTAATGTGGAACTAAGCCACAAGCTATGAAGTTGCACATAGGATTCTCGATCAATGTTAATGGCGATTACATTTCTGGATCCATTTATACACCCCGCGAACTAATAAGCGTATGATGAGGAAAAGAACGACGAGTGATACGAATGCCATCCAGATAAAAAGAACTAGAGTATACATATTGAAAGTCACAGTACCATCCGATTCCCAAACGGAATGTGGGGTGACCATGGCTGTGGCCATTACATAGGTAAGAGTGAGGCTTGTGAGAGTGATGCACATCAAAAATGACATGAGCCAAATGAGGAATCCTTGGTTCAGAGAGATTCCACTTACAAGCAAGAGACAGACGCTGAGAGATACAACGAAGCAGATGGTGTTGGACATCAGGAACATTTTATATTGGGAACTGTATCTACCAGCTGCTAAAACAGCTTGCCCGGGGCATAGACCGGCCCTGCAATGATCGACATCATCCTCGGGACCAATCTGCACCACACCACCTGGTGGGTTAGTCGCCAGTTGAAAGCTCATAGTTGCAATGATGGAAGCTATCAAACTCACACTCGTTTTCATATCTTTGAACCATTCACCTTTATCCTTATGTGCTAACCAAGCTCCTACACGCTCTAAATACCTTCTCCAACCTCTCTTTGAAGCTCTCTCTCCTTCCCCAACCATTACAGCAGGATGACTCATTTTATTGTTTATTGATTCAATTGCAATTGTCAGAAGGGTCAGGTTATATATTTATAGGGATGGAAATACACTAGCAGAGTCCAGCTAGCTTGAATGAATGAATGAAAATTTAGAGAGATAAATGGTTTTACGATAGGACGACGATGGCTGTGCTAGCTAATTTAATCATTTTATAGATCGATCATTGTACTTGTAAATACTAATTAATTAATTAACGATGCAAGTTGACATGGTTGATGGTAGACAAGAACCGCATCCGAAGTTGAATACTGCTCCTCCTAGCTACTTGCTACTACTACTTTTCAAAGGTGGGCTCTACTAAACTAGTGTCTTTAATGGTTTTGGAACAGTAGTATTTTTTCCCATTGGTTGCATAGCTCACATTTAATGCTTGTCTGTTATGTGTTTTTAGTTTAGTAAATTAATAATTATCTATTTTTGCATTTTAATCCTTTAAGTTGGAATTTTCTTTTTTACATTTTTAATATTTTTAAAATGTAATTAATTAAAGAATTGATAATTTCTAAATATTTTGTGTTTTAGCTTCTTTTTAGAGAAAAATACCATAATGTCATGGACCGGTAAAGTGAAGTTCATGCTTTTCCCTTTTGCAAAACCCTATCCCTATTTCTCTCTCCGGTGAAATCTGTCTCAATCCCTCTGCCCCTTCCTGCTGTCATCTAGAGTTGGAAGTAAGTCGAGGCAAGGTATGATTTGCAGAGTCCAAGCCTTTATGGCTGAAGTCTAACCTGTTACCTGTCATAGGCCATATTTTTAGGTCTGGTTTGGTCTGTTTCAAAGTCTGATTTGGCCTATTAGTCTGTTTAAAAACCTGTTTCAATATTATGACATTTAAATACACCACAAGAAAAAGGAGTTTTAACCACGTTTGTTTAGCCGCGGTTGACAAAACCCCTATTAATATGTTTATTTAGCCTCGGTTAGTACAACCTCTGTTAAAAAAATTACCTTTTTTTGTCAACATTAAAAAAATTACCTTACCGTCGGTTTCTCAACTGAACCCCAGCTAAGGATTAAAATAAAAGCAATATAATTGAATTTGTGCGTGGAGGCGCTAACTATTTTCGCCCTAAATACAATTTCTCTGGACTTTTCTTCTATTCTCATTATCAAACCCTAAACCCATGAATTTGCAAATCTCCAATGCTAATCTCAAGTAAGTAAATCTCTCCAAATCGTGATCCGGTCATAGGAGCTTCCAATCCATCAACATCGAGTACGACCCGGTGGCGGCCGCTGCCGCTGCAGCAGCAGATTTCAGTGGCGACCTCGACATTGCGACGGTGCAGAGCAAGAGCTTCGTGTCCACGCCGGGTTGGGACCCTGACACTGTGGTGGATTACAAAATCAATGAGGTCACTTCCGGGTGTCGACCACCACGTAGGCCTGACTCAGCGATTTTCCGATTCCGACTCGAAGGTAGTTCTCGTCGCTTCCCTGACTCGTTCGCGAAACGATTAGCGCTTGTTGTTTCTCGGATTCTAACTCATTTTTCGACTTGGCTGAGTGTGAAGATCTGATTGAGTGATGCGCTTCGTGGCGAGATCTAGGCAATGTGAAGAACATTCTTGTTGAGATGGGAAACATACTTCCAAGTTTGTTTTCTAGTTGATTCACTTCCAATAATCATATCACACTGGAATATCTGATCTGTTATTTACCTTTGTATATATTTCCTCCTTTCACAGGTTGCATGTGCATTGCTAATGGCGAGTGAGAATTTGGATAACCATATTGATGTGAAGAACATTCTTGTTGAGATTGGAACATACTTTCAAGTTCAGGTATTTTTTTGTTAGCATAGGTTTCACCTTTTGTCTTTCTTTATGCCTTTTAAACTCTAGAATGATGTATGTCTACTTATTGTCACTATCAGCTTGAAATCTCCTTTTATAAACCGTGTTCTAACCTATCAATTCTTATCCCTTTTCCCTCTTGTTTTAGGATGATTATTTGGATTGCTTTGGTGATCCTCAAACAATAGGAAATGTAAACATACTAGATAATGGATAATGGAAACATTAGTTCCTTTTTAATCTCATTCTAGTTATTGATGGGACCAGATAGGTACAAATATTGAAGATTTTAAGTGCTCTTGGTTAGTTGTGAGAGCATTGGAACTTAGCAATGAAGAACAAAAGAAAGTTTTACATGTAAGTGAGCATCTTATTATTCCTGTCGCTTCTCCTCTTTTCTGTCATGATTAAACTGGCATTACTGCATATATGATATTTTGCAACATTTATTTAGAAACATGAATAAAAATGTTGGTAAATCACTATTTGACAACATTTATTTGGTAACATGAACAAAAATGTTGGCAAATCCCATGGGATAAATGACTTATGTTGTGGTATGCAGTAGAACTATGGGAAGCCAGATCCAGCTATTGTTTCTAAAGTGAAGGCCCTGCACAATGAGCTTAACCTTCAGGTTTGAACTTCATTTATAGCTAGCTCTCATTAATAATCATAACCCTTAACATGTATTTTGCACAATTAATTAGAGATAGTCATTTTTAAATGGATGTTTTAGGGTGTTAATATCTTCACTAGGCATCATCGACACTCGAATCTAAATCTGGTTTCAAATGTCATCTTCTCTTTTTTAAAAAGGGTTTTCTCGAATTTTTCTCTTAAATAAATTTTGATGGTGACTTCATTGAACAACCATTTTTATTTACCATTAAATTAACGTATATTAAATGTGAATATTTATAAAATTTTAGTATCAGTTTCCTTCTTATGTTGTAAATTAATTCAAAATCATAGTAAGATTTTATTTTATTTAACAATTAAATTAGCGTTTATTAAATGTAAATATTTATGAAAGTTTAGTATCAATTTCTTCTTATGTTATAAATTAATTTGAAATGATAATAAGATTTTATTTTTATTTAACCATTACGCTTATTACTTTAATTGTTGTATCATCAATTTAAATTTATAATTCTTGGCAAATGAATTATTATAATCTGTAATCGTTATTGTTGAATTTGTTTTTACACTATGATCAATATTTAAAGAAAGTGATTTGAAATAATTAATTAAACATTTCAATAGTAATTCTAAAAATAAGACATATGCTATAGCTAATTGATTTTTTCACAATATTAAACTACTAGTAATTAAGAGTTTTAATGATACGTTGTAATTAACTTAAATTTATTGAGGAATAGAAGTATAATTATAAGGTATTATGAGTATAATTAATAATAGTTATTGAGTTATTGGTTATTAATTACCATTGTTATTATTAGTTATTGAGTATCAATTTTTTTTATTAACATTATATCCATTAATATTTTTGATAATCATTAATATATCATCAATTATTGAATTAATAGTAAAGGGAACATTACAATCTTTTCAAATATAAATAAGTACTTCAAAATAGTGATTTATTATTAACATTTTTAACTTAATTTTAGTAATTTTGCCGAGCTTTGTGATATCTTAATTATTTAGGTTGTTTTGTCCTTGAGGCACCGGGAAGAGTAAATTTTCCACAAACACAATGTGATATTTTTTTAAGACTCGAAAAATATTACACATCTGTCACTTAAAACAATTAATCCCCATTAATATTTGACAGTAATAAATTTAATAAATTCTAAAAATAAAGTTTATTATACATGCTTTCATTGGGCTATATCTTTTTTTTTTACGACAAAACACATTGCATTAATCAAGTGAACTCTTAGGAGAATCCAGAGACACTTCTGAAAAAATACAAGGAGGTGTTTCTTCTAACCAAACTAAATTGGGATGATCACAAGCAAACTTGGCTAAAGCATGAGCTGCAGAATTACAACTATGAATAGAATGACTAAAACTTAAAGACATAAATTCAATAGAATATGAAAAACATTCAGCTGCTAATAACTCAAAAAGAGAAGATCTTCTGTTTTGTCTGTTGATAGCTTGAATGAGAGGTAAGCAATCCGACTCCGCAATCAATTGTAGGAAACTCATCTCTAAAGCAAATTGAATGCCTAGCTTCAAACCAAAGGCTTTAGTTGTGCTAGCATCTGCTCCACTTTTAATGCACCACGTGGCTGCTCCAAGAACAATGCCCAGATGGTCTCTGATTACACACGCTACTCCCCAACTTTCACCGTCTAACCGAGCCACATCAGAATTAAGTTTGTGGTACCCTAAAGGAGGGGGCACCACTTCTGAGGAGAGTGAGAGCTGCTGGTGGTATCCAGGCTAGATTCACATGACTTTGCTGACCGAAATTGAGTAGCCAAATGGATGGCTTTTTCAATCACTATTGGTGCAGTAATTAAATGTTGGTCAAAAACCAACTTATTGCATGCCATCCAAATCCCAAAAACTACAGACGCAAAAATTGTGACTTTCTCCTTATCCAATCTTTCCAATGTGTTATCAATCCAGGCCGAGGCAAAGGAGTGGTTAAAAAAATTGGGATCCAGATTGAGTGGGGACAAAGACCAAGCATCACACACCCATTGACAATTCATAAACGCATGTTCCTCTGTTTCATCCGCGTCTCCACATCTCGGGCAGGCCTGCGAGAGTTGCATGCCACGTCTAACTAAATTACTCCGTACTGGAACGCATCCTCTCCGAATCCTCCAAAGGAGGTGCTTGTGCCTGGGAACCGCTTCAGTCTTCCACGGATTTTTCCATCTGCTTTGCGTTTTCAAATCAGGGGTACTCGGATTGGAGTCATCATCAGTTAACTGAGCCTGTATGAGATGATACGCAAACTTCACTGTAAACATGCCCTTTTTTTGTTGCCTCCCAACAAAGAGCATCTTCTCTGGGAAAGTGAGGAATAGGGATTGACAAGATTTGCTCGGCTTCAAAGTCTTGAAAACAACTCTGTACTCTCTCTTGGTTCCAGCACCGATGAACATGATCAATGAGATATCCCACTGAGGAATTTTCCAATTGACCCGAATTAGTAGTCCAAATATGATGCCCAGGTTGTCGGGGTAACCAACCATCCTTCCATACATCAATGCATTCCCCATTTCCTACATTCCAAAATGATCCATAGGTAAGGACCCATTATGCATTATGAATACTACGCAACTTGGACAGTACCCCATTTTGGCATGAAGGAAGTTAGACTTTGGAAAATATCTTGCTTTCAAGGTCTTAGTCATCAGTGAATCTTTGTGGACAGCAAGGCGCCACCCCTGTTTAGCAAGCAAGGCCAGGTTAAATGAATGGAAATTGCGAAAGCCCATGCCACCTGTTTGTTTTGAATTGCTGAGTTTTTGCCAAGAGAGCCAATGCAATTTTTTCTTTCCCTGAGTACTACCCCACCAGAATCTGTTTACCATTTTTTTCAATGTCATCACAAAGAGAAAGGGGAAGGAGAAATCACCCCATGATGTATGTGGGAATAGCTTGAACCACCGCTTTAAGAGAGGAAATGTTCTTTCCAACCATTTAGCTTTTTCCACACCCTATCACGGACAAAGTCAAAAATCTGGGTTTTTTATCTTCCCACAAAGGTAGGAAGACCCAGATATTTAGAATGGTTGTCTACGGCCTTTACTTTAATCCAACTTTGGAGCATGATTTGTCTATCAATGGATAAATTTCGGCTAAATGACAACTCTGACTTGTCTAAATTGACCAGCTGGCCGGATGTAGTTTGGCAAAGCTCCAAGATATCAAGGACAATCCTGACTTCTTGATTAGTACTCCAGAAGAAAATAATGTAAGGTCCAAGAATCCCCTCAAAGTGGTTTTAATCATGACAACCAAATCAAATGCAACTTAGCATAATTCTGATTCCAAAAGAACTAACCATTTCATTTGAGAATGTGTCCAAAAGCAACAGGTTTCATCTTGCAGAATGACAACTATGAGAAGCTTCATTTTAATGGTTAACAGAAGCAATAAGTTGAAAGAATGACAAATCTGTGAAGGAAATCTGAAAATAAAGATGAGTAAATTGAAAGTAACTCATTCAAGCATTCAGAAGCTATCAAGCACTTCTCACAGTTTCCAGAAACAAGAAGAAGCATCTCAAGAACTTCAAATGAAATCATTTTAGAAGGAAGATTCATTTTAGAGGAAATTCTAAGTAGAAAGCAAAAACAGAATTTCATTCTTAAGATATATCAACTGTAGAACATGAAACATGTCACAGAAGCATGAGAATCATCTGCAGTTGATCAAAAGCAATTCTGCAGAAGGGATGTGCAAGTATAGACTCTGCAGAAGCAGCAAATTAAACCAGAAAGTCTAAAATGAATCTCCTGCTGATTTACCTGAGTAACACAAAGTGAAATACACTTGAAATAATCCAGAAATTATCCTCAGCAAATTCACAGAAGCATTGGTGAAGAAATGAGCCAGTTTTGCTGTCTGCAGAAGCAAGTTTTGTAGAAGCATGAAGACCAGTCAACAAGACAGTTGTACCTGTCAGCTTTTACAGCTGTACCTGAAAGGGACTTGTCAAAGCATCACAGCTGGATCATTTTGACTGCATTCCAAAGGCTACAAGGCTCCTCAACTATAAAAGGAGGTGCTCTCTTCACAATGGAACACACCTCTCTCTCCAGAAGCATAAAATAATCTCTGCTCTTTCACTGCCAGCTTCTGGAACCTTTTCTCTCTCCTCAAATTCTTTATAATCTGCTTATACAAGTTGTTGAGGGGGAGTTTTGCTCACTAGGAAATTCTGCTGCTGCTCTGATTGTAAAATAGTGAGCTGTTTGTACTTTACCTTGCTGTTTCTGTGCTTCTGTAAGGTCAAAGAGATTGGTTTGTTGTTAAATCTCTTGTGACACATTAGGTGAAGTATTTGGAGAGGTTGTAAAGGCTCTGGTGTGAGCCTGTAACTGTTTGGAGTCTGCAGAAGGAAGTTCTGCAGATTTCTGGACCTGTGCTTCTGCAGAAAGACCTGCAGTAAGTCAGGGTCTATTTTTGTGAGTTTGGTGATTCTGTAGAAAGCCTGAAGAGGCTGTGGAAAAAGAATACTAGTGGTAGTGTGTACCCAAAGGTTGTAACTGATTTGTTAGTGAGAAAAATCCTACAGAAGGTAGGGACTGGACGTAGCCTCAGGTTGGAAGAGGTGAACCAGTATAAAAACTTTTGTGTTTTCTTCTTTCCCTTACTTTGTTAATTTCTGCATGTGCACAAAAAGCTTTCAAAACTAATAATACCTAAGTAAGTGGCAACTAAATTGATTCCACCAAAGGAATCCTATTTTCAGCATAATAAGCATTAATACTTACAATTCTACTTGTGGAGATCCATCTTCTAATAAACAGCCAAGAACTTATCTTGAGCAGAATTTTATTAGAAGATAAAATTGCAGAATTTTAAAAGAATCACAATTCAACCCCCCTTCTTGTGATTCAACCATATACTTCAAATAATGTTATCATCTGCAAAAAAAACAAGTGAGATATTTCGGGAGCATTGCGAGCAATTTTAATTCCATGCAGAGAGGAATCAATTTGAGCCTTCAATAGTAGACCTGAAAATACCTCAGCACAAAGGATGAAAAGATAGGGAGAGAGGGGATCACCCTGTCTCAACCCTCTTTCCGGAAAGAAAGTTTCACAGGGGAATCCATTGAGGAGCACAGAAAATGAGACAGTGGATACACATCCAATGATTAAATTGACTAGCCTGAGAGGGAAGCCCATGGAGAGAAGAGTAGCTTCAAGAAAGTTCCATTCAATTCTGTCATAAGCTTTAGCCATATCAAGTTTTAGACCAACATACCCCATCCTCCCAGATCTTCTCTTTCACATAATGTGGAACATATCAAAGGCAATGAGTGCATTATTCGTAATCAGTCTACCCGGAACAAACGCACTTTGGTTCAAGCCCACAATATTAGGGAGCACCAACTTTACTCTATTAGCAATAGTTTTGGTAACCATTTTGAGAATTACATTGCAAAGTGAGATTGGGCGAAAATCTTTGGAATGCTTTGGCTTCTTGATCTTCTGGATCATGCAAATATGAGTCTTGTTAAATTCTCGAAGGTCCCCTCCATGGTTCAAGATGTTCAAAATAACCTCCAGGCATTGAGGACCAACTGTATCCCAATATTTTTGGTAAAAAAAGTCGGAATACCATCGGGCCCAGGGGCTGCCCAGGATTTTAGTTGCTTCAAAGAAGTGAGAACCTCATCAGCTGAGAAGGGAGCACCTAGGATATTTGCCATAGGGGGGTAACACGGCCATGCACCACCCTTGTGGCTTCATCAATTCTACCGGGGCTGCTGGAAGAAAATAATCATGAGAAGAATTGAGTCATTACCTCAGCTATCTGTATCTCCTCCTCAAATAATTGGCCATTATCATATAGGATGGAGTCAACTCAATTCCTTTCCCTCCTGTGACTAGCTTTCTGATGAAAAAATTTGGAGTTATTGTCCCCATATTTAAGCCACATTACCCTGCTACGTTGCTGCCAAAAGATTTCCTCAGACTCCAAAAGATCATCAAGTTTTTGTTCCTCCAATTTCAGCTTTTCCATATTGCCCGGCAGGTGAAGGTGGGCAGTAAGTTTATTGATTCTAACTTGGCATTTCTTCATCTTTTTTGGAATGTCCCCGAACTTGCTTTCTCCCCACTGATCCAACCGAGAGAGGCATTGGTTGAGCCTAGCACTCAGGTCAATGGCTGGGGTGGACCAAGCAGAGGCTACATGAGAAGCTAAATCATCCTCTTGAGTCCATAACTCTTCAAACCTGAGCACCTTCTCTAAAACTCTTATGCGAGACTTCTTTGGAGACAAATCAATAAGTAAGGGGGAGTGGTCAGATTGGTGTCTGGTGAGATGAATGTTTTTTGCCTCAGGGAATAACTCTTTCCATTGATGGGAGGCCAATGCCCTGTCAAGACGTGCTTGGATTAAATTTTGACCCCCTGCACGGTTGCTCCAGGTAAAAATGTTTCCTTCAAAACCAAGATCTTGGAGGCCACATTCTTGAATAGTTGCACGGAATAAGTCCAGGAGGCTACTCGCTGGGGGATTCCCACCACTCTTCTCATGGATACCTGCAACAAGATTAAGGTCACCGAAGCATAACCATTCCCTACCCAGATTTTGAGAACTCAAGGTGTTAATTAAATCACAAGTCATATATTTGTTTGCTGACTCTGGGAAGACATAAATGCCCGAGGCTCTCCACTTCCTGTGCCCATCATCCATTGAAATATGAAAGTCAATATGGTGCAGAGATGATGAGAAGATTTGTATCTGTACTTCGTCTCTCCAAAGCAACGCTAGACCCCCTCCCCTTTGCCTGCCTTCACCCCTGCAGCTGACCGCAAAGACATTATTCAGCCCGCCCATGTATCGAAGCTGCATCATTTCAGAATCCTTCTTTCTGGTTTCCTGCAAGAAAACCACCGTGGGGAACTTAGAAGAAATGAGCTTCTTTAGAGACCTGACTGTCCGTGGGTTCCCAAGCTCGCGGCAGTTCCAAGCTAAAAGTTTCATAATTCTCGGCAAACCTGCACAGGCAGGCCTGCCGTTTTATCATTTGCAACAGAGACTTTTTTTAGAGGGGCTTCCAAAAAGGAATCACAGTCCATATCATCTGTGCCTTGTCTTTTTTTGGACTTTTCCTTTTGTGGAGTAACCGACTGGGTGGAGTTTATTTTCCTGTTCTCTTGAGAGAGTCGTTTCCAGGTCCTACCAGTAGCTTTCACATCTGGATGGATAATATTAGTTATGCAGGAGAGAGGATGCAAAACGGAGTCCTGAGGCACGTGATTCTCCTTGTCCTCTGTCGTGCCTGGGACGTCTATAAATGCAGCTGGACTATTGGATGGGTCTAGAGTTGTGACTGAGGGAGAAATAGCCACCTGGTCCACGTTAATTCTCAGGTCAAAGTCAGAAAGTGACTTGGGGACAAAGGTTGGTGTGGGATCAGCTTTCTGTTGTAGAAATTGAGAAGAATTATTAATCGACAATGCAACCAATAAATCAGTAACATCACAGGGAAGTGGTCCCCTTGTTTTCTGGAAGCGGTCCTCCTGAGACGAGCCAGAGGAATGATGCTGGGAACCACGTACCTTTCTCCCAATTGGGAAGCACGCATCCAAGGTCCAAATTCCTTGCGCACATCGCTATCATCAAGGGGGTTCCAAAATTGGATTCTTGCACATATCCTCAATATGACCAATGCAACTGCACCGATAGCAAAATTGAGGTAAACGTTTGTATTGGAATTCCACCCACGCAACTCCATCCTTGTGACTCCCTATTGGAATACCAGGTAGAAGAGGTTTTGTGGTATCAATTTCAACCAGAATTTTTATGAAGGTGCCCCTGTCCCATTCCTCGAATACATCAGACTCTACCATGTTCCCCAGGCAAGCTCCGACCTTGTGTCCCATCTTTGCAGTTCGACAATAGGGGGAGACCCCATAATTGAACCTTGGCCAAAGTCTTCATGAAATCCACTTCTTCTAACTTCTGATCTCACTGCCACTTCTTCAGGATTAACCATGAATTTCTAAACAACCATGGGCTTCCTTTCAGTATTCTATCAACATCATCTGCAGAGTCGAAAAAGAATTGAAAAAATTTTGGAGAGCGCTCTTCCACCCGGAACCCCAGCGGATTACTCCAAATTCCAGCAAGAGCATTCTGAATGCTATTAGTATGAATATGTTTTTGAGTTAAAATTCGCCCCACTAGACTCCTAGCACAAGATTCTACTCCCTCTATCACATTGTTATCGTCATAGATAATGAAGGCCGACGGATCAGAGGGTGGCGTATGTGAATTGGTTCTCTCATATTGGCCATATTTGGAGAGTGGACTAGCACCAAAGGAGGAAAGAAACAATCAAAAGACGACAAAATCACGAAAGACGGCAAAAGACGCTACATGCCAAACTCTGCCAAAGGAAACCCTAGCAGAGGCGGCAGAGGAGACCCCGGGCCATATCTATATGGTAAGTAAAGCATTGATTTGAAATATCAAATTTATATAATATAAAAATATAGAACAACTTATACAACATATTTTTTTTTTCTATCTTTTTTCATCGCATTACATATCACATCCCACATTTCTCTCTTTTTTTTTTTTCTTTTCTCTTTTTCTCTCTCTTTGTTGTACATGTGTTCATGTACAAATTTTATTTCTCCACTCATCCCAAAATATATTTTTAGCTACAATTTAGGAACTTGCAGACATTTATTCCACCAGAGATAAAGCAACAAAATCAGCAGACAAATTACAAAATACACACGTACGTACATATATTGTACCAATTATTAATGTGGAACTAAGCCACAAGCTATGAAGTTGCACGTACGATATTCTCGATCAATGTTAATGGCGATTACGTTTCTGGATCCATCGATAGACACCGCGAACTAATAAGCGTATGATGAGGAAAAGACCGACGAGTGAAAACAATACCAACCAGATATAAAGAACTACATTATACATATTAGTTAAACCCACAGGATTATCCCAAATGGAATCTGGGGTGACCCTAACCAATCTCCTACACGCTCTAAATACCTTCTCCAACCTCTCTTTGAAGCTCTCTCTCCTTCCCCAACCATTACAGCAGGATGACTCATTTTATTGTTTATTGATCCAATTGCAATTGTCTACCTAGAATAGAAGGGTCAGGTTATATATTTACAGGGATCTAAATATATCTAGTAGAGTCCAGCTAGGATTTCTAAAATGTGAGTTTGATATTTACCTTTCTAACTCTGATTTATTTTTATAATATAGGTTTTATTTTATGGATTGAGTGTATTTTATTTAAAATCTCACATGGTGTGAAAACTTGTTTAAAAATTTATTTTATAGTAAGGTATACTTAAATTTACCATAAGTGTGTCTATATATATATATATATATATATATATATATATGAATAGATTTATAGATCTATGTTTTGTTCATGTAAGAGAGAACATACTTTTTTATTACAGATAACATGCTCTTATATTTACACAAGCTAATAAGTATATAATTATAAGATAATATAATAAAAATTTGGTTCAATGTAAAAGAATTAGAAATTTAATTTTTAAATTAAATATTGGGATAATATAAAATAGAAATATATACTATATATTATATTATATAAATAATATTTTATATATATATATAAAATGAATGAATGAAAATTTAGAGAGATGGTTCTACGATACCACGATGGCTGTGCTAGCTAATTGTGCATTTTTCTACACCAAAAATCATACATTTATCATACACTAAAAAATACTTTGATATTTTTTACAATTTTAATTTTTTTTCACATTAATTTTTCTACACTCACTCCTACACTTATTTTTTCTTTTATCTCTCTTTTTTTCCCATCTTATTAATTATCATATTTCTCACTTTTTCTCTCATCATTTCATTTTTCTCTCTATACATCTCTCTCTTTTCCTACACTTTCCACACTAAAAAATTAAATATGAATAAATCTTTTTTCGTTTTTCCACACTAAATTTTACTACACTCACTTTTTCTTTCTATTTCTCTCTTTCTTTCACATCACACATCAACTATCACAATTATTTCTTTTCTTTATCCATTTTATTTTTCTTTCTATATCTCTCTCACCTACACTTCTATACTTAATTTTTAGTGTGGATATTTTTTTCCAAAAAAAAAACAAAATAAACTTGTGTATTCTTTCTCCATTTTTTTTACTTTTTAATTTACTTTGTAATTTTTTTATAGTAACGAATCCTTTTTACATTTCTCTTTTATTACTATATTTATTTTTATTTATTTATCTTATTACATAAAAATATAAATTAATAAATATAATAAATGTATTGATTTACGTTAAATATATTATTTTTTTTAATCTACCATTTGTCTCTCTATTTTATTCGTTTATATTTTTCGCTTATTATTTCTCTAAGAGTAAAAGTAGAAAAACATAATTAATACTCTCTTGAACTTCTAATTGCAACAAATACATGTAAATAAAAAAAATCTTCAAACAAAATAGATAAATAAGTTTCTGCTTTTTTTTCTACACAAAAAGGACAACGGTAGGAATGTATTTGGAACGATTGGTTCTTTGTGTTACTATATTATTATTATTACTTAATACCGACATTGTTTTGTACTTAACACATATTTATGGTTTGTATATAGCTAAGGATGATTAGTGTAATCAGCTCTTTAAATTGATGAAGCAAATCAGAATCATATATCAAATTGACAAGTGTTTAACTTTTGTTACAATTGGTGGTTAATTTGGTTTATATGTTTAATTATGTGTACATTGGTGGTTATTTATTCTATCTAACTAGTTAATTACAAGTAACACAAAAAGTGATTAAGTGTGAATTCGTATATGGGTTAAATAGGCTACTCAATTGGTTAATATCAAAGTTACTTTATATAATTGCTCAAAATGACAAACGATTAACTTTTGTTTCAATTAAGCATAAGGATTATTACATAAGTGAGGGAATATGAATTTATGGTTAATTTTGTATACATTGGTGGTTATTTATGTTATCAAACTGGTTAATTACAAGTAACATAAAAGATGGTTAAGTGTGAGTTAATATGTGGTTAAATAGGTTGCTCAATTGGTTAATATCAAAGTTACTTTAAATCATTGTTCAACATGACAAACATTTAACATTTATTACAATTGAACATAAGGATTATTACATAAGTAATGAAGTATAAATTTATGGTTAATTTTGTGTACATTAATGGTTATTTATTCTATCTAACTAGTTAATTGCAAGTAATACAAAGGGTGGTTAAGTGTGAGTTAGTATGTGGTTAAATGGGCTGCTCAATTAGTTAATATTATCACAATTACTTTATATAATTGTTCAAAATGGCAAACATTTAACTTTTATTTCAATTGATCATAAGGATTAATATATCATAAGTGAGGGAGTATGAATTTATGTGGTTACTTTTGTGCACGTTGGTGGTTATGTATTCTACCAATGTGGTTAAGTGTGAGTTAATATGTGGTTAAATATGTGGTTAAATGAGTTGTTCAATTGGTTAATATCAAAGTTACTTTAAATAATTGTTCAAATTGACAAAATTGCCTTCATATCACCATTTGCTTTTACTCCATGTACAATTGCTCCAACCAAACTCGAATCACATATGTTCTATTGTTATTATTTTATGATGAGATAAAAATTATTTTTAAAATATTAACACGTAATGATATTATATAATATGATATTATGATATATTATATGACATTTTTTCATTTTTTTCCTATAAATTTTGAGTTTTTAAATATTAACGGATATTCGTGAATACCCGCTACCCGTATGGGTACTTGTTAATTTTAGCGGGTATGAATAGTAGTGTACTACTTACTCATGCTCTGTTGACATCCCTACTCGTGAAGGACACATATGGTTCATAAAAAAAACCCTTTAAACATATAATTTAATATAAATATAAATGAATAAAATAAAGATATAAATGATATATTGAAAAAAAATAATAATTTAATATAAATTATCACATTTATTATATTTCTTAATCTATATATTTATGTGATGAGATAAACAAATAAAAATGAAAGTAATAAAAGTAAATAAATAAATGTAAAAAAGAAAAGTGAGTGTCATAAAGGAGCAAAATTAAAAATAAATATAAATAAAAAAGAAAAAACCGAAGTAGCGAAAGTGTAGCGCTAGTGTAAGCTACTTTAGTATGGAAAAAATCACGACCCTAATCATTTTATAGATCATTCTATTGTACTTGTAAATACTAATTAATTAACGATGCAAGTTGACATGGTTGATGGTACAAGACAAGAACCGCATCCGAAATAATTGAAGGCTGCTACTCCTACTTTTCAAAGGTTGGCTCTACTTGCTACTCAGACTATTAGCAAGTACCAAGAAGTGTCTAATAAAAACACAAGATGGCTGTGCTAGCTAATTAATATTTTATAGATCATTGGATTGTACTTGTAAATACTAATTAACGATGCAAGTTGACATGGTTGGTGGTACAAGTAGGGGTGTTCATATTCAATTCAATGCAAACCGTAAAAATTGAACTGAAAAACTGAAAATCGAATCAAACTGAAATCCAAAAAATCGCAAACCGCAAAAACTATAAATTTTTTTATTGAATTGGATTGGTTTTCGGATCCTATATATGTTGAAAATCAATTCAATCCAATCCAAATTGAACTTATATATACATATATTAATATTTATAAAAATACTTATACTAATATATTTTTTAAGATTTTATTATCTAATATCATGTTAATATTTCTATAAATATATCATTATAAAACTAGTTTTAAATTAGTTTTCATGTCTCATGTCATTCTTTTTATATAATTTTATATTAATTTTAATAAATATAAGTTCCAATAAGAAAATGTTTACTATTACTTCATTATTTTATCAAATATTTATTGTCGCTTTAAAAACCGAAAACCGATCCAATCCAATCCAATTTAAATTGGATCGGATTGGATCGAATTTGAAAAAATATCAAAACCGATCGGATGATAAAAATGATAAAACCGCAATGATCGGATCGAATGATTTTTTGCCTCAAATTAAACTGATCCAAACTGAACCGCGAACACCCCTAGATACAAGTCAAGAACGACATCCGAAGTTGAATACTGCTCCTCCAATCCTCCTTGCAAGTCGCGACTACTACTTTTCAAAGGTGGGCTCTACTTGCTACTCCGACTATTAGCAAGGGATTCGGATCCTCTGCAGTGCTACAGGAGCCTGCAGTAGAATTAGCTATCGAATAGCTAGGGAACAGTTACGGAAACATTCTGTAGTTAAAATCGGTAGTTATTCTCTAGCTATTCGGTAGCTAATATGCTACAGACTCCTACAGCGCTGTAGAGGATCCAAACGCATTAGCAAGTATGCCAACTACCAAAGAGTGTCTTTAATTTTTTTAAAATTTTATAATTAAGTCATTTTGAAAATTGAATTAATTAATTAATTGTAATCATTGATTTAAAATTAATAATGAAAATTTAAATAATTTTATAATTTATTATACTATATAATTAAAAACTCAATTATTAATTTTTAAACTAATACTCATAATTACTACTTTACTTCGGGATTCACTTACATAAAAAAATTACTACCTCTGGTCCTATATATTAAAAACATTGGACTAAAATCATCAAGACCAAGGAAATGCATTGAAACATGTTAGTGGTAATTAATAGTGTCATGAATTTATTTATTTTTCCTAAAAAATAACCTTAGTATTAAATGAGTAAATGAGTGGGTACCTCTTTAACTACTCACAATAAAATAAGGGCATATAAGGTATTTAGCAATTAATTCAACTAAAAAGAGTATTATGTTTTCTAAAGAAATAGTACCTTTTTACTACCTCTTTAACTACTCACAATAGTACCATTTTTTCCAAAGATACTCTTTCTCTCATTAATGCAATTAATATTTCTTTTTTCTCAATAACTATGCATAAACACCATGTGTTTATGTTTACATGGTTTACCTCTTACCATGAATTTTTTTATTGGAAACATAAAAAATACATTTACTAAAAATTTGAACTCTTAAAACATTTATGATATAACTTTATAATAAATATTTAAAATAAGAAAGAATCACCAAAGAGTTGTGGGCTCAGTTGGCAACGCGGGCTGGATTGTAGGAAGAGCTCTCGGGTTTGATCCCCACTAAACACACTCTTAGGGAGGGGTGGGGAGCCTTAACTGAGACTAAGCCCCGAATAGGATTGACCCTGGTAATAGGGGATACCTATGGTTAACACAAAAGAAAAGAATCAGATTACAATAGGGGTAAAATTGGAAAGATAGCATTTATTATTGCATTGGTATATGAAAAACAACACTAATTTAGAAACAAATTTGAGATCCTAAAGCGGCAATTAAAAAGAAACTGAGGGAGTATTAGTATTTTCAGCAAATATGTATTCCCTTCGTCCCTTATTATAAACCCTTCTAACCATTTCACACAATTTAAGAAAAGTTGGTTAATACATTGATCTTTTAAAATAATTATAGCATTCTAAATATACCCCTATTCAAAGTTTACTATATTTTAGGGACATTAATTGTCAGATGATGGAAGACTCCAAAAGTCAATTTTTCATTTGTGTAGTTGAACATGTGGGTAAAACTTCATTAATTATTCACATTGATCAATATATGGGGAATTAAAAAGAGTTAAACATTAATGAAGGGAAAACATAGAAAAAATAATTAATTCATCTAAAAATCTATAAAGGGTCTTCTTATAAATAAAGACGAAGTGAGTACCTATTTTCTATTTTATTAACTATTTCTTAGTAATCAAAGAGTTATGGATCAATTGGCAACTTATATAGAGTGAGATTGTGGGAAAAGGTCTTGTATTTGATCCCTACTAAACACACTCTTAAGGAGGGGTGAGGAGCCTTAATTGTGATTAAACTCCTAACAAGATTGTCGTGTTAATAGGGGATAACTATGGTTAATGGAAAAAAAAAAAAAAACTATTTCTTAGTACTCTTGTTAGCTTGTGATGAGTACTAATCTAAACCTTTACAAATTTAGAAGAAATTTTCAGTTTAAAGATTACTGTTCATACTTTTTAAACACTATTCATACATAAAAGTTTACTTATTTTAATTGATTTGTGTTAACACAGATAGAAGCACATTTATTGAGGAAAAGTGTGATACGGATACGCGGCTTTTTTTAAAATAACATTTTCATACATTTAATTATTTTTTAATTTTAATTCATTTAAAAAATATTTTGTCTATACAGCCTGTAAGTGAATAGGTACGGAGGGGTGGGGCTTACGAGTCTGATGCATTTGGAAATGGAGGCGAGATGAAATATGTCTAAAAGTGATATTCAAAATTCAAAATTTGAAATCAAATTATGATGGAACAATCCCAAAGCATCACGTGATCAGATTTGCGCATTATCTGGTGGAGGGAGAGGTGAACAGGTTACATACTTTGGTCTCCTTCGCAATAGTGGAAAGTTCATAGCAACTGTGTTCCTCTCCTTCTCAAACCCTCGCTCTCATTCCATCTTCTCTTCTCAATCTCAAATCCCCCCTTATCCCTCTTTCTCTTCTCTCTCTCTCACGCCTTCTCATTTCTCATCTTCGCGTCTGAAAATCGTCACTCATCCCTCTTTCTTTGCCTAAATCTAAGAATGTGTCTTCTTTGTCAGTGAAGGGAGATTTGAAGAGCTTCTGGAACCCTAATAAGGGAACTTTCCTTGTTTCATGGAGAAGAAACAACATATATCCTCTTTCTCAGTTGAAGGCAGAGCTGTGTCGCGATTCCTTCATGCTGGTAGGTAACCAAATTCTTATTTTCTCTTTGCTTCTAAGTTGAAGCTTTCATTCGATTTAACTGACCCATATTCTTTCTGTTTTGTTTTCTTATGTGCATCTTTTCTCATTTGGTTTGAAAAACAGTGTGCTTTGGCTCTAATAGGAGAAATGTTTGAAACTCAGGGAGCTTTCCATTTCGTGTTTTGAATGAGTTGGACAAGGTGCGAGATAATTTTTAGAATTTACTAAACAGGGGAATATATCTAACGGGAAAATGCTTTTTGGGTTATATTTATGTATGTCCCAGTTAGTTATGCTAATCTATCCTATTGTATTTTGTGGTTATACTTTTTATATGTTAATGTTCTTTAGTTGATTTGTGCTTTATAGTTCATCAAGCAAGATCATTCTAAGGAGAAAAAATATAGTACTTTTGTTTGCACTAAGTTGCATAATCAAGCTTCATTTTTTCATGATGAATGAATGACAACAAGTGAGGAATAAATTTAAAGGAGCTTAGAAATAGATTTAAAGGGACCTGTATTTTTTACTTTTATGTTGTAATTTGAATGGGGTTAGAGTTGTCTCTGCATGTTAGGTTGTTTCCTTTTTAGCTGTTTCCCTCTTACATTTTTTTTTGGCTCATTTTCCTTCCACTTCTGTTTGTTAGAATTGTCTCTACACTTTGGTTAATTTCCTTTTTGGATTATGATAAATGGATGAACTAAGTTTGTGTGTGTATTTAAATGTTGTGTCCATATCTGAACAGAGCCTGACATTCTTTTTCGTCTTTCTTTGTTTTAAGGATTTACATTTTCTTATGTTTGTATTGAAGGAGAAGAAGAGTAAAGATGAAATCTGTTTAGTGAATAACCACATTAAGTAGGAGATGGCCTTGGCGCCTTGCATAAAGTAATCTCTGCAATTGTTTAATTAATCCTCATGATAGCCACCTCAATTGTTGATTATCAATATAAATCATAGGTTTTTAGTTCTTGCAGAATGAATATTATGAGAAGATTGACAATAGCTTTAGTTTTTAGTTTGTCAAAATTTTTAATTTAACTTATATACCATGCTCAAATGACATTAAGTTCAACATCTGATAATTCTATTCTCACACTTATATTTATCTACACTTTTTTATCTCTGTTAACTTGGCATGTGGACCTTTAATCTGATATATACGAATCTATTGTTACATGGGAAAGGTTAGGTGTGCTATATTTGGAGACTTAATTGGTTGATGTGGTATGTGGATTTCTATCTTCATCTCACTCTGGTCTACTGTTTTCAGCAATGGTTGCCACGCTGCCATCCATTTTTCTTCTGTTCAAAACTTTCTGCGTTTTTTTATTTCTTCTTATTATTCTTGAAATAAAATCACTTTGTCTTCTTTCTCTGTTCAAAACCCCTAACATGGTCCCTTTTGCTTTTTTTTTTGTGCTTATTTGTTAATATTTGCAGTCTTTGCTTATTATTTGAGACTGTTATAAGACGAGAAAGGTGGATTGTGGTTAAGTTGGCTCACATTTTTTCCAGATCCCATGGGTGTCCTCGCCACAATATCTACTGAGAAAGAGGTGGAAACTAACAGGAGGAAGACAAGGATGATTGAAATTAAATAGAGTTGGTTGATGACAAGTTTGATTGAACACTTCTTTTTATTTTTATTAAATTAATTATGTGTTGCCCATTTCATTTGTTGTCCTGTAAGAACCGAAACCCATTTATGTAGTGCAACTCTAAAATTCTTTTGTGTTCTTTATGCTTAGGGGCAAGATTTGATGCATAATGTTTAGCAATTATGTGGATACTTTCACACAGTATCTTGCTGCAGGGGTCACTCTATTGCCTGTAGTCATTCTGCAACTTTTCAAAGTCAGATTATATAAGGGTAAGTAATATTGTAATTTTGTGGAACTATATTGTCATCTAAGTTAATTAATTAGTTTTTATTTAATTTATTTTTTAGGTAATGTTGTTATACAGAACATGAATAACACTTCAAGGATACTATGGAATCCTGACATCCCTGAGGCAGTTCAGTTCCAGAATGGGTGACTATAATTTATCCATTGTACAATATTGTTTAAATAATCTTTTATACTATTTGTTCTTCCTAAGTTACCAAAAATTAATTTTGTTAGTTTGGATTGTCATGGAATTGATCCTGATATTGAGATAGGAGTTATATAGGGTGGGAATTGCATTGTCCCCCTTTTTGATGATTTCCTGGGAATGTATCAAAGGAAAATATTGCATGAGTTGCAAATAACTGAGGAGGTGATTTGTTTTTCCCATTCTATATTTTTAATTTTATACACGAATTAGCGTAATTTAGTTCTTTTGCTTTATTGAATATAAGTTATAAATTATTTGTGGTAAATAATTGCAGGAGGGTACATTCATTGTTAATGCTACTATTGTTTCTGTTTTGAGGGATGAACAATGGTGGTGTGGGGCTTGCAAGTGCCACAAGGATGTGACTCCTGATGGTGGCCTTTATTACTCTCCTAATTGTTCTACTCATGTTGTTGAAGTGATTCCTAGGTTATCTGAAATATTCACAAACTTTAATTAAATTTAATTCTTATGCTTTAATTCTTTACACCTGTATTATTTCCTTTTTCTAATTCATATTTCATTAATTTGGTTATCTAATTTTGATTTTGTTAGATATAAGCTAAAGTTTGAGGTTTTCAATTGGATTGATTATGCTTCCTTTATTTTATTTGATTCTTATTGTGTCTATTTGCTGGGTAAAACATGCAAGGAACTTGTGTCTGAGTCCAAGGTATATTCTATTTAATTCTCTTTCAGTAATACCTTAGACCCGTATATGCCATTTTCTTATCTGTATGTAATAAGGCATAAGGAATTTGTATGTGTTAAGGAATAAGGAATGATATATCTTTCACTATTTTTCTTTGAATGTTAAGGGGTCTAAAGGTAGGTGAACATTCTTCAGAGTTTTTAGGTCTAATTGGTGAGGAGCTTTTGTTTAAGGTGGAGAAAACAGCAGAGTATACATTCAACTATGATGACTCTTTCAGGGTGAAAAAGGTGTGTGCTGAGTTGGAAATTATTCAGCAATTTAAGAAATCATTTATTGTGGAGTCTCCTCTCAAGGTGCGAAATTTGTTATTCGTTGGATGCATTTGATCATTTAAATCATGGCTTATTTAAATGAATTAATTTGTTGTTTTCCTAAGTTTCAGCCCCACTTTCCTGAAATTAATGGGGAAGAAAAAACTCAAGATTCTTATGACAGTATTTCGGATAAGTTTGAAACATTGTTGATTGTCCTGTTAATTCAGCTCTGCATCTTGATGCATGCTCTAGCTCAAGTGTGCATGCTCAATCCCAACTAATTAGGATGACCCTGATGAATTGAAGACACACCCTTATCATTTAAGAAGTTGAAGATGAAAGTGTGTTAAGTTGGAGGAAGAGTAGAAGTTATGCAGGATGGCTAATCTATTGTTGTCCATTACTGTCTCTATGTTATTGTTAAGGCTTTATTTAAGTTAATGTTAGCCATGTATTACTATCTGTCTGTTGTTTTTATCGTTGTTTCTAAGAATCTTTCCAACTTATGTAATGAAGCCTTATAAGCTTCTAATCAATCTAATGTTGTGTAATATATTAAATGAATGAAGTTGTTTATGTAAGGAACCCTTATGACGTTGTTGTGAAAGTTGATTTCCTTTCATGTTGCGCATTAGTTAATATTTTTGTTTTAATTCTTTCTTTGTACTGTATTCTTTGTTTCGTCACTGACTTCTTTTTTCTTTAGTTTGTCCTTCTAAGGGATTTTAAAATAAAAATTTTGAAGCCAAATATCCAATTTTTTTGGCCTTTTATAGCCATGATTTTATTATAGCTAATAACAATTGCTGGTGATAGAATTTGTAATGCCTGTTTTATTTTCGTAAACTTTTTATACCTTCTATTCATCCATAACAAACATTTTATGGCTAAATATCGATTCTTGAATTGGTACTTAGATAAATTTAATTTCCTTTCCTTGCTTTGAAGTGGAAGATGCATTTACAATAAATATTTAAGCAAGTTATTAATAGGATTTTTGTTGCAGCTATAGGATTTTTGATAAAGCAATTTTATATACATTGTAACTTTATTTCATCTTAAATATGCTTCATATTTCTTATTTAAACTAATTAAACTCATATATTAATAGACCTATTTTAATGTATGCATCTGCACGGAGATACACGGATTTCACGCTAGTTATTTAACATTGCAACTTGCAAGTTGACAAAGGTGAAAAAAAAAAGGTTGCTATCTGCACTTTTCAAAATATTCAATAATACATAAAAATAAGACAATATCTTTTTTTAATTTAACTTCCACTGTAAATTTAATATATATATATATATATATAACATAAAAATTAAAAAAAGGAAAAAGAAAATTGAGGTTGAGGGGCGCGCCATGGCCCTTTCGGAAAGTAGCTTCGCCCCTGGTTTTGCTTACGTTGCTTGCAGACTTGCAGTCAACACTTCGATGAATAGGATAAGTACTTGGACTTGGCTACCAGAAAAGTTGGATGTATAAGAATTTTAATAGGATACTAGCACATTGGTATTGGTGATGCTGGTTTTTATATATATTATTAAATTTTAATAAAATTAATTTATAATATAAATATATATATATATATATATATCAATTAGTATAATATGAAAAGTATATTATTATCTTTTTTATAGAAATAGTAATCAATATATCATTAATATAATAAAAAATTTAAAATATATTAAGATTTGGGATTTCACAATCCAATCACTTTAAACTCATATAATAAAGTGTATAGAAAAAATCCTCATCGGTAGAACTAGCCCCACCATAATGTCGATATTCATGGTGGGAGCAATGGAGGGCACCAGTCAGGAGCATGACTGCCTCATGTAAATGATACTTATAGTTTGTAAAAGAAATCACTTTAATGAAGTGAAAATAAAGAAACTAACAAAAATGATACATTAGAGAAAAACAAGAATAATTAAAGAAAATGGTACGAGCATGACTTCAACAAGAAGGATATTCGTGGTTCATAAAATGAAATTAATCACTTTTGTAATTAAACAGATTAATAAGAACCAATAATAAGAAAAATATTTTAATATAATAATAAAAAAATGAATATGTAATAAAAAAAGAAAAAAGAAAATGGTTGGAGCAGAATTGTCTCCCGTATTCAGAAAGAAAAAACCACTTTACTGAATTGAGAATGAAAAACTAAAAAGAAAAATAAATAAATGAGAAAACATGACACGTGTACTGGGGGAACAATTTTAATATAGAGTATATAGATAAATAGAATAGATAAAAGAAATAATAAGTGAAAACATTAATGAATAAAATAGAGAAATAAATGATACATTGAAAAAATTACATTAAATTTATTGTAAACCAACACTTTTATTATATTTCTTAATGTGTATTTTTATGTAATGAAACAGATAATTAGAAATTTATGATGAGAAAAAATATTTTAATATAATTATGATAATGAGAAAGAAAATTAAAGTGTGATTAAAAAAGGAAAAAAATGGCAGGAGCAAAATGACATCATGTGGAAAATACCAATGGTTCATAAAAAATAACTTTATTGAAAATGAGAATCAAAAAGTAAAAAAATTCAAGTGAGAAAATGTTGGAGAAATAATTTTAAATTTAATGTAAATTAATACATTTATTATATTTTTTATTATGTGTTTTTATATATGAAATAGATAAATACAAACAGATAATTAGAAAAAAAAGTGTTTGTTAAAAAATAAAAAATCAAAGTGTTACATAAAAGATAATAAGAAAAGGAAAAAAGAAAACGAAACGTAAATCAACACATTGCTTTTATTTTTATTTTTTTGTATGTATTGTAACAGACAATTAAGAATGGATAATGAGAAAAATTATTTCAATAAAACAATAATAAAAAAAATTAAGTGTAATTAAAATAAAATAAACGATAGGAGCAGAGCGACCTTTTTTACATAATATGTATTTTTTATAGTGAAATGGATAAATAAAAATGGATAATGAGAAAAAAGTGTTTTTAAAAGAATAATAAAAAAATAAAAATATACTATTAGGGAAGAATGAAAAATCTTAATTATGATTAAATTCAGAACAAAATTACCCGTAAAATAGCAAACGAGATAAAAAAAAGAACCCACTAGGGTCGGCCTGGTAGTTGGGGGTTTGGGTAGTTTAACATGAGATTCTAGGTTCAAACCTCATTGCTTTCCTTGTACACAAAAAAGAGAGATAAAAAAGAAAAAGAAAAAAAAAAGAAATGTAGGAGTGGGAGTGGGAGACGGTGAAGTATATAAACGTAAAAGAAAAGGTAGGGGTGGAAATAGATCAGGTCGATTGTCAGGGCTTACTGTCCAGCCTACTTAAGGGCTAGTTTGCTCGGTTCGTTTAATAAAAATGTCATGTCTAGGCTTTTGAAAAAACTTTTTTAATTAAATAGGTCAGATTTATGCTTTTAAAAAGCCTATTAGGCTTGACAGGCTAGCCTATTTATAAATAATATTATTTTTAATAAACATATAAATATATTACATAATAAATAGTATAATAATATATAATTTTTTAGTTTCTCCTTTTGACCTATTTAGATATAGACTTATTGTCCTATCTAAACATATATATTAATGACATATTTACATTACAAAAAAGTAAGCCTATTAGTTTGTAAATGCACTTGCCTATTTAGAGATAGATTTATTAGCCTGTGTAAATGTCATAATATGAAATATGCTTTTAAACATGCCAATAGACCAAACCAGACTTTGAAACAGACCAGGATAAGCCTAAAAAGATAGCCTATGACAGGTGATAGATAAGACTTGTGCCATAAAATATAATAGAGGTCAGACTTGGACCCTGTAAAGCCTAGTTTGTCTCGGCATATTTCCACCCCTACAAAAAAATAAAAGGAAATAACGACACGTGTTTACGAAGTGGAAAGATTTTATAACAGTAGATAACTGTTGAGTCTCAGAATTTATTTAAGAATTTAAATTAGATTTAAGACTCATTAGCCTCAGGTTTTAATGATTAACAAATTAGATCATATAAGAACAGGTTCTACTGAGAAAGGTATTGTTCTGTGCATTGTGTTTCAGGTTACAGGATGAAGCATCCATCTAAAGACAAGAAGATGAAGATAGCTAAAGAAGCAAGCAAAAGACAAGAAGATTCAAGAATACTTCAGATCATTCATTCAGAAGATGCAAGCATACTTCAGATGATCCAATTCAGACAAATAAACAATAAACCATGAAGAAGCAGCTCAACCTTCTAAATCAAAGATAGACTTGAAGAGAAGTAATCGGCCAAAGAAGGAAGACATACTGAAGGAAGAACAAAGAGGCAATATGCTGAAGAAAGGAACTTGCCAAAAATCAACCAACCTACTGAACCAAAGAAAGAGTCTAGAAGAAAAGAAAGAGTACATCTGGAGAAAGCCCTCCTGAAAAATGAAGAAGAAAGAAGCAAACATCCGAAGAAGAAACTCGTTGAAGGAAGGAACTCGCTGAAAGCATCCCTAAGATGAAAATCTAAATCAAGCTGAAGTAATGCAACCTGCTGAAAGTGTGTGTATACTAAAGTTGAACCTGCTAAACACATACTTTCTGAATGTGATGACGTGGCATTTCAGACTCTCTGAAGAAGAAGAAGCCAGACACGTTATACAACTCTCTGAAGATTTATGAGTCAATTTGAACAACTTATTAAGAGACTCGAATCTCAGCAAATATGAATGGTGAAGCTAAATTGATGCAAAGAAAAACAAAGGCCATCGGGCTCAGCTTCAGAACCTAACATGAAAGAGGAAGCCTACCGTAGAAAAGCAAATAGATGTCAGAGATAGGTCAGCGATGCTGAACACCTACTTCTGTATCTTCTCTGCAACACGCTATCAGAGGCATGTACCTCAAGTGAAAAGAAAAGCAGAAAGCACAACAGGAAAAAAGTGAAGTCTAACGTTGTCATTTCTAAAGACTTCCTTTGTAAAGAAAAGAGAAGAAGAAAGAAAGAAGCCAAGCAAAAAGAAGCAGAACTCACAACGGTCAAAAGGAGTAGACTAACGGATCTTTATATCCTATCTCCTTACACTCTGAAGAAGACAAATGAAGAAAGAAGTGAGAAAGAAGAAATATAAACCTGCTGAAGACAAAGAAAATCTCTCATGATTAAGAGCTTATCTACAGTGTGTCAGAACTAAGTCATCTGCACACCTAATTTGCTTAAGAAGAGGCAACCGAATGAGAAGCTATTTCACAACGGCTATATGAGCCAAATCATTTCTTCTCAACGGTAAAATCAACAATGTTCAAACGGCTATATTTCCAGAACATATAAATAGCCTCAAGAAAGTCTATGAATAAAAAAGAAAAAGAAATGAGAGAAGAGAGACGTTGGCTGAGCTTGCAAGATGAATCTCTAAAAAGTGTCAACTAAAAACAAAAGAAGACAGCCATGCATTCCTGAATTCTATTCCTCATCATGGTTTGTCATCAATCTTCACAGAAGAAATTGGCCAAGCTCAATACAGATTTCATAAAGCCAACCTTCTGATCCAACAGAGACATATTAGAGCTTAGAATTAAACACTTGTATCTCTATTATACCTTGTACTTAGATTTACTCCATGTATCCTGAGTAGTACTCAGTTAACCTACAGTACAAGATGAACCTCAGTTTAAGTTTCTAGGAAACTTAAACTTTTCATTGTAAACACTATTAAGTGTCTGAGAGCCTGAGAGGCTTGGAGGAAGAAAGAATACTCTTGAGAGCCTGGAGAGGCTTGGAGGAAGAAAGAATACTCTTAAGAGCCTGGAGAGGCTTGGAGAAAGAAAGAATACTCTTGAGAGCTTGGAGAGGCTTGGAGGAAGAAAGAATACTCGGTTTAAGCCTGGAGAGGCTTGGTTAAGAAAGAATACTCGGTTAAAGCCTGAAGAGGCTTGGTTAAGAAAGAATACTCGGTTTAAGCCTGGAGAGGCTTTGTTAAGAAAGAATACTTGGTTTAAGCCTGGAGAGGCTTGGTTAAGAAAGAATATTCGGTTGAGAGCATGAAGAGGCTTAATGATAAAAGAATACTTGTATCTGTGTTCAGATAGTGGAAAATCCAGTGGTGGTTTGCCCTGGGACTGGATGTAGCTCACTGGATTAGTGGGGTGAACTAGGATAAATTCTTGCCTGAATCTTCTCTATACCTTAAGATATTTTAAATTCAGTTTTCATCTAACAAAGGGAATCTAAAAGTATTTAAGTAAAAACTTTTTCTCTGAATTAAACCTGTTTTCAAACTACTTTGAGTCTGAACCCAGTTCAGAAGGTAATTAAAACTTCAGACTGAAACTCATCGTGTGAATCTTTTCAGAAGCTATTCTCTCTACCCTTAACAACAAACCTGTCTCTAATGGAACCCAAAAACAAAAGAAATTCATCCTAACAAAAAAATTTTCAACGCTTGCTTTCGTGGTTAAAACACACACGGTCCAGCTTTCATATTAAGTGAGACATTGCGTCCTTAACTCCTACTTCCAAGAAATTCACAAACAGGACAAATCTATTTCATAGAACCCTTAGAAGATCCTTCACCAAATGGCATGAAAACAGCTGGGCGAGTAACCGTTGGGGATTGCAAGCTGGCTGGCATAAGTTCCTCTCCATTTGAACCATGGCGACTAACCAAGGGAGCAAAACGATACCCAGAGCGAGACTGAAATCGAGCCTGAAAACGAAATATTTCGTTAGCGCTAATTACTTTAATACACATAATGAAATGAAAAGATTATTCATCAATTGGGAACATCTCCCATACGCGTACAACCCTCACTTTCAGTCTCCAATTCTACCTGCCAGGGAAAATGCTCTGAACTTCATCGTAAACATCAACCATTGGGAAGACAAAGTATGCTAGCCTTTACTACTTCTCACCATTGTTTTAAATTGCGGACCGCAACACCTGTTGCAGCCGCAATATTGCGGTTGCGGCAGTGTCCGCAACCGCATCAGGCCGCAATTGCAGTGTGATTGAAATTCACAGTAAAATCCGCAACGTAACACCGCAACGCCCGCAACGCAACGGCTGTAACAGCCGCATCGGCCGCATCAGGCCGCACTTTTGATAAAAATTATTTTTTTAATTCTTTTTCTTTTTTTATTTAGTAGATTTAGAGGAAAATTTGAAGGGTTAGAGAGATTTAAAGATGATAGTAGAGTGATGGTAAATGAAAAATGCAATTTAGGAGAGAGAATAAGAGATGTAGGATTATAAACATGATTCGTAAAATATCACATTTGGTGCAAGAATAAAATAATTTCACACCGCAACGGCCGCAATGCACGTTGCGACAGCCGCAATGCCCGCAAACGCAGTGGCTGCAACCGCGACCGCATCCGCGACCGCAACCGCAATTTAAAACCTCACGTAAACCTCGGCGCCCCTGGCACAACAGAACTCCACCACTATGAGTGTGTTTGGCAAGGCCAATAAGCTAGCTACTAGCTTATTTGATTAACTTATAAACTAGTTTGACCAATTCAAAAGTGTTTGGTAAGGTACTTCAAAGTAGCTTATTTTAGGAGCTTCTAGCTTATAAGCTACAAACTAACTTAACAAGCTTGTAGCTTGTAGCTTATTTAATTTTTTTCTATCACTATCCCTTATATTTTAATACAATTTCCTTATTATTCTTAATTTCATTCTACATGGCCATTCCACTAGCTTAATTTGCCGTGTTTTGCGTTCATTATTTGGCGCAATTTCATATAACATATATAGCCATATGTTACTGGAAGCAAAAGAAAGTAATGAAGATTATGGACTTGCAAATTTTTTGTAAAAAAAAAAATCTACAGACACACTTATAAAATCTCACCATCTAAATAAATTCTCAATTTACATATCTATCATTACCTCTTGTTTTGTTTTTGTTTTAATATTTTTCCTTTAAATTTGGTTATACGTAACAAATTAACATAAAAATTCATAGTTTAAAAAATTACAAATTAATTCATAGTAACATTATTACTTAATTATATATCATGTTTAAATTAATTTTAATTTATTCAAATAACAAATTAACGTAAACATTCATATATAGTTTAAATATATATATATATATAAATATAATAAGTAATTTAAAAAAATTATGAATTAATTTTATGAAATTATTTTTATATTATATTATTTATTTTATTAATTTTATTATTTATTTTAATGTTTAATTAAATATTTTATCATTACAAAGTTTAATAAGGATTTAATTATTTTTTAAAAAGATCTAAAATTATAATTACATAATAATATATTTTTGTTTAGAAAACACAAATAGAATTTATAGAATAAAATTTATGTAGTTATGTCCTTTTATGTCATTTTACATTTATTAACTAGCTTATCAGCTAGTTTTACCAAACACTTCTAATTCAATAAGATTGCTTATCAACTTGGAGCTTATAAGCTCGGAGCTTATCAGCTAGAAGCTAACTTATCAGTTACCACTTACTTATCAGCTAATTTTTTCAAACACAACCTATATATACACACATAACCCATCATGTTTTTTTGTTGGGAACAATAACTCCAACACGTGTCCAGCATGTGGTGTGACACATACACTCCTCAAATGACTAAACTAAACCGTGAAACAGCATCCTTTACTGTAAGTAGCTGCCTAAAAAGTGACCCAGCTCAACGAAATCGAAAGGGGCGATGAACAGTGAAAAGGTAAGCCGAAAAAATCGTAGTGGTACAGTAATAGATAGATAAGAGGAGTAATTGGCTACCAGAAAAATATTTGTTTTCAATTTTGCGTAATTATTGGTTGTTGCCCTCTACCACTTTTTTGAAAGGGCACAAAAGTTGGATAGCTAAGACAAAAGATGGCGGCGACTATCGTGAAGCGCACCATGGTTTTGGTTAATATGGAGGAAAAAAACATCGGCGGCTTCTAGGATGGACTACCAAAACAAGTTGTCCACGTGAGAGACTTGTGTTTTACTTACCTACATACAGGCTACAGCAGCCAATTTTGTAACCGAACACGGGTCACTTTTTTCTTTTTCCTTTTTCTGATTGCATTATTGCATAGTGATGAACACATACATCACAGTTCATGACATCAGGTTTTCTATTTTTCTTTCATTTTTCTTTTTTATTATTTATATAACTTTATATGAAAAAGTATTTTTCATGAGACAAGTTATTTTTTCTTTTTTATTATATTGTGAATAGCAATAATTTTATATTTATATTTTTTATTTTTATTTATTATTATACATGTATACTCCTGTTTTTATTTATGACTTTTTATATAAAAATTTAGATTACAAAAAATAATAAATGTGTTAGATTTATAAATTTATTATAATTTTTCAACATATCTTTTATCTCTTTATTTTATTCATTACTCCCTCTATTTCAATATGTTAGTCGCTTATCAAAAATAAAAATTCAATATGTTAATCGTTTTAGGAAAAAATGTCTTTTCATAAATGAATTGTTCTTTAATTTTTATATGAGTATTAATGTTAGTTTTCTACTTTTACACTCACACCTTTATGGGAAATGAATTTTGAAAAAATTGTGCACCACATCGCCTATTTCATTACACAACAGATTTGATAGTGGAATTGCACGTGGATTTCGTAATGTTCCAAAAGAAATTGAACCCCACATTGAGACCACCGGTGAAATTGTGTAAGTAATTTCACAAATTAAGAAGAGCAGAATCAGCGGAGGTAAATACCGAAAAGTGTGATAACACTACGACAGATTTAAGATAAGGGAACAGTGATTTAGAACGCGGTGGGGATGGGACCGCATTCCAAGAGTCACGTCTAATTCTTAGAATGCGGTTAAATCATAACCGCAGTACGATCTCTCGCGTGTGAGCTTCACAATTTGGTACCCTCTGCCGGATGTTTTTGGTACCATTTTGTTATTTTTCTTATTAAATTAAGGCATAAATATAGAAATTACATAGGAACAAATCATATATTCCGTCCTAGATTACTTCAAAGACATAAAGTAGATTTTAAATGATACATAGGTGTATTATAAATGAAAATGTAAAAAAATGAAAAAATATAAAAAAAATATAGGATAATAGTTATAGAGTGTCAAAAAGTCTTTTAAAAAATTAAAAATATAAATTCTAGTAATTAAATATTATCCCATTGTAAAAATACTAAAATAATTTTAAAAAATTAAAAAAAATTAATTAAATAATTAAATAAGGTACCAAAGCGCTCGGAAGTAACGGTAGAATTTCCCAAAAAAAAAAAAAAAAAAATAGAGTGAGGTCTTTCTTGCACTCTCGTCTCCCTCTTCAAATCCCTAAAACCTTCTCCCCATCGTCAAGCCTCAAACTCGCCCCATGCCCACCTCCACCTCGACGATTTCCCAGTCTCGTTGAAAGGCGGTTACAGCTACGGCATGGACAGCCTAACGTTACCGATTCATTTGCATGTGGGAGGTGATTCACAGATTGGGGGCTTTGTGGCAGAGAGCTTTGAGGTAGCAATTTGGCAGAGACTCTCGACATGGACGACTATTCTAGGGTGGTGTTTTGAAATGAAGCCAATTCGCTTAGATTGGACCGGCGCGGCGCGGTGGCGACGCTGTCTTGGTGGGGCAGTTCACGATTGGGGAAATGTTGTGTGCTTGGTGGTCTAGAGAACTGATGCTCTGCATTCTGAAAAGATTTTGGAAGTTTCATCTATCCTTATGTCTATTCTTTTTTAGCAAACTGGTACGATTGCTGTAAGCTTATCTATGCATGAGACTTTGCTATTTGGGCAATAGTTTTAGTCACTGTTTGTTATCTATTCTGCATTTTAGTTTTTATTGTTATCTATTTGGACATGAAAACATGGTATTATCACATTCCTCATATCCTCGGATTTGATGCAAAAATATTATGTTTTTCTGCTGTAAAAATTTAAGAAAATTGGTACCGGTTATATATAGATTGATGTTGGTTATTAGTTGCTTCTATTTTCTCCCTTCGTTTTTGATAATGTTTTTGCGATTTTTTGTGACCCTCAAATACTATAATTGGACCTTGTTATTGTTCTTGCTTATGTATGCCTTTAGTAAATCTTGTTCTTTTTGAATTATGTGAATCTGCATAGTCTTCATTTTCTTGGGTTATAATTTAGTTGAATGAGCTTGGAAATTATGTAGAAATGTACAGAATATAAAAGCTTGGAAATTACCAAATTTATTTTTGTTTTTTTTGGGGGGGGGGGGGGGGGGGGGGCGAAGGGTTGATTCTTTGTGCCGAGAGATTGACCTTTTATATTCTTTCTTTGTCTTTCTCTTCACATCCAAATAGTGGCCACCTTATTTTATTTCACCTTCTATGCATCCTCCCAAACAAATGCCTAGGAACCTGTAATGTCAAAAAGTCACTTCCCAGCTCAAATAAAGGAGGATTATTAATTGATTATTGTATATTGAAAACAAGCACAGGTATAACAAATTCTTTTGGCGCATAAATCCTGAAAAAAACTTTGCTTGATTCATAGTAATTTAAAAGCAGTTATAGTTCTGCACTTCATGTATATGGATGGCTTACTAGCTGGTTTATAAATGATTGTATAATTTTCTGAGTTTGACATTCAAACAGGCTATAGCAAGAGGACTGAAAGATCCTTCTTTTTGTGTGATTCAAAACCACTTTGCAATTTCAGGAAATATAGGAGAGGTAGCAGCAAAGGTATACTCTCAAATCATCAATTATTTGAGTTAAACTACTTTAATTTCTGGTAGTAACTGCATTATATTTGTCATTTTTATTCTTTCAAGCATTAATCTTAAATCCTTCCTATCTATGAATACATCTCTATCAAGAAAAATTCTTTCTGTGTCGCTTCGTATATTAAAGCATTGTTGGAGGCTAATTTTAATTTCATAATTTATATTCACCTTGTACCCTTGTTCTTAGCTCTAGTCCTGAAACTTATTCAAGGCTCTTGGGTAGGAATTGACCAAACGATCCAATGAGTCACATGTAAGTTATGGGCCTTAACTGAGGAAGTAGGTGCTAGAAAGCAATTAACACAATTAAGTTGAGATTATACTATTGGTAAGAAGCCTTGAATGATAAATCTTGATATAATATATTATACAATATGAATGATATACTCGATATTCATGAATCATGATATAAAATTACAAATTAAGGTTAATACTAAATCAAAGAGTTGTGGCTCAGTTGGCAACGTAGGCTGAGATTATAGGAAGAGCTTCCGCGTTTGATCCTCACTAAACACACTTTTAGGGAGGGGTGGGGAGCCTTAGCTGTGACTAAGCCCCTAACAGGATTGCCCCATGTAATAGGGGATACCTGTGGTTAACACAAAAACATAAACATTAATACTAGATGCTTGTGATCTTTTTTGTTTTTTAATTTCTTTTTTACATATATCAGGCCAGGTTATGTTATGTCTATGCTTTTAATGTGTTTTTGGGAAAATCATTGAACTGGAAAGCCAAGTCAAGATGTTGGACCTAGAGGGAACTGGTCAATACAATTGTTATTCACCATACACAACTTTATTCACCAATTGTCATCAATAAATTCCCTTTAGGTCCAACATCTTGGCTTGGCTTGACTTGACTTTTAGGAATTCTGCCTTTCTTCTTTTAAAAAGGCATCTTCATATGATAGTTATTCTCTGATGCACAACTGGTTGGAAAATGTAAAAGGTTTTCCTCAATTTGTTTTATCAAAATATCTCAGGAAGAAGTATGGGAAGTGGTTGCTCAACTGATCGGCCTTGCTTTGGGTATATTGATACTGGTAAAATACATAAATTTTCAGGATGGCTTTATTTTGTATTGTGGCTGCACCAAGAAACTGTTGGTTGGCATGTTACATTCTTTTAGCTTTTGACTGCAGGATACACCTGGCCTTGTAAAATCATATGAACTACTTTCATTAACTTGGTTGAGTATGCGACTTCTGCATCTTTGGATTTGAACCAGCAAGGGTGGCTGTCTTTTGAGGAGAAGGAAGTTGATTTGGTAAATGAATGGTCAGTTTTGTGCAGTTTGTTTGATGTTCTGTCCATTTCTCTTGAACTAGGCTGAGAGGTCATGCTTAAATTTGCCTGGTTTTGGCCAGAATTGAGTTTTTACTGACTAGTAATGAAACTATTGATGTAAAATAAATGAGAATACTGCTTGTACTAATTGCTACTAAATGAGAATGATTAACTCGGCTTTTTTAGCAAAATGTAGCAACCTCATGAAACTAGTTTCCCCCAATTCTGTTTGAGATATTTTCCTCATTGCATTACTGTATTCCAGTCCCTTATATTTCTTAGGCAGTTGACTGGACTCTCTGAGACTCTAGTGACTTTCTCATATATATGGTATGTCTAGGAACCTAGCTATATGCAAGAATTCCACATACACAACAGACTTGAAGTCCAAGGAGGCACAATGAACATTATTTTTACTTAATACCAAAATATTGGTATTTTCTTCTACATCTATTAATTATTTACTGTGTCTTTGCCAGAAATTAAAAATACACATTTCTTTTTCAATCTTGAAGTCGTAGTTTTTTTTTTGGTAAAGGATAATGGAATTGAAAAACAAGAAGAATACAACAGAAGTTACACCTTACCTACCCCTAGGAATAGAATCCCCTCTAGCATCAGCAGCCAGCAGATCATCAATTACACTACCAGAATTCAAAAATACTATAGAAGGAGAGTTAGAATAAGCTCCCCTTTCGGCTAGTGCATCAGCACATCTATTCCCTTCTCTAGGAATAAAATTAATTTCTACTAACCAATTCTTGTCCAGTAAAGACTTTATGTTATGAATGATACCGGCAAAAGGATGAAATCTAGACTGACTTTCCTTGATCAAAGACAAAGCTAAGGTTGAATCAGACCAACACTGCACCCTCCTGAATCCATTATCCCAAGCAAGCTGAAGCCCCACTAGTAAGGCTTGTAATTCAGTATGCACCACACTAGAGGTAGCCAGAGATCCATAAAAACCTGATAGCCACTGTCCCATACTGTGACGAATTAGACCACCAAACCCAGCCTGGCCAAGCTCTGTAATGCAGCTGCCATCTGTGTTCAAGTCGTAGTTTGTTATTAAGCTTTGATGATGAAGATCACTCTTTCCTGGGCTATGGTTATTTCCTGCTTTTATAAATATATTTTTTTAGAATTTTATTTTCTGGTTATATTTAGTGAATCTGAAGTGAATGTCATTTACAGAAAGTGGCTAGAAGATTGATTTTTGGAAAGGAGAAGTTGGACTATGAGACAAATGAGAGAAGAAAGAGAATTAAAAAATTTAAGGAATCAGATAAATCGAGAAATATATCAACAATGAAACTCATTAGACACCCAAATGTCATACGCATGCATGTATGAGGTTAGTAGGCAGTAAATGATTGCTTCCAAGTATTTCACATATACAAAATTTATTTGTATTCATATTTTCCTGTGTGTTATATATCCTTTTTGTTTTTCCTACCTTCTTCTGCATTGTAAATGGCAAATTCTTGGTGTAGGTGATGGCTAGCAATACAAAGCTATACATTGTATTAGAATGGTGGTTTTTTTGTTTATTTACTATTATGAGGGTGCAAAAATAATTTGAGGGCAGGTTGCAGGGTTGATGGCGAGATATACTGAGATTTGGAAGTCTAGGCATTGCTATCTATAGTCAATGAGTTAAATTACTAAAATAAATAGCTACGGATTAGCTTCGGAAATTCTGTAGTTAATGCAGTCCAAGTATATCATCACTTGGATAGCACGCGCTTAGAGTGCGGTTCCAACCGCATTCCAAGAGGATGCGGAACCGCACTCTAAAGTCTTTTTTATTGTAGTGTAAATAGTTGGCATAAATTCTCATGCATTCAATGGAAAACAATGATGCGAATATAAGAGGAAGTGCACAAAGTGTATGAAAGGGAAGGAGAAAGTGTAACATAAATATGCATCCTTGAAAGTAACCAACTAACGTCCAATGGAGATGGTGGACTATGAGTAGATGACCGAAGCATTAAGTCGTCATAAAAGCACAGACCTTACAAACCATAGTACTGCAGGGAAAAAAATATTGTTTAAACTGAAGAACTCATCAGTATCAAAACTCGGTCAGACAATTCAATGGACAAATGCATCAGTGTGAATATGGGCTTCAAGTAGTGGCCACCAATCACAATTATACTATGGCAGAGAATTCAAAAGGAACTGAGTAACGTTAGGCCACATTAGTTTTAACGCATGGGATGGTGAACTATATTTTTGTGGGAAACTCGGACTTGGTGTAGTGAACCATTACAAGACAACAGGACCATGTCTGAGGCCATCGCGCGCGTGTCATGTGAGCATGGAATTTGGTGTTAATTTGAGGAAAAAGATTTGCACATTGAGTATTAATGAGGGAACAAAGTTGTTCATCATTTGTCCATTGGCTGACAGTGCTATGCAACTGGAGGGAGTGTAGCAGTTGGCAAGGGTGCATACCTACAATAAGAGGTTGGAAGCAAAAAACCATGTTAGTGGTAGGTAGTTTGCAGCAAATAGAGAAAAGCATATGTTGAAGGTAATGCGAAACAAATATGCTGGTAATGATTGTAAGTCAATGTAAGGAACAACCTTTAACTAAAGTGGGTCATAATTTATATCTTCTGGAAAACTTCTTGGTAGACAACGTTTGTTGTGACACTTGATGGAGAGGAGTTGTCATCACATATTAGGATTTTCAATCCCATAGGACATTTGACTCTAGACACAACAACATATAGTTGGCCGTGAGAGAATGCGGGTCGTTGCAAGAAAATTCCTACTCTAGACAATGTTTGGCCCAGGCTTTTGTTAATTGTCATTGCAAACGAAACATACGCAGAAAATTGTCGTCGTAGGAACTTCACCGGTGTTAGGCTATCTGATGGTATTAAGTTCATCCTTGGGATGTACACAACTTCGTTAGTGCTGTCTCCGCTAATCATTTTTGCTCCAATAACATTCACCCCAAGCTCAACTACTATTAAACATGTTCCATTGCATAATCCGGATGAGATATCAATGTTTCGCATCAACATAATAGGAACCCCCTTCTTCAAGACCAATCTGTGGTTAGGTGACTCAGGCATTCCTGAACATCGTATACTATTTAGGAATTCTGTTGTTAACCAATCAGCTTGCGCACTTGTATTTTCGCTGACCTTCCAAATGGAATCACAACTGAAGTAGGTCTTCTCCTCCCCTGGAACCTTACTCATAACATATTAATTGACTATTTCAACAATATCCAAAGTGGGGGCTAGTATAGCTTTGTCTTCGAAGAAAGAATTAGATCCGTAATGTTGAATAATATCAGGATATGTGAAGTTGACAATATCTTTAATCGGATCATCCAAGTGCAAAATCACCATGTCACTTGGGATGGTGATATCGGCCTCTCCATCATGTGACTTGCCTAAGAGTCCATTACCAAGGTCGAGAACCCAATTTGCAAAGTCGTTAATCAAGCCAATTGGGATAGACACTACTAGAATATTAGTGTTTAGTCACTGATTTAGTGACCGATATTTTTCGGTCGCTAAAAGTGACTGATTTAGTGACCCATCCATCACCGGGACTTGGGTGGTAAAAGTAGTGACCATATTTTTCGGTCACTAAATCAGTCGCTAGGCTTTAGTGACCGATTATTTGGTCACTGAAATCGATTTTGTGACCAAATTGGTGACTAATTCTGAGAAAAAAATTTGTGACCGAAAATCGGTCACTAAATTTGATTTTGTGACCTATTTTTGGTGGAAATTAGTGACCGATTTTTCAGTCACTAAATTTGATCTTGTGACCAATTTAGTAACTAATTTAGCTAGGAAATTAGTGACCGAGAAATCAGTCACTAAAGTTTATTTTGTGACTGAATTAGTGACCGATGTTTGGATAAATTTAGTGACAAATTATTTAGTCGCTGAGTTTAATTTTGTGACCGATTTAGTGGTTGATTTAGTGGAGGAGTTAGTGACCAAAAAATTGGTCACTATATTTAACTTTGTGACTGATTTTTGGAGGAAATTAGTGACCGATTTTTCTGTCACAATTTATAATTTTAAACATTTTTATGAAAATACACCTTATAAACAAATAATTAAGCAATAATTAAATATTTCAAGTCAAGAAAAATATATTTCAAGCTAAAATATCATTTTTATAATTATTGTTTTTAATTAGTTTTACTTATTTTTCTTTAAAATTAAAATCTGTCCTTTAATTAACGGTATAATGTCAACAATATAGATTATTTTAATTTTCACAAAATTATGTATATTATTGGAAAGTCATATTTTATTTGGAATAATTATTTTATCATATTTTAAAATGAAATAAAATTTTAAATTTAAGAAATAAAAAATCTCAATTTTTAGAAATAAAATCTCCTCTCTTTCTCTCACATCCTTTATATTCACATGAAAATATAAATTTGATTTCAAATTAATTTTGTTAATTTATTGAATAATTTATACTTGATTTTGTAATTGTTGTTTGATTTTGTCTATCTTATTAAATGATTCCATAATATCACTGTTGAATGGTATGGTTTGAATAATTAGCTTTTGTGAATTTAAAATTTAAATTTATAATAATTATCCTTTAATATATATTCAAATTAAAATTTTTATTTAAATTAATTATATCTTAATATTTATATATTGAATTCAAATTATATGTATTTCAAACTATTATATTATAAGGGTCGTTCTAAGGTGAAACACTTCACGGGTGTGTAACCGGTGTAACACCCTTTTACAAGATATTTTACCTGTTATAGCCTGTAAATATACCGGCTAGATTAAAATACTGGAACATTTAAATTTTGCAATGAGGGGTCTAATATTTTCGCATCCATGAGTAGATTTGCTACTTTTTGCATTTTAGTTTTTTACTGCTGTTAGAACCACAAACAACACTAGAAGGGGGGTTGAATAGTGTTTTGAAAATTTTTACCATTTTGGAAATCTTTAACATAAGTTATTAATTCATTAAAACAAATTAATGAGAAAAGCTTATTGTCAGAATTAATACTTAAATTGCGGAATATAAGAAGGACAAGCATAGAGACTAAGAAAATGTGACTAGATCAAAAACTTGTTTGGACTTTTGATTAAATTGATTTAGATATTCAGATGCATCTCAAGATATCTTTTGAAAGATATTACAAAGAATCTTTTCATAACAGTTTCTGAATAACCTCAGATGATTGATCATCGTCTGAAGTGTACTTCTAACTTCTGAACGGAAACTGTTTCAGATCCATTTCATAGAGTTATTTTAGACGTTCTTCAAGGTATATTCTTTGTAATACTTCAAACGATATAAGATTAACTGAATGAGTTATTGTCTTGGAAAACTTAACTTATTGAAATTGTTGTGTTAAGTTTATTATAAAAAATACTGTTCAATCCCCATCAGAAATATAAAGCTGTAAATTAAGGAGTTTAAGGGATAGAAAACTTAGCCACAAAATTTATCCTGGTTCACCCACAAATTCAGTGAGCTACATCCAGTCTCAGGGCAAACCACCACTGGATTTTTCATTATCTGAACTCAGATACAAGTATTCTTTTGTCACAGTCTCTTCAGGCGCAAACACAAGTATTCCTTTGTTTTCAACTGCCTCTCCAGGCAACTCATGCAGTATTATTTTATAGACAAGCCTCTCCAGGCTCACCGAGTACACAAGGCCTCTCCAGGCACACAAGTATTCTTTCTTCCACCAAGCCTCTCCAGGCTCTCAGACACATAAAGTGTTTACAAACTAAACTAAGTTTAAGTTTCCACGAAACATAAACTTAATCTCTTCCTTTACTAGAGATTAACTGAGTACTACTCAGGATACAATGAATAAATCTAAGTACAAGGTTTTACAGAGAAAGTATTTTCTTCTAGGCTCTAATTCAACTCTGTATTTTCAGAAGATTGGTTGAATATGATATGAACCAAACTCTTCTGCGTAATGAGTGATATGCCATGGGTTAAGGATGAATATGATAATACATGGCAACACTTCTATTTTTCATTCTGAGGAATTTCCCGGCATGGCAACTACCTCTGGTTAGCAAGAAATGCCAACATCTTCAAATTCAATCTTGAGGCTATTTATATGTTCTGATAAAAGATAGCCGTTGAAGATGGTTGATAATACCGTTGAGATGTTGATGATGTGGCTCATATAGCCGTTGTGTAATAGCTTCTCAAACGGTTGCTTCTTCTTAAGCAAAACAAGTGTTCAGACGATCTTGTTCTGACACTTTTATTGATGAGCTCCTTTGAGAGATTTCCTTGATATTTTTATGCTTCTTCTCTCTCTTGATTTTCTTCTGCTTTCTTCAGTTTTCCTCTATTTTCCTTTAGAGTATGTATGAGGAGGTATCCGTTGGATTTGTCCTTTTGCTTATTTGTATATACTCCTTTTCATTTGCTCCTGACACAGCTTCCTCTTTCTTCTTTAAGTGAGGTGTCTTGTCCTAAGGACAATAGCTGTTGTTGCTATTTCATCTTTGAATAAAGATATATGATATTATAGCCGTTGAATCATATGGTCTCAGCTTCTCTTGTGACTTCTTCTATGTTGAAATCTGTTCCATGTATTCAGAGAGTTTCATTTCTTCAGATTGTTAAGCCATTTAAAACTTCCTTCAGATGATAGCTTCAAGCTTCTTTTAATTCTTCAGATTGAAATGCTTTCAACTCACTCCTTTCTTCCGGCAATATGATTATTCTCTTCTTCAGATGATTAAAGCAAGATGCTTCTTCCTTTACTTCAGACGATCCTAGCTTTATTCATCTTTGTCTCTTCTAGTTCTTCTGATATTTGGATAGATGTTGAATTAAATAATATTAGTTCAAACATCTTTCTCGATATTTTCTTGTCCTGTCTTCTGATTTTCTTTTGGACAGTAGCATGTGTAGTATGTCTGCGTATTCAGTACCCTTTTGATTGCAGATGCAACAGTCGTTGCAGGATTTCCTTATTTGTGCAAGTCTTTTGATCGAGGCAGAAAAGTATGCCTAACTTTTGTGCCGAAATGAAGTAGTCCATTGGATACAGTGTTCTTCATGCTTTGACAATATCTTCATGAGAACATTTCTTGGTTCTGACGCCTTCAGTCCTTCAGTCATACAGAGTGCTTCTGATCAGCTTCCATTCTTCAGATGATAGGTATGCTTCATATGGAGTCAAGTCTTCAGTTTGTCTTCGAGTCTTCACATTACTTCTTCAGACGAGGTCAGGTCTTCACTTTTGTCTTTGAGTCTTCAGATGATAATCACTTCTTCAAATGGAGGATATGCTTCAGATGATGATGAGTCTTGGGACGGTCTGAGTCTTTCATGTCTTCAGATAGTTGAATCTTTTCTATTCTTTTCCGTAGCTTCCTTTGCTTCTAGTTGCTTCATTTTTATTGTGGATCTCTTCTTCCTTGCTGTCTTCTGGGCTTCAGATGAATATGCTTAAGATGATTGAGTCTTTTCTTCTTTTCAGATTATGTATTGCTTCATCTTCTGATTTTCCTTCGTTCTTCTTCTGATTTGTTCTTCTTCTTCTGATACTTCACCGGTTCTTCTTCTTCTGATACTTCACCGGTTCTTCTTCTTCTGATTCTTCACTCGTTCTTCTTCTGATTCTTCACTCGTTCTTCTTCTGATTCTTCACTGGTTCTTCTTCTTCTGATTCTGATACTTCACTGGTTCTTCTTCTTCTTCTGATACTGATACTTCAGACGAATATTCCAACCTAAAACACAATCAACAAAACAATACTTTTCTCAGTAGCACCTGATTTAATATTATCTTATTTGTTATTCATTAAAACTTATGAGTACTGAGTCTTAGGCTAAATTTGAATTCTCAAATTAGTTCTGAGACTCAACATTCTCCCCCTTTTTAATGATGACAAATAAGATATATATTCTTAACAAAATATATAAATATACCAGAAATGAAATGAAGAAAGATTACACATTTTAGATAGCTCCCCCTATCCATAATACTCCCCCTGAGAATTATATTTTATGATACCAATTTCTTTTGTTAAACATTTTAGGTAGCTCCCCTTATCTATAATACTCCCCTGAGAATTATATTTTATGACACCAATTTCTTTTGTACTGTTTTTATTTCTTTTCAGAGATGATTCCTCTTCAGAGATTTTACTTGTTAGATTCTTCTTGTTATCTTGTAGTTGTTTAGACTTCAGACTGACTTGATGTATATTTTACCCTTTATGTATTATCCTGATGTATTTTGTTAGTTATTTCTTCCCCTTTTATGTTTCTCTTTATGTTTAAGTTTCTCCTCCTTAGTATTTTGTTAGATATTTATTTCTCCCCCTTTTGTCATTAATTAAAAAGGTGTTGTTTGTGAGATTTATCTTGATTCTAATTATTCAAGGTTATGTTGTGAACCGTTAATATCACTTGCTAAAGCTTTTATCTTGATACTGTTATAAATTAACTTGAAAGAATACCAACTATTCTTATATTATTTTTAATACATCGTACGAAAATATATCATTATATTAAATTTACTATTATTTAAAGGTTAATTAACTATATAGATGACAGTAGGTAAATATAATTCACCTGAGGATAATTTTTTTTACATAAAATATATTAGCATTTAAATTTAAAATCATAGTGGTAAATACTTAAAATATGTAGGACTAAAAATTTTGCAAAGGTAAGTATGTGTGTGTATGAAAATATAATAATTTAAGAGCAAAAATATATCACAGCAGGATGACCCTTTTTTATGAAAATAACGATAATCAACTTTTAATAACTCATATGAATACATAGGTTTTCAAAGCAAGATTCATCAAGAAACAATGTTGTATGAAAAGTTTTTTTTTGTGTGTGTGAACCACAAGTATCCTCCACGGGGGCAATCCTGTTCGAGCCTGGTGGGGCTAACTCTCTCGAGCGTGTCGGTTTCAAATTCAAATATATTATTGTTACTATAATTAATTTTTAAATTTAAAGTTTGTATTGATTTGATTTGATTTGATTCTAATTTTTAAATTTCAAAAGAGTACTTTTACCGAGAAATGATTTCCCATATTTTTTTCCTATTTCTCATGCTTTTATTTATATATTTTGAAAGTAAAATTTGATTTTCTAAACATAGATTTATTTGATTCTAATTTTTAAATATAAAAAGTGCTTTTATCGAGAAATGATTTCACATATATTTTTCCTATTTCCGATGCTTTATTTTATATATTTTGAAAGTATAATTTGATTTTAGTTACCGAGATTTATTACTTTAATTGCGTTGATCTTTTGTCGGTTTCAAATTCAAATTTATTATTGTTACTATAATTGATTTTTTTTATGGATACTATAATAATTTATTGTTACGATGATTTATATTATTAATTGCTATCAATATGAATGCAACCAGATTCATATATATTATTGAGATTGATTTCAATAATTGCTAAATGTAAATTTATGTTTCTAATTCAAACTTATTTAATGTTGATATGATATTAGTTTCAAATTTCAAATGATTTATTGCTATAAATATTTGGTTATAGTTTCTGATGATTTACTTAGAAATTGACGAGGATGACCAAACGGTTTATTCACAATTTGATTGTAGTTTCTAATAATTTTAGAGCAAAAATAAATCACACGAGGATGACTATTCTTTATGAATAACGATAATCAACTTTTAATTGATTATATAATTGTTGAATATATTTTCGAATAGAGTGATTTTATTTAGACAATTATCATTTTTTAAGAAATATATTGAAGGAAGTAATGTGATAAGCATTTTTAGAAAATTGAAAAAATGAAGAACTTAATAAACAATTATATTTAATTAATCATAAATTGGGAAACCACTTAATAAACTATTGAGACAAATTTACTAAATTTATAAGTTAACCTAAAAATAATAATTAAATATCAAACTTTAAAAGTTAGCTAAATACTGTAACACTAAAATTATTAATTACTAAACAAATTAAATTTATTGAAAAAATATTTATTAAATGTGAAAATTATAAAGAATTAAGTAAATTTTGATAACATAAAATAAACAACTTATTAAAATTGAAAATATATCACATGAGAGGATGGTCATTCTTTATGAAAATATAATAATATAAGAGCAAAAATATATCACACGGAGATGACCATTTTTTATGAAAATAAAGATAATCAACTTTTAATAACTCATATGAATATATAGGTTTTGGAAGCCTGATTCATATCAAGAAACAATGTTGTATGAAATGTCATTTTTTTTTGTGTGTGTGAACCACAGGTATCCTCCACGGGGGAAATCATGTTTGAGCCTGGTGGGGCTAACTCTTCTAGCGGAGATTTTTTCCATCCACAAAGCTCGAACCTGAGAGCTTGCTTAAGGGGAATCAAGTATGTACCACTTGAACCAATCCCGTTGGTTGGTATATGAAAAGTCTTTATTTTAGAACTATAATTAATTCCATTTAATAAAAGGATATTGTTCAAATTGTGAATCTAATGGAAATACAAAGGTTATGGTGAGAGTCCGCAGGTGTGGCGAATTTGGTGCTTATTCATCATCTCGATCTAAGTTGGTAGTAACTGATTTAGAAAAGATGGAATTCAGATATGAGCAAGAATCTTGGTTTGTGACTATTGATTTCAGATTGTCAAAGAAAAAGCTAATTATACGAAAATTGAATTTCTATTAATTTATCTTAATTTCTAAATAAGATGGGATACCTTTGTATGTGTGTGTTTTGTTTTAATCTAAATGTTTTTTTATACTATTAAGTGATATATTTTATATCTATGATTTTTTAATAAGTAATACGTGGATCGGATATCACATTTCATGTGTTTTTGTAAGTGTGTATGTAATGGTACAAGGATAATAGTTAATGAATTAGGAAAGAATATTATTGGTGCAAAAGTTATCACTGGAATCAATATTGGAGACAAGATATATATTCCAAGAATGAATATGGTTCCTTCTGATCCAAAATTTCCATTTAGATTTGAAAGAAGGCAATTTCCAATATCATTGTGTTTTGGAATGATCATTAATAAAAGTCACGGACAGTCTTTGTCACATGTTGGCTTTTTTCTTCCAAAACCACTGTTTACACATGGGCAATTATATGCTACGGTCTCTAGAGTGAAGTTAAGAAAAAGTCTGAAAATATTAATCTTAGATGAAGATGGAAATACTTGCTCTTCTACAGAAAAATGTGGTTTATAAAGAGGTTTTTTGTGATGTTTAATTTATTTCAAGCAATATTGTATTTTTGTAGGCAATGATGGAATTTTGAATGACTATAAATTGGTTTGTTTCAATTTTGAGGTTTTTACTTTTGCAAATATGGACTTTATTTTCACTAATTTGTACTCATGTCTTAAACTATTATTATAAATATAAAATTGATTCTTCAATATTTCAACTATAATATTATACAATTTATTTTTATATAAACCCAAAAGACCAAAATTTACCCATGTGAATGCACGGGTCACCATGTTAGTTTACATTAAATTTAAAGTGTTTTTTTCAATATATCTTCTATCTCTTTTTTTATTATCTCTCTTATATATTATATTTATCTATTTACTTTTTGATAAAGTGATTTTTTTTCAATAAACGTTTTCTCACTTGAATTTTTTTTAATAAAGTGAATATTTTTTATGAACCACGGTCTACAAGTACACGGGAAACAATGTTGTTTCTTTCTTTCTTTTTAAATCACTTTAATTTTCTTTTATTATTATCATTAAATTAAAATAATTTCTCTCATTATCCATTTCTATTTATTTGTCTAATTACATAAAAACTCAAGTCAATCATAGTGATTTTTGTTTATGAAAAACATTATCCTTTACGGGAGCCAGTCCTGTTCCTGTCATTTTTTATTATTTCTTTTTTTTATCACACTTGCATTTTCTTTTTGTTATTATTATTATTATATTAAAATATTTTTTCCCACTATTTGTTCTTATTAATCTGTTTCATTACAAAAGTGTTTTTTTTCCAATATATTATTTATCGCTCTAATAACATAGCACTCAATTTTTCCTATTTTCAGGAGATAAAGTCCTATTTTCAAGAGCTTCTAATAACATAGCACTCAATTTTTCCATGCATAGGACAAATAGGTAGGGAGAAAGTGGATCTCCCTGCCTAAGACCTCTTTTAAGAGAGAATGAGGGATACTTTTTCCCATTCCATAAAAGGGTGATAGACGTATTAGAAATACTGCTAAGAATCAAAGAAATTGTTAATTCAGGAAATCCATATTCATGCAGTATTTTTTCCAAAAAGTTCCAATCAACCCTATCATAAGCCTTTTCTAAATCAAGCTTAAAAATTACATCCCCTTTCTTCTTTTTTGATCTTTTCATATGGTGAACAACCTCTTGAAGAATAAGTGCATTATCAGCCGTGCTCCTACCAACAATAAAACTAGCCTATAAAGGACTAATGATCTCCTGCATAATTGGTCTAAGCCTATTTACCAATACCTTAGAATTTATTTTATAAATACAATTGCATAAACTTATTGGTCTTAATTCTTTAAAGGAATTAGGTCTTTCAGTTTTTGGAATGAGAACCATAAGAGTCTCAGCAGCTGAAAGGGGCACAGATCCGGACACAAAAGCATCCTTAACAAATTTCCAAATGTCATCCCCAATCCTATCCCAATACATTTTAAAGAAGATGGCTTGGAAACCATCAGGACCAGGGGCTTTATAAGACTTCATTGATGATAGAGCATTAAAAACCTCCTCCTTGGTTACAGAAGCAACCAAATTCTTCTTATTAGCTAGAGAAAGCTTAGGGAGATTAGGGGATAAGGGAAAATCCCCCTGAGCAGAGGTTGTGCAAAACAGATTTTTGAAAAAAGAAACAGCCTCCTGTTGGAGCAAGTCCTCATCAGAACACCATACTCCATTAGGTAGAAAGAACCCATTGATTTTATTTTTAGCTCTCCTAATTACAGTTTGTGTATGGAAGAAGGATGTGTTCTTATTTCCAAATTTAACCCAATTTTCTCTAGATTTTTGGTGCCACATAACTTCTTCCTGAAATATGACAGAATTATACTCTTGAAGAAGATTAGTTTGAAGGTGTAATAGACTAGGAGACTCACCCTCTTCAAGAGCTTTCTCAATACCCCTTAGTCTTTTTTCTAAAGATTTTTTCTTCGCAAATATTGAACCAAAAACCTCTTTGTTAAATTTGATGGAGGCTTCCCTGACATCAACCAGACATTGGAAAGTTTCATGTTAAGATACACTCCAAGTTGAGGCAACTAAAGAAGCATATTGAGGTGGGTGCACCAAGCAGCCTGAAATCTAAAGGGTCTCTCACCCTGGGCCAAAGGCTTCCCACCACATCTAAGAAGAATGGGATGGTGGTCAGAATGGAGTCTACAAAGGTTCTCAAGGATACCATTAGGGAAGGTCATTCTCCATTGATGGTCAGCAAGGCTCCTATCAAGCCTTTTATGAACCCATTGGCCCCCTACACGTGTTTACTCCAAGTGAATTTAGAACCAAAACTGTCAATATCAATCCGATTACAAGCTTCCAGCTTAGTAGCAAAATTAGAGGCTCTAGTTCTAGAAAAACTACCCCTTTTTGTTCAAAGGAATACAAAATATCATTAAAATCCCCAATCAAGAGCTTATCAATTGACTGCCTTAAATTCTGTAATTGGATCCACATATTTTCCCTACTTGATAAGATAGGACTAGCATAGACTCCAGAGCATAACCAACTATCCCTACCGACACTAATAGTGAGTGTTATAGCTTGAGAACAAGTGTGAAAAACAGAAAAATTAAATGATGAATTAGACTGTTTCATGGCCCAAATGCCGCCCCTGTGGCCTTGAGCCTCTTCAATGGCAATGGGGGAATAGCCTACACTATGCCAAAAGTTAGTTGTGTTTTGAAAAGGTGTGTGAGTTTCCAGAATAAAAACAAGATGAGGCTTAAATTTCCTCAAACAATCTCTAATATGCCTATGGCTTCTTTTATTAGCAGCCCCTCTTATGTTCCAAGAGAGAGCAACAAAATCTTTGAATGTATGCATCATAAGAACAATTTTAATAAGGAACAGGCAGACCTGGTTTAGGTGCATGATTTGGATGCCTTGTTCTTCAATGAACTTTCCTCTTCACGCATATCCTCATCAGATCTTTCCTCCAATTTTTCTTCTGAGTGATCATTAACTGTAACCATTCCCATCTCAGAGTCTGGATTGTCCACATCCCTAAACCTCATTCTGTTTGCTGATATGATATCCACATTCCATGTTGTTTGAATGCCATGATTTGGGACACCAGAAGCATTTATCCCCTCCGGCTTAGTCTTAGTTGAGGATATCTTCAAATTAGCCTTGGAGAGGGTCCAGCTTGATTTATTATTGGCTGGTCAGGTTTGTGTGATTCTTCAATTCTGAGTCTCTTCTTCTTTTAAAATTATATTAACACAAATATTATTTTTAAAATTATATTAACAAATAGATCTATTGACATTTATTGCACGGGTAATACCATTTATTGCACGGGTAATACGATTTTTTAATTTTCATATATAATTTAAATATTACAGTAATTATCTTTATAAAATAATGAAATTGTAGGATAAACAAATTAAAATTAAATATATTTCTATCTTAAAAAATATTATGTTTTTTAATATTATATAAATTATATTTTTCATTCATGTTTTTTTGGTTAACTTTAGACTTTGTCCTTGACTTTTATAGCCTTTTATTTTATATCCTTATACTTTTAAAACATTGTAATCGTAGATTCATAATGCCTAACATTGGGTTCTGGGTTATGCTCATTTTTACATATATTACTAAACTTTTATAATAAAATTAATTTATGATATAGTCATATACATCAATTAGTAGAATGTGAATATCATATTGTTATCATGTTTATAGAAAATAATAACAAATACATCATTAATATAATAAATTTAAAATATATTCACATTTGGTATCTCACAATGCAATCATTTCAAAATTATATAAAAGTGTATGAAAAAAACCATTATTGGGAGAGTTAACCCCACTATGATATTGATATTCATGACCGGAGCAGGACTAACTCCGATGGAGGGTATTTATAGTTTATTAAAAAGATCACTTTAAACCTATAATTGAAAATTTTGCTTAACTTTTAAACGTACTATATTAAATATATAATAAATCAAAATACAATATAATAATTTTATTCAAGTAAAAGAAAAGAAAATAATTATAAATTTTATAATTCTAATTTGAAATTTTATCCATAAAAATTATAATCAAGACATCATAAAAGTAATTATAAAATTGAATTATATTGGTATTTGAGATCTCTAATCTTAATCACCTAAAACCTACATAAAGTGTTGTTAGAAGAGTTAGTCCCACCATTATATGGATTTCCATTTAAGGAACAAGACTGCCTCATGTGGAGAGTACTTGGGGTCATAAAAAAATCACTTTATTGAAGTGAGAATAAAAAGAAATATAAAAAACGAAATGTGAGAAAATGTGACATATGTACTGAGCAAAAAAATTTAATATAGAGTAGATAGAATAAATAAGAGAGATAATAAGTAAAAGCATTAATGAATAAAATAGAGAGATAATTATTTTAATATAATAAAAAATGAAAATGAAAATGTGATAAAAAAATAAAAAGAAAAATAGAAGAAAACGCTGGAGAATGATTGCCTCACATGGAATTAGATAGTTGTATGGTTCGTAAAAAAATCACTTTACTGTATTGCTAATAAAAGAATTAAAGAAACACAAGTGAGAAAACATGACACATGTTATGGATGAGCAATTTTAATATAGAATAAATAGATAAATAGAATAGATAAATGAGATAATAAATAAAAATATTAATGAATAAAATAAAGACATAAATGATATATTGAAATATCATGTTAAATTTAATGTTAATCAATACATTTATTGTATTGCTTAATATGAGTTTTCATGTAACGAAACAGATAAATAGAAATAAATAATGAGAGAAATTATTTCAAGATAATAATAATAATAATAAAGAAAATTAATGTGTGATAAAAAAAAATGTAGGAGGAAACTGCTTTACATGAAGGATAGTGGATACCCATGGTTTATTAAAATATCACTTTTATAATGAAACAAATTAATATGAATTGATAATGAGAGGAAATGTTTTAATATAATAATAATAATAAATTAATTTGTGAAAAAAATCAAAAAGAAAAAGAAAAAAAAAACATGAGTAAAACTGTCTGTCGTGCAAGATAAATGTGGTTCATAAAAATATCACTTTACAGAAAAGAGAATAAAAAACTTGAGAAAACGCAGATGAAAAAAATAATATGTGTACTGTGGGAATAATTTTAATATAGAGTGAATGGAAGTAAATTGAAAGATAGAATAAATAAGAAAGATAATAAGTGAAACATTAATGAATAAAATAGAGAGATAAATAATATATTGAAAAAATACATTAAAATTGATGTAAATAAACTCATCGTATTTCTTTATGTGAGTTTTTATGTAATGAAATAGATAAACATAAATGGATAATAAAAAAATTTATTTCAATATAATAATTATAAAAAATTAAAATTAAAATGTGATTAAAAAAGAAAAAAGACAGGAGTTGGACTGCTTCCTGTGGTTTATAAAAAATTACTTTACTGAAATGAGAATAGATATAAATGAATAATGAGAGAAACTATTTTAACATAATAACAAAAAATTAAAGTGTGATAAAAAAGAAAAAAAGGAAATAGTTTGAGCAGGAATGTCTCCCCCGAACGATACCCGTGATTTATAAAAAAAATCACATTTGTAATGAAATAGATTAATGGGATCAAATAATGAGAGAAAATATATTAATATAATAACAAAAAATTGAAAATTAAAAGTGAGATAAATAGGAATTTTAATATAGATTAAATAGATAAATAGAATAGATGAGTGAGATAATAAATGAAAACATTAATGAATAAAATAGAAAGATAAATGATATATTGAAATATCATGTTAAAAGTAATGTAAATCAACACATTTATTGTATTCCTTAATGTGGGTTTTTATATAACGAAACAGATAAACACGAATAAATAATAAGTGGAATTATTTTAATATAATAATAAAAGGAAAATTAAAGTATGAAATAAAAGAAAAAAATGTCGGATCAAAACTGCTTCATGTGAAGGATACTCATTGGTTTATAAAATATCACTTTTATAATGAAACAAAATTATATGAATGAATAATGAGAGAAAATGTTTTAATATAATAATAATAAAAAATGAAATTGTGAAAAGAAACAAAAACAAAAACAAAAACAAAAAGAAAAAGAAAACAATAGGAGCAAGACTGCCTCCCGTGGAGGATAAATGTGATTTATAAAAAATAACTTTATAAATGAGAGAATAAAACATTTTGAAAAAATGAAAAATGATACATGTAAAGGGTATTTTTTTTTTTTTTTTACGTCTAGGGTACATGTTAATAAGACTCTCGTAAAGGATACATGTATTCATAAAGTCATTACCAACAACGTATATTTATTGTTTGCAAGAAATCTAATGTTATATTTATTGGTGCCACCCGGACTCTATAAATTTGGGAATGCCAGGTTACAAATCTTGAAGGCCCATAAAAGCATTTGAGTGGCCCAAACGTGGACAAAAAAATTAAGGGGTGAATGAACAGTAAATAAAAAACAGTCAAAATGTAATAGTATAGATAGATGTTGTAAATCTTAGATCCCTCAAAATATACATTTAGAATTAAAATGGGACTAAATGAGGAACTAAATAATTTAATTAGAATGAATGTTGTATATGAACATATTTAAATCAAATATATTGCTAGTTTTAAACTTAGATTGCAAATTCTTTTATTGTTGATCTATATGAAATTTATATATATAAATACATGATGTAGAAGTTCCAAATAAAACCAAGCTTCTGTTTTGAAATTTGATGCCTAATTAGCATATAGTAAGTTGGTATTTTTTTTCTACGAATATGCACAGTCCTCCTATTCTCACATTTTATAAAATACAAAAAAGTATCAAACCCTGTACAAAATTTAGGAAGTTTCTGGATCTTTGAGCATTTATTTTAAAATGCTTAAGTTAAAAAATTCTTTTGTTGCCTTCATTTTAAGGATATTTTTCAAATGCTCATTTTAAACTTTTATTGGCTTTGATAATATGTTGTGATGTGATATTTAGTTTAGTTTACTCTTGGTTTATTTGAATAAGGATTTTGAGGTTTTTCCAAATACAGTTTGGTTCCAAAACAGTTTTAGGAATGGTTGATTAAACTTGAACATTGATTCTATTTAGGGAGATAATAAAGTCTGTACTTTAACATAGGTTCTGTACCTTAATTGTTAATTTTATACTTTCACATTGGTTGGTTGTTAACAATAATTATTATTTTAATAATTTTTAAATTTCTCTTTTCTCCTCATAAAGAAAACATATTTTCTATCCATTTCTATATCTCATGTTTAAATAAAAACTATACTATTCGATTGGTTTTGTTTGTGACATTTTTTAAAGTGAAATCTGTTGAAAAAAAAATAATATCCTTTTCCATTTATCATTTTGTGGCTTATTTGTGATTAATATAATTTATATAAAGAGAAAGTTATGACAATTTCTGTTTTCAGGTCCTAAGGATGTAAGGGATTTTTTCTTTTTTGAAAGATGGTGCTTTTAAAGTTAGTGACACCAGTACCATCATATAACATCAGGTATATTCAAGTTCAACTTTCTTTATTTTACTTGCTGTAATACTGCATAGTTATAACCAATGGCTGAATTTATGTGCATCTTGGCTAATATATGTGCTCAATTAATTCTTTAGTTTATTAGCCCTGTTATTAATTCTTTCTAATATTGATTTTGTTTATTTTGCATTTATGTTGTATAGTGTATGTTACTGGTTAAATATTATTGTTTCATTTTTAATTCATTTATTTTAATAACATGTTTTTGAAGTAGTTTGCTTTCTTATTTTATTGCACGTTATTGTGTATGTCTGACAAGTCAAGTACTTCATTTTTTGTTGGCAGTGCATTGTTAAAGGAAAAATTGATGTAGCCAATGGTGGATGGGGAATAATTAAACATTGGTGTTGGAGGAAATTCTAATTTTCTATGGGGTAGAGGAGTAGCAAAAAACATTAAGCATCATCTTGAAAAAGAATAACAAGACTAAGAATTGTGTGTTTATGGGTTAACTATAGGGTAAGTCTTGTATCTTCTCTAGTAATCTAATCTAATAATTTATATTGTTGTATGCATTTAATTTCTAAAGAGTCTAATTGCAATTGTTTGATGGATACAGGTACTGGCCAACATATCCACCCATGGATGTCGGACTTCCTAATGAATTTGATGTATTCAATTTATCAAATATGCTATTGGTATGAGGACAAGCAATAGGAAAAGACTCTGCAATGACTTGATTATTGCCAATATCTTATATTGTTATGTCTTTAAATTGGATTAAGATTGAATGCGCTCCTTTTGGGATCGTACATTGCAGCAGGTGACATTTTACTCCATTATTATATTATTTAAAAAATGTAGTTTTTCCATAAGCAATTCCATTAAATACTAAGTGTATACATACATATATGTACCTGAATGATAGCATTTTCAAATGTACAGGGGAGGGTTGAAACGGCGGGAAAATGTGTTAGTTTGACATATCCATATTTATCTGTTGTAAACGTCTTTTGTATCTTTCTTTCATCTTTATCACAAGAATAGAAAGATGATAATATGTTTTATGGAAAATGAGTTAAGATTAGTATATTTACCGCCTAGCTATCAATATGGCTTCCAAAATGAGGAATCTATGGGAAACTTGATAATAGATTTTAAATTTTCATTTATATTTTTTACTTTAAGTTTGGTTCTTTTTTCATACATGTAATGTCTTTTGACTAGCAATAAATTGAGTTTCACATTCTTTCTATATTCTTATAACTATTTCTTCCTGTTGGGTTATGCATGCTTTATTGTTTATATAGCTACTTCTGGGTCTTCCAACAAAATGTTATCAAAATAGTCTTGACCAGCACACTAAATAGATAATTCGAGAATGTCCTTTATATGGAAAAGAAGATGAGACAATTACACATCTATTATTGACATGCTCTACTGCTAAAAAAAACTCTGGTTTGCTTCTCTCTTGGATTAAGAATTGATGAAGCACAACTTAATTCCTTTACTGCCTGGTCTAGGAACTGGTAACAGCAGGGTAATGAAGAAATTCTTTCATTCATATTAACTATGGTGTGGTCAATTTGGTGTACGAGTAACAAAATTGTTCTTGAAGGTGCATATTTCAATCCTGTTGTAATATTAGAAAAGGGCAAAGGATATGCTGTTTTCAGCCTATCATAATTCTTCTTCTACTAACCCAATAGCTGACAGATGGACACCACCAAACATGCAAAATTTGAAAACCAACATAGATGCTTGGGTGACTGATCATGGCACAAGTTTTGGTCTTATTGTTCGAGATGGTCAGAGCCATGTTTTGTATTAACTGCAGCAACCTATTTTGATGAGCTAAGGATGCAAGTGACAATGTCAGAGCTTCTATGCTTGACATGGAGCCTTGAGTTTACAACGCAGATGTTGTTGAATTGAGTAGAGGTTGAAACTTGAAACAGACAATCTTTCTCTGGTGCAGGCCTCTGCTTGGTAAAAACTTTAGCCTCAACTTTTTCTTTCTTATCTTTAAAATATGTCCCCCGCCAATTCATTACACCACCAGACTTTTTGGATAAAAATGCCTTTTATTTTAGAGACTATGCCTGGTTATAGGATGCTCCCCAAGTTGTTTTAAATTTGGTTCATTTGGATGTAATTTCAGACTTTGCCTCTATTCTTGAAGTGTTATTCTGTCAAAAAATAAAATTCTGCCACCCATGTAATTTATATATAGACTAAAGAAGCATTCATCCTTTTTTACTTTCTATTATTTGTCGTGGGTTCAATCTTATGATAATTTAGGGAATCCGAACCAATTGAATAGAAGTATGTTAGGAATCTCTCCTGTCATCTTCACAAATTACATTTCATATGTAGTATCCACATTTATTTAATCCATTGTCATTATATTTTCTCCTATTGTTATCACTATTAGAATTAGAAATTTGGTACAATATTATAACTATATTTGTGTTCCTGTGTGCCCCGTGCAATGCACAGGGTGACACACTAGTTCCTTTACAAAAACCTATTCCTCCTATTACTTTTATTCATGAAAATAGTTGAATTTGGTATGTTACAATTCTACCCCCTTAAAACAATTTTGTCCTCAAAATTGGCTAAAATGAAACTAAAAGTTACCTCAAACTCCAATGAAGAATTTTGGAAATTGAGAACGGATGTTGTCCTCCTTCTCCCAGATGGCCTCCTCAGGTGACTGACCTGCCCAAATCACCTTTCACTAACGAGATGGTCTTATTCCTTAAGGCCTTGACACTTCGGTCAATAACCTGTGCAGGCCTAGTTGGAACTGTCAGATCTTCCCTTATCTGAATTGATTTTGTGCTTATGATGTGGGAAGGATCATGGACATTTTTCTGAGTTAGGACACATGGAAAACATCATGAATATTAGAAAAGTGGGGTGGTAAGGCTATCTGGTACACAAGAGGATCAATCATCTGCAGGATTTGGAAAGGATCTATGAATCGAGGATTTAGTTTCTTGGCCTTGATTGCTCTTCCTATGCCTGTGACAGGAGTGACTTTCAAAAACACATGCTCACCTTCCTCATCAAACTCTAGGTCTTTCCTCCTCCTCTCTGCATAACTTTTCTACTGGCTTTGTGAAGTTTCCAGTTTTTCCCCAATCCTCTTGATTTTCTCATTGGTTTCCTGAACCAACTCCGGACCCAACAAATTCTTCTCCCCCACCTCACACCAACAAAGTGGGGGCCTACATCTCCTGCTATACAGAGCCTCATAGGATGCCATACCTATACTACGGTGAAAACTGTTATCGTAGGCAAACTCTATGAGTGGCAGGTACCTATCCCAACTTCCTTTTTCCTCTAACACGCCAGCCCTAAGCATATCCTCTAAGGTCTGGATGGTCCTCTCAGACTTTCCATTAATTTGAGGGTGGTAAGCAGTTCTAAACCTTAGTCTAGTACCAAAAGTCTGGTTTAGAGTGTAACATCCCAAATTATGAAGCATTTTATGAATTAAATTAGTAATGGAATAGGTTTTATGAAAAGGAAGTAGGAATGGATGAGAGAAAATTGAGTTGGAATAAAAAAGGGTTAAAAACCAAGAAAATGGGAGCTGATATGCTTGCTCAGGCTCGCTCAAGCGAGCACTGAGCGAGAATATCAATAGTAAGGGGGGATTTTGATCTAGTATCCTCACTCAGGCTCGCTCGAGCGGGGACTGAGCGAGGTAATTGGGTACTCTCTATGTAAAATTTAGCTCAGGCGCACTCAGTGAGAAAAGGGTTATCGCTCAGGCTCGCTCGAGGGAGCACTGAGCGAGCGCGAGGAGACTGGGATTTTGACTTCCTCGCTCAGGCGATGTCTGAATGCTTTAAAAACACATTTTTAGGGCTTCTTTCCTCATTTACTACTTTCACCCACATTTTAAGGAGAGGGAGAAGGAACCTAGTGAGAGAAAGAGTGAGAAGGAAGAGGAAAGGCTAGCTTGAAGGTTTCTCCACCATTCTTAAGGCTTGGGATCACCACTTCATCCTTCCACATCTCCTATTTTCTTCCTCATTGAGGTGAGTACGGTTCACCCACTCATTTTCATCTTGTGTGCTCCATTATATGTCCCCTCTTCTTACTTCCTTGCTTTTATTATTGGTTGTGATTGATTATACAAAAACATAGGGTGGATTGTTGAATTGATTAGTTTCATGTGCTTGGATTCAAAACCCTAGGGTAGTAGAATTGGAAAATTTGTACTGGTGAATATATTGACTGTATTCTTGAGCATTCATGGGCCTTAGGCCATCATTTAACATGTTATAAGGGTCCTTGGACTATCAAAAAGCCTTCGGGCTATCATAGAGCTTTCAGGCTACCACAGGGTCTCCGGACCATCATAGGCCTCCGGGCAAGTAATTTGTAATAACAACGGGGTAACCACATCAAACTTATGGCCAAGAGGGAGATGGGGTCCCCAACCTAAAATGAATCATGCATAAATATTCATTGTTAATAAGCTTTAATCATAGGTGACCCTGGACGACGATCCTTGGTCACATGGTCGAGCGCTCAATCACAGTCACAATTAATGAAAAGTGTTGGACTTAAGCTACATTGGAAGACACAAGTTATTCCTCAAGTCTCTCATGCATTAGTTGTTTTGGTTTTGTTGTTGAAAGTATATGTTTTATGCTTCAATTCATTTTGCAGTGCCAAACAAGTTTCAATAGATGTGGCATTTGTATTGATTGTTTTTAGTCTTAGGCAATATGTGTGTTTGATAATTCTTCCTTGATTGGTTTATGATTATGCTAATTGAGTTCATGATTGAGTTTTCAAGTTTGGATAGCTTGGTAGCTAAATTACTCAACTAAGTATTGATTTGCCACTGGTTTAATCGATTACTTCAGTTGGTAATGGACCCCAAGTTAACCCAAAACTGAAAACTGCCTGAATTCATGATAAGGATCGATTTAATTGATTACCTGCATAATCATATTTGAGTTCTTTGACAATACACTATGGTTTAATGGATTACCCAAGCTAGTAATCGATTACCACAGAGTCTGCATAATACTGGACATTTTCAAAACTGTTTTTAACTGATTTTTAACAAACTTTTCAATATCTAACTAATTTGAAACTACTTTAAAGTGTGATTTTTGAAATCAAAACATAACAAAAGAAAAGAGAAGAGCTGAATTTTCAAAAGTATGCAATATTATTTTTAGAAACTCTCTCCAAGAAAACTACTCAAAAAGGTCAAGAAAATCTGCAGTTTCAAGAACTCTTAATCCAAGATGATTAGGCAATTGGAAGAAAGCTTTTGATATTCTCATGGAGTTTATCTGCACAAACACGATGCTATTGTTCTAAACTTAGTTCTTATTGATTGTTTTTTAATTGAGTTCTCTTTTGAATAGGGTATTCATAGAGATTTGTTTGAAATCTTGTGACGGGGTGTCACGAGTAAGGTTGTTGTTCTTATGACGGGGTGTCATTGATGAACATGCTCTTGTGGGGTGCAAGAGTCAAACCTTTGTTTGTTTATTAGAAAGTCTTTCTTTAGGATTGAATGTGCATGGTGTTTGTAATCAGTTCTATAGTGAAATCAGGCTTAGTGGTGTGCTAAATCTAAACTGGATGTAGGCCCCTTTTTGTGGCTGAACCAGTATAAATGATTGTGTTATCTTCTCTATCCCTACTCTATTTTGAATTGAGTTTCTTGGCATATAAACTTGAATCTTGATCTGCATAATAACTGTGAATTGTTAAGTGTAATTGATTGTTGCTGGAATATTGAATTGAATATTGGAAATTGAATCACAAACCTTGAGTAATCAATCTTGGTAATCAATTACCCATTGCATAAAATTTGGTAATCAATTACCTTATGCAATTCATTGATCCGCTGCAACATTTGATATTAAACTCTGAAAATTTATCTTTTGAAAACCCAATTTGAAAGAATCTTGAAGGTAAATTAGAAAGGGAAAATGATTTTTGATTTTGGAAAAAGGAACAAGTTTTTGTGAATCTATTCAACCCCCCTTCTAGATTCCCTCTGGGACCAACAAAAAGACCCCGGGTATCGGGTTACAACACCTCACAGTCATGTTTTACTTGTCTTCATGTATTTATGTTTATATTGGTATTCCGGATGAAATTATGAACTATTGAGATGTGTTGCACATCATTTGCTTGAACTCCCACACTGTATGCTTTTTTACACTCACTGGGACGTTAATCTTGTAGGAACACAGGGAAACACTAGAAGGGGGGTTGAATAGTGTTTCTGAATATTTTAGAAAGCTTTTCGCAAACAGGTGTTAAAAACACAATTTCAGACAGGCTCTTAAAGGACTGTCTGAAGTTTTCAGACGGTCTAAAAATACTGATTTTAAAAGATGTTTTTGTGCCTTTATAAAATATCAGATTAATTACTCTAACCCCTTGATTAGTATAAAAAGAATTGACAAGAGATAAGGGTAAGAAAACTTAGCCAAGGAATTTATCCTGGTTCACTCACTACCACTGTGAGCTACGTCCAGTCCCAATGCCAACTAGCACTTGGATTTTCTTTTAATCTTTTAAGATTACAAGTATTCTTTTACAGTCAAGCCTCTTCAGGCTCTACACCCAAGTATTCTTTTGTCAACCAAGCCTCTCCAGGCTCTACAACCAAGTATTCTTTTATTAACCAAGCCTCTCCAGGCTCTACAACCAAGTATTCTTTTGTCAACCAAGCCTCTCCAGGCTCTACAACCAAGTATTCTTTTGTCAACCAAGCCTCTCCAGGCTCTACACAAGGTTTACAAAGAAAGGAGTTTAAGCTTTCAAACTAAACGAGTTTGAGGCTCAAACCAATACAATGTACAATAAAATCTGAGGTATGCTCAGGATATACAAATGTGTACAGCGAATTTTATCAGAGAGTTGTTACAGAGTAAAAACTTGCAGCGTGATGTTTCTCTGGGCTTTCTTGTATACTTAATTTTTCTTTTTTCGCTTTCTCTGTTTTCTGATGGTCTTCATGGAGGGGTATTTATACCCAAACTTCAATCCGTTGAAATACCACCGTTTAGAGATAGCATTAAATGCTATTTAATCCGTTGTGAGACATGCTTCTGAGAGCTCTGATGTTTCTGACACGGTGCAAGGTTTCTCTTGCCATAAGGCTGCTGCAAATGTTGCTGCAGAGACTGCGTTGCATAGATTTCCTCAGTGGTGTATGAAATTCAAAAATCACCAGGAAAGGTCTCTGTGTTCCTTTCTATAAACGTGTTTGAAAAGGTACGTGCAGCAGAGGTTCAGAAAAGTCTTCACAAGCTTCAGCAGAGGGTGCCACGTCATAAGTGAGACTTCAGACAGCACTGATACTTCAGACGGGTTGAACTACTTCAGACAGCTTCATTCAACACTTAGTCTTTTTATGTAGGCTCATAGTGACTCTTGCTGAAATCATAGATGATATATTAAAGCATGTGTGTATCTATGATAAGTAATTTAAGTCAAATTTGTCAACCATTAAAACTTTGGGAATCTAGTTGTCTTAAAACATCATAAACAACCTTATGATATTTTTGAGACTCAACATTCTCCCCCTTTTTAATGATGACAAATTTGGTTAAAATATACAAATCTGTAATCAGTTTTTTTTTTGTTTAAGAATAAGAAAGCTCCCCCTGAGATAGAGATATCCTTTAACAGGATCTGTTTAAGGTATATTTCACTCATTTGTTCAGATTTCTCAGAAAAATATTTGTACTCCCCCTGAGTCCTGTAATCACTTCAGATTCAGATTTTGTTAGATTTTAATACTCCCCCTTTTGTCATCAATCAAAAGGGAGTATCAGAGCAAAACAGTAACAGAGCAATAATGTAAGATAAAACCGATATCATAGCATGAAGAATCAACGAAAAAATTATGAGATAAGCCACTGATTGTATTTAGGGAATGTTTAGATAAAGAAACAAACAATCAGACACTTGTCATAAACAGGAAAATAAACAAAAGACAATGGCTAAAATTAACAGTTTAATCTTTCTTCTTCAGCAAGGCCTCAGTCAGAAAGGAGATCAAGTCGTCCTTGGCCTTGTTTATTGCTGCTTCCACTAAGGCTTTCAAGTCTTGCTGACCAGATCTGATAAGCTGCTGTTCTTGAAGAATCTGCTCTTGTTGAGCAATTAGATGCTTAGTCTTCTGCTCTTGATCAACACACTTCTTTTCAAGTTTCTTCACTTTGGATTTCAGTTTTAGATTTTCCTCAGCCAAGTCTTGCTCAGATTCATAGAAGATGAGCTGGATGTAGGGGCAAACAAATCTAAGCACTCCAAATCCTGGCTGCAGTCTGTAGTCAGATGGGCTGAACACAGGGCAAAAGAAGGTTCCAATAGGATTCAGCAGAACCCAATCTTCATTGAAAGAGTCAGCAGGTGGGGGAAAGTGATCTCTCATATAGTGATATTTGACATTGGTTGACTCTCCAAGTCCAACACCAGAATCAGCATCAGGACCAGTTGATCCAGAAGAAGATCCAGCATCTTCTCTGATCTTCCAGTAAGAGGACCACATCCAATCTTGAAATAGATGATCCAGGCCTCCTCCTTGGTTTGTGATGAATTCTGGTAAAGATTCCCACTCTGATGGACTCATCACTTCAGACAGAGGTGAGTTTTTCTTTGAATAGATTTTAGCGCCTTTGAATTTCTCTTCCTGTAAGGGATACCTAGGAACTATTCTATCAGGTTTCACCAAGATTTTAGTGGTTGGCCTGATTGAACAAGTTCTAGGTGGCCTGTAGCCTCTCATCCCAACTCCCTTGTGCATATCCCTCTGAAACAGCTCAGACTCAGTGTTCAGCTGCCTCACAAAGCTCCATTCATCATTAGTCAGCCTCAGGGAATCATTTGAGAATGGATTGATGGGAGCCCAAATATGTGCAGGAGGGACACCCTTCCTGATCTTGTCTAATCCACCTGAAAGAGCACTGTATTGATTCCTAACTTCAGCAGCAGTTTTCCTGATTAAGCCATGATGCAAGGATACAACAGGTGCTGATCTGAAATACTGTAGCTCTTCAGACAGGGTGCTAAACTTGGGCAGTGAGCAGGGATCAGAAGGAAGGTGAGATAACTGTAGAGCATCAGCAAGCACTTGCTCTTCTTCCAGAGAAGGTGTAGGTGGTGGAGGTGATGAAGGTAAGAGTGGTATCAGAGCAAGGTCATGGGTTTGTGGGGAAGGTAAGGTAGGCTCAGAGAGTTTATTCTCTGAAGGTTGTGGTGAGGTAGGTTCAGAGGGTAGGTCTTCTGTTTGTGGGGGTGGTGATGGTTGTTTTTCAGGTGATAGGGGTTCTGGTGAAGGTTATGGTGAAGGTTGTGGTGAAGGTTGTGGTGAAGGTTGTGGTAGTTGATGAGGTGTTTGTTTTTCTGGTGAGGAGGGTGGTGAAGGTGTTACATTGTCAAATCTCACCTTGATTCTCTTGTAGGGAGGCTTGGTTACCTCAGATTCTTTTGCCTTTGCTTCTTCCTTCTCCCTTTGTGCTTGTTTTTCTTCCCTTTTTCTTTTAAAATACCGTTGAGCTTTAACAAAATTTTGATACTTCTTAGCTTCATCTTCTGCTATCAGCTGAGAGGCAATACTTCTAGTCACCCTAGGTTCAGGTGCAGTCTGAAGTAGCTTGCTCTTGGTTCTCCTTCTCTGAGGTGCACTTGACCTCTTCCTTTTCTTTGCTCCCTCAGCTTTGGTTGCTTGCCTATCATCTTCAGCATAGGCCAATTGTGAAGCAATAGCAATAGCTCTATTAGTCTTCTCTTGTTCTGCTTTCTTCTCCAGCTCCTCCTGCTCTAGAGCATTTGCCAATGCTGCTATCTGAATGAGTTCAGGATCAGATGGGCATGCAGCCAATGGCTCAGCTACAACTACATCAGTTTCATCTACCTCTTGAGCCTGTCCTTCCATTTCAGAAGTAGGCTGTGGAGTCTGTACAGATTCAGACATCTGACCCACAATTTCAAATGGCCTTTGTGATGCCTTCTGAACAGGTTCAGACACCTGACTTTGCACAGATGCAGATGCTACCTTAGCAGCACTCCTTACGAGTAGCTTCTTCAATTTTGCTTGAGGAGAGGGTTTTGATGGCTTGAACTCATGCCTCCTTATGTCTCCTCTGAGTTCATTCTCAAGAACCTCCATTGTTGTCTTCCTTCTTGCAGCTTTCTCAAGAAGAAGGCTCTCCTTCATGGACGGAGAGGGAGGTCTTGGAGTCAGCTTCACTCCCATGCTTTTGAGGTTTGATTCACCAAACATAGGTTGTGAAAGGCGATCAAAAAGCCTCTCAATGGGGACTTTGAAATGTAGCAAGATCTTGGTGATGATGGTATTGTGAGGGAAGCTCCCAGCAGAGTCTCTGAGACGCTTCTGCATGTGGTACATTATGATGTTGGGGAGGTTCACCTTCTTCTTCTGCAGTAGGTGAATCAGAAAAAATCTTTCCAACTCAGAAACATGGTTTCTGCTTCCATTCTTAGGGATTATAGAGCACCCTAAGATGGCATGCAAAACCCTAGCCTTGTCTGACATATGCTTTGCATCCAAGCTTACTGGTTCAGAGGTGCCATACAGAAACTCTGTGAATTGCTTCTGTCCTCCATTTCTTGCTTCCCAGCCAGGAGTGAATACAGCTCCTTCAGTCCTGACCTCACAGATGTGAGCAAGGATATCTTCATCAACAAAGACAGGAACACCACGTACTGTGGCCTTGATGCTAGTGTAGATACCCTGAGGATTGGGTATTCCTCTGGCAGTAGCCCAGAAATCCAGCACACTTTGCTCATGCCACTGTGTGAAGTTATGATTGAAATACGGAGTCCACCCAGCTGCATCGAACTCAGCAAACAAGTCCATTCCCAGAGATTGGAGATCCTCCAGAACTACACCCTTAGTCTTCACGATGTTGCTTCCAGCAGATTTCTTAGGGGCAATTGGAGAGTTTTCTGAAGAACTTGAGAGAGAAAAAGAATTGCTTGTAGAAGAAGGATCTCAAGAGATGACTACTGAATAGTGAACGGTGAAATTCTGTGACCCACTAGCTTCCGTATTTATAGATCCATAAAGCAATGATGACATGTACTGGGTGCGCAGACATAGGAAAACGTGCAAAGTGGAAGAGACAAAATAAATGGAATTAAACCATCTCATAAAGACACGTCATTTGTTTACTTCAGACAAGTGACAGATTTCAAATACCCATATGAATTTCAGACAACCCAAAATTTCAGACAAGTCACTTGTTTCAGACAGGCTGAAATTTCAGATACATCATTTTTGACAGATCAGATCACACACATTCAAAATGCATGTATGTTCAGATTATTTCTAATGAACTTAAATCTGTCTTGAGTCAGAGGTTTTGTGAATATATCAGCCCATTGATGCTCTGTATCAATAAACTGAATATCAAAAATACCTTTCTGAACATAGTCTCTAATGAAATCATGTTTTATTTCTATATGTTTAGCCCTAGAATGTTGAATGGGATTTTTAGACAAATTAATAGCACTTGTATTATCACACAAAACAGGTATAGCAGATATAGTAATGTTAAAATCTTCTAACTGATACTTCACCCATAACAGTTGTGAGCAACAACTGGCTGCTGAGATGTATTCTGCTTCAGCTGTTGATAAGGCAATTGTACTTTGCCTTTTGCTTGACCAGCTAATCATATTTTCTCCAAAGAAATGACATCCACCACTAGTGCTTTTTCTTTCAATTCTGTCTCCAGCAAAATCAGCATCACAGTAACCTATTAACCTGCAATCCTTACTTTTCTTATAGCACAGACCAAGATTAGTAGTACCTTTAAGATATCTGAAAATTCTTTTTACAGCTTTGTAGTGAGTACTCCTTGGATCAGATTGAAATCTAGCACACAGACATACACTGAACATTATGTCAGGTCTGCTTGCTGTTAGATATAGTAATGATCCAATCATTCCTCTATACAAAGTTTGATTAACTGGTTCTTCCTTCTCATCTTTATTTAAAGATGCAGAGGGATGCATTGGAGTTGACATGGGTTTGCAATCATGTAAGTTAAACTTCTTAAGCATTTCCTTTGTATATTTTTCTTGATGGATCCATATACAGTCAGAATCTTGCTTAATCTGAAGTCCTAAGAAAAATTTTAGTTCACCCATTAAACTCATTTCAAATTCTGATTGCATTAACTCTGAAAACTCCTTGCATAATGAAGAGTCAGTTGAACCAAAAATAATGTCATCAACATATATCTGTATAAGTATAAGATCTTTGTTAGACTGTTTTCTAAAAAGAGTTGTGTCCACTTTTTCTCTTTCAAAACCATTTGAGATTAGAAAACTGCTCAATCTGTCATACCAAGCTCTTGGGGCTTGTTTCAGACCATAGAGAGCCTTTTTGAGTTTGAAAACATGTTCAGGAAAGGCAATATCTTCAAAACCTTGGGGTTGTCTAACAAAGACTTCTTCTTCAATGAGACCATTGAGGAAGGCACTTTTAATATCAATTTGATATAGCTTGATGCCATTATTTACAGCATAAGATAAAAGAATTATAATTGCTTCTATCCTGGCCACTGGGGCAAAGGTTTCGGTGAAATCAATACCTTCTTGCTGGTTGTATCCTTGAGCAACTAATCTTGCCTTGTTTCTGACTACCTTGCCTTCTTCAGACAGCTTGTTTCTGAACACCCATTTGGTTCCAATAATAGTTTTCCCATGGGGTTTAGGAACAAGGGTCCAGACATCACTTCTAGCAAACTGATTCAGCTCTTCTTGCATGGCTAGGATCCACCCTTCATCATGCAGAGCTTCATCAATGTTCCTTGGCTCTATTTCAGATAGGAGAGCAAAAGAATTCAGAATCTTGAATTTTGATCTTGTCTTAACTCCTTCTGAAGTGCTGCCAATGATTTGCTCTTTAGGATGATGTGATTTGTATTTCCAATCAGGTTTCTGATGAGGTTTCACATCTGTTTGATCTGTCTGAGACTCAACATTTGTCTGAGGAGGTTTAGTAACAGTAGGTACTTCAGACAGCTGCTCATCCTTCGAGCTGCTGTGGTCATTCAGCTCTATTCCTGCAAAATCATCCTCTAGATCTGATAGTTCCCTATCAGTCTCTTTGTTATCATTGAATTTAACATGAATAGTTTCTTCAACAGTTAAAGTTTTAGAGTTATACACTCTATAGGCTTTAGATGTTTCAGAATATCCAATGAAAAATCCTTTATCAGACTTTGCATCAAATTTTCCAAGATCATCCTTGGTGTTGAGTATAAAACATTCACATCCAAAGGTGTGGAAATATGATATGTTGGGTTTTCTTCCTTTCCACAGTTCATAGGCAGTCTTTTTAAGAATTGGTCTTACCAATATTCTGTTTTGAAGGTAACATGCTGTGCTAACAGCTTCTACCCAGAAGGTTCTTGGTAAGCTGCATGAGTTGAGCATGGTCCTTGCCATCTCTTGCAGACTTCTGTTCTTTCTCTCAACAACCCCATTCTGTTGAGGTGTTCTAGCCACAGAGAAGTTGTGTGAGATGCCATTCTCATCACAGAACATTTGAAAGTTTGCATTCTCAAACTCTCCACCATGATCACTTCTGATAACAGAGATACAGAATCCTTTCTCATTCTGTACCTTCTTGCAGAATATTATGAAATTCCTAAAAGTTTCATCCTTGCTTCTTAGGAATAACACCCAAGTAAATCTAGAATAGTCATCAACAATGACCAAACCATATTTCTTACCACTAAGACTTTCTGTTCTAATAGGACCAAACAAGTCAATGTGTAAAAGTTCTAGTGGTCTGCTAGTTGAAACAACATCTTTACTCTTAAAAGAGTGTCTTGTTTGTTTCCCTTTCAGACAGCTTTCACATAAAATGTCAGATTTGTATGAAAGCTTGGGAAATCCTTTAACAAGATTGTGTTTTGCTAATCTTGAGATTAATCTCAAGCTGGCATGCCCAAGACTTTGATGCCAAATCTGTTTTTCATCTTCAACAGAAATGAAGCACTTTACATTTTGACTTGCTAGATCCTCTAGATCAATTTTGTACACATTGTTGTCTCTCTTAGCAGTAAAGAGGATTTGCTCAGAGGAGTTTTTGACTATGCATCCTTCCTTAGTAAAGGACACCACATAACCACTGTCACATAATTGACTTATGCTCAGTAAATTATGTTGTAGTCCCTCCACTAGGAGTACATTTTTAATAAGGGATGAAGGAGATATACCTACAGTCCTTATTCCAATGATCTTCCCTTGCTGATTTCCACCAAAGGTGACCACTCCACCAACTCTAGGTCTAAGGTTTTGGAACAAAGACCTTTCTCCTGTCATGTGTCGCGAGCACCCACTGTCCAGGTACCATTTGTGGGGTCTCCTTTGTCCTGTTAAACACATCTGCAACAGGAATAATTAAGTTTTTAGGTACCCATATTCTTTTGGGTCCTTTCTTGTTAGCTTTGGGCCTTGTCTTTTTCCTGTGTTTGCACTGAGCCTCATTGTGTCCAGGCTTACCACAGTGAGAACACCCAGTAACCTTCTTTTTAGAAAAATTTAAGACAGTAGGAGGTTCAGACAAGTTATGATCACAAAAGCCTAGTCCAGTTTTGTCAAGGGAATACCTTTGATTTCCAAGCAGTATATTCAGATTTTTAGTTCCTTTGACAAATTTGGCCAGATCTTTTGTCAGTTCCACAACCTGCTTCTGAAGTTTCTCATTTTCTTCAGACACAGCTTGTGAACTGCAGTTTTTAGTCTCAAGAACTTTTTCTTTGAGCATAATATGTTCTATCTCAAGTGCCTCATATTTGTTACACATTTCTGTGTGGGCTTTGGATAGATTCTTATACTCTTGGAAAAGTTCTTGAGAACTTTCCACCAGATCATCATACATCTCTTGTAGAGTAAGAGGAAATACCTCAGCTTCAGAGCTGTCTGAGGATGGTAGACTAGCCATGAGACACAGATTTGCCTCTTCTGAAGTGTCTTCTTCTTCTTCTTCTGAGGTTGATTCATCAAGGTCTTCCCATGTTGCCATAAGACTTTTCTTCTTTTTGAAAAACTTCTTCTTGAAGTTGTTTTTCTTCAGTCTTGGACAATCAGCCTTCATATGTCCTAGTTGCTTACATTCAAAGCAAGTAATTTTATCAGAGTTAGACTCTTTACCTGTCTTACCTGATTTGGATGATGACTGTTGGTTCTTTCTGAACTTTCCTCTGTTCTGCAACATTCTCTTGATCTTTCTGCTTAAAAGAGCAAGATCATTTTCATCTTCTGAGTTGTCTTCAGAATCTTCATCTGCTTCTGAAGTGTCCTCAGCTTGCATAGCCTTCATGCTGCCATGCCTAGGCTGTTTGACCTTGGAGTTTAGAGCTAGAGACTTCTTCTTGTTGTCATCTTCTCCAAGCTCAAGTTCATGGACTTTGAGAGATCCCAACAGTTCTTCCACCCTCAGAGAGTTCAAATCTCTTGCCTCTTGAATGGCAGTGACTTTGGGTCTCCAGGACTTAGGTAGACTTCTTAGAATCTTTCTGTTGTTGTCTCCAGATTCATAGGTTCTTCCTAAGGACCTGAGTCCATTGGTTATGGTCTGAAACCTCCCAAACATTTGGTCAATAGTTTCAGTTTCTTCCATCTTAAACATCTCATACTGATGTATAAGCATGTTGATTTTGGATTGCTTGACAGTTTCAGTCCCTTCATGGGCTGCTGCAAGAGTATTCCAAATCTCCTTGGCAGAAGTGCATCCATGGACCTTCTCATATTCTGATTTATTCAAGGAACATATCAAATAGAGTTTGGCTTTAGCGTTCATCTGGACTCTAGTCTTCTGCTCCAGGGTCCATTCAGTCTTAGGTATAGGCAAACCATTTTGCATAGGCACATAATCTCCATCAGTGACCACCTCCCAAACATCAATGTTGTTGCTCTCAATGAACAACTTCATACGATCTCTCCAGTAGTGGTAATCCACTCCATTAAATGCTGGGGGTCTTGTGATAGAGGCTCCTTCTGTGATGTATTGCCTGTTGCTGTTAGAAGCTTCCATTTGGATCTTTCAGTCCTCAAACACTTGTTAGGTGCTTCAACCCTGAGTAGAGCTCTGGTACCAACTGTAGGAACACAGGGAAACACTAGAAGGGGGGTTGAATAGTGTTTCTGAATATTTTAGAAAGCTTTTCGCAAACAGGTGTTAAAAACACAATTTCAGACAGGCTCTTAAAGGACTGTCTGAAGTTTTCAGACGGTCTAAAAATACTGATTTTAAAAGATGTTTTTGTGCCTTTATAAAATATCAGATTAATTACTCTAACCCCTTGATTAGTATAAAAAGAATTGACAAGAGATAAGGGTAAGAAAACTTAGCCAAGGAATTTATCCTGGTTCACTCACTACCACTGTGAGCTACGTCCAGTCCCAATGCCAGCTAGCACTTGGATTTTCTTTTAATCTTTCAAGATTACAAGTATTCTTTTACAGTCAAGCCTCTTCAGGCTCTACACCCAAGTATTCTTTTGTCAACCAAGCCTCTCCAGGCTCTACAACCAAGTATTCTTTTACCAACCAAGCCTCTCCAGACTCTACAACCAAGTATTCTTTTGTCAACCAAGCCTCTCCAGGCTCTACAACCAAGTATTCTTTTGTCAACCAAGCCTCTCCAGGCTCTACACAAGGTTTACAAAGAAAGGAGTTTAAGCTTTCAAACTAAACGAGTTTGAGGCTCAAACCAATACAATGTACAATAAAATCTGAGGTATGCTCAGGATATACAAATGTGTACAGCGAATTTTATCAGAGAGTTGTTACAGAGTAAAAACTTGCAGCGTGATGTTTCTCTGGGCTTTCTTGTATACTTAATTTTTCTTTTTTCGCTTTCTCTGTTTTCTGATGGTCTTCATGGAGGGGTATTTATACCCAAACTTCAATCCGTTGAAATACCACCGTTTAGAGATAGCATTAAATGCTATTTAATCCGTTGTGAGACATGCTTCTGAGAGCTCTGATGTTTCTGACACGGTGCAAGGTTTCTCTTGCCATAAGGCTGCTGCAAATGTTGCTGCAGAGACTGCGTTGCAGAGATTTCCTCAGTGGTGTATGAAATTCAAAAATCACCAGGAAAGGTCTCTGTGTTCCTTGCTATAAACGTGTTTGAAAAGGTACGTGCAGCAGAGGTTCAGAAAAGTCTTCACAAGCTTCAGCAGAGGGTGCCACGTCATAAGTGAGACTTCAGACAGCACTGATACTTCAGACAGGTTGAACTACTTCAGACAGCTTCAACACTTAGTCTTTTTATGTAGGCTCATAGTGACTCTTGCTGAAATCATAGATGAAATATTAAAGCATGTGTGTATCTATGATAAGTAATTTAAGTCAAATTTGTCAACCATTAAAACTTTGGGAATCTAGTTGTCTTAAAACATCATAAACAACCTTATGATATTTTTGAGACTCAACAAATCTCACCCCCACGATGTGGGATCTATATTCAGATGTGCAGGATAAACGCCTGGCTGCTTGATGGAGATTTTGGGAGCTTGAAGTGGGGCATTTAGTCCCTAACTTTTCCTTTTTGGATTCTAGATCATTTTGTATAGGCATTGACTGTTATTGTTTTGATGGGATAAGGATATACATGTGGGTCCCTTAGGGATGATTGATATTTCCAGGACATATTTCCATATCCTGTTATGCCTACTTATTGGATGTATGGATTATAAGCCTATATAGCAAACTTGATTATGTTATAGGTATGATTGACTTCTGCTTAAGTGTTGGAATTACCTAAGCAGCATATGGTTTGTATGTCGATATCATTAATGCGCGAAATAATTTCACGAATTCGGGATTAGTGCTTCCAACAGGCAATATTTTCGAATTTTGAAATTAGGATGTTACATAGAGCATTCCAGAACCTAGAGGTGAACCTAGGATCCCTATCTGACACAATGCTAGAGGGTACTCCATGGAGTTTCACAATCTCCCTGATGTATGATAAGTGCCAATTATATGATTCACTCTTGTATTTATACTGCACTTATCAAGGGTAAAATAGTAATTTATGCCCCAAAATAATCCCTTTTTATTAATAATTGTAATAATTGTGTTTATTTAATTTGAATTTATGCTATTTTAATAGAAAATCTGTTGATTTTGCAGATTTATGAGAGAGATTTAAATGAGAAAAGAAGATAACATTATTTAAGGATAGGATCTACACATTTGAAGTTTAAATTAGAGCAAATAAAGATAAGATCAGCAGCTATTTAAACAAGGATTCTGCGGATAACTTGCCCAATTTAAATTCAAGGTAAGATAAACACATAATCAATTCAAAAGAGGGAAACAAGGAAAGCCAAGTAAACAAGGATAAAATCAGGAAGAGATCAAGTTAAAAAGATAGAGAATCAAGTGAAGTTGGATCGAGAAATACGCTTCACTTGCGCTGAGCGCAGTTGAAGCACAACTATCAGGATTTTGCTTTCTGGATCCTGCGCTTCAAACGCGCTGAGCGCAGGAACGCGGATTTGATTTTAGATCTGTTTTCAAAACAGATTCCTTCCAGATTTCAGATAGCCTTCCTTCATCTATAAATAGGACCTTTTGCAAAGATCAAATAGGACGGAAGGGAGACGACAGAGCAGAGCTGGAGCTGGAGAAAAGTGTGACAGTCTCTCCATTGGTTTGTAATGGCTACCATGAGTAGCTAAACTCATCAATATGATTGAATGTAGTCGATTCAATCCCCAATTGTATGTGAATTCTCTTTTTATTTATGAATCCCTGTTTTTATAATATTGGTGTTTCTTATCTGTTCTTAATGCTTAGCTTCCGCCTTTGTGCCGGAGTTATAGGTTGGTTTTATGGGGTGCATTCGAGAGGTGGTTCTATAAAATCAATAGCTAGTTTGGGGGAGCCTAGACATAGGAAACTTGAATTCTGATTGGTAAAAATACTTAATTTGCGACTGTGGAGACCATGGTGAATTAATAGCTTATACAAATAGATCTTTAATCCGGGGTAATTTATCACTGTGGAGACCAGGGTAGATAATTTCTGAGTATTTTATCACTGTGGAGACCAGAGTAAAATAACTTTAATTTGTGCTTCAATATTATAATTGCATATTTATAAATATTATTAGGATTCATATACGAAAGGGGTGCGATAGACGAAGTTCAATCCTAGTTCAAGTAACCTGCTCAACCTATCTCAATTTACTGTTTTTCTTTATTTACTATTGCAAACTAGACTCATATCAAATATGTTGTCTCACTTGATAGTTGTGACCACTAGAATTTAAAAATTGAACCGTTCCCTGTGGATACGATAACTTTTACTTACTATTATACTGCTGGGAATTTGGTACGCTTTCCAGAATCTCATCAATGTACAGGTCTACTAATCTGCTCAGAGGGTAGGTAGCCCTAATAGGTAGAAAGTGGGCCGACTTGGTCAGCCGGTCCACTATGACCCAAATGGCATCAAAGCCTGTCGGGACTCTAGGTAGCCCCATCACAAAATCCATAGTAATGGCCTCCCACTTCCACTCAGGTATTTCTAGGAGTAGGAGTGTTGCTGAGGGTTTCTGATGTTCTATCTTAACCTCACTACAAGAAAAATGACTTTTAGCGACGACCAAAAGCCGTCACTACAGGGGAAAAAATCATCGTTATTGCATCATTAGTGACGGCCTAGCGACGGTGTCGTGGCCGTCTCTACAAGCCTCGTCGTTAATGGAGTAGAGATGACATTTTATGGCCGACGCTATGTAGCGACGGCCGGCCGTCACTAATGGTTGTCGCTAATTCCATGGCCGTCACTAAATAACGACGGCCCATGGCTGGCTAGCGACACCCATGGCCGTCACTAAATAACGACAGCCCATGGCCGTCGCTAAATATTTTTTAAAAAATAATCATTCATTCCCAGATTTATCAATTGTGAGAATCAAACCCACAACCTGCACGATACAAAGAAAAAGCATTACCGTTACGCCAAGTTTGTTTCTTGGAATATATAGCGCAAAGTATTATATATATATATAGTGAAAAAATAACAAAAAATTAGTGACGGCCAGGCCAACACTAACTTTACGAAGGCCGATGCTAAAAAAATTTTTCTTTAGCGACGACCTAAATAAAAAAATTAAAAAAAAATTATTATACCTTTAGCGTCAGCCAGAGCCGTCGCTAACGTTACCAAGTAGTGACAGCTACATAAGAAATTAAAAAATATATTTTTTTCAACGGTGATGTCTTTAGCGTCGGTCGTTGCGACGACCTAACCGACGTTAATAGCGACGATGTCATGGCCGTCCCTACAAGGCCGTCGCTAAATAGCGAATTTCTTGTAGTGCCTGTTGGCACACTAGACACCTATAAACATACTCTGCTACCTCCTTCATGCCATCCCACCAAAACATACTCTTCAAGTCCTGGTACATCTTGGTAATCCCAAGATGAACCGTGAACTTGCTCCTATGGACCTCCCCTAAAATGCCCTGTCTAATACTACCCCCTTAGGGACACAGACTCTTTCTTGGAAGAGAATCATCCCATCATCTGATTTGGTGAAACCCAGCTGTCCCTTCTGGGCCTGGAGGTCTAAATCTAATGCATGGGCTTCCTTAATTCGAATCCTCAGCTCATTAGTGACCTCTAGCCTGCAAAGTCTAAAACTGTCCCCCTCTATACTCACATCCAACCTAAGGTTTCTAAACTCCTCCAAAAGCTCCATCTCATGCACCATCATAAACGATACATGCAAAGATTTCCTACTCAGGGCGTCAGCCACTACATTGGCCTTGCCCAGATGGTACTTCAACTCAAAATCACAATCTTTCAAGAATATCCATAAATCTCCTTTGTCTCCTGTTGAGCTCTTTCTAATCAAAGAGATACTGAAGACTCTTATGATCACTAAAGACCTCAAAATCACTCCATAGCGGTAATGCCTCCAAATCTTGAGGTCAAATACCACAACTGCTAATTCTAGGTCATGGGTGGGGTAGTTCTCCTCATGGGGCCTAGGTTGCTTGGAGGCATAGGCCACCACTCTCCTCTCCTGCATCAACACACAACCTAAACCCTTTCCTGATGCATCACTATAAACCTCAAAGGATTTAGATAGGTCTGGCAACACTAAGACTAGGGTGGTAGTCAACCTCTCCTTGAGCTCTAAGAAACTCTTCTCACACTTCTCGTCCCACACAAAAGCATGACCCTTGCGGGTCAACCGAGTAAGGGGCAAGGCTAACTGGGAGAATCCCTTAATGAATCTCTGGTAATAACTGGCTAAGCCTAGAAAGCTCCTGACCTCAGTGATGGACTTAGGTCTCTCCCACTCAACCACAACCTCTATCTTACTGGGGTCTACAAACACCCCCTCCTTGGAGATGACATGACCTAGAAAATTAACTCTATCCATCCATAACTCACATTTTTCAGGATTGAAAAAAAGCCCATTTTCCCTCAACACCCCTAGCATAATCCTAAGATGTTGCTCATGCTCTTCTAAGGTTTGGGAGTAGATAAGGTTGTCATTGATGAACACGACAACAAACTTATCTAGGTAGGGCCGGAAAATCTGGTTCATGTAATCCATGAACACAGTAAGAGCATTGGTTAAGCCAAAAGGCATCACCAAGTACTCATAGTGCCCGTATCTATTTCTAAAGGCAGTTTTGGGGATATCCTCACTCTTTATTTTTATTTGATGATAGTCTGACCTCAAGTCTATCTTAGAGAAAACTTACGCTCCCCTAAGCTAGTTTAATAGGTCATCTATCCTAGGTAAAGGATACTTGTTCTTAATGGTTACCTTATTTAACTGCCTAAAGTCCACACACAACCTCATACTCCCATTTTTCTTTTTAACCAAGAGCACCGGTGCTCCCCAAGGTGACACACTAGGTCTGATGAACTTCTTCTCAATTAACGCCTCTAACTGTTTCTTAAGTGCACTCATCTCTAAGGGTGACATCCTATAGGGGGCTTTGGAGATAGGTCCTGTGCCCGACACAAGGTCTATTGAAAACTCAACCTCTCGGTCCGGAGGTAAGGTGGCTACCTCACTAGGGAAAACATCCTAGAACTCCCTAACCGTAGCTACACTACTCAAGTTAGACTTAGACTCTATAGTTGAGGAAAGTAGTAAAATAAAACATTGACTCCCATCAGAAAGGCATTCGGAGATCTGAGTTACACTGGAAAGTAAACATAATGGTTTCTCCCTCAGAGGAAGAGGAAGAGTAGGAAAAACAACTTTATTGAAACAATCAAGCATGATCTGGTTGTGAGATAACCAGTTCATGCCCAAAATTCTGGAGTAAATCAAGCATGATCTGGAAGTAGTTTGAAATAAAAGCCTACATCTCTTGATCTTCTCGGAATTCTGGAGTCATCAAATTTCCTTTCTTCGAACAACTTGGTCTTCGAAAAGGGAATAACTCTGTAGTAGATGAAAGCTTGTGAGTGAGCATTCCTTCTCACTAATCTTCTCGAAAATAAAACCTCTTCTTTACTTCGAATAAGGGAATTGATTAAATAAAAGACAAACAGGCAAACATCCCTGATAATTTGAATAGAAGGTAAATTGTAAGTGGAGATCTTCCAGGAAAATTCGAAGAAGACACAAGAATCTCCACTTAACAATTTACACAAAAGAGGTCATCATCCCTCTCTTGATTCTCCTTTTTCTCCCTAGTCTTCCCAAGATTTGAGAATTAACTTATGATGAGGAGGGGGATGGAAGTGTCACAAAAGACATAGGAACTCCCTTAAAAGAGGAGAAATTTAAGGCATTATTAGGTAAAAGTACCAATTAAATGCCTAATTTTGGTTATAATGTTCGACCCAAAGACCAAAGAACACTTAGAAACATTTCTAACACTGGTCATTACGTCGACCTAAAATCGAATGAAATCACTCGAAACTTAGGTCGAATGTAATAACCAATATCAGAAATCTCTCTAGATTTCAGAACAGAAACATAAGAAGAGAAAGAAGAATTCGAGTAAAGAAAACTCGAAAAACTTGGAAAGAAAGTTTTAACTTTCTTAAATCATAAGAGAGGTAATTTCTGAAAAGATTTACTTCTGAGGTGAGTAAAAAATGAAAAGGAAAGGTAACTATTTATAAGAGAAATCCATGAGCATTTCCATAAATGCTTAGACATAAAAATCAGTGAAAACTAACTAAAATTATCAGTAAAGTTTCATCTGATAAATCAATTTCTGATCAAAAAGTGTGAAGCAAGAGAACCAATCCTAAGCTGACACGTGGAATATGAAGGAAACATACAAAACATGATACATGTTTCATATAGATGAATTTCGAATTTACTATGTCAACTAAGCATAAGAGTTCTCAGACTTAGAATAATTTCTAAGGTTTAGAACTGATTAAAATTCGAAATTGAGGTAGCCAGAGTCCAAAAAGAAATTTGAATTTGAATTCAGACATTTTGGCTAAAAGTTTCGAATGAATACATGATCAGAATCACTGGAGAATTCGAATTCTACATGATTGAAATCACTCAAAATTTCGAATCAGTACCTTAGTAAGGTTTCTTGAAGATTTCGAAGTGAAGACTTAATCCAAATTTACTGAAGAATTCAAGTTCAGACCTTGCAAGATTCACTGAAGATTTCGAATCAAGGGAAGACTAGAATCCATGAAGATTTCGAATGAAGACTTGGACAAATTACCTGAAGATTTCAAGTCAGAATTCAAATAATAAGAGGCACGTGGAAGACATCAAATGAAGACAGGGCACCTGTGTGGTCTTAGAAGTTGAGATTCTGTCATACGTGTCATTTGTAAATTAGTTGACTGTTAGGGTAAAAAGTCTATAAATAGGGCGAAGTCATAAGTCCTAGGGACGAATATTTCTCCATTCTACATACTTAAGACAAACACTCGAAAAAAGCATATTGTCTATCATATTCACGACTACTTGCTCATCCGAGTTTACTCGAAAAGTATGTCGGTTTGAGAATTCGTCAAACTTTTTACATTGTTCTTCAACTTTTCAATAAACTTTCTTAAATTTTCTTTTACTTTCTTGCACTTTCTTTTATTTTTTAATTTACATTGTTTCTTTCCCTTTATTTTTCTACTGCTTACTTCTCAATTGCGTGACTCTATTTTAGAATCCACCATGAGGATTTGATTCCAGTCCCAGATTGTTCATAGGAATCTTTAACTTTGATTTTACTAAAAATCACCACAAACAAATTGGCACGCCCGGTGGGATTTTCTTCCTGGACTTTTAGGATTAGTAATCTGGAATATCCCTAGTGCATGCAATTACATAGTGGTGGAATTTTAGGAGAAACAATGGTCAATAACAACAACAATTCTAGGAATGCCATAAATGGCAATGATAACACAGAAAATTCTGGAAGTCCCAGAAATGCTTTTGTTAATAATGAAGTGAATAATGACCAGAATGGTAATGCTAGTACCAATAGAAATCAGACAAAAAATGAAACAATTCCCTAGATTTCTAACCCAATGGTTAGTCAAGTAGGAGGAATCCCAGTATCCCTTCTTGTTACTCAGGACCCGGGACCAAGTTACCTGATTCCACCATATGGGATGCCATATGGATTTCTGACTAATATGGGTACTTCCCCATCAACATTTTCAAATATAGTAACAACATCAGCCCCTTTGGGAAGAGGGACTGTTTCTGGGTTAAACACTAATTCTGTAGGAATGCCTTTACAGAACTTTGGGGGGAATCCTTCAACATCCATTACCAATACAACCTTAAATTCAATTAGGCAACAAATGGATGAAAGTAATCATGAAATGGTCAATATGCTTGCCCAGCAAATGACCACAGTGATCAATCCTTTGATTGAATCCACAAATTTGAATTACAATGTTCTTCCAAGACAAATGGTAAGAATTGCATATGTCTTTGGGGCTGTAGATGACCCCATTGTTACTCAAATTGCCAATATAGATAGGCAAACCCAGAATCCTCGAAATGAGGAGATACCAAACCCAGGAAATCAAATGGTGAGAACCAAAACCAAAATCAGATTCGAAATTAGGGTGTTGATCCTTTAGTTATGGTCAATCAAAATCAGAATGTTGATCTTGTCCTCAATAGAATTCGACAAAATAACTTAGGGGGGCATCAAAACATAGCCAATTTAGTTGAACAAGTTCTGAATAGACATAGTTTTAATGTTGGTTTTGCCAATCAACCTTACTTTGAATCAACATTCCCTGATTTTATTCTACAAACTGAACTTCCAAGGAGATGGAAAGTCCCCAAATTTTCGAAATTTGCTGGTGAAACTGGTGAATCAACTGTTGAGCACATTACTCGATACTTGATCGAAAATGGAGATTTAGCAAATAACGAATATCTGAAAATGAAATATTTTCCAAGTTCTTTGACAAAAAATGCCTTCACTTGGTTTACAACACTTCCCCCAAATTCCATTCATACATGGAATCAACTCGAAAGAAATTTTCATGAACAATTCTTTCGCGGAGAAACCAAAGATAGTTTGATGGATTTAGTGAATGTTAAAAGACAAAACCAAGAAACTATAGATGACTATCTGAATAGGTGCAGATTGATGAAGGCAAGATGTTTCATGCAAATACCTGAACATGAGTTAGTGAAAATCGCTGCTGGAGGTTTAGATTATTCTATTCGAAAGAAACTAGTCAATCAACAGTTAAGAGATATGGCCCAATTAGCAGATAAAGTTAGGCAAATAGAACAACTTACCTTAGAAAAGGAAAAGCAAAAGAAGCCTTTTCGAAGAGATAAAATTGCCTATGTAGGAATGATCGAAGAAGATGAGGATAATGACATTGAGGATTATGAAGAAAATGAAATCAATGTTGCAGAATTAAAACCAGGTCCACCTTATACCTGTGTATCCTTAAGACCTTATGAGTCGGAAGATAATAAGAGAAATATAAAGAAATCGAATTATAGTTTCGACATAACTAAGGCAGATCAAATCTTCGACATTTTACTAAAAGATAAGCAAAATGTTTTAGGAGATGATCATAAAATACCCTCTCCAGAACAATTAAAGGGTCGAAAATATTGTAAGTATCATAATACTTTTGGACATTGGACTAACTATTGTGTTCGTTTCAGGGATCTTATTCAGAACGCCGTTAAAGAAGTTCAATTAAAATTCGAAGAGAAATCGAAAATGGCCATGAAGGTTGATTCTAACCCTTTTGCTAACAATGCCAGCTATGCTGAACCACTCGAAATTTCAATGGTAGATTTCGAGAAGGTCAGTCTCAATGATCCTACTGATGGGATCATAGAGCAGTTCGAAAAGGAGGTTACTCCTATCTACCCCAAAGCAGGGGAAACCTTGATTGACTTCTTAGCTAAAAAGAAGAAAAACAATCAAGAGGTTATGCTGTGTCCTCGATGCAGCGCAATCTTCAACAAGTCTGCTGCAAAGGCTTTCGAAGAATCTGAGAAAAGAAAGTTTCAGAATAGAAGGGCCCAAAATTCTGGTGGACCCCAAAGGAACTTTCGAAGGAGTTATTTGCCAAGAGCAAACACTCCAAACAATCAATGGGTTAATGGTTTCCAACACCAAAAGTCGAATCAACATTTTGGATGGAAACCAAATGTTTACAACAGAAACTTCCAAAATCCAAATCAAATTCGAAATGGAAGTTATGGTAAACCTAACTTCAACGGGAAATTTAGTCGAGATACTCCCATGACTAAAACCCAATGGAGAAGGTTTCAAAGAATCAAGAAGGCTGAACAGAATGTTTCGAATCAGCCTCAACAACATCCAGGCCCCTCAAACTTTGTACAAGTTGTACAAAAAGAGGTGGGCCCATCAACTTATGCCCAAGTTGTTCAGAATGGGAAGCAAGTTGATGACAAACCAACAACCCCAGTAGAAGACGTTGATAGTAACATGATTACTGATAGTTTCGAATCTGGTTTTCCTGATGACCTCGAAACTATTTGTGTGGTTGTTTCGATTCTTCCTGCGGAGTTTGCCCAACAGACATTGGGCCTACAAGAGGAAGAAGATTTCGAGGATATTGAGTTTGATTATGGCTCAGGGCCCTCGAAAGTAAGTTTTGTAACTTGGGCAGAACCCAAGTCAAATTCTGCAATATTTGATCCACCAAATGATTTTTTGAAGAATCATTTGAAGCCACTCTTTGTGAGTGGAAGGGTTAATGGTTACTTCGTCAATCGAATGTTGGTTAATGGAGGAGCTGCTATAAATCTGATTCCTAAGAGTTCATTAAGAAAACTTGGGAAAACAGAAGAGTATCTTATTCCCCACAACATAGTCATTACAGACTTTAATGGGAAAACTTCCAAGTCCGAAGGGATGATTGCACTTGATATCAAAGTAGGTGATATTATTCGACCTACAGTCTTTATCGTAGTTCCTTCGAAGGCAAATTATAATATGTTACTTGGAAGGGAATGGATTCATGGAGTTGGTGTTGTACCTTCAACTCTTCATCTGAAACTTTTCCTTTGGAATGAGGAAGGTGATCTTAGAGAAGTTGAGGCAGATTTTACTCAAGTAAGAGCCAATGCTAGTTTGGTCGAATTTGACAAGTTTTTGGGTAATGTGGCACCTCTTCGAATTGAAGACCCTTCTTCTAAGGAGGAAGGTATGTATCCAATCTACTATGTAAGGCTCAATCTTGAGTCTGGTTTCGTCATCAAATATGAGGCCGAGTATGAAACGGCCCTTGAAGAAATTGATATATGAATTCTTCGAGCTTCCTAGCTCAAATTTCGGCCTACTTGGCCGAAAGTAAGTTATAAACGGCCTTCGAGGCCGAAAATCTAACAAATAAATTCGCTCCAATGGCCAAAAATATGTATGATTCGGCTTTAAGAGTCGAAGATAATGTTAAAAAGCCAATTCGAGATGAAAAACAACTATCTGATCTCGAAGAAATAGTGGCTTACATAAAAGAAGAGGAGAAGTTAGATTGTATCTATGATGACGCTCCTCTTGGGTTCGAAAAAGATTCAAGTTCAAAAGGATTCAGTATGAAAGCTCATGATCCTTTAGAAGAAATTAACTTGGGAGAACAAGGTACTCATAGACCTACTTACATTTCGAAATTACTTGAACCACAATTTAGACATGAGTTAATTGAACTTCTGACAGAATATAAAGATTATTTTGCATGGAAATATGAAGAGATGCCTGGTTTAGAAAGGAACTTGGTCGAACACAGACTTCCTTTATTTCCTGGAAAGAAGCCAGTAAAGCAACCTCCTCGAAGGTTTGCACCTGAAGTGGTTTCGAAAATAAAGGAAGAGATCGAGAGGCTACTGAAAGCCAAATTCATTCGAACAGCCAGGTATGTAGATTGGATTTCGAATGTAGTTCCTGTTATAAAGAAAAATGGGAAACTTAGAGTATGTATAGATTTTCGAAATCTAAATGATGCAACACCAAAAGATGAATATCCAATTCCTATTTCTGACATGCTAATCGATTCCGCTGCTGGAAACGAAATGTTAAGTATGTTGGATGGGTATTCTGGATATAATCAGATTTTTATAGCAGAAGAGGATATTTCGAAAACTGCATTTCGATGTCCTGGTGCTTTAGGAAATTATGAATGGGTAGTCATGCCTTTTGGATTGAAAAATGTTGGTGCCACTTATCAAAGGGCAATGAATATTATTTTTCATGATTTGATTGGAGATTTTATGCAAGTTTACATTGATGATGTTGTAGTAAAATCGAAATTGAAACAAGATCATTTAACTCATTTAAGAAAATCATTCGAAATAATGAGAGCTTTTGGTCTTAAAATGAATCCAATCAAGTGTGCTTTTGGTGTTATGGCAGGTGAATTCTTAGGTTTCATGGTTAATCAGAAGGGAATAGAAATTGATCGAAATAAGGCCCAAGCCATATTCGATACAAAACCACCTTCCACCAAGAAGCAACTTCAATCTTTATTGGGTAAGATAAATTTCCTGAGAAAATTTATTTCTTAACTGTCAGGAAAAACTAAGGTTTTCTCTACCTTGTTAAGGTTAAAGAAAGGAGATGGGTTCTTATGGAAACCTGAACATCAAGAAGCCTTCGAGGATATCAAAAGATACTTAGCAAATCCTCCTGTGATGGCTCCTCTTGTTCGAGGAAAACCTCTCAAGTTATATATATCTGCATCGAATGAGACCATTGCAAGTATGTTGGCTCAAGAGAATGAAGATGGATTCGAAAGGGCTATCTACTATCTAAGTAGAGTTCTGAATGATGCAGAAACTAGATATTGTAATATAGAAAAATTATGTTTATCCTTGTACTTTGCTTGTATAAAGTTGAAATATTATATAAAACCTTTCGAGGTTATTGTATTCTCCCATTCTAATATAATAAAACATATGTTACCGAAACCTATTTTGCATAGTAGAGTGGGAAAATGGGCATTTACCTTAACTGAATATTCTTTAACTTATCAGCCACTTAAAGCAATTAAAGGTCAAGTTGTTGCTGATTTTATGGTTGATCATTCGAATTTGGAATTCAAAGAAATAAACTATGTGGGTACTAAACCTTGGGAGTTAATTTTGATGGTTCGAAACACTCAGGAGGTTTAGGAATTGGTGTGTTAATAATTTCACCTGATAAAATTCCTACTAAGTTAATGATCGAAGTGAAGTATGCTTTATCAAATAATGAAGTAGAATATGAGGCTTTGATAACTGGACTCGAAACCTTATTATCTTTAGGTGCTAAGAATGTTATTATTCGAGGAAATTCACAACTAGTTATTAAACAGTTAACTAGAGAATATAGATGCATTAATGAAAGATTGATGAAGTATTTTGCTCAAGCAGCGAGATTGCTTTATGAGTTTGATGAAGTAATTATTCATCATATTCCTCGAATAGATAATGAAAAAGCTAATTGTTTATCTCAGATAGCATTAGGATATAAAATTTCAAGTAAGAAACTTCAGAAGTTGATCAAAATAAAAGAACAACTTCCTCATGAAATTCAAATCTGTTATAATGGCCATGACTTGGATTCGAATGACTGGAGGAAAGAAATATTTGAATACTTAAAAAAACCAAGTGGCCAAGTAGATCGAAAATTAAAATACAGATCGCTCCAGTATACAATCTTAGGAGATGAGTTATATAAGAAATCAGTAGATGGAAATCTTCTTTGATGTATTGGAGAAAAAGAAGCTTATTTGGCTTTGGAAGAAGTTCATGTGAAGTCTATTAATCAGTTTGAGCATTCAAACCTGACTTAAAGACTTAATAACCTTTAGTTTTAATGAATAACAAATAAGATTATATAAGAACATAGTAATAACAAATAAGATTATATAAACAGATTCTACTGAGAAAGGTATTGGTTTGTTGATTGTGTTTCAGGTTGGAATATTCATAAGAAGACTTGATGAACAAAATCAGGATCAGAAGAACAAATGCAGGATTTAATATAAAGGTTGTCTGAAGCGTAGAAGTTGTCTGAAGTAAGCAACTTGTCTGAAGCATAGAAGCTGTCTGAAGTAAGCAACTCGTCTGAAGGCATTTCAGTATAAAAGCTAAACATACTTTTATGCCTCGATCAAAGTCTTGCACAAATAAGGAAACTCTGCAATGACTTTCTCTAATGACTACTGCACCTGCAACAAAAGGCATTTCAGTATAAAAGCTAAACACGCTTTTATACCTTGATCAAAAGTCTTGCACAAATAAGGAAACTCTGCAATGACTTTCTCCAATGACTGCTGCACCTGCAACAAAAGGCACTTTTGTGTGCGCAGACCTATTGCACTTGCACCTGCTGATTGTCCAGAACGAGATAGAAGACCAAGTAAAAGCAACAAGAAAGATGTTTGAATAAAAGACATTTAATTCAACATCTATATTCATCTCAGAAGAAGAACAAGAAAAGTGAAGCTACAATCATCTGAAGATCAGAGGAAATATTTTATAAGAAGAAGAAGAAGAAGATTGAAGCTGCTATCAAGAAGTGTATAATCAGAAGAAAGAAAGCATCTCAAGCTAAAGAATTGAAATAAGCTTGAAGAATCTATGAGCACATGTTGAAGCTGATAAATCTACCATATGATAAAAGCAAGCATCAGAATGTATGTGAAGATTAATCATCTTAACATATCAACACTCTAGATGCTTAAAACAACTCTCAACATAGAAACAAAGATTATATGATTAAATGTTTATCATATATCTTTAGTCAAGGAAGAAGCTGCAGCAACAACTTTTGGAAAAGACATCTCATTCAAAGAAGTAAGATGAAATGGTGTCAGGAAGCAAATGAAAAAGGGAGCATATACAAAATAAGCAAAAGGACAAATCCAATGGATATCTCCTCATATACACTCCAAAGAGAGAATAGAGAAAAGCTAAAGAAAGAAGAAGAAACTCAAGAGAGAGAGTTAACAAACGTATATCAGGAAAATCTCTCAACAGAGCTTATCTATAGAAGTGTCAGAACAGAGTTGTCTGAACACTTAATTGCTTAAGAAGAAGAAACCGTTTGAGATACTCGTTACACAACGGCTATATGATCCACATCATCAACGATATCATGAATCACCTTCTAACGGCTATATCTCATCAGAACTTATAAATAGCCTCAAGGAAGAATTTGAAGGAGTTGATCAAGAAGTACTTGAAGCAACCTTATTGGTTGTTGATCACATTTACTTGAATCAACCTTATTGGTTGTTGACCATGCTTACTTGAATCAACCAAGTTGGTTAGTTGAAAAAGATGGCTCAAAATGACAAATGAACCAATGATGGTTTGAAGCCATACATGTACCTTGGTTATTCCAATGATACGGGTGAGAATGTAGCCCATGGAAACCAATGGATGGAGAACAAGGCTGAAGCTCAAATCCAGTATCTATCTAGCCAATTCTCACAGGATGTCATTCCTCACATCAGAGACAGGATTGTACCTAATTCATACACTTGTATCACTGTCTTAACCTTGTACTTAGAATTCATCCTTTGTATCTGAGTAGTACTCAGTTAACCTCTAGTACAGGAAGAAATTAAGTTTATGTTTCGTGGAAACTTAAACTTAGCTCAAATTGTAAACACTTTATGTGTCAGAGAGCCTGGAGAGGCTTGGAGAGGCTTGGTGGAAGAAAGAATACTCATACACTACTGTGGTTAGTGTCTGAGAGCTTGGAGAGGCTTGGTGGAAGAAAGAATACTTAGTTGCAAAGCCTGGAGAGGCTAGACTGAAAAAGAATACTGCATATGTTGCCTGGAGAGGCAGTTGAAAACAAAGGAATACTTGGTGATGTCTGGAGAGACTGTACTCGTGATGTCTGGAGAGACTGTACTCGTGGTGTCTGGAGAGACTGTACTCGTGGTGTCTGGAGAGACTGTACTCGTGGTGTCTGGAGAGACTGTACTCGTGGTGTCTGGAGAGACTGTACTCGTGATGTCTGGAGAGACTGTACTCGTGATGTCTGGAGAGATTGTACTCGTGATGTCTGGAGAGACTGTACTCGGTTGAGCCTGGAGAGGCTTGTCTGTAAAAGAATACTGCATGAGTTGCCTGGAGAGGCAGTTGAAAACGAAAGAATACTCATTGTTTAGCTTGAAGAGGCTGTGTTAAAATAATACTTGTATCTGAGTTCAGATAGTGGAAAATCCAGTGGTTGTTTGCCTCTGGGACTGGATGTAGCTCACAAGTTTGTGGGTGAACCAGGATAAATTTTGTGCCTAAGTCTTCTTTCCCTTAACTTCTCTATTTACAGTTTTCATATTTATGTTGGGGTTGAAAAGTTATTTTCATAACAAACTTAACACCACGATTTCAATAAAATGATCTTTCATAAGAACAAAACATGAAATGTCTCTCATATCATTTGAAGCATTACAAAGAATGTACCTTGAAGAACTTCTGAAATAATTATCTGAAGTAAGTCTGGAAAGAGCTCAGTTCAAAAATCAGAAACAGACTTCAGACAACCTCTAGTCATCTGAAGTATTTCGGAAACCGTTCTGAAAATACTCTTTGTAATAATCTTCAGAAGATACTTTGAGAAGCCTCTGTTTAAAACAATCTTAAGCTTTAGAAGAAACTCTATTTTTCTTATCTTCCGCACGTTTTAATTATCTCAGATCTTAAGACTTGTTTTGAACATTGTTCATCTTCATAATTTAAATTAAAGATTTCCAAAACCAATCAAAAAGCTTAAAACACTATTCAACCCCCATTCTAGTGTTTCCTGTGGTTCTAACAGTTCATGATGGACTTTGTGGAACTCATCAATCTGGAGAAAAAATGAGATGGGTTCTAAATAGGCAAAGATTATATTGGCCTACTATGATAAAAGACTGTTTGAAATATTTTAAGTCTTGTGAAGAATGCCAAAAACATGCTAACATTCAACATGGTCCAGCAAGTGAGTTGCATTCAATTATTAAACCTTGGCCATTTCAAGGTTGGGCTTTGGATTTAATTAGACAAATACATCCACCTTCATCCAAATCTCATAAGTATATATTAGTGGCTATAGATTATTTTTTGAAATGGGTTGAAGCAATTCCATTGAGAAATGTTGATCAGGAAGATGTTATCAATTTCATCGAAGAAAACATAATTTTTCGATTTGGAATTCCTGAAACATTATCAACTGATCAAGGTTCAATTTTTACTGGAAGAAAAATGCAAAACTTTGCAGAATCCAGAAATATTAAGTTATTAAAATCAACTCCCTATTATGCTCAGTCTAATGGACAAGTTGAAGCAGCCAATAAAATTATTATTGCTTTAATAAAGAAACACATTGGTAAAAAACCAAGAAGTTGGCATGAAACTTTGAACCAAATACTTTGGGCTTATCGAAATTCTCCTAAAGCAATTGGAACTACTCCATATAAGTTGGTATATGGTCATGAAGCAGTTCTTCCAGTCGAAATCAATTTGCAATCTATTTGAATTCAAAGACAAGAAGAATTACCTTCAGAAGATTATTGAAACTTAATGTATGATGAATTGAATAATCTTGATGAAGAAAGATTGATTGCACTTGAAAATATTGTAAGACAAAAAGAGAGGATTTCGAGATTTTATAATAAAAGAGCTAAGTTAAAAAGTTTTAAGTTTGGTGATTTGGTTTGGAAAGTTATTTTACCTATTGATAAGAAAAGTCCTGGTTAGGGAAAATGGTCCCCAAATTGGGAAGGACCTTTCGAAATTGAAAATGTTCTTTCAAGTAATGCATATGTTATTCGAGAATTAAGTTCTAGTCGAATAATTTCTATCAACGGTAAATACTTAAAAGAATATAAGCCCATGATGATGGAAGTGCAAATTCCATAACGAAACTTAAAAGTCTTACAATAATCCAACAAAAAAAAATTGAAACATAAACCAAAGTTTCGAAACAAAAGGTAAATAAAAAAGAAACTAAGACAAATCAGATTTCAGAGCTTCGAGGGACCCATGTAGAAGTTGAATGGTTGAAGCTACTGACTCTTTCTCGAGAACTGCATCTTGAGCTTGCTTCAAATCTCCTTTCACTTCAAAATTTAATCTTGATTTGAGCAAGTGTATCCTTTTGCTTGATAGAATATTTCTTCACAACAGTCTCGAAATCAGTTTTCTTCTTTCTTGATTCTTCAAGATCAGCTTCTAAGGCTTTGATGTGAGTATCAAGCTCTGAAATTTTGGTCGTCCCAGTCGAAATATGTTCTGAAGCTTTGTCATAAGTCTCCTTCAAAGTCATAAGTTCATCACGACCATTCTTATATTTCTCAGTAAAAGAGGTTTCATTAAGCTCAGCATTCGAAAACCTCAGGACAGCTGACTTTGACTCAGAGATAAAGGAATTCAGTCGAATAAAAACATTCGAAGAAGGAGATGGAAGCTCATTGAATTTCGAACTTATTGTAGTAACCAACCTGTCCAACTTTTATCTAAAGTCTTCTTTCTTCAAATTTTCGAAATAATCTACAAAGAAAATCATAGTCTTCAAGTCATAAAGATATGGAAGCATGGAAGGACCTTGGGTTTTCTTTTCAACTTGGTTCGAAGACTGTTTAGATTTTGAGGAAATAGAAATCTCTTCAGACAAAAGTTTATCCATGGCAGCTATAGGATCTTCATCAAGAAGTTTATCCAAGTCAATGGCTGCAACAGGTTGATCAGTCTCCATATTCGAAGTTGGATGGAATTTTGGGTTCGAAGGTTGATAAGAAGAGGTGTTGTTCGAAGAATTTTCTTGTGAATTTTCAGATTCAGAATTTTCTTCATTTTCTTCTTGTTGCTCACCCTGTGGAATTGGATCAGTAAGAGCTTCTGTCATCTGAAGGACCTTTGGAGAAAGAGGTTGAAGAAGTTCCTGCACAGGATTAGCAGTTTCATTTAGAAATTTTTCTAAGTCTTGAGCATCCTCATCAAAGTCTTTAGAAGAATTCGAAACAATATCCCCTTCAGTCTCAGAATGGATTTTAGATTTTTCACTTTGTTTTCCATTCGAACCAGAAGAAGGGGTTTCCTAAAATATCAAAAGGAAATTCAAAAAGTTAACAAGGAAACATATTATGAAAAGAAGTAAAAGTAAATTCGAAAAGTTAAAATCTTTTACCTTAGCAATTGGTTGCTGTTTCTTAGTAGTATCATTTTTCTTTTTTGCTTTTCGAGGCAACAAGAGCCTAAAAAGTTCGAAAAATAAATAAAGTAAAAGGAGATAATGAAGATTCATTCGGAAATAAAAGCTAAAAGGGTAATATACCTGAGAAGTGTTTGGTATGGTAGTAGCAGAAGGTTCTTTCGAAGAGGAATCCACATTAACATGCTTCGAGGCCTAAAATTTTCGAATAAGGTTAGAAGGTGTTCGAAATATTTCGAAGCAAACCATAAACTTTGAGTATAAAGGAGCTTACAGTAGATTTCTTTGAAGATTTAGAACCATAACCAGTAGAAGCAGCAGCAGATTGGGAATTCTTAATCTTTAATCTTTTGACCTTTGGTTGAGAACCTTGGTTACTTTCCCAATTTTCTTCTTCATGAGGATTGGTGAAAACTTTTTCAACAGTGGCTAAGACATAGAAAGAAATATTAAATTCACCAATGAAAGTTTCAAAGAAAAATTTGAAATTCGAAATATTTACTAAAGACTATCTTGAGGAAGATTTACAACCCTTCCAGCTACGTAAACTACATCTTTTGGGTAAATAAAAGGGTAAGTCAAGGTATTATATCTGGTCGAAGTAACTTTCTGTTTCAAGGGTGTTTTGTATAATTCAAAAAGGAAAACTGGTTTAAACCAAGAAGGAGATGGAATAGGTTTTGCTAAAGCAAAATGTGCATTTGGTAAGGAAGGAAATTTAGGGCAAAATTTCGAAGGATCAAATCTATGCATATAATTATGAAAATTCGAAAATTGATGTTTCTTCATTTTTTGCATAATTTTTTCCTTCAAGACTAAAGCTTCTTCAACAACAGTCTCAGCAGTTCGAGGAGGAGGTTTATAACATACTTTAAAATATTTCTCAAACTTTTCAATTTCTCGAATATGCGTACTTTTAGTTTTCTTCATGGATTCTCCTGTCTGCACATAATGAACATTTCGAGTCATTCGAGATGTACATTTGTCCACGGTAATTTGAAACTTTGAAAAATAAGCACTCCACCATTTCTGAAAACCAACACTTGCATAGAAAGCTAGTTCATAAGGAAACAAGGTTAAATCTAGTTTCCTCGTTCGATTAAAGTGTTTAAGGAGTGTTTGGACTTTGTCAGGATAAGTATTCGAAAGACTGAATTCCTTTGATTGCTTATACATGGGACAAGGAAGAGTTTGACAAATACCAAACTGTCGAGAAACCAAGTTTGGTTGATGTTCATAAATTCAAATATTCTTTTGGGTACTCGAACAAATGACTTGGCAGCGAAATACTTCATGCCAAATATTAAGATTTTCTTGTTGAGCACCTGGAGTCTCACAGACAAATGGACGAGTGAACCAAGCAGGTCCATTTTTTCAAGAAGCAAAAGGGGAAAGATATTTTGAGTGTTTTCGAATCTTAAGAAAGAATTCGAAATATTTCTTGAAACTGGATTCATCATCAGACTTAGAGTTTGGAGGAGTCAAGTGAGAAAGTCTAACACCTTCAGGAGAAGATGGAATCCTATTGGGAGGTCTAATGCTACTTTTCCCTTCGAAAATAGCATTTAACCAGAATTGGAGTAACCAAAAGGGACCACAGAATACCCCTATTGGTTTTGGTTGTCTCAAAGTTGAAACACCATCATCCAAAGAATGATATAAACTGGCTAACAGAAGTTTTGCAAAATCAATTTTTGTGCCCTCAGAACCAGTTGAGCCAGAGGAATTAAAGAAGAAGGAACTTGAACAGATCTCGAACAAAATACAAAAGCAGAAAGCCACAAGACCAAAAATACAACATATTCTTTGACAGAAACATCATCAGAAGTAGACATGTTGGCAAGAATAAATTGGTTATGAGTGGGCTTTTTCATATCAGGTTTGATTTGAGGAAACATAGGCTTCAAATCAGGAGTATAAACAGAACCTTGAGGAGTCAGCCCAATAATGGCTGCTATTTCGAAAAGAGTAGGGGAAATCATCCCATAAGGAGTAAAAAAGGTGTTAGTGGTTCTATTCCAGGAAAAGAGAGAAGCCATCAACATGGTGTAATTATAATTCAAGTTATATCTGCTAAGTTGAATGAAGTCAAAAATACCAAGTGTTTTCCATTCAGCACTTTTAGCTTTCTCAATTCTATCAAGCCATGTAATATAAGAAGTTTTGTTCGAGAAAGGAACGGTTTTTGAAAACCTTGTGTTGAAGATTATCTAAAAAATCCATCCGAATAGGATTTTTGAATGCTAGAATGTGCTCATTCGAATGAGGAGGGAAAAAGACAGAAGAATTCTTAAGATGATCAGGGTCATAAGGACCCATGAAAGCTAAGGTTTTTTCTCCAAGGGAATAAGGAATGAGTACCTGAGATTTCCAAATCAGAAGTTTTTCTGATTCAGCTTGAGGATCGGAGATGAGTTCCTCTTGATCTCGAGTAACAACTTCTCCGGATGTGAGGATGGTTGAAAGATCAGTAGTTGCCATAGTTGGAAGAATTTTCGAAGAAAAGGAAGAGGAATTCAAAAAAGAGAGCACTTTGGGAACTCAAAGGATTCGAAAATTCAAGAGAGAATTTACTGAGAGTGAAAAGCTTGGAGTGGTGAAAAATGAGAGAGAAACCTACGTATTTATACTAAGGTTAGAAGTTCAAAAGACGTAGAATTTGAAAAGTTACTCCGAGTTTTGAGGCTTGTTGAAGAAGATTAAATCTGGAAGAAGAGGAAAGGATAAGAGTTATCTTCTTTGAGAAGTTTGTTCAAAATTTAAAATTTGAAATTTTGAAATTTCCCACCAAAAATCTTGGTAAAATATTATATTTCTCAGAATTTAAAATTCGAAATAAGAATATTTTGGGGGGCATCTGTTAGGGCTGGAAATTTCACTAACTTACAATTATAAGAAGATTCATTAAGAAGATAAGATTTGAATGAATCATAGTAATAAAGGAAGAAACTTTGATTTAGAATCTTGATGGAATTCGAAATTGATATCTAAGGGGTATCTCGAATGCTTTACAAAATTTAATGCCTCGATTAATTACAATCCTTGAATAATTTGTTTAAGGATTTCGAATGAAACTTAGCTATTAAGGCACAAAGAATTCGAATTTTATTGATATAAAGATAAGGAATAGAAACTTGTACAAATAAATTGAATTCGAAACTGGATTTCATTTCATATAGCAAGTTACAAGAAAAATTCGAATTACAGTAGAATGCTTACAAAATACAAGATATAATTCAAACTACATATAAATTATAATTGAGATAACAATGAATTACAAAAAGGTAGTTCGAAATAAAAGCCTTCATCTCTTGATCTTCTCAGAATTCTGGAGTCATCAAATTTCCTTTCTTCGAACATCTCGGTCTTCGAAAAGGGAATAACTCTGTAGTAGATGAAAGCTTGTGAGTGACCATTCCTTCTCACTAATCTTCTCAAAAATAAAACCTCTTTTCTACTTTGAATAAGGGAATTGATTAAATAAGAGACAAACAGGCAAACATCCCTGATAATTCGAATAGAAGGTAAATTGTAAGTGGAGATCTTCCAGGAAAATTCGAAGAAGACACAAGAATCTTCACTTAACAATTTACACAAAAGAGGTCATCATCCCTCTCTTGATTCTCCTCTTTCTCCCTAGTCTTCCCAAGATTTGAGAATTAACTTATGATGAGGAGGGGGATGGAAGTGCCACAAAAGACATAGTCACTCCCTTAAAAGAGGAGAATTTAAGGCATTATTAGGTAAAAGTACCAATTAAATGCCTACTTTTGGTTATAACATTCAACCCAAAGACCAAAGAACACTTAGAAACATTTCTAACATTGGTCATTACGTCGACCTAAAATCGAATGAAATCACTCAAAACTTAGGTCGAACGTAATAACCAATATCAGAAATCTCTCTAGATTTCAGAACAGAAACAGAAGAAGAGAAAGAAGAATTCGAGTAAAGAAAACTCAAAAAACTTGGAAAGAAAGTTTTAGGGCCTGTTTGGTTTGGCCGTTTTCTGTTTTCATTTTCACTGAAAACGCAAAATGATATTGAAAATATGTTTGGTTGATTATTTGAAAACATTTTCTTTAAAAATATTTTCTAAATGTACCCGAAAACTGGAAACAAAAAAATGACGTTTCCATTGTTTTCACATGAATCTTGAAAATGCGGTGGCATGGTGGTAATATTAATGACATTATCATTTTTTCCCTTTCATTACTGGAATACTGAAAATGGTGTGTCTAGCTTGTTGCTTGTGTAATGTAACCGGAACCACCGCTCTGTAACTGGAACCACTACCATCCCCATCCCCAATTCACAACCGCCACCATCAACGAGAGCCATCACCATCCTCAAGTAACAACTACCATTAACAATCAATTCCCAACAACAATTGGAAGACCACCATGGAATTTCAGACCCAAAGAAAAAAAAACAGTACCAAAAAATGCATAAAGGAAGAGAGGGAAGATGAGAAGTGAGATAGAGAGAGGGTGGCCTCCAAGCCACGGCGGTGCGCCGCCTATGCCGTCTCAGACACAGTTGGAGTAGCCGCTATAGCCGGAATAGGTATCATCCTGTTCGGCAACGGAGAAGTTGTGGGTGGAAGAAGAGTTGATGTTAAAGTAATCGAGAAGGCATCAAAGGAAGACATATCTACAGGTTTCTCTCTCTAGAAATTAGTTTCTCTCTCTTCTGTAAAATGCATATGCATACAGTGATGCTTTGCTTGGACGGAAGTTGAGAACCACTTCAACACTTTTTTTTTCTTACTTTTTAAATACTTAAAAGAAAAGTCATTTATAAATATATAACAAAAAGTGGAGAATTTAATTTTAATATAACATTTTTATATTTAAATGAATAAAATAAAATAATATTAATTAACCTGAATATACTTTTTACGAATAAGAAAATATAATGCATAAAAAATATAAATATATTTTTTAGATAATAAAAAATAAAATGAGAATTTTGTTTTGCATAAACAGTAAATTTAATTATTAAAATTGACATTTTACTTTATTCATTATGTTAAAATAATGTCAAATCAATTATCAATTATTATTTATTAAATCTTAAACAATAGTTTCTTTGATACCATCTCACATACTCACATACCCAAAATGGACAAACCAAACATAATTTTAATATTCTCATTTTTAAAAATCTGAAAACAGAATGTCAAAACAAACATATTTTCTAAATTTTAAAAATTAAAAATAAAAATAATTTTCAGAAAATGAAAATATGAAATGAAAACTGAAAATGTTTTCTTAAACCAAACAGGCCCTTAACTTTCTTAAATCAGAAGAGAGGTAATTTCTGAAAAGATTTACTTCTGAGGTGAGTAAAAAATGAAAAGGAAAGATAACTATTTATAAGAGAAATCCATGAGCATTGCCATAAATGCTTAGACATAAAAATCAGTGAAAACTGACTAAAATTATCAGTAAAGTTTCATCTGATAAATCAGTTTCTGATCAAAAATTGTGAAGCAAGAGAACCAATCCTAAGTTGACACGTGGCATATGAAGGAAACATGTAAAACATGATACATGTTTCATATAGATGAATTTCGAATTTACTGTGTCAACTAAGCATAAGAGTTCTCATACTTAGAATAATTTCTAAGGTTTAGAACTGATTAAAATTCGAAATTGAGGTAGCCAGAATCCACAAAGAAATTTGAATATGAATTCAGACATTTTGGCTACAAGTTTTGAATGAATACATGATCAGAATCACTGGAGAATTCGAATTCTACATGATTGAAATCACTCAAAATTTCGAATCAGTACCTTAGTCAGGTTTCTTGAAGATTTCGAAGTGAAGACTTAATCCAAATTTACTGAAGAATTCAAGTTCAGACCTTGCAAGATTCATTGAAGATTTCAAATCAAGGGAAGACTAGAATCCATGAAGATTTCGAATGAAGACTTGGACAAATTACCTGAAGATTTTGAGTCATAATTCAAATAATAAGAGGCACGTGGAAGACATCAAATGAAGACAAGGCACATGTGTGGTCTTAGATTAGGCAGTTGAGATTCTGTCATACGTGTCATTTGTAAATTAGTTTACCGTTAGGGTCAAAAGTCTATAAATAAGGTGAAGTCATAAGTCCTAGGGACGAATATTTCTCCATTCTACATACTTAAGACAAACACTCGAAAAAAGCATATTGTCTATCATATTCACGACTACTTGCTCATCCGAGTTTACTCGAAAAGTATGTCAGTTTGAGAATTTGTCAAACTTTTTACATTGTTCTTCAACTTTTCAATAATTTTTCTTAAACTTTCTTGCACTTTCTTTTATTTTTTTAATTTACATTGTTTCTTTCCCTTTATTTTTCTACTGCTTACTTCTCAATTGCGTGACTCAATTTTAGAATCCACCATGAGGAGTTGATTCCAGTCCCAGATTGTTCATAGGAATCTTTAACTTTGATTTTACTAAAAATCACTACAAACACCTCTCTAGCCGGGGTGAGGACATTTAAGTGAAGGGCAAAGGGGTAGCATGCAAACACAACCTTTCCACACAAGCACAAGCAACCTTTCCCCAAAATCATACAAAACAACCAAGGGAATGTCATTTAAAGTACACTTACCCCGCATCAGGTTATTGGCCTTAGCTGTCGTCTCGCAACTAAGAGTGAAGACCCTCCCGGTAGCTTGGGTTTTGAGGCGGTCCCTCTTCTGTTTCTGACAATCTCCAATCATGTGGCCTGGCTCTCGACAGTAGAAACGGACCCTCTCGCCTGCCAAGCACTCACCCCGGTGGCCCTTGCCACACTTAGGGCAAGTGGGGGTGCTAGGAGTGGAGGGGAGAGCAACTTGCTTGCCTTTGCCTCCCTGAAAATGTGTCGAGTGTTCTTCCCGATATGTGCATCTTCTTTTTTTCCTCTCCCCGTCCACCCAAGCCTTCACAGTGGGCTTGGGCCCTTCCTCAGCCAAACTCTGCTCCACCACCATGCTTTTGGTGACTAAAGCTGAGAAGTCCCTCAACTGAAGAACGGCCACAATCCTCTTGATTTCAGGCTTCAAGCCCGACTCAAAATGTGTGCGCTTCCAACCTTCATTGGGGTTGGCTTGGAGAAGAGTGTGGTACTTGGCGAGCTCCTAGAACTTGGCCAAATACTGGCCCACAGACTTGCTACCCTGCTTCAGCTGCAGGAATTCCAGCTCCTTCTGTTGCCTCACAGGATTTGGAAAGTACTTCCCTAGGAATGCCGCTTGGAACCCCTCCCAAGTAAGCGGAGTCCTACGGGAGCCAATCCACCCCTAACTCCTTTCCACCAGTTTTCCGTTTCACCTTACAACATGTAGTTGGCAAAGCGAACCTTGAAGTCATCTGATTACACCATGACCTCAAAGATCTTATTCATGGCGTTGAGCCATGAATTTGCAGCCTTGGGATCGTAAGTTCCAGTAAAAGACAGAGGATGATGTTTCCTAAACTTCGCCAAGCCTTGGACAAAGGGATCCATGACGACCACAGGTGGTGGTGTCTCCCTCGGTTGTCAGCTCAGCACCTGCAGCATTGTGGTGTTGGTCGTGTTCTGCTTCCCCATCATCCGGGCCAACGTCTGCAGAGCTGCCACCACGGGGTCTCGGGTTTGATCCGGAGGTAGAGGGGATGAGGGATTAGATCGCGGCCTGCCTCTCATCTCGCCAGCCATTAAACTCTACACATTATTAGTAAACATCGAGGTGATCAGTCTCTCAATTCAATAATAATGTATAAGAATAAAATCTAACTTTAGGAGCCAAACAATTCCACAATCCAATTAGATTGAACTGCTCTGATACCATAATGTAATGTCCTAATTTCTTAAATTGAAAATAATTCCTGTTGGAAGAACTATTTCCAAATTCGTGAAATTATTTCGCGCATTAATGATTTCCGCATAAAATACATTACAACGCTTAAGTAATCCAACAGTTACTTAAGTAGAACTCTAACGAGTCAATATCAATACATAGTGTTGCAATAAATGCTCAGAATACAATATCAAGTAAATAGGCATAATGGGATATAACCATACATGTGTCTTAGAACATAAATGGCTACCCTAAGGCCCCACATGTACAATTCTATCCCATCAAAATAAATTAATCATCATATGCCTATACAAAATATATCAATCACAAAAGGGTTGGACCACAACAAGGCCCAACCAACAGCTCCTTCCTGTCAAGCATCTGGACGGGATCCCTGCACATCTGAATATAATTCCCACATAGTGGGGTGAGACTAGCGTCCCAGTGAGTGTGATAAAGGCATGCAATGTAGGGGGCCAGGCAAATGGAATGCAACAAACATACATCATGCATAATTTCATCAAGAGTACAAATACTTGGAAGCAAGTAAAACATGATTGTGATGTGTTTTTACCCGACACCCGGGGTCTTTTCTCTATCTAAGACTGTGATTGAGCGCTCGACCATGTGACCAAGGACCGTCGTCCAAGGCCACCTATGATTAAGTTTTATTATCAATCAATGAATAATGCTTATTTTCATTTTAACTTGAGGATCCCCATCTCCCTCTTGGCCGAGAGGTCGATGTGGTTACTTCGCTCTTCTTATACATGATTGCCTGAATGCCTGTGATGGTCTGAAGACCCTGTGATAGTCCGAAGACTCTGTGACAAATTCTTGATGGCCATTGGCTCATGAATACTTGGAGACCTTATCATAATACTTATCAATGAGCATGAATGGCATGGTATACACAAATAATGATTCCATAGGAATTTACAGTCTAAAACACTAAGTATGACCTAGGGTTAAAGGCATTCACACACCATCCAAGCAACCAAGAGAAATCTAAGGAATCAACCAATGACATTTACAATCAAGTAAATAAGCAAGGGGAGAGGAGAATAGGGAGCATACAATCGACAATCAAGATGGAATTGAGTGGGTGACCACACACACCTCAAGAACAATAGAAATGAAGGTTACACAAGGAATACCCGATAGATAAGCATGAGCTGTGAGAGCGAGGTCGAGGCTCGATAGAGAAGAACAAAGCTCCGCGAGCTCGAGAGCGAGGCCGAGAATGAGAGAGGAATTTCGAAATTCCTTAATTTTTGGTGTTATTTGAAATTCCCTGATTTGGCTCGGACAAAATGCCTCATTAAATTTTCCTGAATTTTAAAATTAATTATATTTAATATCCAAATAAGAAAATTTAATTTAAATCATTTTAAATCATCACTTAAAATATATTACTCAAATAAATTTTCCCATCCAAACACGCTATAACTTTTCTTGGTCATACAATCTTGAACATCGCTCGAAAAATCTTATTCATTCTTTCCAAGTTCTCCAGGTGAATCAATTCTAGCTTTTTAAAATCAAATTCAAATTGAATTCTTGGATGACTTATATAAGATTTTTTTATCCATTCCTCCATCCAATAAAAGTATAAAACAACCTATTTTCAATGGCTGAATGAAATCGAAAAGGCAGAGAGTCAGGTGATCATTGGAAGACACATGACATTTTCGATTTAATTTAGATTAGCAGGTATAATCTAAATTACAATTACACCATGATAATGGCTTCTTTTTACTTTTGTAATCAAATCACAAATACTTTTTTACTCCCTATAGGATGATCATCCCCACCCTTTTCATATGGAAGCAATCATTGGCCTTACACCCCAAGGCAAAATTTATATTCCTACTAATCTTAAACGAAAAATTTAAAAAATCAGACCCCTTCTATGACAGTATATAAGGTTTTAAAAAATAACTTGGGAAAGAGAAGGTACGACTTAAAGAAGATTGAATCAACTTATTTATGTAGAATACAATTACACATTAAAACAAATACAAGCACCAAGACTCAGTCTCAAGCCTAAATCATTCAGTACCTGATAGAGATCAACTTATATATTAATATACATGCAACATATATATAGATACATACATAATAAATTGAATTGGAAATGTAATACCCTAATTTTTATAAAATAAAACTAACAAATAATTTCGAAAAAATTTATTATTAAGGTAATCCTTTTAAATAAAATATAATTAATCAACTCTACATAAAAAATGAAATAAACACATAATTTAACTCTGGTTATAATTAAATTCTAAAGTATAAAAAAACACGATCCTCTTATTTTAAATTATAGATGTACATTTTAATTAAATAATTGAATTACATTGAAAACTAACTGAAAACTAAAGAATAGATCCGGAAAGACTCACTTGTAAATCCCAATTGACGTAAAAAGTCATACTTCACTCCTGTACAACCGAAATATTGAGTGGGGTGAGACTTTAGGGTCTCAGTGAGCATACATCTCAAAAATATGAAATAAACGTTTATGACACATATATTGCTATGTTTGGTGGGAGTAGAGAAATGAAGAGAAAAGAAATGAGTAGAAGAGAAGTGGGAAGAAGAGAAATAGAGGTGAAATAGAGGAGAAATAGTCAGAAGTTAATTCACGGCAAAACCAATAATCACGACACACATGACACAACCCATAGTCACGACACATAGCCCAAACAACGTAGGTGGCACAGGACCCAAACAAATTCACAGGCAACCAACAATTTTACGGGCCGAGATCCTCTCCTGTTAAGTAAAAACTGGAGAGAATCTCGGCCATTCAATTTTTTAAAAGCATTAAATAAAAAAAAATGAAAAAGTTATGAAAAAAAAACCATGGCCATTGGATCATAAAACGGGAAACTCTCCAGTTATCCCGGCCCCAATTTTACCCATCATTCACCTTACCTGTTTCACACGCCACGTATGCAGAGCTGTAGCTCTTGACTCATTGGTCCCTCATCTCAATCACATACCCAAGCAAGTTACATGTCTCACATACAGTTATTCAATAAACGAGTGCTCATATTCAACATGCCTCATATACTAACACCCAATAGAAACACATATTCATACTCAACATAACATCATATCATTGGAATTAATTTCACATATCCGCCATACATCCTCTTATTAAATCCCGATCAATTGGCATTCTACACATCAATCCAATAAAATTTAAGAACGAATCATCACCAATCAATTTACACATTTAGGTTGCTTGCATTATCATACATTACCAAGAGTAATCAATAATTTTTCAAATTATAATCAGATTAATTATCATACAATCCTATATGACGTGGGTATGTAAGTTACACATACCTAGGAGCGTGACCGTGATAAAGTTCTTGATTAACGAAACTCCTTAAGTTGCGTATTTCTTTCTCCTTTTTTAAATTTGTTGACTCTAATTCGACATCTCCCTTCTATTTCCTCTCTCTCTCCTCTTCTCTCTTGGGCGACTAAGGGTTAAGTGAAGTTTTAGGGTTTAGGTCAAGAGTAATTTTAAAAGGTCCCTCGCCACCCCCTTAAATTTAAAGATACAAATTTTAAAATCAAATTGCGCGAAGTTTTGCTCAAGTAACATAATTTTCACTTGAGCGAAAATTAGGCAGCAAATCTGCTTGAAATTCGCTTGAGCGAATTTTTCGGATCAATTTTCCCCAAAAATGACTGATATTTTTGCTCCAACGAGATATTCTTTACTTGAGCGAAAATAAAGTAGATTGACTTCCTTTTAAAGATTTTCTCTCTTTTCCTACCTATGTTAATTTATTTTAAATAAAAACCTTCTTTCTTGTTATATATATAAGTATTTATTTTATTTTATTATATATATCCTTCTTTTATAGATGAACTTTATTTGTTATGAGAAGATGAAATTAATTTTATTATATCTATTTTCTCGCATATTATCATTATTTTAACTATTATTATGTAATCTTATTTAATTTCCGTATTTCGTTATAATTAATTATCTATAATTCATGATATTGCACATTCCTGATTTATAAGATCATTATCTATCTATACTAAAATTTAAATCTTATAATTGTCATAAAATTGTTATTACTTTCCCTCTCATCCTTGTTATCTTGTTATTCCTATTTTAAAATTGAGTAAACTAGCAAATCAGTCCCTGACATTTTTAGGGTCATGCAATTTAGTCCCTCATAAATAAAAAACCCCAATATAGTTCCTGACTTTTTACTTTTTCTTTCACTATAGTCCAACCGTGTGTTTCCCATTAATTTTTTTGCGACGTGTCACGTTTAGTGACATTCTGTAATACTGTTTGTCACTAAAGTGTCCCCAGTTACACAAAAATGATGAGGTTTTATCAAATTTATAGTTTGAAAGGCTTTAACTCCAACAGTCGTGTGCTCCCATATTCTCCGCTTTTCTCTCTTCTCCCATTTTTTCATTAGAAGGTCTCAACCTCAATGACGTTATTTTTGTTCCCCGATGGCAAACAGTGTAACAGAGTATCACTAAACGTGACACGTCGTTAAAAAATTAAGAGAAAACATACAATTGGACTATAGTGAAAGAAAAAGTAAAAAGTCATGGACTATATTGGGGTTTTCTATTTCTTAGGGACTAAATTGTATGACCCTAAAAAAGTCAGGGACCGATTTACTAGTTTACTCTTTTAAAATTTGATTATAAATTAAAATATTAAAGCATACCTCTCTCCTAAAATTATCCTTATCAATCTTGATATTATTATTATTATTATTATTATTATTATTATTATTATTATTATTTTAATTACTATATTTATGAAAATCATATTTAATTGTAATATTAATAATATGATTTCTCTCCTAATAATTTTATTGATATCTTATTCTATTATTAGTAATAATGATTATATCTACTAAATACCCAATCTTATATATATCTCCCTCCTAATTTTTATATTATCAAATTATTATTATATCATAAATATTATTTTATTAATAATTACTATTACTATTATAATAAATTTATTTTTATAACTAATTCCATTTGAATACATTATAAGTATTTTAATTATAATTTTAGATTCCTAAATTTTGGGATGTTACAGAAAAAGCTATCTAAGTACTGGATTTTCATTTTTATGCTTAACTTCATTCACAAACATTATTTGGTTACAACTTATAAAGTACAATTTGAATGAATTAAAATAAGATCTTCAAATAAGTTAAACATATGTGTATAATTATACAAATGAACAATATCACTGTTTACAAGTCAAGGGTACGTAGTCATAACAGTACTATAATCAAATACATGCATCATAAATGAAAATCAATCTCCTAACTAAACACATCATATCCTAGGAAACCAGGATAACAAGTTTTGCCTTCAACTAAATTGGAATCTTTATTCTCGGTCGGGTAATGTTGATGGTTGAACCATGAATTCATTGTTGAGAGTGCTTTGGCTAAAAAATAAATTTATTGATGGATTGGATATTCATCCATAAAAAATTGAGTAAACCCTCAAAATGGTCCCTGAAAGATATGGGGTCGGTCATATTGGTCCCTGAAAGATAATAAATTGTAAAAAACGTTCCTGAGAGATAGTAACGTCAGTCAATTAGGTCCTTCCGTTAATTCCCCTATGTTAGAGTTAACAGAACTGCAAGTAAATCCTCAAAATGGTCCCTGAAAGATATGGGGTTGGTCACATTGGTCCCTGAAAGATAATAAATTGTAAAAACGTCCCTGAAAGATATGGGGTCGATCACATTGGTCCCTGAAAGATAATAAATTGTAAAAACGTCCCTAAGAAATAATAACATCATTTATTATGCTTTCTTTTTCTTCGTTGATTTCGTTTCATTCCCAAATGCGCATGACTAATGACATTTACCCAGCTATCTTGGTCCTATCGATTGAAAATCATGAAAGGAACTGCAAAAGGATTGGTCTATATGCATGAATTTAGCCCCAAATAATATGTCATTAGAGATTTCAAGCCAAGTAACATACTTGTTGGACATAACATGACACCACATCTTTGATTTTGGACTTGGGCGCCTTGCAAATATTGCTGGGGGGACCCCAACCTTGCAATCCCACTGAGTGGCTGTAGAGAAATTCCAAGAGAGACAAAAGAGCTTGTCCACTGAAGATGCAACTAATATTTTGGGAAATGGTTATCAGGCTCCAGAAGCACTCAAAGTGGTGAAGCCATCACAGAAGTGAGATGTTTATTTATATGGTGTGATTTTGTTAGAAATTATCATAGGGCGATTACCCATTATCCAAGTGGGTAACTCAGAAATGGACCTTATTCAATGGATTCAGTTCTGCATTGAGGAGGAAAAGTCACTCTCAGACGTATTAGACCCATACTTGGCTGAAGATGCAGATAAGGAAGAAGAGATAATTGCAGTTTTGAAAATTGTGATGGCTTGTGTCCATAACAGCCCTGATAAGAGACCTACAATGAGGCACGTGCTTGATGCTTTGGATAGATTGTCCATTTCCTCTGATTGAGAAATTTCAGGGAGTTGTGAATCCAGCTCATGTGTGAAGCTTTTGCTTTTACTCTTTCTTGCCATATCATTTTTACTTCTATTTCTCTATGCTTTCTAAAGTTTTCCCATCTTCAATGGAATAATATTTCAAGATTCATTTGATGGTGGACTTCCTCAAAGTCATCTTCAATAAGAAGATGATGATTTGGCTCATGCACTTTCTTTATCCTTAAAGGTTTTGGAGTTTCTATTTATTCTTAGACTGCAGAGGAAGAGGATATACGTGAACTTCTAGTGAAAGAGGAAACCAAAAGACTCGGAGTTTATGATACATTAGTCAAGAGAGAAAAAACCAACAATAGCAGACACGGACCAAAGGTGTGTAGAGCATTATAGTAGAAACATATGCATGTATTGGGTGGTCGACCAATAATATTTGGGAATGGAACGAAATCATCGAGGAAAAAGAAAGCATAATAAATGATGTTATTATTTATCAGGGACATTTTTGCAATTTATTATCTTTCAAGGACCAATGTGACCGACCCCATATCTTTCAGGGACGTTTTTACAATTTATTATCTTTAAGGGACCAATGTGACCAACCTCATATCTTTCAGGGACCATTTTGAGGATTTACTTGCAGTTTTGTTAACTTTAACAGAGGGGAGTTAACGGAAGGACCTAATTGACTGACGTTACTATCTCTCAGGGACGTTTTTACAATTTATTATCTTTCAGGGACCAATGTGACCGACCCCATATCTTTCAGGGACCATTTTGAGGGTTTACTCATAAAAAATTATTAGTAAATGAATTTGATGACTTTTATTGAATTGGTCATAAATGAATTGAATTTTTTAAATAAAACTTTAACGGATGATAAATGGATTGATGGGTTGTTTTTAATTCATATATTATAAACCAAATAAAAATTTATACAAACTATATATATATTTGAAAGACCTAATAGTAAACATAACTAAAAATGCTTGGTAACATTAGATAACATTAAAAAATGTAAAAATGAATGGAAAGAGAAAAAGACAAAAGTACATAAGAGTTTTAAGTAATCTAAAATATATAAATGGTTATATATGTTTTTGGTCCCTAAAAATATAGAAAAATTGGTTTTAAACCCCCCCTCCTTATTTTTTTTTTGATTTAGGTCCTCTATTTCTTAAAACCATATGATTTTAGTCCACGACATTAGTTATGTCCTGTTAAATGATAACGCAAGAAAAAAATATTTCTTATAAATTTTGTTAAGGATTTTCGTTTGAATTTTCCTTTAGATTTCAAAATTCATAGAAATTTTCTTATAGATTTTAAAATGTACAAGAAATTTTCTATGGATTTTTCTACATCAAAACAGAGAAAATTTTCAAACAACATTTTTACGTAAAACATTGGTGATTTTTTTATCAAATTATACTACAACTAATTTTTCTATAGAAAACTTTGTAAGGAATTTCATGTAAATTTTTACCCGAGAAAAGTCATATAAGAACTACAAATATAAAAATGGACCAAGCCAAATTTATCTATATTTTCGGAGTGCAAAAATATATCTTTTTTTTTTTGTGTAAACCATAGGTATCCCCTATTACCAGGGGCAATCTTATTCGGGGTTTAATTACAGTTAAGGCTCCTCACCCCTCCCGAAGTGTAAAAATATATCTAACCCGATTTGGTTTAAAAAAATAAATCCAAGAATAGAAACATATTATAGTTGGTTTGGTTCTAAATTATAGCAAAACTAGTATTTTAACGAATGTAATGCATGTAAAAAAACATTTCTTTTGATACCATCATTTAATCTAATTATAATTTAAATGACATTTTTTATAATTTGAAATAAAATATAATCTGACTTGAGTTTAAAGAATATATCATAATTATAACAATATTATTTTAAATTGACTTAGAATAAAACAATATTGAAATTCGAAGTCCACCAACAATAAAATTTACAAAATTAAATAGGATTTGATTTCAATTTAAAGACAATAACAAAAACAATAATAATATTTATAGTTTGACTCAAAATATTCAAATTCCTTCAATAATAAGATTTATATAGTTGAGTAGGATTTAGTTCTTATGAAAATTTAGGTCCAGGATTTGTACCTCTAATGTGATCGACAAGTCTCAGGATATTGGATTGGGACTCTTGATGTTGATTATTCTGAGATTGATTGAGAAAAAAGGGGGCTTGTAAAGACACATCAATGCTTAAGTTAGCAAAGGGGTAATGCAAGTTTAGAGAGAGATGAGATAAGATGATTAATTATACCTTAGGGTGCATGCACCTTTATATAGGAACGTCAAGTGTAGTAGTAGGAGTCGTCTCCTTTATCATGATAGGTTTATTGTATTTGATAAGGGTTGTTGGGAGTTGATATTGTAGAGGGAGTTAAATTCCCTCTATGTTAAATTCTTCTTGGAGGTTCTTTTAAAAAATCTCGAAATCTTAAGAGGTCCACTTGACAATATCTCGAAACATTAGGATGTTTTTTTGAAAATATCTAAGAACATTAGAAGATTCTTTCAAGAATATCTCGGAACCTTAAGAGATCCTCTTTATATCATCTCATAATGTTAAAAGGTTCTCTTGAAAATATATTGGAATCTTAGGATGTTCTCTTGAAAATATCTCATAACCTTAGAAGGTTCTCTTGATAATATCTGAAAACCTTATGTGGTCCTTTGACAATATCTTAAAACCTTAAGAGGTTCTTTCTAAAATATCTTGGAATGTTGGGACGTGCTCTTTTGATAATATATCGAACTTGAAAAGGTTCTCTTGAAAACAATCTTGAAACCTTGAAAGGTAGTCTTGAAAGTATTTAGAACCTTAGTAGGTTTTATATATATATATATATATATATATATATATATATATATATATATATATATGGTGTTGTCTAAGGTGCACAAGTTAAAAACTTGTGCACCGGTACACAAATATTTTGACCGACAATAACAGGTTTTGTAGGTTTTTCTTTTTTTATTTTAAAAATACTACTTTTGCTTGATTAGGGTTGAGGGAGATGCTGGTCTGCTGCGCCGCCGTAGGTAGAAGGAGGGTGATGGACGGTATACACTTACTGGGTCTACTCCGTCGTCTGTGCCACCACAACAACTTTCAATCTCGCCAAGCATCACCGACCGACCCTCTTTGTCTCTTCTATTTTCTTGTTAATTCTCGTCCCTCTCTTCTCTTTTCTTGCTAGATCCCCCTCTCCTGTTCATGATCCCCGTCTTGCTAGAACCATTTAGGTAATAGACCAATCGAGTTAGAGAGTGGGGGTGCAGATTCGAACTCACGAGGAAGATAACAAGATCGCGCTCCCTCCCTGCCAACCACGCGTTGAGCAACGGAACGACCATTAGGGGGCATCGCGCTGTTGCCACCACCGTCCGTCACTTGCGCTACCGGCGTCGTTCACGACCACCACACCACTACCAGCCATAACAGTCACCTCCCGTTCATCACCGTCCATCACCCAGCAAGGGATCTGTCTCACAAAAAAATAGAGCTTTGAGATGATCCACAGAAAAGGAAGAAAGACAGTAAACTGTGTTCGAATCGCATGCGAGAATCTCATATGCGGAGGGGGAATGGGAGAATTATGGTGGAACTTGGTCATCAATGGCGGCCTCTTGGGAATCAATGACAGATGGGTGTATGTGTAACAAATGACCAGCAACCGGTTCAGGGAAATAAATCTGAGCCATTGAATTAAATATTATTATATCTGATGACCAGCATCACTTGTGTACTGGTGCACAAGTTTTTAACTTGTGCACCTTAGACAACACCATATATATATAATGTCCTTGATCATTCTTTCTTGAAAGAGTGTTTCTTTGGGGCACCGACCTTAGCTGAGGTGATCCCACATGTTTCTCGGGATCTCAGTGAAAATCGAGGACCTGAGTGAATGCGATTAGAGATATTTTCAAGAGCTATCTCCCAAACCACACCAACTTAGTGGCTAGTTAAGTCATGTGCAACACCATTTAACCTCAAGAACCGTGAAGGTTAACTCAGAAGTTTTGAAGATTTGTGGGAGCTCAAATGGGTTCATTTGGTGTGATGTTGGAAATCAAGACATTGAGACTCCTTACATAGCTATCAAAACAAAATAATTATGTGAACATTTAAAAATTACTAAATACTTCATTAGTAGATAATGTTAAGACAAACTCACTCCTAAAGTTTTTAATGTGCCAAACCATTAAATTTAGATGTGTACTAAACTAGATGAGATGCATCTTATTGTTTCAACTAACTGTGTGCTCAAGTATATGGTAGAGTTTCTAGACTTTATTTTGCAGTTTTGGATCAAACAAGTGAAGCTCAAAGAACATCTTTGAGAATACAAAGCATAAGAGTCAGAATCATGAAATGCCATGGGACAAGACTTAGAGTAAGAATAATGAGCAAGGAAGAGATTCAAAGTCAGCTTGAGACGCTGGCTCAAGATCAGATGCAGACTCAAGCAAGAAGTCATCTCATGTATAAGAAGCAGATTCAAAAATGGTTTGAACATCACTCACTTTAAAAACAAGTCAGTTGAAAGATGAGACTCAAACATAATTATTAAGCAGATCAGATCTAGTGACATTTATCTTAGAAGAGACTCCAGATCAGCTTGAGACGTAAGCTCAAGATCAGATGCAAGAGTTGAGAGCCAAGCTCAGATGCAAAAGATGAAAGCCAGACCCTGAACCAAAGTTGAGCCTTCGAAACAAGGAAAGGAAAAGGAAACTGAAGGAGCCAAGGGAAAGAAGCTCTCCTTCCAATCAGACTTATTTGAAAACGCATAAATAGAGGAGAAGTTCACTAAGAAATTCTCTGAAAAGAAGATTGTAATAGGAAGGGTCATTGCCCTTAAGGAGTTAAGTGAAGAAAATTGGGACATTGGTCCCTGTCTCAGAAAGCAAGGGTGGGAAGACTATCTGTGCATGACAGAGTCAGTCTTTCCCAAGATGACAAGAGCCTTCTATGCTACCTGCTCCAAAGCCAAAGGTGCGTCTCAAGGACTGCCTCATGTCATAGATAACATCAGAGGTGTCCATATCGAGCTCACTGAGGAGTCTCTGGGGGCAATCATTCAAGCACCAGTTGATGGCAACAGACTCTACAATGAAGAAAAATGGTGGAATCACATTGGTGTCCCAGTAGCAAGTGTGGGGACCTCTCTGTTCAAAGATGCAGCCATCATTGACTCTGCCTCCTCCCTCAACTACTTTGGCAAGTTTTTATTCCACCTAGTAGCAAAGTGCATTATGCCTAGGGTTGGCACCTTTAACAAGGTCTATACCCAAGATCTCATGGTGATGTATCACCTGAAGCATGGCATCCCTCTGAACCTTCCCTTCCTCATCCTCAAACACATGGAACATGCCTTCCACAATCCCAAAATCACTGCATCTCTTCCCTTTGGGATGCTCACTACCAGAATCATGAAACACTTCAAGGTGGATCTCAGTGGGTGTGAAGAGACGAAGGAGAGACCTGGGTATGTTGGAAAATCAAATCTGAAGTCTCTCAGTTTGGATGGTAAGTCTATTCCACCCCCTACTTTTCCCCTTGATGTTAGTGTATGCACTAGAGACCTATATGTTTTTGAACATCCATCACTTGTATCATATTATTATTTTATAAAGGCATTTCATTTTATTAATTCTTTTAGAATATAATTATTGTCCTTAGAATAGTAATCATAAACTTCATAAGAAATCAAGTAGATGACTTGATCGTGAGACCTTATGAAGAATTATTCTTAAAATAGTCCCTAGTCAAGTATCATCTTAGGACAAAGATGCATTTAGACTAGTATGTGAGTTCATTGATGATCAAATCTCACGGATCATGGATATGAGATATCATGTGCTCACATAGGTACACATTAAGAGTAATGGTGTACTGGACAGACCCACCTTAAGAACGTTGCATGGATTGTTACATAAGTGTCATGAACGTTTCTTAAATTGATACATGTTATATATGAAGTCCTTCGACCTGAAATCACTACGATTCCTACATAAGGAATTATATGTTTTAATTATCATCAAATGTTACCTGTAACAGGGTAATCATAAAGTTGGTTTTTGGACATATAATAAATTATGTGGTGGGATGTGAGTGACCTAGATGGGATTTGTCCCTCCTATGTAACAGGAGTTATATCTGTAGGCCACTTGATAAAGTGAGACTGCAAAATGCATGGCCATGCTTAGGAGGATAAACATGAGATGTTTATTTTCTGTACAGTCTACTTGGGGATCAAGAAAACATAAATTGAACTATACAAGGTTGACACAATCCATGCCCTTGTGTTCAATTAGATATTTAGACAAAGGGACAGATCATATATGTGAATACCCAATTTTATCCAGGCTAATATTATTTTAATTTTAGTTTTTGTTAAATTTAATAAATCTCAAAAAAAAAAAATAATAAAGTTTCAATTTCAAAAATAAAAAAAATAAAAAAATAATAAACCTAAATTTGTTTTAGTTAAAATAAAAATAAAAATAAAAATTAGAAAAAAATAATAATGATTTTAAATATTCAGAAAAAAATAAAAAAATAATAAATTAGAAAATAATTTAAAAATCCAAAAATTAAAAAAAAGAAGGAAAATCTAAATAATAATAATAATAATAATAATAATAATAATAATAAAATAAAATATCTTGGAGAGTAAGTTTGAGTTGAGAAAATAAAGGGATGTTGGTTGTTAATGAGAGAATTTGTTGCTAGGAGGTGGTTTCAGTCAAGATAGTATAAAAAGGAGCTACACACGGTTACTTAGGAGGAGAAGATGATCTGCATAGTTACATAAGAAAACAGAGAGGAACAGAGAGAATTATCCAGAATGGATAGAGGAGAACACAGTTGAAACAGAGAATTCTAAAAATACAACAAGGTCACACAGTGAGAAAAACAAAAGTTTCCGATCTGAAAGAGCCTACTCAGTAGAAAGATTGAGAAATTGAAGAAGCAAAAAGGGAGACCACATTGGTGAAGCAGATATAGAAATCAGAAGCAAGAGGAGAAGAAGAATTGAAACCACCGGGAAGAAGTACAGGCAAAAGCATACAAATAGAGAGGGATAATCAATTTAATTTCAGGTTCTTTTACTTCTTCTTCCTCATTTACTTTGTTTGTTTCATTGCTGTAACTTCATTAGTGTGTGATTCTTGAATGTGGATGAGTAGTTGGTTCTAATAAGTGAATATAATCATCATAATTGATTCATAGCCAAATTCATTGATTAGAAATTAAAAAAAAATCAAATCACAGTCCAGTCCGGTTTCCAAATTAGGAATAAAACAATACTAAAAAAATGATAAAAACATAGCAGAGAAAATAAATTAAGAGCCTAAACAGATAGGAATTAGGAAACCAATTAGCAATAAGTGGAAGAAAATTTTGCCCCCTTTTTTTTAGTTAGCCACCTCCTCACCGTGAGGACCGCCGCGTGCGCCGTCCTCTGCCGTCAAGACTGTATCCCCGAACACCACCGTGAACTAGTCCGGCAGGTACCTCTCTCTCTCCCCCGCGCGTTGCAGGTGCAGCAAACGTCCCAGTCAGCCAATGCGAAACTAGGAACGGCCACCGTGAACCAGTCTGGTCGGTGCCTCCCCACCACGGGACGCCTCCGTCAGCCGCTGCAGTCTCCCCTGCGCGTTCAGCCAGCACCACCGCGTTTTCCAACAACAACCGTCTAGCGGGCAGCTTCCAACCACTGTCGTTCCTGATCGCGGACGCACCGCCACGACCACCGATCTCTGGCCGCCTCTCGCCCCCCTTTCTCTCTTCCTCCCTTTCTTTCTTTTTCCCATGGCCGTTCCTTCCCCCTCTCTTCTCTCTCTAGGGTTTAGTCTTCCTTTTTTTTTATTTCACTATGTGTGTTTGAGGGGAGGTGAAGAGTTTTGAAAACTCTGATCCCCTGCACCGTTCTTTTAATGTATTTGTCAATTCAATTGAGTCTTTGATTTAGAAAGTTTTCTAATTGCAATAAATATTTGGGTGATTTAAATTGTGTAAATATTTGTTTGCTTTTGTAAATGTACTAAATAAAATTCTCATAATAATTCTAAAAGATATAATGCAATAATTTGGTAATATTATCGAATAGCATTTCTATCGTCAATATTATCCAAATTATATAGGACTATATAGTATAGCCATTTGCTAACAAGATAGTCCTCACAAATGGTAAATTATTTTCAAAATTAAGAAAAATAACTTTTCCTAAAAAATGAAACATTAACGAGTAGCATTTCTACCGTTAACGGGACTATGGAGTATAACCATTTGTTAACAAAATAGTCCCCACACTTGTAAATAATTTTTTCTAAAGATAATAAAAATATTTTTCAAAATAAACAGCGTTAAGACTAACATTTCTAGCAATAACGTTGTCTTTCAAAAATAAAAAGAATTTTTTTTACTTGATTTAAAAATAAACAACAATAATAAATCACTCAATGATTAAGTGATATTGATTGAATAGCTATTCTATCAATTAATATTATTTGAATTAGAAAGGTTCATTGTATAGCTATTTGCTAAAAGAAACCCTTCAAGAGTGAATTCTTTTAAAATCAACTCTTTCAAAAATAAAACAAATAAAAAAAAATCTTTTAAAAAATATCATCAAAAATCCAAATCCACAATCAATCAACAAATCAATCTTTCAGGACTACGTGGCTTTGATTTCCCCATTGCAGCTGGGGATACGTAGGAGCGGGAACCGCCCCCGTCAAGCCCAAATAAATATTTTTCTAAATTTTCCCATAATCTAAAAAATAAAAAACGTAAATAGATTTGTAAATAAAAACAAAAAGATTTTTTTAAGGGGAAAAATAAATATTTTTCATAAGTTAATAAATTTGCATAATTAATTAGAGGTAACCGTCTTAGGACGGAAGTCGTAGGGTGCTAATACCTTCCCTACACATAATCAACTCCCGAATCCAAATCTGGTTTCGAAGACCATTTTTTTTAAAAGGGATTTTCCGATATTTTCCCTCAAAAATAAATATTGGTGGCGACTCCATTGAAAATGATTTTTCAATACCCTTTCGTTTCGTCGTCCCGTCGTGACCCCGGTTCCGACAGATGGCGACTCCACTGGGGACATTTGAGAGTCAAGCCTAACATGATTAGTTGTGCAAAGTTGTTAACTTTTGTTTTTATTTTTCCCCTTTTGTTTTGTTTGTTTTGTTTTATTTGGTTTGTAGATACAACTGTATATATTTGTATCAATTTCTTTGAAAATATTTTTTGCTTCTTTTTCCTTGATTTGTACATTATCTGATGTATGTCCCTGATATTGTAAATATATTATGCTTCAACCCTAGGGTAGAAGACTTTTTCTCTATATATATTTGTCCTGCCTAGTTTGTTTTGCAGATGGGGTATTCTTTAGGACTAGAAATTGGTATGCTCCCCACACACACTTCACAATCACTTACCTCACACACTTATTGGGCTCTATACCCGAGCCTGTGCGAACCAAGGAGTAGGAGATGTCTCAACAATTGTCAATTGAGGGGCTTTATGCTCACTTGACAATAGTTGATTCATCACTCAGATTGTTACCGGTTTCATCGGTTAGTCATAATTGAGATGGGTTCCTCCATACTTATGGCTAATTTATGAATCGGGTCCTTTTCTATGTGATAAGGGCAATCTGGGAGCCAGGATCTATAGAAGTCTATACCCGTCCTTGAGAACCATGCACATTAAATGAGCTTAGTGACCACCAAAGTTAGAGTCATGACCTTAGGGATACCTTGCCATAGGGTTTTACCTAACTTAGGACACATAGGGAGCATATTCCTTCATTTCCTTTCATTCTTCATTGTACATACTTACTGTAGCATTTATTAGTAGGACATTACTTCACATTCACATAAAACCTTTTTAAAAAAAAAAATAGAAATAAGTGGATAGTGATTTTTTTTCCTTAAAAAAAATAAAATAAATAAAATAAAGAATAGACATTTTCCTCTCCACCATGCCTTCATGCACATCATGATCATCCTTAGTTAGCATGTCATCATTTTTTTAAAAAAAAATCATGCAAAGGGAGTTTATTTCTTCCATTCTTTTTCACTCTTCATTGTCCATGTTCAGTGTGACATTCAACAATAAGGCACATGCATGCATGAAAGTCTTTCTTTTCTAAACAAAAAAATGAAAAATAAGCATCTCTTTACTAGCATTGTCATGCATCTTATACATTTTGCATGTCATGGTTCATAATTTTGTTAGATAAAAGGTAAGATTCATTCATTCATTAACATAACATTTCATTTTTTTAGAAAAAAAAATAAACTAATGGTGAAAATCTTTCTTTTAGCAAAAAAAAAATTTTATTCATTAACATTATCATGCATCCCATACATCATTCATCCATATGATAATTATCCTCAGCCATATCATTATTGTGTTATTGCATATCGCAAAAAAAAAATCAATTCTCTTTTGAAATTGTCATGCACATCATGCATCTTTTGGACAAATCATAATCATCCTTGGTTAGATATGTCATTATTTAGTTCTTTCATGTCTAAAGAAAAAGGAAAATAAGAGGAAAAAAAAAGAGAAAAATAAAACCCATGCATGTTCACTTGATCATGGTTACATTTGTCCATAATCTTATAAAAAAGAAAGTCAGATTTCATTTTTTAGAAAACAAATAAATTGATGGTGAAAATCTTTCTTTTTCCAAAAAAAAATAAAATAAAAGAAAAGCAAAAAAAGTTCTCCATTAACATCCCATACATCTTATCTTCAGCCATATCATTATTGTGTTATCTCATATTCCCCTTTAATAATGTCATGCACTCTATGCATCTTTCAGCATCCTTAGTTTGTCATGTTATTATCATATCTCAAAAAAAAAAAAAAAACAAAGTTCATGCATTTTCACTTGCACTGTCCATAATAATCATGTAAAAAAAAAGTGTTGCATCTGCGTGAATTTTAAAGGCACAGTAGGTTGCATTTCCCTTGCATAATAACATTTCTATCCTAATAATTTGTTTTGCTTGTATAAAAAATAAAAATAAAAAAATAAAAAAGAGAAAGAAAAATTCCATCAAGTGATTGTTTCCTCATCACACTTACAAGACTTGTGCCAAGCAAGGATCATGGATGAACTTGAACACAATCAGGAGAGGTTGAGAGTTGACTTCAACAAGAGGGGCAGATGACAAGCTTTTAGGATTACTGTAAAAGGGAGAGATCTCTCAGGAGTAAACAGACAATCATACATGTTCTTCCACCAAGCTCTAAGTGCACATGCAGTTTCATAGAATGAACCCTCAAGGGACCTTGGTTACATTGGCAATGCATCCGCCCATCCAACCCAACCCAACCACCCATCACCAATCCTCAAGGAACCTAACATCCACCATATAACCTTCCACTTAGTTATACATCACCACAGTCCACAAGTCCGCAAGATAATAGTCCACCAGTTTCAACTTCCAAACCTGAAGCCCAACCCAGCCCAACCACTAGAGTCTGACCCAAAGCCGTGAAGAAGACTCACATACCATCATTTCCTATCTTCCTACCATGTCAATTCCACCCAACCATGCACCTATTCTTAACACCAACCCACCAAGAGACCGATGCATCGGTGATGACTCTAACGTCCAAGCCACAAAGTACCCCTCAACCACGCCACTTCCCCCCTAAATGACCATGGAGGAACCCTAATCCTCAAAAACATGGATGGCAAAGATCTCCAGTATCCCATGAATTCTGATGTTGTGAAGAAATACCATGCTTTAAAAAAAAGAAGAAAAAAAAAGAAGAAAGAAGAGCTCGCTAGGTTGAAAATCCGAAAGGATGACCTAGGCAAAAGTTAGAGCGATCCGCTGAGTTAAAAACTCGCAAGAGCAGCTCAGGCAAAAGTTAGGGTCAAGCAAAAGAGGTGTTGAAATCATCAACTGGGGTAAACGATGTGTGGAGACCGTGCACTAGGGCGTCAAGCAAAAGAGGTGTTGATCATCAACCGGGGCAAATGATGTGTGCACGGGGGCAAAAGATTTGACAAGATTATCAGGAGAGGTGGTGTGCCAGAATCACAAACTGGGGCAATTGCAAACCGGTGGTATATGAATGTAGAGCATAGTCATGTTCTTTGTTGCCAAAAAGCTCAGAACTCAATGGAGGCAGTTATTACAAGGAAGTCCTTTTTGGAAACAGGGAAAAGGGAGGCTTAGGCCTTAACATTTGATCATGAGCAATCCACCCAAATGATACCACATCATATCCCCAATCAAACCCTCAAATGATGCTTGGTTTCCCTCCACTTCCCACCCAATCACAACCATCCATCTCCACACCACCTCAACCCAATCAATCATGAAGCCAAAAGTCAAACCCTAGCCCAAACCAAAGAAGGCTAAACAGCCACAAAAAGAGACTTGTCTAGTTTGACCCATGATTCACATCGAGTTGGTATCCCACCTTACCTGCAACTCATTGAATGTCCTTCACCCGTTACCTCTAGTTGGTTTGCTGCATCCAAAAGGTTATGCTCCAAATGTCAAATGTGGCTATCTTGTTGGTACAAGGAATGTTATGTTGTGGAGCTTCAAGGAAGAAAATTCCAATCCTCCGCCAAATCAAGAAAGCTCGCGGTTAATGCTAGCAAAGTTCAGTAATTGAGCGTTTTCCAAATTTCCTATGGCTTTTAGGGTTTGTCAAAATAATTTTGTAATACTGATCCTATTGCTCTGCCCAAGGCTTTAGGATGACTTTTGCATATAGGGCGCACATTTTTCTTTCAGCATATGTTTTCAAAGATGCATGTTGAATTTTCCAGCTCTTTGCTTCCAGCCTTAATCTTATTCATTCCATTTCTTCCTTGTGTCATTGTAAATAATGTAAATCTGCATGTGTTCCTCTCATGAAAGTGTTAATGTCTCATCTTGCAACTTTGATAATCTATCAATCATGCCAATAAGGATGTTGTAAACAATGAGAAAAGCCCTTGGATTGTCGAGGGTAGTGGAGTAGGAGGCAAATGAAGAAGTTGTGAGGTTGCCTAGCAAGGGAAATGGCCCCTTGAATTTTGAGGGATAAAAGATGTTAAGTGAGAAATCATGTGTATCAATAAATGTTTTTGTATCTTTGAGATGATTTCTCTCTTAGTTCGTGGAAAAATTGCTTTGAAGGATAGAAGACGAATTTGACGTTTTGGTCTCAAAGTTATAGTCTGAAAATGGGCAATCATGAGTTGAGATGATGATGGTCATCTTTCTCTACCCAAAAAAAAAATCAAAAAAAAAAATATCAAATCATTATCCCTAGTTGTCCCCTTTGAGCCTAAATTTTCCTTTCAAATAACCCTGGATAAGGATCGCCTCACATTGGGATTGGCGCAAATTGAAGTCAACTTTTGTCTATGATATGTTAAGTAAAAAAAGAAAAAAAAGAAAGAAAAGGAAAATAGAAAAAGAAAAAAGAAAAAAAAAAGCAAAAGCATAAAAGAAAAAAATGATCAAAAGTGAAAGAACCGTTGACTTCAATAGTCTCAATTAAACACTCACCTTCTTGAAAAAAGAAGTTATTGATCATTGATCCTTTGAACCCTTAAACACTTGTTTGGGCCTACTATATCCTTTCTTTCATAACCATTAGCCTTAACCACATTACAAGCCTATATAAAGTCCATTCTGATCAATGAAATGATTGCTTTCATTTTCATGGCTGTAATTTTGAGATCAAGATGTTAAAGATTGGTGGTTTATGGCAAAAAAAAAAGAGAAAAAAACGAAAGAAGAAAAAGTGAAAAAAAAATAAAAAATCAAGAAGATATAAGGGCCCGTTAGGTTGAAAACCCACAAGGGCAACCTAAGCAGAATTTAGGGCAAGAAGAGAGTGCAATGGTGACAAAACTGGGGCAAGTAGGTTGTGGAAGTACACAAAATTGGGGCAAACAAACGACCGAGACCCAAAAGATTGAAGTCATCTTGGAGTACACTGGGGCAAATGCAATGTTTGAAGCATATGATGCTGGGGCAACTTGGAGTACACTGGGGCAAATGTAATGTTTGAAGCACATAAAACTGGGGCAACCCCCATCTCTGGCAGTTGGTTGATGGATTTTCAAAATTCAAACATGAGGCACTAACACTTTTCGTAAGAAAACATCACTCAAAAAGAAAAAAAAGAGCCTTTACCTCTGTCACCACCTTTTGTAAATCCTCTCACTTTGTAAATATTACCCCTTTTGTAAATATGAGAATCTCATTTTTGTTTTCACCCTTTTGGTTAATTCAATTTGCATTTTATGGTGAACATATACTGAAGGGAGATTTGTGTTTACACTTGAAAAGTATTACATTTGTTTTGATAATTCTAAAAGTCATGAGAAAATTTGATGAACTCTCAAAAGGTGTGTTGTGAGATCCCTAACTCGGTAATGAAAGGTGCATAGCAGCTCACTTCAGAAGATGTTTAGTCAGAGGATAGGGCATGAATTGAACTAAAGGCCCATAACAGATCAGAAGAAAAGTCTTTGGTCATCCATGAATCTTAGGGCACTTGCCACTGTAAAGGTTGAGGATTCAAACAATCAATCAAGTTCAAATCAAGTAAAATTAATGAACAAGGGTGAGATGTTCATCATGCATTTTGCATCAATAACATGACATCAATTGTCAACCATTCATCTACATACATACTTGTATTGTCATCATGTCATTACTTTCACCATGCATCTCACATCATCTAATTTCTTTGTGCATCTTGCATTATCTTGCATCATCTTCATTCTTATCATGCATCGTCCTTGCTTGAGTTTTACTCTCTGCATCTCACATTCTTTGCATTATGCATATCATTGAAAAATTTTAACCAGCATTCCTTGGGTCCCAGTACCCATGGCAATCCTTTGGGTTTACATACCCATTGCATCTTCAGGGTCCCCGTACCCATCAATTTCATTTTCTTAGGTTTCGTACCCGTCACATCCCTATTGCTTCTTAGGGTCCAAGTACCTGTCAACTTCAATTCTTTGGGTTCACACACCCAATGCATCCTCAGGGTCCACGTACCTGTCAAATTTTAATCCTTTGGGTTTACATACCCATTGCATCCTCAGGGTCCACGTACCCGTCAACTTCAATTCTTTGGGTTCACACACCCATCGAATCCTTAGGGTCCACGTACCCGTTAACTTCAATTCTTTGGGATCACATGCCCATTGAATCCTTAGGGTCCACGTACCCGTCAACTTCAATTCTTTGGGTTCACATACCCATTGAATCTTTAGGGTCCACATACCCGTCAACTTCAATTCTTTGGGATCACATACCCATTGAATCCTTAGGGTCCAAGTACCCGTCAACTTCAATTCTTTGGGTTCACACACCCAATGAATCCTCAGGGTCCACGTACCCGTCAAATTTTAATCCTTTGGGTTTACATACCCATTGCATCCTCGGGGTCCACGTACCCGTCAACTTCAATTCTTTGGTTTCACATACCCATCGAATCCTTAGGGTCCACGTACCCGTTAACTTCAATTCTTTGGGATCACATGCCCATTGAATCCTTAGGGTCCACGTACCCGTCAACTTCAATTCTTTGGGATCACATACCCATTGAATCCTTAGGTTCCACGCACCAGTCAAGTTCAATTCTTTGAGATCACATGCCCATTGAATCCTTAGGGTCCACGTACCCGTCAGCCATTCCGTTGGGTTCACATACCCATTGCATCTTAGGGTCCAAGTACCCGCCTACTTTTCTTTGGGTTCACTTACCCAATCCATCCTCAGGGTCCATGTACTCGTCAAGTTCTATTCTTTGGGTTCACATACCCCATTGAATCCTCAGGGTCCACGTACCCATCAAGTTCAATTCTTTGGGATCGCATGCCCATTGAATCCTCAGGGTCCAAGTACCCGTCAACTTCAATCCTTTGGGTTCACATGCCCAATGCATCCTCAGGGTCCACGTACCCATCAAGTTCTATTCTTTGGGATCGCATGCCCATTGAATCCTCAGGGTCCAAGTACCCGTCAACTTCAATCCTTTGGGTTCACATGCCCATTGAATCATCAGGGTCCACGTACCCATCAAGTTCTATTCTCTGGGATCACATGCTCATTGAATCATCAGGGTCCAAGTACCCGTCAACTTCAATCCTTTGGGTTCACATATCCAATACATCCTCAGGGTCCAAGTACCCGTCAATTACAATTCTTTGGGTTCACATGCCCAATGCATCCTCAGGGTCCACGTACCCATCAAGTTCTATTCTCTGGGATCACATGCTCATTGAATCATCAGGGTCCAAGTACCCATCAAGTTCTATTCTCCGGGATCACATGCTCATTGAATCATTAGGGTCCAAGTACCCGTCAACTTCAATCCTTTGGGTTCACATATCCAATACATCCTCAGGGTCCAAGTACCCGTCAATTGCAATTCTTTGGGTTCACATGCCCATTGAATCATCAGGGTCCACGTACCCATCAAGTTCTATTCTCTAGGATCACATGCTCATTAAATCATCAGGGTCTAAGTACCCATCAAGTTCAATTCTTTGGGATCGCATGCCCATTGAATCCTCAGGGTCCAAGTACCCGTCAACTTCAATCCTTTGGGTTCACATGCCCATTGCATCCTCAGGGTCCACGTACCCATCAAGTCCTATTCTTTGGGTTCACATACTCATTGAATCCTCAGGGTCCACGTACCTGTCAACTTCAATCCTTTGGGTTCACATACCCATTGAATCCTCAGGGTCTTTGTTCCCGCCAACTTCTTTTGGGGTCCTTGTACCCGTCGATGGAAATTGCTTGGGTTTTGTACCCATTGCATCACTAGGGTCCTCGTACCTATTGCAGTCCTCAAGTCCCCGTGCCGGTTGCATTTCAGGTTCGTGTACCCGTTGCAATCCTTAGGCCCTCGGCCTGGCACCCTTTTTACTTTTCAGTTTCAAAGCCTGGTATCGGCCCGACACCCTTTTTTTACTTTTCAGTCTCAAAGCCCGGTATCGGCCCGACACCCTTTTATTTTTCAGTCTCAAAGCCCGGTATCGACTCGACACCCTTTTTTTTTACTTTTCAGTCTCAAAGCCCAGTATCGGCCTGACACCCCTTTTACTTTTCTGTCTCAAAGCCCAGTATCGGCCTGACACCCTTTTACTTTCCTATTTCAAAGCCCGGTATCGGCCCGGCACCCCTTTTACTTTCCTGTCTCAAAGCCCAGTATCGGCCTGGCACCCCTTTTACTTTCCTGTTTTAAAGCCCAGTATCGGTCTGGCACCCCTTTTACTTTCCCGTTTCAAAGCCTGGTATCGGCCCGACACCCTTTTTACTTTCCTGTTTCAAAGCCCAATATCGGTCTGGCACCCCTTTTACTTTCCTGTTTCAAAGCCCGGTATCGGCCCGACACCCTTTTTACTTTCCTGTCTCAAAGCCCAGCATCGGCCTGGCATCCATTTTACTTTCCTGTTTCAAAGTCCGGTATCGGCCCGGCACCCTTTTTACTTTTAAGTCTCAAAGCCTAGTATCGACCTGGCACTCTTTTGACATTTCAGTCTCAAAACCCGGTATTGGACCGGCACACAGTAACATTTTCAGTCAAGAATTCAACACTTGTTTGGAATCTTGTCCTTTTATCATCGCTTGGGATATTTCCGTCTACGGTGTTGATTTTTCTTTGTTAAGGTCCTTGCACTTTGTGTTAGCCTTCGGATAAAATTGATTCACTTCTTTACCTATTTCTTATTACCATAATCTAAAAAACATTTTTATTTAGATTATTTAATAAGAAATATGTAAAGAGGGGCAATTGTGAATACCCAATTTTATCCGGGCTAATATTATTTTAATTTCAGTTTTTGTTAAATTTAATAAATCTCAAAATAAAAATAATAGTTTCAATTTCAAAAATAAAAAGAATAAAAAAATAATAAACCTAAATTTGATTTAGTTAAAATAAAAATAAAAATAAAAATTAGAAAAAAATAATAATGATTTTAAATATTCAAAAAAAAAGAAAATAATAAAATTAGAAAATAATTTAAAAATCCAAAAATTAAAAAAAAAGCAAAAGCTAAAAAATAAAAATAATAATAATAAAATAAAATATCTTGGAGAGTAAGTTTGAGTTGAGAAAATAAAGGGATGTTGGTTGTTAATGAGAGAATTTGTTGCTAGGAGGTGGTTTCAGTCAAGATAGTATAAAAAGGAGCTACACACGGTTACTTAGGAGGAGAAGATGATCTGCATAGTTACATAAGAAAACAGAGAGGAACAGAGAGAATTATCCAGAATGGACAGAGGAGAACACAATTGAAACAGAGAATTCTAAAAATACAACAAGGTCACACAGTGAGAAAAACAAAAGTTTCCGATCTGAAAGAGCCCACTCAGTAGAAAGATTGAGAAATTGAAGAAGCAAAAAGGGAGACCACATTGGTGAAGCAGATATAGAAATCAGAAGCAAGAGGAGAAGAAGAATTGAAACCACCGGGAAGAAGTGCAGGCAAAAGCATACAAATAGAGAGGGATAATCAATTTAATTTCAGGTTCTTTTACTTCTTCCTCATCTACTTTGTTTGTTTCATTGCTGTAACTTCATTAGTGTGTGATTCTTGAATGTGGATGAGTAGTTGGTTCTAATAAGTGAATATAATCATCATAATTGATTCATAGCCAAATTCATTGATGAGAAATTAAAAAAAATCAAATCACAGTCTAGTCCAGTCCGGTTTCCAAATTAGGAATAAAACAATACTGAAAAAATGATAAAAACATAGCAGAGAAAAGAAATTAAGAGCCTAAACAGATAGGAATTAGGAAACCAATTAGCAATAAGTGGAAGAAAATTTTGCCCCCTTTTTTTAGTTAGCCACCTCCTCACCGTGAGGACCGCCGCGTGCGCCGTCCTCTGCCGTCAAGACTGTGTCCCCGACCACCGCTGTCCGCGCGCAACACCACCGTGAACCAGTCCGGCAAGTACCTCTCTCTCTCTCCACCGCGCGTTGCAGGTGCAGCAAACGTCCTAGTCAGCCACTGCGAAACTCAGAACGGCCACCGTGAACCAGTCCGGTCGGTGCCTCCCCACCGCGGGACGCCTCCGTCAGCCGCTGCAGTCTCCCCTGCGCGTTCAGCCAGCACCACCGCGTTTCCAACAGCAACCGTCTCGCGGGAAGCTTCCAGCCACTGCCGTTCCTGATCGCGGACGCACCGCCACGGCCACTGATATCTGGCCGCCTCTCGCCCCCCCTTTCTCTCTTCCTCCCTTTCTTTCTTTCTTTTTCCCATGGCCGTTCCTTCCCCCTCTCTTCTCTCTCTAGGGTTTAGTCTTCCTTTTTTTATTTCACTATGTGTGTTTGAGGGGAGGTGAAGAGTTTTGAAAACTCTGATCCCCCGCACCGTTCTTTTAATGTATTTGTCAATTCAATTGAGTCTTTGATTTAGAAAGTTTTCTAATTGCAATAAATATTTGGGTGATTTAAATTGTGTAAATATTTGTTTGCTTTTGTAAATGTACTAAATAAAATTCTCATAATAATTCTAAAAAATATAATGCAATAATTTGGTAATATTATCGAATAGCATTTCTATCGTTAATATTTTCCAAATTATATAGGACTATAGAGTATAGCCATTTGCTAATAAGACAGTCCTCGCAAATGGTAAATTATTTTCAAAATTAAGAAAAAGAACTTTTCCTAAAAAATGAAACGTTAACGAGTAGCATTTCTATCGTTAACGGGCCTATGGAGTATAACCATTTGTTAACAAAATAGTCCCCACACTTGTAAATAATTTTTTCTAAAGATAATAAAAATATTTTTCAAAATAAATAGCGTTAAGACTAACATTTGTAGCAATAACGTTGTCTTTCAAAAATAAAAAGAATTTTTTTTACTTGATTTAAAAATAAACAACAATAATAAATCACTCAATGATTAAGTGATATTGATTGAATAGCTATTCTATCAATTAATATTATTTGAATTAGAAAGGTTCATTGTATAGCCATTTGCTAATAGAAACCCTTCAAGAGTTAATTCTTTTTAAAATCAACTCTTTCAAAAATAAAACAAATAAAAAAAATCTTTTCAAAAATATCATCAAAAATCCAAATCCACAGTCAATCAATAAATCAATCTTTCAGGACTACGTGGCTTTGATTTCCCCATTGCAGCTGGGGATACGTAGGAGTGGGAACCGGCCCCGTCAAGCCCAAATAAATATTTTTCTAAATTTTCCCATAATCTAAAAAATAAAAAATGTAAATAGATTTGTAAATAAAAACAAAAAGATTTTTTTTAAGGGGAAAAATAAATATTTTTCATAAGTTAATAAATTTGCACAACTAATTAGAGGTAACCGTCTTAGGACGGATGTCGTAGGGTGCTGATACCTTCCCTACACATAATCGACACCCGAATCCAAATCTGGTTTCGAAGACCATTTTTTTTAAAAGGATTTTTCCGATATTTTCCCTCAAAAATAAGTATTGGTGGCGACTCCATTGAAAATGATTTTTCAATACCCTTTCGTTTCGTCATCCCGTCGTGACCCCGGTTCCGACAGTATAAATTATTATCATAAAATAGGATTTATCAAAGTTATTGATAATCTCAATATTTGGATAGTGATGTATTGCTAGATACCGCTCACTATTTATGATATTAAATATAAAAGGATTTTATTTAATATCATAACTAAATATTAAAAGCCTATTGGGTCACACGCATACAACATGTCACTAGGAAAGAATAATAATTCTAATTTAATTTAATTAGAATTGTAACATGATGGGCCGGGCCCATAAGTGTGAGGGTAAAGTGAGTGAGGGGGTAAAACCCTAGCCACCACTTTATAAATAGAGCATGAGATGCACTACCCTAGATATATAAGCAATCGCCTTTTACTCTCTAAGGCTACTAGCAGAGTTGAGGAGGATTTCCTAGTTCGGCTGTTGGCGTGGACACCACTAGAGACGTGGCTGTTATTGCCTCGTTCATAATCCTAATAAGGTACGACCTTTCGTTTTAATACCTTTTATGCCTTGATTCGTGTTTTCGCAAAACGATTATAACAAGGGAGGGAATCCATTTATTTCCGCTACACCCTGACCACATGCTTGATTCCCTTTCAAATGGTATCAGAGCGTTGGTTTGCGATAAGCAAGTTTTAGGCTTTTAATCGTTTTGAATATGTTGATATTCTATTTTTCTGCTAAAAATGCAGTCTGCGCGTCGAACGCTGTTACCTGCGCTTCATCTACGCTGGGCGCAGGTGAAGCGCAACATACAGGATTTTGAATCTCGAACCTGCGCTTCACTCACGCTGAGCGCAAGTAAAGTGCATGTGAAGCGGAAGTGAAGCGCAAATTACAAAATCTAAAACTGGAACCTACGCTTCACCCACGCTGGGCGCAGGTGAAGCGCAAGTTCGCGTTTCAATTATTTTGATTCCTTATTGGTTGTTATATGTGCGATGTATATATATTTATATGTTCTTATTTTGGAGGGTCCCATGGTGCATGAAGAGTTCATGTCTTGGGTGTCAAAGGGTTCAATTGTTGAAGCCTTGCCTTGACTCAAATGTTGGTTGTGATAAACATGCCACTTATCAATTTGCTGACAAGAGGGTATTTGAATGATACGAGGGACTCACCTGTTTACAAGTTCGTGAAGTATTCATTTGATGCAAGACACTTATTGATGATTGGTTAAGTGTTTATCAAATCCATTTTTTTGTTTCGGGGCGCTGCCCCGATCCCCGCAAAGGGCGGCCTCCCCTTGACCTCCGTGCTACACTACGTAGTGTGTTATTTCGTATGCGCGTAATCCAACCTCGCTTAATATATACATCTTATTATATCACTCGTTTTACAATCAATGGATGTTGAGTTTGCATGATGACTGGTTATGGCCTTAGTTGTTTTAATTTAAATACGACCTGCATATCGTGCCTTACCTCTTAACATTCCTCCTGTAATTCTCTTCTCATCTCTATCCCCTCGTATGTTAAACGAGGTTTCTTCTTGTTATGTAATGTAACCGGGAGGACATGGAGCATGGATTCAGTGAGAGATTTGGAGAGCTCAATATTACATACAAGATTATATAGTTGATGTAATTTTGTATTTGTTTTTAGGAGGCCATAACCATATCATGTATTTGTATGAGATGCATGCTTGTGTGTTTTTGTTAAATGGTTTAACAAAGGAGTAAAATTAAAACGATCAAATCCCTCAAAGAAAATATTAAGTCTTTTTGTCTTCCAATGAATAACACTCGTTAAGACTAGAGTCGATGAAGTGTGGGTTTGCCAAAGCAGGGTACCTTTATCTATACTAGTAAAACGCGATAGGATAAAAAGTAATATCCGACCGTTAATCATTGGGTTTTGACTTAACTAGGTATATTCAATAGAATTGAAAAACCTAAAGGCATTAATTCATAAGATGAATTAAAATAAGAGTTATTCACCCAACTATCCAAGAGTTGTATGAGATGCAATTGGAAAGCGTGTTCCTACCTAAATAACCTTTTCTTAAGCAATCAACCAAAGCTGACTTAAAATAAGGTGAAATATGGATCTTGGCCCACTAGAAAATCTAGTGATGGGATTTTCTGATTATTGAGGGTACTTATTTTGAATCAAAATAGTGGGAGGCATATTTAATTAAAGCCCTTGTTAAATATGTATGTTACATGATACTTACTTGCATAATTTTCTGTTAATAGATAACCATGGCAACGAACACAACAAGTAACCTTTCACTGAGATCCGTCCTTGAGAAGGACAAATTGTCTGGAACTAACTTTCTAGACTGGTACAGAAACCTAAGGATTGTCCTTAGGCATGAAAAGAAGTTGTATGTCCTGGAAGAGCCCGTTCCTGAAACACCCGCTACAATTGCTTCGAAAGCTGACAAGGATGCTTTTAAGAAGCATCTGGATGATGCTCTCGACGTAAGTTGCCTTATGCTTGCTACCATGAATGCTGAACTCCAAAAACAGCATGAGAATATGGATGCGTACGATATGATCGTACATTTAAAGAGACTTTATCAAGGCCAAGCTAGGCATGAATGATTTGAAGTCTCAAAGGCACTTTATCAATGTAGACTGGCAGAGGGAAGTCCTGTTGGTGCTCATGTACTCAAAATGATTGGGTACATTGAAAAACCTAGAAAGGCTTGAATTCCCATTAGGCCAAGAGTTGGCCACTGATCTTGTCCTGCAATCGTTGCCGGATAGCTATAGTCAATTCGTCATGAACTACAACATGAATGAATTTGACAAACCACTGCCAGAATTGTTGAGCATGTTGAGAACGGTTGAGCAAAACATTAATAAAGGTAAAGGGAAGGCCATATTGATGGTCCAACCTGAAAAAGGCAAGGGCAAGAAGAAGTTCAAGAAGCCGTATTTCAAATCAAAGGACAAGGGCAAAGACAAGCCTAGTACATCTGCTTTGAAGCCTACTGGCGGGATAGCTAAGGAAGGAAAATGTTTCCATTGTGGCCAATTAGGACATTGGAAGAGAAACTGTGCAAAGTACCTGGAGGAGATCAAGAATAAGGGAAGTGAGACTTCCACCTCAGGTATTTATGTTATAGAAGTCAATTTATCTGCTTCTGCATCATGGGTATTAGATACTGGATGTGGATCTCACATTTGCATGAATGTGCGGGATCTAAAAAGGAGTAGACGACTGGCTAAAGCCGAAATCGACCTGCGAGTCAGAAATGGAGCAAAAGCTGCTGCTTTAACCGTAGGAACTTATTATTTAACTTTGCCAACTGGGCTAGTTATTGAGTTAGATAATTGTTATTTTGTGCCAGCCATTAGTAAGAATATTATTTCTGTTTCTTGTTTAGACAAGAATGGTTTTTCATTTATAATAAAGAATAACAGTTGTTCAATTTATTTAAATGATTTGTTTATGGTTGTGCAAAATTAAACAATGGACTATATGTTCTTGACTTTGAAGTACCTATCTATAACGTAAATGCTAAGAGGTTCAAAATAAATGATTTGAACCCAACTTATCTTTGGCATTGTCGCTTAGGCCACATAAACGAGAAACGCATATCTAAACTCCATCAAGATGGTTATTTAGACTCTTTTGATTTTGAATCAATTGAGACATGTGAATCTTGTCTGTTAGGGAAGATGACCAAAACCCCATTCACTGGAAAAGGTGAAAGGGTCGGTGATCTTCTTGGTCTCATACATAGTGATGTATGTGGGCCCATGGGCACAATGGCTAGAGGAGGTTTTCAATACTTCATCACTTTTACTGATGATTTCAGTAGATATGGGTTTGTGTATCTAATGAAACACAAATCTGAATCCTTTGAAAAGTTAAAGGAATTTAAGAATGAAGTACAAAACCAACTTGGAAAGACTATTAAAACACTTCGATCAGATCGAGGTGGAGAATACTTGAGCCAACAATTTGATGATTATCTAAAAGAGTGTGGGATAGTATCCCAACTCACTCCTCCTGGAACACCTCAATGGAATGGAGTTTCAGAAAGGAGAAATCGAACCCTATTGGATATGGTTCGATCCATGATGAGTCATTCTGATCTCCCCGACTTCTTTTGGGGTTATGCTTTGTTAACAGTAGCCTTCACACTAAACCGTGTTCCATCTAAGGCTGTCATAAAGACACCATATGAGATATGAACTGGGAGACGACCTAGTATGTCTTTTATGAAGATTTGGGGTTGTGAAGCTTATGTGAAATGCCAAGTTTCAGATAAGCTAGGACCCAAATCAGATAAATGCTTATTTGTGGGATACCCAAAAGAAACTAAGGGTTACTACTTCTATAATCTTAGCGAAGGCAAAGTGTTTGTCGCTAGGACTGCTATATTCTTAGAGAAGGAATTTATCTCTAAGAAAATAAGTGGGAGGAAAGTAGAAATGAAGAAATTCAAGTACCACAGAGTGGAAATGAGCCAATAATGGAACAAGAGCAGATACCACAAAGTGCTGTGGAGCCACCTGCTCAAGTAGCGCAAGACTTGTGTAGGTCAGATAGGGTACGTCACCAACCTGAGAGATATGGTTTCCTTGTGTCTCAGGAAGGGGATGTATTGCTAATGGATCAAGATGAACCAGTGACTTACCAAGAAGCTCTTTTGAGTCCAGAATCTGAGAAATGGCTTGATGCCATGAGATCTGAAATGGATTCCATGTACACTAACAAGGTATGGACCTTGATTGAGCCACCTGAAGGAATAAAACCCATAGGGTGCAAGTGGGTTTTCAAAAGGAAAATGACATGGACGGTAATGTAAGTACCTTTAAAGTACGGTTGGTGGCTAAGGGTTTCAAGCAAATTCATGGTGTAGACTATGATGAAACCTTTTCCCCAGTTGCCATGCTTAAATCTGTTTTGATCTTGCTTGATATTGCAGCTTGCCATGATTATGAAATCTGGCAAATGGATGTCAAGACAGCCTTCCTAAATGGAAGTCTTCTTTAAGATGTGTATATGACACAACCTGAAGGTTTTGTTATACCTGAAAATGCTGGAAAAGTATGTAAGTTGCAACGATCCATTTATGGATTAAAGCAAGCTTCTAGAAGCTGGAATCTTCGTTTTGATGAAGTTGTTAAGCAGTTTGGTTTCATTAAAAATGAAGATGAACCTTGTGTCTACAAAATGGTTAGTGATAGCATAGTGGTTTTTCTGGTTTTGTATGTAGATGACATACTCCTCATATGAAATGACATTCCTACACTTCAATCTGTAAAGACTTGGTTAGGAAATTGTTTTTCTATGAAAGATTTGGGCGAAGCAACCTATGTGTTAGGCGTTAGGAATATGCACTAGAGACTTGTATATATATTTATGAACATCCATCACTTGTATCATGTTATTTTATAAAGGCAAACTTATTCTTTTAGAATATAATTATTGTCCTTAGAATAGTAAGCTTAAACTTCATAAGAAATCAAGTAGATGACTTGATCGTGAGATCTTATGAAGAACTATTCTTAAATAGTCCCTAGTCAAGTATCATCTTAGGACAAAGATGCATTTAGACTAGTATGTGAGTTCATTGATGATCACATCTCACAGATCATGGATATGAGATATCATGTGCTCACATAGGTACACATTAAGAGTAATGGTGTACTGGACAGACCCACCTTAAGAACGTTGCATGGATTGTTACATAAGTGTCATGAACGTTTCTTAAATTGATAAGTGTTATATGAAGTCCTTCGACCTGAAATCACTACGATTCCTACATAAGGAATTATATGTTTAAATTATCATCAAACGTTACCTGTAACAGGGTAATCATAAAGTTGATTTATGGACATATAATAAATTATGTGGTGGAATGTGAGTGCCCTAGATGGGATTTGTCCCTCCTATGTAACAGGAGTTATATCTATAGGCCTCTTGATAAAGTGAGACTGCAAAATGCATGGCCATGCTCAGGAGGATAAACATGAGATGTTTATTTTCTGAACAGTCTACTTGGGGATCAAGAAAAAAATAAATTGAACTATACAAGGTTGACACAATTCATGCCCTTGTGTTCAATTAGATATTTGGACAAAGGGACAGATCATATAAATTACTATCATAAAATAGGATTTATCAAAGTTATTGCTAATCTCAATATTTGGATAGTGATGTGTTGCTAGATACCGCTCACTATTTTTGATATTAAATATAAAAGTGTTTTATTTTAATATTATAACCAAATATTAAAAACCTATTGGGTCAAACGCATACAACAAGCCACTAGGAAAGGATAATAATTCTAATTTAATTTAATTAGAATTATAACATAATGGGCCAGGCCCATAGGTGTGAGGGTTAAGTGAGTGAGGGGGTAAAACCCTAGCCACCACTCTATAAATAGAGCATAAGATGCACTACCCCATACACACATGAGCAATCGCTTCTTACTTTCTAAGGCTACTAGCAGAGCTAATGAGGGTTTCCTAGTTCGGCTGTTGGCGTGGACACCACTAGAGACGTGACTGCTATTGCCTCGTTCATAATCCTAATAAGGTATGACCTTTCGTTTTAATACCTTTTATGCCTTGATTCGTGTTTTCGCAAAACGATTATAACAAGGGAGGGAATCCATTTATTTCCGCCGCACCCTGACCACATGCTTGATTCCCTTCAATTGGTATCAGAGCTTTGGTTTGCGATAAATACGTTTTAGGCTTTTAATCTTGTGAAGATTATGATTTTTAATTGTTTTTCTGCTGAAAAACGTAGTGCTGATATCTGGGCTGCAACCTGCGCTGCAGCGCAGGATGAAGCGCAGATCTGCGTTGCAGTATAAGCTGCAGCGCAGACTGAAGCACAGTTGAAGTATTTTGATTCTGATACTTGCGCTTCACCTACGTTGTAGCGCAGGATGAAGCGCAGGTAAAGCGGAAGCAAAGCGCAGCTTTCAGAATCAATTTATTTTGTTCCCTTCATTGATTATTTCATGTGCGATGTATATATGTTTATATGTTATAATGTTGGAGGGTCCCATGGAACATGAAAGAGTTGATGTCTTGGGCGTCAAAGGGTTCAATTGTTGAAACCTTGTCTTAACTCAAATATTGGCTGCGATAAACATGCCACTTATCAATTTTCTTACAAGAGCGTATTCAAACGATACGAGGGACTTACTCATTTATCGGTTCGTGAAGTATTCGTTTGATGTGAGACACTTATTGATGATTGGTTGAGTATTTATCAAATCCAGTTTTTGTTTTGAGACACTGCGTAATGTTTTATTTTGTATGCGCGAAATCAAACCTCGCTTAATATATATACATCTTATTATATCACTCGTTTTACAATCAATGGATGTTGAATTTGCATGATGGTTGGTTATGGCCTTAGTTGTTTTAATTTAAATACGACCTGCGTGTCGAGTCTTACCTCTTAACATTCCTCTTGTAATTCTCTTCTCATTTCTATCCCCTCGTATGTTAAAATGAGGTTTCTTCTTGTTATGTAATGTAACCGGGAAGAGCATGGAGTCAAAGGAGTATGTGGAGACATGTGGATGAAGACTTCAAGATTATATGTAATGTAATTTTGTATTGGAATTTTAGGAGGCCATAACCATATCATGTATTTGTATGAGATGCATGCTTATATCTTAAATGGTTTAACAACGAATAAAATTAAAGCGATTAAATCCCTCAATACTTGTGTGCCTTCCAATGGATGACATTAATCAAGACTAGAATCAATTAAATGTGGGTCTGCCAAAGCAGGGTACATTTATCTATTCTAGTGAGGCACGATAGGATAAAAGTAATATCCGATTGTCAACCATAGGATTTTGATTGGGTATATTCAATATGATTGAAAAACCTAGAGGCACCAATATTAAGTCATGTTTTGCCTTCCAATGAATAACACTCGTTAAGACTAGAGGCGATGAAGTGTGGGTCTGCCAAAGCAGGGTACCTTTATCTATTTTAGTAAAACGCGATAGGATAAAAAGTAATATCCGACTGTTATTCATTGGGTTTTAACTTAACTAGGTATATTCAATAGGATTGAAGAACCTAGAAGCACTAAGTTAGACATTAATTCATAAGATGAATTAGAATAAGAGTTATTCACCTAACTATATATATCCAAGAGTTGTATGAGATACAATTGGAAAGCGTGTTCCTACCTAAATAACCTTTTTTAAGCGATCAACCAAATCTGACTTAAAATTAGGCGAAATATGGATCTTGGCCCACTAGAAAATCTAGTGATGGGATTTTCTGATTCTTTATATTGAGGGTACTTGTTTTGAATCAAAATAGTGGGAAGCATATTTAATTAAAGACCTTGTTAAATATGTTTGTTATATGATACTTACGTGCATAATTTTTTTTTAACACAACAAAATAATCTTTTATTGCGATCTGTCCTTGAGAAGGACAAACTGTCTGGAATTAACTTTCTAGACTGGTATAGAGACCTAAGGATTGTCCTTAGGTATGAGAAAAGGTTGCATGTCCTGGAAGAGCCTATTCCTGAAACACCCGTCGCAAATGCTTCGAAAGCTGACAAGGATGCTTTTAGAAAGCATATGTTTGTTGCTTTCGATGTAGGTTGCCTTGTGCTTGCTACCATGAATGCTGAAAACAGCATGAGAACATGGAGGCGTACAATATGATTGTACACTTAAAGAGACCTCATCAAGGACAAGCTAGGCTTGAACGATTTGAAGTCTCATGAGCACTTTATCAATGTAGACTAGCAGAGGGAACCCCTGTTGGTGCTCATGTACTCAAAACAATTGGGTACATTGAAAACCTAGAAAGGCTTGGATTCCCATTAGGCCAAAAGTTGGCCACTGATCTTGCCCTGCAATCGTTGCCAGACAGCTATAGTCAATTCGTCATGAACTACAACGTGAATGAATTTGACACAGCACTGCCAGAATTGCTGAGCATGTTAAGAACAACTGAGCAAAACATTAATAAAGCTAAAAGGAAGGCCATATTGATGGTCCAACCTGGAAAAGGCAAAGGGCAAGAAGAAGTTCAAGAAGCCCTGTTTCAAACCAAAGGACAAAGGCAAGTATAAGCCTAGTACCTCTGATTTGAAGCCTATGGCGGGATAGCTAAGGAAGGAAAATGTTTCCACTGTGGCCAAATCAGGACATTAGAAACTGTGTAAAGAACCTGGAGGAGATCAAGAAGGGAAGTGAGACTTCCGCTTCAAGTATTTATGTTGTAGAAGTCAATTTACCTACTACTGCACCTTGGGTATTGGATACCGGATGTGGATCTCACATTTGTGTGAATGTGTAGGATCTAAAAGGAATAGGTCAATTGGCTAAAGGAAAAGTCGACCTACGTGTGGGAAATAGAGCAAGAAATGCTGCCTTAGCCGTAGGAACCTATTATCTAACTTTGCCAACTGGACTAGTTATTGAACTAAATAATTGTTATTTTTTGCCTACCATTAGTGGGAATTTTAAATTCCGTTTCTTGTTTAGAAAAGAGTGTTTTTATAAAGAATAATTCAATTTATTTGAATGATATGGTTGTGCAAAGTTGAACAATATGTTCTTGACATGGAAGTGCCTATCTATAACATAAGAGGGTCAAAACAAATGATTTGAACCCAACTTATCTTTGGCATTGTCACTTGGGCTACATAGATGAGAAACGCATATCCAAACTCCATCAAGATGGTTATTTGGAATCTTTTGATTTTGAATCAATTGAGACATATGAATCTTGTCTATTAAGGATAATGACCAAAACCCCATTCACTGAAAACGGTGAAAGGGCTGGTGATCTTCTTGGTCTCATACATAGTGATGTATGTGGGTCTATGGGCACAATGGCTAGAGGAGGTTTTCAATACTTCATCACTTTTACTGATGATTCAGTACATATGGATTTGTGTATCTGATGGAACACAAATCTGAATTCTTTGAAGAGTTCAAGGGATTTAAGAATAAAGTATAAAACCAACTTGGCAAGACTATTAAAACACTTCAATGAGATCGAGGTGGAGAATACTCAAGCCAACAATTTGATGACTATCTAAGAGAGTGTGGGATAACATCTCAACTCACTTCTCCTGGAACACCTCAGTGGAATGGAGTTTCAGAAAGGAGAAATCGAACTCTATTAGATATGGTTCAATCTATGATGAGTCATATTGATCTCCCCGACTCCTTTTGGGGTCATGTTTTGTTAACAGTAGCCTTCACACTAAACCGTTTTTCATCTAAGGCTGTCATAAAGACACCATATGAGATATGGACTTGGAAACGACCTAGTATGTCTTTTATGAAGATTTGGGGTTGTGAAGCTTATGTGAAACTCCAAGTTTCAGATAAGCTAGGTCCCAAATCAGATAAGTGCTTATTTGTGGAATACCCAAAAGAAACTGATGGTTACTACTTCCATAATCCTAGCAAAGGCAGAGTGGTTGTCGCTAGGACTGCTGTATTCTTAAGAGAAGGAATCTGTCTCTAAGAAAATAAGTGGGAGGAAAGTAGAACTTGAAGAAATTCAAGTACCATAAAGTAGCAATGAGCCAATGATGGAGCAAGAGCAGATATCACAAAGTGTTGTGGAGCCACCTGCTCAAGTAGCGCAAGACTTGCGTAGATCAGATAGGGTACGTCACCAAACTGAGAGATATGGGTTCCATGTGACTCAGGAGGGGGATGTATTGCTAATGGATAAAGATGAACCAATGACTTACCAAGAAGCTCTTTTGAGTCCAGAATCTGAGAAATGGCTTGATGCCATGAGATCTGAAATGGATTCCATGTACACTAACAAGGTATGGACCTTGATTGAGCCACCCAAAGGGATAAAACCCATAGGGTGCAAGTGGGTTTTCAAAGAGGAAAACTGACATAGATGGTAATGTAAGTACCTTTAAAGCACGGTTGGTGGCTAAAGGGTTTATAGACTATGATGAAACCTTTTTCCCTAGTTGCCATGCTTAAATCTGTTTGGATCTTGCTTACTGTTGCAGTTTACCATGATTATGGAATCTAGCAAATGGGTATCAAGACAGGTTTCCTAAATAGGAACCTTCTTGAAGATGTGTATATGACACAACCTGAAGTTTTTGTTATACCTGAAATACTAGAAAGGTATGCAAGTTGCAACGATCCATTTATTGATTAAAGCAAGCCTCTAGAAGCTGGAATCTTCATTTTGATGAAGTTGTAAAGAAGTTTTGTTTCATTAAAAATGAGGATGAACCTTGTGTCTACAAAATGGTTAGTGACAATATAGTTGTTTTTCTGGTTTTGTATGACATACTCCTCATAGGAAATGACATTCCTACCCTTCAGTCTGTAAAGACTTGGTTAGGAGACTTTTTTCCTATGAAAGATTTGGGCAAAGCGACCTATGTGTTAGGTATCAGGATCTATAGAGATAGATCTCGAAGATTACTTGGCCTAAGTCAAAGTACATACATAGACAAAGTGTTAAAACGGTTTAACATGCAAGATTCTGAGAAGGGATCTTTGCCTATGTCACATGGTATAAGCCTATCTAAGGCTCATTCTCCTTCCAGTGAAGAAGAGAGAGGTCGCATGAGTAAGATTCCTTATGCATCCGCTATAGGATCTATCATGTTTTCCATGTTATGTACTCAACCAAAAAATATCATATGCTTTAAGCATGACTAGAAGATACCAGTCTGATCTTGGTGAAGGTCACTAGACAACAGTCAAGAACATCCTTAAGTACTTAAGAAGAACTAAGGATTCATTCTTGAAATATGGAGGAGAGAAAGAGCTGCTTGTAAAGGGTTACACTGATGCTAGCTTCCAAGCCGACAAAGATAATTAAAGATCGCAATCAGGTTATATGTTTTGTTAGTATGGTGGCGCTGTGAGCTAGAAAAATTCAAAGCAAGAAACAGTCACTGTTACAAACCCATTAAACCCCTTGTGCAGCAGAAGCATGAAGGGCACACTAGATCATTGGGCATGAGAGTTATGTCTGAATGTCTCTAGTGCAAGTGGGAGATTGTTAGGAGTATGCACTAGAGACTTATATATATTTATGAACATCCATCACTTGTATCATGTTATTTTATAAAGGCAAACTTATTCTTTTAGAATATAATTATTGTCCTTAGAATAGTAAACTTAAACTTCATAAGAAATCAAGTAGATGACTTGATCGTGAGATCTTATGAAGAACTAATCTTAAATAGTCCCTAGTCAAGTATCATCTTAGGACAAAGATGCATTTAGACTAGTATGTGAGTTCATTGATGATCACATCTCACGGATCATGGAAAAGAGATATCATGTGCTCATATAGGTACACATTAAGAGTAATGGTGTACTGGACAGACCCACCTTAAGAACGTTGCATGGATTGTTACATAAGTGTCATGAACGTTTCTTAAATTGATAAGTGTTATATGAAGTCCTTCGACCTGAAATCACTACGATTCCTACATAAGGAATTATATGTTTTAATTATCATCAAACGTTACCTGTAACAGGGTAATCATAAAGTTGGATTTTGGACATATAATAAATTATGTGGTGGAATGTGAGTGCCCTAGATGGGATTTGTCCCTCCTATGTAACAGGAGTTATATCTGTAGGCCTCTTGATAAAGTGAGACTGCAAAATGCATGGCCATGCTCAGGAGGATAAACATGAGATGTTTATTTTCTGAACAGTCTACTTGGGGATTAAGAAAAACATAAATTGAACTATACAAGGTTGACACAATCCATGCCCTTGTGTTCAATTAGATATTTGGACAAAGGGACAGATCATATAAATTATTATCATAAAATAGGATTTATCAAAGTTATTGATAATCTCAATATTTGGATAGTGATGTGTTGCTAGATACCGCTCACTATTTATGATATTAAATATAAAAGGGTTTTATTTTAATATTATAACCAAATATTAAAAACCTATTGAGTCACACGCATACAACAAGCCACTAGGAAAGGATAACAATTCTAATTTAATTTAATTAGAATTATAACATAATGGGTCAGACCCATAAGTATGAGGGTTAAGTGAGTGAGGGGGTAAAACCCTAGCCACCACTCTATAAATAGAGCATAAGATGCATTATCCCATACACACATGAGCAATCGCTTCTTACTTTCTAAGGCTACTAGCAGAGCTGAGGAGGGTTTCCTAGTTCGGCTGTTGGCGTGGACACCACTAGAGATGTGACTTCTATTGCCTCGTTCATAATCCTAATAAGGTATGACCTTTCGTTTTAATACCTTTTATGCCTTGATTCGTGTTTTCGCAAAATAATTATAACAAGGGAGGGAATCCATTTATTTCCGCTGCACCCTGACCACATGCTTGATTCCCTTCATTAGGTATTAGGATCTATAGAAATAGATCTCGAAGATTACTTGGCTTAAGTCAAAGTACATACATAGACAAAGTGTTAAAACGATTTAACATGCAAGATTCTAAGAAGGGATTCTTGCTTATGTCACATGGTATAAGCCTATCTAAGGCTCAATCTCCTTCCAGTAAAGAAGAGAGAGATCGCATGAGTAAGATTCCTTATGCATCTGCTATAGGGTCTATCATTTATGCCATGTTATGTACTCGACCAGACATATCATATGCTTTGAGCATGACTAGCAGATACCAGTCTGATCCCGGTGAAGGTTACTGGACAGCTGTCAAGAACATCCTTAAGTACTTAAGAAGAACTAAGGATTCATTCTTGATATATGGAGGTGAGGAAGAACTAGTTGTAAAGGGTTACACCGATGCTAGCTTCCAAACTGACAAAGATGATTCAAGATCACAGTCAGGTTATGTGTTTTGTTTAAATGGTGGCGTTGTGAGCTGGAAGAGTTCAAAGCAGGAAACAGTCGCTGATTCTACCAAAGAAGCTGAGTATATTGCGGCCTCAAATGCTGCGAAAGAGGCCGTTTGGATGAGGAAGTTCATTATTGAACTTGGAGTAGTTTCTACCATTGTGGATCCTATAAGTCTTTATTGTGATAACAATGGGGCTATTGCACAAGCCAAGGAACCCAGGTCTCATCAACGATCCAAACATATACTTAGACGTTTCCATCTCATCTGAGAAATCATTGATAGGGGAGATGTGAAGATATGCAAAGTGCATACAGATAACAATGTTGCAGACCCATTAACAAAACCCCTTGTGCAGCAGAAGCATGAAAGGCACACTAGATCATTAGACATTAGAGTTATGTCTGAATGGCTCTAGTGCAAGTGGGAGATTGTTAGTGTATGCACTAGAGACCTATATGTTTTTGAACATCCATCACTTGTATCATATTATTATTTTATAAAGGCATTTAATTTTATTAATTCTTTTAGAATATAATTATTGTCCTTAGAATAGTAATCTTAAGCTTCATAAGAAATCAAGTAGATGACTTGATCGTGAGACCTTATGAAGAACTATTCTTAAAATAGTCCCTAGTCAAGTATCATCTTAGGACAAATATGCATTTAGACTAGTATGTGAGTTCATTGATGATCAAATCTCACGGATCATGGATATGAGATATCATGTGCTCACATAGGTACACATTAAGAGTAATGGTGTACTGGACAGACCAACCTTAAGAACGTTGCATGGATTGTTACATAAGTGTCATGAACGTTTCTTAAATTGATAAGTGTTATATATGAAGTCCTTCGATCTGAAATCACTACGATTCCTACATAAGGAAGTATATGTTTTAATTATCATCAAACGTTACTTGTAACAGGGTAATCATAAAGTTGGCTTTTGGACATATAATAAATTATGTGGTGGGATGTGAGTGACCTAGATGGGATTTGTCCCTCCTATGTAACGGGAGTTATATCTGTAGGCCTCTTGATAAAGTGAGACTGCAAAATGCATGGCCATGCTCAGGAGGATAAACATGAGATGTTTATTTTCTGTACAGTCTACTTGGGGATCAAGAAAACATAAATTGAACTATACAAGGGTGACACAATCCATGCCCTTGTGTTTAATTAGATATTTGGACAAAGGGACAGATCATATAAATTATTATCATAAAATAGGATTTATCAAAGTTATTGATAATCTCAATATTTGGATAGTGATGTATTGTTAGATACCGCTCACTATTTATGATATTAAATATAAAAGGATTTTATTTAATATCATAACCAAATATTAAAAGCCTATTGGGTCACACGCATACAACATGCCACTAGGAAAGGATAATAATTCTAATTTAATTTAATTAGATTTGTAACATGATGGGCCAGGCCCATAAGTGTGAGGGTTAAGTGAGTGAGGGGGTAAAACCTTAGCCACCACTTTATAAATAGAGCATGAGATGCACTACCCTATGGATATAAGCAATCACCTTTTACTCTCTAAGACTACTAGCAGAGTTGAGGAGGGTTTCCTAGTTCGGCTGTTGGCATGGACACCACTAGAGACGTGGCTGCTATTGCCTCGTTCATAATCCTAATAAGGTACGACCTTTCTTTTTAATACCTTTTATGCCTTGATTCGTTTTTTCGCAAAATGATTATAACAAGGGAGGGAATCCATTTATTTCCGCTGCACCCTAACCACATGCTTGATTCCCTTTCACTTGATAATCCTGCTCCCATTGCTCCTACTACACAAGCTTCACCTTCTTCCAAGATGTCAGAAACTCACAAAAAGAAAAAGAAGTAGAAAGCTGCAAAATAAGCTATAGAGAGATCTCAAGAAGGGTCTGAGATCCCTAGAGAAGAGAAGAAAAGAAAATCTCAACCATCCGTCTCAACTGAGACTGAGACGAGAAAGAAAAAGAAGAAGACAAGGTCTGAGCACGTCTCATCTGCTCTCACCCAACCAGAACCACAACCTTTGAACACTGAAGAACCAACTGTAGATGAACCAGCACCTGAAATGGAGGAACCATCATCTCAACCACCCTCACCTCATCTGACTCCACCTCTATCTCATCAACAGATGATAGCTCAACCTGAAGTCTTTCCTAGCACTAAGGATATTGCTGAAACTCTTGTCAGCTTAGAAAAAGAAACCACCACCTCTACTCCTGAGGACATGCAAGAGCACCAGCCTGCTGGTGATGAGACTGAAGAAGTACCCACTACTCAACAAAAGACACCAGCTAGGTATGAGACATCTCACTCCTTTCAGACTTCCCTTCCTACACCTGGCAAATTCTTTGTGGATTCAATTCTGCTTAGTTCTCCTCAACCTAAATATGACCAATCTGCACCTCCACCTGAACCACCTCAAGCTCCAACGTCTGAGCCATCCATTCCCACTCATATCTCAAACTCAATTAACACCTTTCTGAATCAACTCCAAGAAGAACAACAACAGCACCAGCAGGATCTTAACTCCAAAATTGAGCAAAACCAGAAGAAGATCTTCAAAAAGCTAAAGCATTAAAAGAAGAGGCAAGAGGCAATTCTTGATGGGCTTGACACCATCCTTCAAGCAATTCGCACTTCCAATGATTTCAACAAGAAGATGAACCTTCATCTTTCCAATCTGCCTCCTCTTCCTGAGATTCCACAAGTTGTACTGCGTCCACCTGCTTCTGCCTCAGACTCATCCTCTTCTCCTTCATCCTAGCTTAGCTAGTTTTCATTGTTGATAATGGTAAAAGGGGGAGATTTTGGTTAGGTTTTATCACCTGATAAGAGTCTTAGGTAGTTTTAAGTTTTAATTATGCAGCTTTGAGTGTAAGATGTAATAGCATCTTTTCTGCTTAGTGATGAGATGCAGTGGCATCTTTCTCTTGTAAAAATTGATGTTTTGTGATTAATGAATGAAAACATTTCAGTCTGCATTCAATCTCTATATCAATTTTTCTTCATTAATCCTTTTATGATAATCAGTCTTAAACTCAGGAGGAGCTCAGCTCTCAAAAGAATAAGATCATTAAAAAGAAAAAGATTGCACATCTCAGGGGGAGCTGATCTTTAAAAACTCAAAACCTAAAATCTGAATCTCTTCAAAGTCCAAAACTTCATGGTTTGCCATCATAAAAAAAGGGGAGATTGTTAAGACAAACTTACTCCTAAAGTTTTTAATGTGCCAAACCATTAAGTTTAGATGTGTACTGAACTAGATGAGATGCATCTTATCGTTTCAACTAACTGTGTGCTCAAGTATATGACAGAGTTTCTAGACTTTATTTTGCAGTTTTGGATCAAACAAGTGAAGCTCAAAGAACATCTTTGAGAATACAAAAGCATAAGAGTCAGAATCATGAAATGCCATGGGACAAGACTTAGAGTAAGAATAATGAGCAAGGAATAGATTCAAAGTCAGCTTGAGACGCTAGCTCAAGATCAGATGTAGACTCAAGCAAGAAGTCATCTCATGTATAAGAAGCAGATTCAGAAATGGTTTGAACATCACTCACTTTGAAAACAAGTCAGTTGAAAGATGAGACTCAGACATAATTATTAAGCAGATCAGATCCAGTGATATTTATCTTAGAAGAGACTCCAGATCAGCTTGAGACGTAAGCTCAAGATCAGATGCAAGAGTTGAGAACCAAGCTCAGATGCAAAAGATGAAAGCCAGACCCTGCTCAAAAGTTGAGACTCAAGACATGGCACCAGGTCAACATAGGGTCAAGACAGGTACACTGTGCACTGACACAATGACATTAGATCCTGAAAAGCAAGCTCTCCTCTTAACAGAAAATTCCTCTCACTTACAACGGCTAGAATAACGACCATAAACGGCTAGTTACATTTGAAATAAATGCTGAAGTCTATAGTGAAGAGATGTGAGAGACTACACTGAATATTGATCATCCTTAAATCTCATCTACATCTCAAGTCCACATCTCAAGTCTATCATACTGAAGATCTAATCTCAACTTGAGAACAATTGTAGTCTCAACTTATTTTCTCTTCTTAGGTCTCAATCTTTCTACCTGTATAGAAGAAGAGTAACCCTAGCTAAGCTCACTGTCCATCCATACTTTGTATGATTTTAAGCTAGACCCATCTTATCCTACCAATCATTTGTAACCAGTCTCATCTGAGATAGGAGGAAGCCTAGTCTCAGAGTGAGTGTGAGCATCCTGAAGAGGCTGTAAGAATACTTGTGGCTCAACCAAGATAGGAGTGCCTAGGCTTGGTGTGAGAGACGTCCTGAAGAGGCTGTAAGAATACTTGTATTTGGCTGTGATTGTCAAATAGTGGAAATCTCACGTGTTGTGAGGACTGGACGTAGCCCAAGGTGTGGGTGAACCAGGATAAGATCCCTGTGCATCTCTCTTCTCTATCTCTTTACTTTAACATTGCTATTCACTCATCTCAAATCTGTGATTACGTGATCAATTAAATTACTTCAAGCAAAACCATATTTGAGTAACTAAAATATCTTATACTTGATTTTAGATAAAACAATTAGTTAAATTGAAACTGCATCTCATCTAACTCAATTAAGACTCCAAGTCATCAGACTTGAGATCACGTCTCAACTTGGAAATTTAAGTGTCCAAATTTTAGGAACAAAATTTTAAAGTCTCTATTCAACCCCCCTTCTAGAGACATCCAGCCAACTTCAGATAAGATGTTTCATGTTGACTAGTATGTCAACATTTGAAAATATAGACTTGTTTGTTAGCCTTTTGTTCTTGATCATATACAGTTTAGATTGTTTAGTTAGTCATTTATAGGGTTATCTTGCCTTCTATAATAATCTCAGGTGTTGTTTGGATAAGGTGACTTTGGCATTGAATGATGCCAAACAAATCTTAATGCGACCCGTGGCTTGCTTCTTGGACCAACCTTTCTTATTGGTAGTCTTCCTAATGTTAATCGTGTTGAAGATTGGAGTATAAATTAATCTGTCTCACTATCGACTCTTTGAGATTGATGGAAAAGGTGGAGATACCTACAAAACACCCCAATGCGTAAGTTAGTAAAAGGGTTATGCAAGTTTAGAGAGAGATGATATTAAATGATGAAACTCTAGGGGTATGCTACTTATATAAGGGTGTTGAGTATCATATAGGGGTTAAGATCTAGATTGATTTGTATTTAAAGATTGTTTTAAGTGATAAGGATAATGTTGTTATCTAGTGTAATAACTCAAAATAGATTTAATTTAAAGTTAAATATGATTATAATAGGATTTTATTTGAATTTAAAATAACAAGCTATGTTAATTTAAAAAAATGTAAATTATTGAGCTATATTCTAAAATAGGATTTAGTTAAATTTAAAGATAATAAAATGCTTATAACAATAATATTTTGAATTTAAAATAATTTGAAGAATTTTAGGAGTGTAGATGACACCTCCAAAAGAAAACAATGAAAAATAATAATAAGAATAAATAATAGAGAGGGTAGAGAAATCCAGTTTTTTACTCTCTAAATTGAGATATCAAATTTATAATGTAAAAATTAAATAATTAATTAACCAAATTAATTGAAATCAATTTAATTTCCATCATATAAACTAGGGGTGGGCAACGGGAGGGTTCGGGCCCAAAAACCTCATCCTGTTGCAAACCGAGCAATATAATTAATGGCCCATTCCCGACCGTCTAAGGCAACGGGTTGGGTGGGTCTCGGGTTGGCGGGTTACGAGTTGGAACGGGTAGGTTCAAGCGGGTGCGGGCTGCTATTGGGTTAGGTATATTTTTTTCCTTAACAATTTTTAGCAGTTTTTTTATTCAATTTTTCAGAGCCAATTAGAAAAAATGGATCCTTATTATTTGGGCCTTTTAAAATCCAATTTGGCTTAAATGCCAAGCTTTCATTAAAAAAAAAATCTAGATTCCAACTTCAACATTGTAAACAAAAACATAATCCGATGAAAATAACCAAAAATGAAAAAAACCAGAACAATGTAATAGAATCATTTTGATACATACACTTGCAGAAGAAAAAGATACAAGTATTGCAAAAGAAAAAAACCAAAAAAACAAAAAAATACAGCAGCAAGCCAACCACCTTGAACTCCAATACTCCACCATGGTTCAAAGAGTAAGAGAAAGGAGACAGGATGGCGGTTGCAGAGAAGGAACAACGAAGGTCGTGCCTTGCCACTGTGCCTCATCACTGCCACCGCGTCTAGCTACCACCACCGCGACTCGCCTCACCTCACCTCACCTCGCCAAGACCATCACCCCTCACCACTGCCATCGCGTCGTAAAAGGAAGTTCGCGCCACTATGCGTTGTGACGACGCAATGAAGAAGGAAGGACGGTGGGGACGCTGGACTCCGGGATGGTGGGGAGGATGAACGCGAGATGCCGAGACGGTGGAGGCCGAAGAGGATGGAGGGAGGTATGGTGATGGCGGATGGACATCATCAAGTTCTGGGTGGGGAGGCTTGGGTGTTGAGAGAAAAAAATTGAAGTGAGGCTGCAACTGTGAGAAATGAGAGGGTAGGAGAAAGTGATGTTATTTATAGGCAGGGTTAGAAAGGGGCCTCTCTCTGCTGGTATTAATTAGGCCTAGCCCAAATTCAGCGTATATAATTTAGTATATGTCGGTCGTGCCGATTACCGATGTTTTTTTTCCTCACCCGAGTCCGGCCAACCATAACCATTCCAAACCGATTTTTTGTACCCAATGACCCAAAAACCTTATTGAACCCACTCAATTAGTTTTTTTGTTCGGGTAGGGCGTGCCGCAATCAAAATCGGGTTTTTGCCCACCCCTCATATAGATCGCTAATCTTCATAAAAATAAATAAATAAATAGGCTTAATTACACTTTTGGTCCCCCAAGTTTAGTGCTTGGGCGATTTTGGTCCCCCTACTTTTTTTGGCTCGAATTTAGTCCCTTAATTTTTAATTTGTGACAAATGTAATCATCCGTTAACTTTCCATCCAATTACTAACATAGAAATCTGATGTGGAAGCCGATGTGTGACATGGATTATTTAATTAATAATGTGGGCCCATATTTTATAATTATTGATAATATTTTTTTTAAAAACTTTAACAAACAAAGTTCAGTAACAAATTCTCCCCAATTGTGACAATATTTAACTTTGTTTGTTATAGTTTTTTTTAAAAAAATATTATCAATAATTATAAATATATGGGCCTAGATTATTAATTAAATAATTCAGGTCACACACTGGCTGCCACATCATATTAATTTGCTAGTAATTAGATGAAAAGTTAACGGATGACTACATTTGTCACAAATTAAAAATTAAGGGACTAAATTCGAGCAAAAAAGATTAGGGGGACCAAAATCGCCCAAACACTAAACTTGGGGGACAAAAAATGTAATTAAGCCAAATAAATAAATAGTACAAGCATTTTTTTTGGTCAATGTACAAGTGTTGTGGAACTCATAAAACCCTAGTAAATTGGATCTTTCTTCTGGGCTTCTAGATTGATGGACCCATTTCTAGTATACAATTTTTATCTGTAAGAATTGTGTACCAAAAATCTAATTTCAGTTCAAAATTTCAGAAATTTAATTTTTGGCACACAATGTTTAAGAATAAAATTTGTGTATTAAAAATCTAATTTCAATACACAATTATATATGGAAAACTAGATTTTAGAAAGTAAAAAAAGAAAAAAAGAAAGTAAAAAAAATGTTGAGATGGGGAGGAGAGGAAACAAAAAGGAGAAAAAATGAGGGAGAAAAATGGGACGGAAGAGATAGTTTAGGGCCTGTTTGGTTTACATTTTCATTTGCATGTTTCCATTTCCAGTTTTCATTATGTTTCCTATTTTTTGAAATTTTACAAAGGAAAAGCTGGAAATAGCAAATTTTTGTTTCTAGCATTTCCAGTTTTTCCTTTGTAAAATTTCAGAAAACAGGAAACAGAAAATGGAAACAGGAAATAAAAATGCAAACCAAACAGACCCTCAGAAAAACTGAAAAATAAAGTAAAATGGGGTGGTGTGACATATTAAAATGGTGGTGTGAATAGCAATACCCACCATCCATCATCATTCGTTTTTAAGTTTTTTTCACTTCTGAGACTTCAACAATCAAAGCCCTAATCCTATTTGACAAAAAAAAAATCCTATTCTTAAACCCTAACTTTCAGCTATAAAACCCTCGTTTCTACGGAGGCTTTCCATTCGTTACATTTCCTTTCGATAAACCTCGCAAGTAGCAACCTTTTTCGCCGTTCACGTTCCCTTTGCAGGCTCTTGATTATGGCTCCTCCTCGAGGTAGCACAAGAAACTAAACTTTCCAGTTTCAATTAATGATACTTTGTTCTTCACCCCTAGAAAATTTTGATTAAAATTGTACCTGGGATTTGTCAATTTTTCCTCTATTTCCCTATTTTTTTTTTATCATTTTATGATATGGACTTCTGAAGTAGTCCGCTAATTGAAATTTTGGAGTTTGAGTTTGCTGAGAATATTTTAGTTTCTTATATGTGTTAAAATTAAATGGGTATCGATATTTTCGAAGCTGCAGATGCTAATATGCTCAAAGGAGTGATTTTTACTAGCCTTGTAGTTTTTGGAAAATTTTGCTCTAGGTAGAAGAATGTAAGTCACCTAGCAGCGTTTTTGTTGTTAATGGTGTTTGAATATGTGCAGGTCGTGGTGGTGCTGGTGGAGGGTTCAGGGGCAGGGGTGACAGAGGTAGAGGGAGAGGTGGCGGAGGAAGAGGAGGAGATAGAGGAACCCCTTTTAAAACTCGAGGTGGTGGTAGAGGAGGTGGAGGCAGGGGTGGAGGAGGCAGGGGGGGAGGCCGTGGAGGCAGGGGTGGAATGAAGGGAGGGAGCAAGGTTGTGGTTGAGCCTCACAGACATGAAGGTATTTTCATTGCCAAGGGTAAAGAAGATGCCCTTGTTACTAAGAATCTGGTTCCTGGTGAAGCTGTTTACAATGAGAAAAGGGTTACTGTGCAGGTTATTTCTTTCTCATTTTTTAGCAGTGTGATTAAGTGATTTATGCCTAAAATAATTAGTAGTAGGGGAGTTATGTTGTTCATTCAGTTGGTTTTTATATACTTTTTATATCTGTAGCATCTTCTTCTTTGGCTATTTGAATTTCTCGTTTCTGTTCTACACACTGGACTACACATTAATGTTTTCTCTTTTATATATATATGGTAATGGCCTAGATCTTCATACTTGATTATGAAAACAACAATGTCAGGTCAAAGCTGGCAAACCGTTTTTCTATTAATCCATTAAATCAGTGAAATAATTTTTCTATTTGTGTTGAGTCTAATGTAATGTTGGCTATCTCCTGGGTATGATATGACCTACCTTTTTTCCCAGAATTAAATGGTTATTTTTTAGGTATTTTTTTTATTTATATTTCACAACAATTTGGTGACATGTGAATGGTTGCATTCTGCAGAATGAGGATGGTTCCAAAGATGAGTATAGGATTTGGAACCCTTTTCGCTCCAAGTTGGCTGCTGCCATCCTTGGTGGTGTTGACAACATATGGATTGTAAGGAGTTTCATTGTCTTATAACTTGTGCTTTGTCTTGGTAGCATGCTCCAAATATAGTATCTTGACATCTATTTTCTTTTTTTTCTATTTTACTTTTGTCTAATAAAGAAACCTGGAGCCAAAGTCCTTTACCTAGGAGCTGCTTCTGGAACAACTGTTTCTCACGTGTCTGACATTGTTGGTCCAGTAAGTACCAATTGAAATTTGAATAAACTTTACATGTACGGTGTTCATGGCTGATATGAATATCCTTTTTTATATAGACTGGAGTTGTCTATGCAGTAGAATTTTCTCATAGAAGTGGGCGTGATTTGGTCAATATGGCAAAGAAGCGTACTAATGTTATACCCATTATTGAAGATGCTAGACATCCAGCCAAGTACAGGATGTTGGTTGGCATGGTAGATGTGATATTTTCAGATGTTGCTCAGCCTGATCAGGTGTGGTTTAAGTTTCTTACTAATGCATCTCGAGAGCAATAGCTATACATGACACCACTTTGAGGATGGTACCAGCCTCCTGTGTCTTTGATGTACTTAAATCTGTATTGCTATATATTGTTCATTTGATTTTTATTTCATTCCTTCTGGATTTTTTTTGGCTTTCAAAATTCAGGTCAGGTATCTACTCACATCACTTATATATATATATATATATATTTTGGAGCCCCTTGGCCTTTTGCATTTGTTAATCTTAATTGGTGCTTATTCATTGTTCTTCTTGCCATGTTTAAAGTTATTGTTTATGGTCATTATTTTATTGAGGTACTATGTTGTATATAGTTTCACTGTCTTCTTGTGTACTGGTGGCATAATGGCATTTGCAAGCAGCATAGAGCAATTTTTATATATTTACATTGTTTACCTTTTGGTTTTAAAGTATGCTTAATAGCTTACAGTTACATTTAGAGTTTGTCTGTAATGTTTTACTTTTAGTTTCTCAAATTTTGTATTTTACAATCCAGTGTTTTTTTTTACTTAATTTCTATTCCAAGGTATATTTTTCTGGTTTGGTTCACTTGAGTATTTACTATGTTGATATGTTCAATGTGTGATATCTGTGCATATGATGAGTTACTCGGATTCCCCTTCAAGACATCATGGATGATGCAGGCCCGAGTTTCTGATGCACTACTTTCTTTTGGTTTTTCTTTTTCTATTTTATTTATTTTCTTATTTTACCTTTCAAATTCACAATGACAATACTACTGGTGCAACAATTGAGTTGCTTGATAAGTTGGTTTTGTTTGTATTTCCCTATTCGAATACATATATTTTCCTTTGTTATTTTAATCAATGAATGTAACAAGGCTTGTGCACTTTGTTCAATTTGTGTTTGTATCTAAGCATTTGATTTGTGTTTTTTCATTACTTTTTATCTTTGCTAGAGTTTTTTATATACTGCACTAACTAGTAAGTTGAAAGACCATTTAGTCCAAGAATCAGTTTCGGCTTTGTTAATTTTGTGACCATTGCAGGCAAGAATTTTAGGGCTGAATGCTTCATATTATCTCAAAGCAGGGGGTCATTTTGTTATTTCAATCAAGGTTTGTTCTGAAATCCAAGCATTTTTTTCCAAGACTCCTATTGGGATTAATGACTTTTATCACACTACCAAGTTGCAAGTATTATAATATGGGTTTTTAAATTAGATATGCGCTCTCAATATTTTAATTAAGAACATTGTAAATAGATAATTTTTCGCGATTGGTTTGAATTTATTTTTTGGATTCCAGTTATAAATTATCTATCATTTGATTTGCTAAACCATGTTCACTCTATTTTTGTTAGGCTAACTGCATAGACTCCACGGTCCCTGCTGAGTCAGTGTTTGCTAGTGAAGTGAACAAGCTGAAGGCAGATCAATTTAAGCCCTTTGAGCAAGTTACCCTTGAACCATTTGAGCGGGACCATGCTTGTGTGGTTGGTGGATACAGAGTGCCCAAGAAGAAAAAGGATGCTCAGTAGTGTGCCTTTGAGAAGTCATGTAGTAATATGTCATTTCAGCGATTTAAGATTTGGTTGTGTTCATTTTGTCTTCAAGAAGCCTGAGATTATCGAACATACTCCTTTTTGTAGTATTTATTCCTTAGAAGCTTTTGACCAAGAATGTCTGTTGACTCTTTATACCTTTCCCTTATATTTGTTGTCAAAATGTCAATATTTGCCAAGATAGTACTTAGAAATTAATGTCACAGAATTTACACATTGAGATGAAATCAATAGCATTTGATGCGCGTTCTTGTGAATGCATCTCTAAATTGGTTGCAAATGTTGATTCAAATAATCCAACCAATTAGGTTGTGTTAACTAGAGTTATAAGCTTTTATTAAAGCCTAATGTGTTCTAACCCGCCCGAATGTAAGTCTAACCAAGTTTTATAGTAGTGATAATTTTAGATAGAATGTAAATTTTGTTGGTTCAAGTTCAACCATTAAATCCTAACTCTATTTACTATATTGATTATTTATTATTTATGTCAAATATTAAATTTTTTTAATAAAGTAACAATTAAAGGTCTTTTCCATATATTTTAAATATATATATAATCTTAATCTTGATATATTTTAGTAAGAGGAGGGATCAAATTACACCAATGTAAGTTACACCAAGTATTACACCGTTGGATAACTTTTTAAAAGATCATTGTATTAAGTAATCCAGGATTGAAAGTTACTGTCATATAGATCATACATATAAAATTTTAGATTAATCCGAAATTATTTGATATGTCATTGAAATGTCTCAAGATTAACGTTATATATACATTTGAAATATATGAAAAATCCAACAATTTGATTATAAGTTATTAGTGTCGAAATTTTATGAAATTTGACACATAATCTTGATGATGAATATACATAATTCAATGGTTGGATTACTAAAAAACATATTCGATTGGTAGTTATTAGCGGTGTAATACTTGGTGTAATTTACACTGGTGTAATTTGAACCCTCCTCTTATAATAATGTATTAAATAATTTTAAATGGTAAGAATGTGTTTTTAATCCCATTAAAATTAAGAGTTCTGCATTTGGTCCCAGTAATTTTTTTTAATTCAATCCTCCTTCTAATTTTTTTTGTTGTCATGGTCCCCAAAAAAAAGCTTGTGTTGACGTGTCACACACTTTCCTAATCATCTTTGCTAGCTGTTACCCATCCTACGTGGATTAAAACATTTTTGAACATGGAAATCCCCAAAATTTTACACTCAGACTGTTCCAGATCCTCACCTTGCACAATTAGGGCTCACAAAATGAAGAATGGTGCAACCAATGTGAGCTTGGTCGCAACATGGAGGTTCGTGGAGTTGTCTGTGAGGCGTGCAACTGTTTAATAGGGGCGTGCGATGGAGACTGTCGTGATAGGGAGGGAGGTGATGGTCACGCAAATGCGACAACGAGAAAACGAGGTTTGTGCAACAATGGTCACTGGTAGCCAGGGAATAAGGGGGTCATGCTTCACGGTGACAATGATGCACAAAAGCGCTCGCGACTGGTTGGTTGCAACAACTTCCCTCTCTTTTTTCCCACTCTGGTTCTCTGGTTTTTATTTCTGTTTTGTTATTTTTCACACTCTCCTATGATTTTTGGGTGCAGGTGAGATGGGCATGAGGGTGGGTGTTAAGAACAGTGGCGCGCCACGGTGCATCGACAGTACATCGACACCTGTAAAGACATTTTTTATGCTTGAATTTTGTAGTGTCACTTTTATAGGGGAATATGAGTACAAGGCCCTTATCTTATATGGTTAATGAGGAGTTAGTGAGGTATATGGCGTCTCCGAAATAAAAAAGGATTATACAAAATCATTGTGCCTTTAGCTAGGGATGTCAACCGGGGTGGGGTGGGATGTCAACCGGGGTGGGGTGGGATGGGATGGGGTGGGGCGGGTAATGCCTACCTGTATACATACCCGTTAAAATTAACGGGTACTCATGCGAGTAACGGGTATTCACGGATATTTACGGGTACCCATTAATGTTTAAAAATTTAAATTTTATAAAAAAGAGAGGAAATGTTATATAATATATTATAATATCATACTATATAAATAAATAATCTTTATTTATACAGTGGCGCGTTGCACTGACAGTGCATCAACACCTGCAAAGACATTTTATGCTTGAATGTTGTAGTGTACCTTTTATAAGGGAATATGAGTACAAGGCCCGACCTATATCTTATTTGGTTAATGAGGAGTTAGTGAGGTATATGGCGGCTCCGAAATAAAATGACTAAACTATCAATTTGGTTCCTGAAAGATTGGAGGACATTCATTTTAGTCCCTAAAAGAAGGAAATTGTCAATTTAGTCCCTAAATGTACTTTCCATTTTTCAATTTAGTCCCTCTATTACAATCCGTCAGTTAACCTTAACGGAGACTCTGACGTGGCACATTAAGTGCCACGTGTACATAATGATGTGTCAATAAAATTATTCATTTTAGTCCCTCATTAATAAAATAATTCATTTTAGTCTCTCATGATTAAATTAGTTCATTTTAGTCCCTCATTAATGTTAATGATTTCATTTTCATCCCTCCTGCTACATTTGTCTTTTCCTTGAGAACCACACAATGCATGGCTTTGTTCAGCATCTAGAAAACTTCTTTGACTAGACCATGCAAATTTTGCAGCCCCTGAATTCAATTTAATTGGCGTCTTTGACCTGCGGTTCTCCCAACTGAGTGGGTAGCCAATCAGTTCAAAGCATTTTGCCTTCTCATGCCCCATCTTTCTGCAATGATCACACTTGATCTTTGGCTCATCTTTTGTTCTATGCCTACTCGCATTTTTCACATGAAAAGCTGCTCCTATATCCACCTTTACTTCCATGCTTCTGTCTATCAATATCCGTGACTCTTCTCTCTTCTCTCAGAATATGATTAAACACCCTTTTGAGTGAAGGAAGCAGATCAATATTCAGAATGGTGCCTTTGATTTGTGCAAATCTATCAGCATTCAAGCCTCCAAGGAAAAGGTGTACATGATGCTCTTCATCCCTTTTTGTGATCTCCTTTGAAGCCCCACACGTACATTGCAACAATGGCTACATTTCTCCTAGCTCATCAGTGAGGCTTTTGAACTTGTTGTAGTACTCTGTGACTGATATGTTCGGCTCTTGTTGAATCAAATTCAACGCACGCCATAACTGATGCATTCGAGGTGCATTCATTTGGGCAAATCTCTCCTTCAAATCAATCCACACGTCCCTGGTTGTGGTTGCGTGTGAAATGCTACCATGTAAGGTTGCATCTGTTGAATTTATGATCCAAGCAATCACCATGGAGTCTGTCCTCTCCCATGCATGATACTCCGGTGATGTGGTCAATGGTTTTTTTTATCGTTCTGTCTACGAAGCCAAGCTTCATCTTCGCACGTAGGGCGGTCTTCATCGATCTTTCCCAATTGCGGTAATTGTCTCCCTTGAGTGGCACGACCACCAAAGGTGTACCTGGATTGTCTGGCGGACTGAGGTAACAGGTTAAGGATGCTGTAATTTTCTTTCCCATCTCATTGTCAGGCCCCTGATCTTTTCGCTCTGATGCCATAATAAAAGAAAGGAGTACAAAGTATATTGAAGAGCTGTTGTATTTCACAAAATCAGTGCGATATACAAAGAGGACACAATACATATATATAGTTGTGCAAAATAAACAGAAAGTCAGAATATAAAATCCTAATCTTCTAACAATAGTAAGATAAAATCCTAATCTTCTAATAACAAATTATATCTAGAATAATTAGGATAATCTCATATTTGATATAATTTGATATATCAAATCTGCAATTTCCTCTTTACTGCTCATGGACAGAGTGCAATATGCTTTGTAGCTCATTACCATATAGCCTATTAAAGTGGTGGGATAAACCCTTGTGTTTCATCATTTGGTGCAGATGTGTTTGATGATATATGCTGTTGATGTTAAGAAGGAACAATAGAGTTCTTTTTTTAATGGTTTTATTTCTCAAATAACCTTAATGCTATTAATATGAGTTAGGGATTGGGCCTTTCCAATAGCGGTCATGGCAATTGTGGTGAATTTAAATACTTGCAATGTTTGAATACATCAAAGTAGAATCCTAAATCAATTTTGTCCATGCATTTGAAACTATTAATAATTTTGAGTCATTTTATAAAATAAATAAAAATAATTATGAATGTTTGACATTTTTTTTATCTAAGCAAGGGAAAAAACATGCACTTGCTCATGTTTCTTAGTTGTGAAATCCATCACTTAGAAAAACATGCCAAACAGCTGCTTCGGGCGATCTATAGTTTCGGGTACAAGAGATCCTTTGTGATAAGTTATGTATCATTTGCCACTTCCTAGCACTACATGTTGAACGGCCAAGGATTCAAACTTAATGATACACATAGCCACATCCAGCATAATCTTGATTTGGGCCTTCAGTGGCATTAATTCACAAAATTAAAAGAGCTAAACTATTAAGAAGATGTAGCTAAATAATTATATATATATGTTTCCAAAATTCACCATATCTTGCACCAAACACTAAAATTAATTTCCATCCGAGCTATACTTCCCTATTAAATCAAACAAACTTATTATCCTTCAATTAATATCACCTTTGCTAGAGATTTTGCAAAGTATTGCAAAAAATATATATATGTCTATACTATAAGTGTATATGCATACAAAAACAAAGTCAAATTAAGAATATAAAGCTTGTATATTTGAGATTATGCATGCTATCACTACACAACAGCCAAGCATTTCAACTCCAATTACAATATTCTTCTGAAATGAAGCAAAATATAAATTAGAAACTTCTTGAAACTAATAATGCCAATTTATATCGTAATCTGAAAACTTTAATGCAAGCGATATATTAATGTATATGAATTTTGGATGCTTTCCCTCTACTCCATTCATTTTTCTCTTGATTAATTTGTTTCTCTAGATATATATGGTTTGGAATATTTCCTTTTTTCGCTTCAAATATATCACATTTACTTCGAGATTTAAAAAAATAACTAATGAAATATCTTTTTATTCTAAACACTACAAGAATACGAGTTTTTAGACGTGAATGGTATCGACGACAGACATCTAAATATCTTTTCATTTCAACAACATATAATAATAATAGAATTTAATTGATATACACTATTAGTGTAAAGAAATTTTACACAAACATCCAATGATGTGCCGTCACGTCATTTAATGAATATGACACCTCATATATTATTAAATTCAATAAATGATGTGGTAGCTAATAATAATAATAATAGGATTTAATTGATATACACTATCAGTGTAAAGAAATTTTATACAGATATCCAATGATGTGTCGCCACGTCATTTAATGAATATGACACCTCATATATTATTAAATTCAATAAATAATGTGGCAGCATATCATTGGATGTCTCTGTAAAATTTCTTTACATTGAAAGTGTATATGTATTAAACTCATAATAATAATAATAATAATAATAATAATAATAATAATAATAATGCAATGATAACAAAATTCATAACCATGTTATAAATATAATTTTTTTAATTATCGAATTTAATTATTTAACACTTCTCATATTCTTCTACTACTGTATATTATTGCAATTTTATATTCAAATTTATCTCACAATATTAATTGTTATTATTATACCACAAATAAAAATCTCATTTTCTAATTTAATAAAATTAGATAGCTTTTTTACCCCGCGCAACACGCGGGTTTACTTTTAACCTACTAGGAATCATTTTGGATGTTGTTGGAGCTCCATATTCGCATGCGATTAGCTGTTTGCTCCACCTGCAATCACATCACATTCCTCATAAAATTACACTAGACATTATTGAAAAAAAAAAGAAGAGGAAAATGTAAATTCTAGTTTCAAAAATTTTCAACAAGTAGACTTGTCCTGTCTGCCCTGTCTTGCTATCTAAGTTCTAAATTTAATGTCTTAAATAGGTAGGATATATAATTAGCATAAAAATAAATCATTGCTTAGATATATAATTAGCTCACAAATAGCTGTTTATTGAAGAGATCCTACTTGATTACCTCTTTAGTCCAGTCGGTCTTCCACATCATAACTATGAGGACTAAAATCTGAAGAACATTGCCGCACATTGTGCCTCCCCAGAGACCCTAAACCATTTAGAACTTATTAGATGTAAATTAGCAAATAAGTATGGGATTCACCGTACAAATGTACATGAATCATTACTCATAAATTATAAAATAAGAGTATGTTTGGTAAGTCATTTCAGTTAACTGAAAGCTGAAATTAGTAGTTGAAATCATTTCAGCGGTGTTTTGAAAGGTGACTTTTTTGGATGGCTACTAGCTTTTCTTGAAAAGGTATTTGAGGTAGTTTTTTTTAAAAAAGCTCCAATTTTCAGCTACTAGCTGAAAATTAATTACAAATTTATCCTTCAACCACTCTCACTTATCATTGTTTAATAATTAATGATATCTTTATATGTCATTTTGCCATTTTTAGTTAGTTTTAATCAAACACAATCAATCAATTTAGCTAATTTTTCAGCTAATTTTACCAAGCTCACTCAAAATATTATAAATACAAACCGCCTTTGTTGATGCATAAAAGAAACATTTCCCATAGCATAAAGATTCTAACCTTGACACCTAAATGTTGCTTGAAACCAAGGAAAATTCCAATAGGGAGTCCAACAAAGTAATAACACGCCAAGTTTATGTAACCAATCATAGCTTGCCATCCACTTCCAATGGCCACACCTATACAATTGTTCTCAAAGGAAAATGTTATTAAGATAGCAGTAATGATGGTATTTGTAGAAGAACACTCTTGATATTAAGATTTAAGACTATGTTACTGAATAAACTCTTCAAGTTGCCAAAGCAAAGAGTCACCTGATATCACGTGTGAAGCACTATTAAGAACCATGCTTAGACCAAGAAGGTATACTAAATCTGCAACAGCATGTATCATATCCTCACTGTTGGTAAAGATGATGGCAAAGTCTTCTTTGCTCAAGAAAGTAACACTCATGACAATAATGCCAATGAGTAGAGACTGGAACATTGTCACTAAGAAAGAGTATTTGGCTGCTCTTGGATGGGACATGCCAAGTGTATTAGAGACACGAACACTTGAAAAACATAGAATCAAGAATCAGTAATTTCCTTTGTACTAGTAAATAATAGTCTATATATTGGCATAATATTACAACCAAATTTCAAGTCCCCTGAGAAAGTCAATTCCAAGAATTTCATTTTAGTAGAACTGCTGCTGTCATATGTTTAGTTTAGTTTAGTTTATAGTCACTCACCTTATGGCTGTACTGATTCCAAGGAGCAGCGTGAGGTGCCAAGCCACAACATTGAGGCTAAGAAAGGAAACGAGTTTCAAAGTATCATTGGTATATGTAAAGTAATATTAAAAAAAATTGGAGATTATAACTAGGGGTGAAAATAGGTCACGTTACTCTTAGGTCTAGTCTATTTAAGGCGTAATTTGACTTGATTTGTTTAATAAAAAAAGGTCAAGCCTAGTAAGGTTTAGGCTTTTTGAAAAATCTATTAGACTTGACAGACTAGCTTATTTATAAATAATATTATTTTTCATAAACATATAAATATATTATATATAATAAATTGTATAATAATATACAACTTTTTATTTTTCTCGTTGGTCTATTTAAAGATAGGCTTGCTGACATATTTAATGGTATAAGTCAGTGACATATTTACATTCTTAAAAAGCAAGCCTATTAGTTTGTAAACGCACTAACCTATTTAGAGATAGATTTATTGGTCTATTTAAAGGTCATAATATGAAATAGACTCTTAAACAGGTTATTAGGCCTTACCAGACTTTGAAACGACTCATACCATACCTAAAGAAATGGCTTAGGACAAGTAACGGACTAGATTTAGGCCATAAAATTATAATGCAGGCTAAACTTGGGCCTTGCAAAATCTAGTTTGTCTCGACCTACTTCCACCCCTAATTCTAACCCATCTAAACAGCTGCAAATGAGTGAAGTTGGCTATCTTACCAAATAGAATAGGAACCAACAGCAATCACAGGATTGTCTAGTTGACCAACAAGGAGCATAATGCAAGTAGCATACCAGTGTTCTAAGCAATTCATTAGTGATGATGCAAGACTTAGCTTAGTAAAGGCCCACAAGTCCCTAAATGCCATCCAAGATAGCCCTGTCCATCCTTCCTTGCACCAACCAATGACATAGATAACCATAGCCACAGCCAATCCCCACCCTGTGATATTATTTGCCATGGCTAAGCCAGTTGTACCCCAACCAAATTCATAGATGAAGATGTAAAGCAGAACATTATGTATGAGCAAAGCCACAAATGATATGAACATAATAACTATAACCTTGCTCTGGGCCTGAAGAAATCTCTGGATGGGAAAATTGAAAGCAAAGGAAAACATGTAGGGAATCATTTGAATAGAATATTTGCCAGCAAGATCAGCTATTTCTTTTCTTGGCCAGAAACTTTAAGATTGGTGTGGCATATACATAAATAGGCAAGAGGATTATACAAGTGGCAACAAGTACAATCCATGACCTTTGAACATAAATCCCAGCATATTGAAATTGCCCTGCACCAAAAGCTTGGCCACAAAGTGTTGCCAGTGCAGATGACATACCATACTGCAATTTTGCAAGTGAAAATTAACTAAGATAATATTAATAATAATGATAATAAAAAAAAAGCACCAATTCACATGTGGGAAAATAAAAAATCAAATCATACTTTCCTGTTTCTTGCCAGTGTTAATTGTTCTTTGGGAATAGAGGCAGTGAAATTAGTTATTATGGTAACTTCTTTATTCTGTGTTATCAAAAGAAATTAAAGACCAAGTTCTGGATGAATTAGAGAGGTGAGGAAGGTGCTAACCAGCAAGAAAAAATAGATGGAACTGATGACACTAGTGTAAACAGAGATAGAAGATAGCTCAATGTCTCCAAGATGACCAGCATATATGGAAGTTGAGGAATTTGTAAAGCACTGAAACAGTGAGTTCAGTGCTGTTGGTAATGCTATCCTCCATATCTTCATTGTCTCAGTCCAGAAAACATATTTGACATCTTTGAAGCTTTTCACTGGCAAGTAGTCATCTTCTGAAGCAAACTTCTTGATCAACAATGGTGTTTCCATCCTTGGAGCTAGCTCTTCCCAAATATACACAGATAACAACACTGAGTTTCCTCAGACAGATTTTTGTTATAAACTTCCAATTTCCAATCACATACATGGTACAGTGTCTCCATTATGATTTGTTAGACTTTGTCTTCAGTGAAATGTAAATATCTTTCTTTCTTTTCTTTGCTTTTCAGCTTTTGGTTGCACCAAAAATCATTACGACAGAAGTGGGAAAATGTAATTAGTTTGGTCCACTTAATATATGGAAACGTGAATTGGATGGGAAATTATTATGAGGAATATTTGTATTAGAAAATTATATGAGATGAAATAGTGATTGATGTATCTATGGGAAAGGGAATCACACATTTAAAGAGTTGTACTCTTTCAACCTCTCCTTTTGCTTGTATAAAAAGTTAATCCTCATGTATATGATCATCCATGAACAGTAGACACTTGTCCATAATCGAAGTAAAGTTAATGTTATTTTAGTAATTTCGTTTAAAAGAGATTCTTCAAGAAATTTTTTTTTTTGTTTTTGGTAATAGATTCTTCAAGATTTGATTCCCCTGCGAGACGCGAATCGATGCGCCAGCCAAGCATTGTTCTTCATACTATTTCTTTTAATTATTTTATAATTAAAAACTTTTATAAAAATATAAAATTATAATTATTTAATAATATATTTACATAAAAACAAAAATAAAATTTATATAATAAATTTATATAAATATATCATTTATATTTATTAACTATATTTTTTTTGTTAACCTTAACTATTTAAATAATTAGTTTTACCAAACCAATGCGTCTAAGACACATAACGTATTAGTTCATTTTACCAAAGATAGCCAAGTTGTGATCGGTTGTCTACTTCCTTTTGTTCCCTTATTATTCTGATTACTTTTAGCTTATTCTTTATTAATTTGTGGTTATAAAAGCTAATTAATTGAGCTTGTTATTCCGCAACTTTCCAAGGCGAGCTGAGTTGTGACAGCTTATTCGCCTAGAAAGTTAATTTAAAGGTAAATATATATTTTAATTCCTGAAATTTCACCCGAATTTGGTTTAGTTTTAAATTTAAAATCGTTGGTTTGAGTCCCTTATATTATAAAATCATATAACTTTAGTCACCTCTTTTAACACCGTTAACTTTAACGTTGACGTGACAACGAATTTCTGTGTCAGCTTATCCAATTAGTTTTACTGAACATGATGTGACATTGAAAAACACCTCAGTTCATCCGGTCATATTTCATTTAGGGTTTTATTAAATTAAAATAGAATCACTCACATGTGTTATTCAATAAAACCCCAAATGAAATCTGACTGGATGAGCTGAGATGTTATTCAATTACTATATCATGTTCATTAAAATTGACTGGACAAGCAGACACGAGAATCTGTTTACCATGTCAATGTCAAAGTTAACAGTGTTGAGGGGAAAGACTAAAATTAAGTGATTTGGGACATGAGAGACCCAACCAACGATTTTAAAGTTTAATTAGGGACTTAAACCAGATTTGGGTCAAATTTCATGAATTAAAAACATATTTAACCCTTAATTTAAAGTATTTAATAACCTATAATTAATGTTTTCTAAAGTATTACATGATTTCATTTTTAATTAGATACGTAGAATTGCAAGTCAAACTTAGAAATGCAAAGAAAACACAAGAAAGGGGGTTGAATTATATTTCTCAACTTAATTTAAAGTTGGGGCTTAAAGACACACCTGATAAATAGTTATTTTTTAGGTCCCGTTTGGGGTGATTGCGAGTTTTCAGTTTTTATTTTAAAAAAAATTCAATCAAGTTTTTACAACTCAAAACTAAAAACTAACATTTTTTTGTTGTTTTCAAAATGAACATTTTCAAAATCATAAAAAGAGGTTTTTATTTTTAGTTTTTGAGTTGTAAAAATTTTGGTTGAAATATTTAAAAAACTGAAAACTGCAAACATCCTAAATGGACTTTTAAGACAGGTCACTTGTCTGAAGTTTCAAACAAGTCGTCTTTTCACAAGCAATTTTAATAAATTGATTTTCACAACAAATTTAGATTTCACACTTAATCCTCTATTAGACTAAATAAGTTAAATTCATACAATGATAAAGTAAAAGGTAAAGGTTGAGAAGGTGGCACAGGTGTTTACACTAGTTCACTCACAACCGCACTGAGCTACGTCTAGTCTCGACTAATCAACAAGATTTTCACTAACTTGATCAAGTTACAAATATTCTTTTTTTCTTAAAGCCTCTTTAGGATCACTTACAAATGAGTTTTAATTTTACACCTAATCTTTCCGGACTCTAAATCTCTCAAAGTGTTTAAAAGAGAAATACTTTCTCTAAGAAAAAAATCTTCTAAGATAAAAGTCAGTAGGGGTGGCAAAGTGGGCCAGTCCGCCCCGCCCCGCCAGAAAAAACGGGCCAGGATGTACAACCCACCCCGTTTTAAGGCGGGATGGCGGGCCGCCCCGCCTGGCCCACCCATAAAAATTATAAAAAAATAAAAAAATTTAAAATAAATATAATACATAATAAATTTAAATTTTAATAAAATTTAAAAAATTTATTTATACCTTTTTGTCTTTACATAACATTTTTCCTTAATATTTATAAAATTATTATAATTAAATACTAAATATAAATAAAAAAGAGTTAAAAAATTAATAAATTTGGCGGGCTAACCCTACGGGCCAACCCGGCGGGCTGGCCCGCCCCGACCCACCTATTGACATGTCGGGTTGGCGGGTTGGGCGGGGCGGGCTGAGTGGGTTGGTGGGCCGGGGGACCTAACCCACCCCGCCAATTTTGGCGGGTTAGGCGGGCTGGCCCGCCAGGCCCAACCCACTTTGCCATCCCTAAAACTCAGCGATACATTAAGTGTAATTGTACTTGATACATGATTTGAAAATTTTGTACGAGGTAAAGGAATGAACGACACAAAAACAGAGCAATGACACAGTCAATAAGTTTCTCGTTGTTCTTAAATGTTGTTCCATCTACTATTTATAGTGTTTGAAGCCCTTCTATGAAATATAATTGTTCTAAAACACATTTAATGCACGAGAGCCATTGAGTAGCTTTCTGCACCGAATGTATGAGGATCAATGTTTGCACAATGTTTTTTGCAAAGGACTTTGTACTTTTTTTTCCTGACATTCTCTCTTTTATATTTTTACTTTTTGTTACAACACGTAAAAAAAGTTTTTGTCTTGCATTACATTACTTGTTTAAGATGTGCTTCTTTATGTTTTATGTCAGGTTAACTTGATTAAATATGATTTCTTTGAAATTGAAGTCTTTTGGACACGTTCACTTCATAAGCTTTCTGAGGTTGATCTTTCAGATAAGTTTGAAAAGCCTTTCGAAGGCTTGAGAATTCATCCGAAGAGTCCTGCACTTAGGAAAATTTTCGGGGTTTATTGTTATCATAAAAACTTATATGGAGAGTCTTAAGGCTTAAAACCTCGAGACTCATGAAAATTATATATTTTCATAAACATTACCTTTGATTTTTGTTAAATATTTTGGGTTCTTGAAAATGTAGAAAAAATTTGTTTTGGTCTTTCATTTATTTTTTCTTTGGTTTTGGTCATCTATTTTTAAAACCTTATGTTTTTAGTCCTTGCTATTAATATTGTTATACTAAGTGATGACATAACAATATTTCTTACAAATTTTCCTTTCGATTTTCCTGTGGATTTCAAAATTCAAAGGAAGTTTCTTATAAATTTCAAAATGTGTAAGAAATTTCCTATAAAGTTTTCTAGAACAAAGTAAAGAAATTTCCTAACAACAATTTTATAAATTGGTGATTTGTTGAAAGTTTTATGCAAATAATTTTTTTAGAGAAAAATTCACAAATATATTATTTTACAAATTTGGATGTAGAATATCTTTTTTAGAGTAGATGGATTAATGGAGGGAGTTTAAACTTTTTTTTTAAATATAGGGAGTTTAAACTTAAAACTTAGTTAAAATGTTAAAATGAGGTTGAACAATCATGTAATAGGTGAAAAGGTTGAACAATCAAGTAGTAGGTGAAAAGGTGAAAAGTTTTTTTTTTGGTCAGAAATAGGTGAAAAGGTTAAACCCAACTTGAATAACTCATCAGTTTGGGTTGAGTTAACAAGTGGGTTGTCTTCATCCCTGCTCTCTTTCTCCTATCATGGAAACTTGAATTTAACAGTGGGCATAAGACAAAATCTAGCATATAAAAGGAAAGAAAAATCTTAGTTGGAACAAGACTTTTAATTTAGGCAAGATATTTTAGTCAAATTAGGGGATAAAATTTTGGAATTGATCGTGGCCGAGGTATGCACAAGGGATCCGGGGTAAGGGTCTAGGATAGAGACGGAGGTAGGAAGCGAATATAAGGGCTTGTGTGATATCTCAAGTGGCGGAGCACAGTGGGGGTACCTGCAAAAGATACTCCGACGCCCAAGTCAGTGAAGGTTTGAGGTGGTAATAATATTATAGAGATTACCTTCTTCCACTTAACGCATTGTTTGGTGAAGGAGAAATTAGGGAGAGGGAAGAGAAATAGAGGGAAGAGAAATGGTTTATTAGTTTGGTAGAGTAGAAAAGTGTGAAGATAGAATTTGACAGATAGTGGGTCCCGCAAACCATAAACCCTAAACCCTAAACCCTAAAATTTTCTTCGCTGGTCTACAGAGAAATAGGAAAGGTGGAAGAGAAATGTTGTTGTGACTGTGTGCATTGAAGAGAGAAAATGCTTACGAATTATTTGTGCGATGCATATTTGCCTTTTTTCCATGATTTGGTCATTTTCTGGACAATTTCCAGCCGTGGATATGTGTTACCCATTGGTTTTTAAAGGGCAATTTAGTATTTATATTTTATAATTTAATTTATCTCTTTTCTATTTTTCTTATACCAAATAAAAATATCATTTCTCTCCACCCTATTTCATCTCCATTTCTTTTTTACCAAATAACCCAATTTCTTTTATATTTCTCACCTATTTCTCACCACATCATTTCTCTCTTTCCTATTTCTCTCTACTCTATTTCTCTCTATCTTACCAAACAAAGGCTAAGGGTTTCCCTATATATATATATATATATATATATGAGCTATCCTGATTACTGTAGCTGGTGTAGGTTTGTAGCTAAGGGGCGTAGGAGATGATTATGCTTGTCACATCAAGCCGCAATACCTTGTAATAGCCACCTAATCTGGTCGCTTGTGTCAGTTACCATGCCACCTATATCAATATAGTTTGGGGTGTATTAAATGTGATGGGATCTGGCAGGTAGCCTAGTTGCGGTACTTCGGGTAGTAGGTGAAGGGAATCAAGCATATGGTCAGGGTGCAACGGAACAATTGGATTCCCCCTTGTTATGATCGTTAATGTGAAAAGAAGAATTAAGGCATAAAAGAAAAGAAACAATTGGATATACCTTTTGAAAATTGTGAATGAGGCAGTTGCAGTCGCGTCTCTAGAGGTCCATTATGTTATCATTCTAATCTGATTAGAATTACTAACATTCCTAGTGGGCATGTTGTATGCGTGTGACCCAATAGGTTCTCTTAATATCTGGTTATGATATTAAAATAAAACCTTTTATATTTAGTATCATAAATAGCGAGTGGTATCTAGCAATACATAACTAATACCCAAATATTGAGAATGTCAACAATTTGACGTATCCTATTTTATGATAATATTTTATATGAATTGTCCCTTTGTCCTAATATCTAATTGAACACAAGGGCATGAAATGTATCATCCTTGTACAGTTCAATTTATGTTTTCTTGATGCCTAAGAAGACTATACAGAAAATAAACATTTCATGTTTACTATCCTGAGCATGGCCATGCATTTTGTAGTATAACTTTCAAGAGACCTACAAATATAACTCCTGTTACATAAGAGAGACAAATCCCATCTAGGTCATTCACATTCCACCATATGATTTATTATATGTCCAAAAACCAACTTTATAATCACCTTGTTAAAGGTGAGGTTTGATGATATTAAAACATATAATTCCTTATGTAGGAATCGTAGTGATTTCAGGTCAAAGGACTTCATATAGTATTATCAATTTAAGAAACGTTCATGAAACTTATGTAACAAACCATGCAACGTTCTTATAGAGGGTCAATCCAGTACATCATTACTCTTAATATGTAATTATGTGAGCACTTGATATCTCATATCCATGATCCGTGAGATGTGATCATCAATGAACTCACATACTAGTCTTAATGCATCTATTTGTCCTAAGGTGATGGTAGACTAGGGACTATTTTAAGAATAGTTCTTCATAAGATCTAACGATCAAGTCGTCTACTTGATTTCTTATGAAGTTTAAGTTTACTATTCTAAGGACATTTATTATATTCTATCGAAAGAATTAATAAAAGTGAATTTCCTTTATAAGAATAATATGATACAAGTGATGAATGTTAAAAAATATTTAAGTCTCTAGTACATACACTAACAATAGGTTTGAGGGTATCCTTCCGGCCGGGGTGTGCATGACCGCGATCATCAAGTCGTTGTGGTCCTTCTCGGTTGTATCATGTCACCGACAGGCTTAGTAGTCGAATCCAGGCCTGACCGAGCGTGTCTCGGTTATGTCTGAAACACTTGCGCCCAACTTGGTAGTTAAGGGTTCTAAGCTGCCAAGGTGGTCTTAGTTGATGTCCGCACTTATTTGACTAGGTTTAGTGGTTGAGTTTCGGCCTAGCCAAGCGTGTCTCGGTTCAATCCGGGACAATTGCCCCCAAACTCGGTAGCTAAGGGACCTATGCTGTCGGGGTGGTACTACCCTAAATTTGGGGTGAATGCTCGAGTGGCTTTGGTCGGTCTTTTGGGTTTGTCCTCAATCTCCCAGAAATCTCTTCTGTCGTCTCATATGATAAACGTCTTGTCGTTTCATCTCCCTCTACTTACAATTGCAATTGTTAGTGGGATATGTACCGTTACGTGGTTAGTGAGCCTCCTAGATATGCAGGTTCATCAATGCGAATCATTATTGAGACCGTGCGCATGTCCCCCCTAAATTCGAATTTTAGTTTGCTTAATTCTAAGATGAATCTACTGTTTGCTTAATTCAATAGGTTAGGGATTAGAATTCTTACACAAGTTTACTTAATCCTTGTATGAGATAATTGATGAATTGATTGATGCTTAATTGGTTAATTCGAATTTGTGAAGGAATTGATAATTTTCTGTAAACCAATGAAAGATATTATGTGAATGACCTTGAGAATTAATCCATTATCTTTCATATTTTCTGAATTTCAAATTTTAGTTTTGTGTTTTTGAATTCTAAGAAAAACAACCAAACAAAACCCCTTGCTGCTGTTGAATCAACAATTCTTGTGAGTAAATTCGGATTTGCTATTGAATTCCTTCAGAGACAACTTTGGTTAATTTTCCATCAACTACATTTTCTAAATATTATATTTGATTGAGTACGACCTCGATCAAATTTGGCGCCGTTGCCGGGGAATTCAATTCATTTTCGGATTCACTCACATAGTGTTGTGAATTCTATTTCTTGTAAATACTGGTATTTTCTTTGTTAGAAATTGTGTTGTGTTTTATTTTTGTGTAATGTTAGGTAATTGAGTCATGTCATATGTTTTGTGTTCTATGTGTAGTTAGACAAATCCAATATAGGAAACCTTTTAGGTAATTCTGTTTGTGAAATAGGAAGTAGAGAGTGTAGAGTGAGTTTATGAATTTCTGAGTTTGTGTTCATTTTATTTTGTAATTCGAATCTGTATTGTGTTTCTGAGTTTAAAATCATTTTTTTCATATTGTTTTTTTTGTTCAACTAACATTCAGTTTGTGCATATTCGAGAAAGGTTCCACAATTCAGTTCTTTGGTACGAATTATGTTACCAGTTGTGCTGCTAAAACTGAGTTTATGAGCCTTGATCTGTACTTTGTGTTTGAGTCTTTGTAAGTAGTGTGTTTAGTCATATATTAGTGTTATAACATCATTGTAATTGAATTAAAATTGTTTTGGTAAGATTGGATTGAATTGCATATGCTGAGATTACTTGCTAACAATTTTGTTGAATTTTTCTGCTATTGACTTTTACAATTGAATATGACTTTTTGGTTAGCATAGTTGTAGGTGGAATTTTTGCACCAATTTTTGCATCCACACTTCTTTTATTTAATTATGAATTTTTGATACCCTGGATGCACTTAGATAGGTCCAGATTGTGAGATTACACTTTGTACTAGCTTATTTTGAGCTGTTGACTTCAATTGATCATAACTTGAGCTAGGAAAGTCAGAATTGGACATATTTTTTATGCTTTCGGGGTAGAAGAAGCTACTTAGGACGCCTATACCCGATACACCATGAGGGTTGTAACGTCCTAATTCCTAATTTCAGAAATAATGCCTGTTGGGAGCAACATTCCCAAACTTTTGAAATTATTTCGCGCATTATCAATATCGATAAACAACACATCACAACGCCTAGGTAATCCAATCGTTACTTAAGCATAAATTAACCAAACACAACTCAATGAATTACATTTAAAATGCCACTCAGTGGCTTAACTACAACGTTAGAAATTCTCATCCTATCCACTAACTACAATTCGAAAATGTGATTACATTGACAAGACCACAAATAGCGCATCCAAATGATCCCTCAACTATGTGATTACATTGACAAGACCACAAATAGCGCATCCAAATGATCCCTCAACTCTCCAATCCAGTATTCGGGAAGCAACCTGCACATCTAAATATATTTCCCACGACGTGGGGTAAGACTAGCGTCCTAGTGAGTATGACAACATGTAATGTAGGGAAACAAGCAAATGATATGCAACAAGTATAGCATAACTCAATCAGATCATAAGACATTCACAATGACAATCATGCAATGTTATCCATGAAGTGTTTTACCCAACACCTGAGGGGTCTTTCCACTTTACATGAGGCTAGACTGAGCTCAGACTAACAGGAACCGTCGTTCCTGAAGGCCATAAAGACCTTACCCTTAACTGTGATAGATTCAAACATTAAATTCCTCTTTCAAACATGATGTCCAAGGACCCAAAGATTATCTTTAATATGAAGTCCATGGACCCAAAGGGTATCTTTAAACATGAAGTCCAATGATAGCCGGATAGGTGTAGGATCTAGAATTGAGCAAAACCAACCGATTAGAATCAAAATATAGTGAATAAATTGCGAAATAAGGTGCAGGGCAGCAGCTTATTTTGCGAAAGAAAGTGATAGAAAATGAGAGAAAATGAAAGAAAAAGTGGAGAGGAAGAAATGGGAAGGACGCCACTGAAGCAAGAATCCACTTGCACCAGATAAGTCCAATGCCAGACGCCACTAATTCAGGAGAATTAGATAAGTCTCAGTATGGTTTGAGCAACAACCACCAAGCCTCACTCAACTCACAAAGGGAGGAGAAAATTTGGCATAATGCCTTTACTTCAAAATTCAATGTGTCCAAATACAAGAGAGAGACCCCTTTATAGGAGAGGGGGAGTGAGGGGGCGGCCACTTACATGAGGGAAGGGGGAGAAAAATAAAAGATGAGTGAAATCCCATCCTAAGTGGGATTTGAACCCATGTCCCTAATGGCTTATGGCTAAGCTAAGCCTTAAGCCAATAAATCCAAAAATAGCGCCCCTTTTAACAAGGAAAAGAAAGATGAGGTAATTTTCTATCTAGGTGGGATTAGATCCCATGACCTCCTAAACCTTGTAGCAAGGTATCCTACTAACCAATAAAACCCATACAATTAGCACCCATGTGGAATGAAATAAAAAGGAAATACAAAATAAAAAGATAAAAAAGAGATCCTAATTAAGGATGGTCCATAGGACAAGGGTCCTATCCAGGGTCAAGGTGTCCTTCTGTAGGGTAGTGACCTTTTTTTGTAGGGTAGTGTCCCTTTATTTGTAGGACACTAATTTCTCCAACTCTTCCTTGCTTGAAGTTGGTGCATATCCTCCAATGTAGGTCTTGCAGGTCCAAGCTCCTAGCAGAGTGTTATCATCCAAGGACCCAAATATTATCTTTAAACATGAAGTCCAAGGACCCAAATCTTATTATTTAACATGTGGTCTAAAGACCCAAATCATTTTAAACATGAAATCCAAGGACCCAAATAATTCCTTTAAACATGATATCCAAGGATTCAAAAGTCATTAGGTTTAACATGAGGTCTAAAGGACCCAAATCATTTTATTCCAAAAATATGAGTGTTTCAATAGTATGAAAATCCATTAAAACCTCATAAAAATAAATAATCACATGATCACATACTTTTCCCAAATCTCCTCATCAACATTCAAGAAAATCACAACATCCACAATTATCCTAACCTAGGGTTTGGGCAAAAATAACAATCTCAACCCAATCCAATCAATAACCGAAATCACTAACCACATAAATAGATCTAACCAAATTTATATAATAACTTAAGCAAACTAATAATGAGGTTAGAATCAAAATAACAACAACTAACTAAAACCAAAATACTAATAGGAAATTAAAGAGATGAAAGAATAAGAGATTAAAGGACATAATTCAATTTCTTGAGTTATCTTTAAGATTACATTAACCAATGGTAAACAATTTAACTAAGGAGCTAGGGTCATTCCTTCCTCACCAAGGGTGTTAGGTTTCCTTAACTTTCCATGAGTCCCACATCTCCCTACAATCTTTGCCGGCCATGAAATCCTCAATCCTACCAATTCCTAGTAAATTTCAAAATGATTTAAATTATAACCAGGTGATACACAGTCCATCTCGTACATACATTACAATCATGTTGCTCCATCAATCGGGGAAAACCAATTGTAAAACTCGAACTAAAACAAGACTTATCACCACTCATTAAGTGGTTCACCTACGTGGGTTCCTCCCAGTGAGTCTTACATCTACTTGGCCCTAAAGGTGACACCTAAAAGGGTGCTTAGCATAAGGGTTCGACTCTTGGGAATAGTTCTATGTTTTTCTATCTCACTCTCAAGTGGTTGGTATTATCCTGTTAGAGAAGACATCCTAAACTCTCTAACCAAGGCACTCTATTCAAGTCACTAACCATAATCGTGCATACAACGTACACAATATGGGGGTGATCAGTCCCCATATGGCCTGCAAGGTACAATAGAATCATAGGAAGTCACAAGAAACTAACCTAACCACATAGTCTAATGGATTGAACTGCTCTGATACCATAATGTAGCGTCATAATTTCTTAATTAAAAAATAATGCCTGTTGGGAGCATTATTTTCAAATTCATGAAATAATTTCACGCATTATTGATACCAACATACAACCACATCACAACGCTTAGGTAATCCAATTACTTAAGCAGGAAAATCAATTGCATTAATATAAAGACACTGCTGCCAATAGAGGCTCATAACACAAAATATCAATCCAATAGGCATAATGGGATGTAACTATACATGTATCCGGGATATAAGAGGTGTCCCTGAGGCCCTACATTTACTATCCTAACCCATCAAAACAATAGCATCCCATGCCTATACAAAATAAGGACAAACAAGGTGATTGGGACGTCATAGACCCAACCAATAGCTTCGGCCTCCCAATCAAGCATCTGGACGGGGACCCTGCACATCTGAATATATGTCCTACATTGTGGGTGTTAGGAATATGCACTAGAAACTTATATAATTATGAACATCTATCACGTATCATGTTATTTTATAAAGGCAAACTTATTCTTTTAGAATATAATTATTGTCCTTAGAATAGTAAGCTTAAACTTCATAAGAAATCAAGTAGGTGACTTGATCGTGAGATCTTATGAGAACTATTCTTAAATAGTCCCTAGTCAAGTATCATCTTAGGACAAAGATGCATTTAGACTAGTATGTGAGTTCATTGATGATCACATCTCACAGATCATGGATATGAGATATCATGTGCTCACATAGGTACACATTAAGAGTAATGGTGTATTGGACAGACCCACCTTAAGAACGTTGCATGGGTTGTTACATAAGTGTCATGAACGTTTCTTAAATTGATAAATGTTATATGAAGTCCTTCGACCTGAAATCACTACGATTCCTACATAAGGAATTATATGTTTTAATTATCATCAACATTACCTGTAACAGGGTAATCATAAAGTTGATTTTTGGACATATAATAAATTATGTGGTGGAATGTGAGTGCCCTAGATGGGATTTGTCCCTCCTATTTAACAAGAGTTATTCTGTAGGCCTCTTGATAAAGTGAGACTGCAAAATGCATGACCATGCTCAGGAGGATAAATATGAGATACTTATTTTTTGTACAGTCTACTTGGGGATCAAGAAAACATAAATTGGACTATACAAGGTTGACACAATCTATGCCCTTGTGTTTAATTAGATATTTGGACAAAGGGACAGATCATATAAATTATTATCATAAAATAGGATTTATCAAAGTTATTGATAATCTCAATATTTGGATAGTGATGTGTTGCTAGATACCGCTCACTATTTATGATATTAAATATAAAGGGTTTTATTTAATATTATAACCAAATATTAAAAGCCTATTGGGTTACACGCATACAACAAGCCACTAGGAAAAGGATAATAATTCTAATTTAATTTAATTAGAATTATTACATAATGGGCTAGGCCCATAAGTGTGAGGGTTAAGTGAGTGAGGGGGTAAAACCCTAGCCACCACTCTATAAATAGAGCATGAGATGCACTACCCCATATACACATGAGCAATCACTTCTTACTTTCTAAGGCTACTAGCAGAGCTGAGGAGGGTATCCTAGTTTGGCTGTTGGTGTGGATACCAATAGAGACGTGGCTACTCTTGCCTCGTTTGTAATCCTAATAAGGTACGACCTTTCGTTTTAATACCTTTTATGCCTTGATTCGTGTTTTCGCAAAACGATTATAACAAGGGAGGGAATCCATTTATTTCCACTGCACCCTGACCACATGCTTGATTCCCTTCATGGGGTGAGATTAGCGTCCCAGTAAGCGTGGTAAAACATGCAGTGTAGGGTTTCACACAAATGAAATGCAACATTCAAACATACTCAACAGTTCTAACATATATACAAATACTATGAAATTATGCAAACATGACTGTGATGTGTTTTTACTCGACACCAAGGTCTTTTCACTATCTGTGGCTGTGATTGAGCGCTCGGCCATGTGACCAAGGACTTTCGTCCAAGGCCACCCATGATTAAGTCTTATTATCAATGAAATAACAATGCATGTTGTCTTTTTTAGCTTGAGGACCCTTATCTCCCTCTTGGGCGAGAGTTTGATGTGGTTACCTCGTTCTTCTTATAATTTATTGCCTCAAGGCATATGATGGTCCGGAGACCCTGTGAAGGTCCGAAGACCCTGTGACATTTCCTTGCTTGGCCACTGGCCCATGAATGCTTGGTTGTATAATAAATATATACATCTATGAGTATGAGTGGCATGGTATGCACAAACAGCTATTCCATAAAGATTTGCAACTCAAAAACCTAAGCATAACCTAGGGTTTTAAGACATCAATACATACCATTCAAGAAATACTTACTAGCCCTATAATCAACCAATAACATTCACAAACAAGGTAAAGAAGCAAGGGGAAGAAGAATGGGGAACATACAATAGGGCAATCAAGATGGAAGTGAATGGGTGACCACACTCACCTCAAAGCAAGGAATGAGGAAGACAGAGAGTTGGAGGTGATGACCCAAATTACTTGAATGGTGTGGGTGGCTTCAATCAAAGCTTCTCTCCTTCAATCTCCCCCTTCTCTCTCTAGTTCCTCTCTCTAACTATGGAGAAAATGAAAGGAATGAGGACCAAAAGCCCTAACGCTATGCTTTTAAAAACTAAATATGTGTGTTCTCGCTCAAGCAAGAGTTTCTCTTGAGCGAGCCTCTAAAACCTTCTCGGGTCGCACGTTCTCGCTTGAGCGAGACCAAGTCAGAGAGCAAACTCTGAAATTCCCCCAATTGCGTTCAAGCGAGAAACCAGAAACAAAATCTTCTATTTTACTGATATTTTCGCTCAAGCTAGAGATTTGTTGCTTGAGCGAAGAATAAGCCTATTTGGAGGTGAAATTGAGACCAGAATACTATTGTGTATCATGTCAAACTGAAGCCCCGAATCTTAGCTTTAATTTCTATGCAAGTTGAATCACCTAAATCAGACACCTACAACTCTAGATATCATCGAATTAGTGCACAAAGGTCATTCAGCTTAAAATCTAAAATTTAGCACAACCTTGATGTTGTAACCACAGGAAACACTAGAGGGGGGGTGGAATAGTGTTTTAAAACTTCATGTTAATTTTCAAAAACCTTTTCGTAAAAGACAGATGAACTTTTGCAAGTTATCGTGAAAAACTCAGATGAAAGATAATCAAGATTATCAAAGTTGTGCGGAAGCTATAAGCAATCGTTTTTCAGAAACTTGCTGACTTTGATAAAACAGTTAAGTGTTTCTGTTAACACTTCAGAAGGTTTGGAAAACTATATTTCAAAATTGTCTAAACTATATACAAAACATAAACTATTGGTTCAAAAATGTTTTTCATTGTTATCCTACTAATATGGTTACTTGCTGAAAATTAAGTTATTGAAGAACATCCTGAATCACTTGAGAAGATTCAGTAAGTGCTCTTTTCAACATGATTTGTTTAAAAATTTAAAGTGTTGGTTTGATAAAATAAGTTTACTAATCAAATCCTTCCTTGGTTAGTAATAAACAAATAAACAGAAGGTAAAGAGTTCAGGTTAGAGAGAATAACTTCTGAAATATTCAGATGATGAGTTTCAGTCTGAAGTTTTGATTACCTTCTGAACTGGGTTCTGACTCAAAGAAGTTTGAAAACGAGTTTAATTCAGAAGTAAGTTCTCACCTAAATAATTTTCAATCCTATTTGTTAGATGAAAACTGAATTGAAATAGTTTAAGGGATAGAGAAGACTCAGCCAAAAATTTATCCTGGTTCACCCACTAACCCAGTGAGCTACATCCAGTCCTAGGGCAAACTCCCTGGATTTATCCACTATCTGAACACAGATACAAGTATTCTTTGTTTTCAACTGTTGAGTCTCAAAAATATCATAAAGTGGTTTATGATGTTTTAAGACAATTATCCCAAGTTTTAATGGTTAACAAATTTGACTTAAAATATTTGTCATAGATACACAAATGCTTTAATGATTTATCTATGATTTCCGCAAGAGCCACACATGAGCCTACATAAAAAGACTAAGTGTTGAAGCTGTCTGAAGACAGAACTCGTCTGAAGAGTTGAAACTTTCTGAAGTAGCTCAACCCGTCTGAAGTATCAGTGCCGTCTGAAGTCTTTTGATGACGTGGCACCTCTAGTCTGAAGATTGTGAAGACGTCTGAAGCTCTTTTTGAATCAAGCACGTTTTCTGTTATAAGAGCTGGCATTCCTTTTTGAATTTCAAGCATGTTCTCTGCCATACGCGTCCTCTGCTACGCAGCCCTTACAGCAACAACAAAAAGCAGCTTTTTGGCAGGAGCAAAACTTGTAACGTGTCAGGAATTGTCAGAAAATGTCAGAGAATGTCAGAGCTCATAGCAGGCTGTCTCACAACGGATTTCATGCTATTCCTAAACGGTGGTTTTTCTCCAATGGATTGATATTTGGGTATAAATACCCCCTCCTTTGAAGACCATCAAGATAGAAAATTTTGTGAAAAAGAACTAAAACTCTGCAAGTTTTTCGCTGCAACAATTCTGATAATATTTATCTTTGTACACACATTGTAATATCCTGAGCATACCTCAGTTTTCTGTACATTTGTAATTGTTTAAGCTTCAAGACTGATGTAGTTTGTAAGCTTAAGCATTTTATCTTCTCTGTATTTGTTTGTTGAGCCTGGAGAGGCTTTCCTGAAAAAGAATACTTGTTTTTGAGCCTGGAGAGGCTTGTCTGAAAAAGAATACTTGTTGGTTTGAGCCTGGAGAGGCTTGTCTGTAAAAGAATACTTGGTTGTAGAGCCTGAAGAGGCTTGACTTAAAAGAATACTTGTAATCTTGAAAGATTAAGAGAAAATCCAATTGCTAGTTATTGGGACTGGACGTAGCTCACAGTGGTAGTGAGTGAACCAGGATAAATTCCTTGGCTAAGTTTTCTTACCCTTATCTCTTGTCAATTCTTTTTATACTAATCAAGGGGTTAGAGTAATTAATCTGATATTTTATAAAGGCACAAAACATCTTTTAAAATCAGTTTTTACAAGCCGTCTGAAAACTTCAGACAGCCCTTTAAGAGCTGTCTGAAATCGTGTTTTTAACACCTGTTTGCGAAAAGCTTTCTAAAATATTTAGAAACACTATTCACCACCCCCTTCTAGTGTTTCCCTGTGTTCCTACAGTTGGTACCAGAGCTCTACTCAGGGTTGAAGCACCTAACAAGTGTTTGAGGACTAAAGATCCAAATGGAAGCTTCTAACAACAACCGACAATACATCACAGAAGGAGCCTCTATCACAAGACCCCAGCATTCAATGGAGTGGATTACCACTACTGGAGAGATCGTATGAAGTTGTTCATTGAGAGCAACAACATTTTGGGATGTGGTCACTGATGGAGACTATGTGCCTATGCAAAATGGTGTGCCTATACCTAAGACTGAATGGACCTTGGAGCAGAAGACTAGAGTCCAGATGAACGCTAAAGCCAAACTCTATCTGATATGTTCCTTGAATAAATCAGAATATGAGAAGGTCCATGGATGCACTTCTGCCAAGGAGATTTGGGATACTCTTGCAGCAGCCCTGAAGGGACTGAAACTGTCAAGCAATCCAAAATCAGCATGCTTATACATGTATGAGATGTTTAAGATGGAAGAAACTGAAACCATTGACCAAATGTTTGGGAGGTTTCAGACCATAACCAATGGACTCAGGTCCTTAGGAAGAACCTATGAATCTGGAGACAACAACAGGAAGATTCTAAGAAGTCTACCTAAGTCCTGAGACCCAAAGTCACTACCATTCAAGAGGCAAGAGATTTGAACTCTCTGAGAATGGAACTGTTGGGATCTCTCAAAGTCCATGAGCTTGAGCTTGAGAAGACAACAAGAAGAAGTCTCTAGCTCTAAACTCCAAGGCCAAACAGTCTAGGCATGGCAGCATGAAGGCTATGCAAGCTGAGGAAACTTCAGAAGCAAGATGAAGATTCTGAAGATAGCTCAGAAGATGACAATGATCTTGCTCTTTTAAGCAGAAAGATCAAGAGAATGTTGCAGAACAGAGGAAAGTTCAGAAAGAACCAACCTTCATCATCCAAATCAGGTAAGACAGGTAAAGAGTCTAACACTGATAAAATTATTTGCTTTGAATGTAAGCAACCAGGGCATATGAAGGCTGATTGCCCAAGACTGAAGAAAAACAACTTCAAGAAGAAGAAGTTTTTCAAAAGAAGAAAGGTCTTATGGCAACATGGGAAGACCTTGATGAATCAACCTCAGAAGAAGAGGAAGACACTTCAGAAGAGGCAAATCTGTGTCTCATGGCTAGTCTACCATCTTCAGACAGCTCTGAAGCTGAGGTATTTCCTCTTACTCTACAAGAAATGTATGATGATCTGGTGGAAAGTTCCAAGGAACTTTTCCAAGAGTATAAGAATCTATCCAAAGCCCACACAGAAATGTGTAACAAATATGAGGCACTTGAGATAGAACATATTATGCTCAAGGAAAGATTCTTGAGACTGAAAACTGCAGTTCACAAGCTGTGTCTGAAGAGAATAAGAAACTTCAGAAGCAGGTTGTGGAACTGACAAAAGATCTGGCCAAATTTGTCAAAGGAACTAAAAATCTGAATATAATGCTTGGAAATCAAAGGCATTCCCTTGACAAAAGTGGACTAGGCTTTTGTGATCATAACATGTCTGAACCTCCTACTGTCTTAAATTTTTCTAAAGGCAAAAAGAAGGTTACTGGGTGTTCTCACTGTGGTAAGCCTGGACACAATGTGGCTCAGTGCAAACACAAGAGAAAAACAAGGCCCAAAGCTAACAAGAAAGGACCCAAAGAATATGGGTACCTAAAAACTTAATTATTCCTGTTGCAGATGTGTTTAACAGGACAAAGGAGACCCCACAAATGGTACCTGGACAGTGGGTGCTCGCGACACATGACAGGAGAAAGGTCTTTGTTCCAAACCTTAGACCTAGAGCTGGTTGGAGTGGTCACCTTTGGTGGAAATCATCAAGGGAAGATCACTGGAATAGGGACTGTAGGTATATCTCCTTCATCCCTTATTAAAAATGTACTCCTAGTGAGGGACTTCAGCATAATTTACTGAGCATAAGTCAATTATGTGACAGTGGTTATGTGGTATCCTTTACTAAGGAAGGATGCATAGTCAAAGACTCCTCTGATCAAACCCTCTTTACTGCTAACAAGACACAGCATGTGTACAAAATTGATCTGAGGATCTAGCAAGTCAAAATGTAAAAATGTTTCATTTCTGTTGAAGATGAAAAAACAGATTTGGCATCAAAGACTTAGGGCATGCCAGCTTGAGATTAATCTCAAGGTTAGCAAAACACAATCTTGTTAAAGGATTGCCCAAGCTTTCATACACATCTGACATTTTATGTGAAAAGCTGTCATGAAAGGGAAACAAACAAGACACTCTTTTAAGAGTAAGGATGTTGTTTCAACTAGCAGACCACTAGAACTTTTACACATTGACTTGTTTGGTCCTATTAGAACAGAAAGTCTTAGTGGTAGAAATATGGTTTGGTCATTGTTGATGACTATTCTAGATTTACATGGGTGTTATTTCCTAAGATGCAAGGATGAGACTTTTAGGAATTTCACCAATATTCTGCAAGAAGGTACAGAATGAGAAAGGATTATGTATTTCTGTTATCAGAAGTGATCATGGTGGAGAAGTTTGAGAATGCAACTTTCAAATGTTCTGTGATGAGAATGGGATCTCACACAATTTCTCTGTGGCTAGAACACCTCAACAGAATGGGGTTGTTGAGAGAAGAGAACAGAAGTTTGCAAGAGATGGCAAGGACATGCTCAACTCATGGCAGCTTACCAAGATCCTTCTGGGCAGAAGCTGTTAGCACAGCATGTTACCCTTCAAAACAGAATATTGGTAAGACCAATTCTGAAAAAGACTTCCTATGAATTGTGGAAAGGAAGGAAAACCCAACATATCATATTTCCACACCTTTGGCTGTGAATGTTTTATACTCAACACCAAGGATGATCTTGGAAAATTTGATGCAAAGTCTGATAAAGGATTTTTCATTGGATATTCTGAAACATCTAAAGCCTATAGAGTGTATAACTCTAGAACTTTAACTGTTGAAGAAACTATTCATGTTAAATTCAATGATAACAAAGAGACTGATAGGGAACTATCAGATCTAGAGGATGATTTTGCAGGAATGGAGCTGAATGACCACAACAGCTTGAAGGATGAGCAAGCTTGTCTGAAGTACCCTACTGTATACTAAACCTCTTCAGACAAATGTTGAGTCTCAGACAGAACAAACATATTGATACCTCCTCAGAAACCTGATTGGAGATACAAATCACATCATCCTAAAGAGCAAATCATGGCAACACTTCAGAAGGAGTTAAGAACAAGATCAAAATTCAAGAATCTGAATTCTCTTGCTCTCCTGTCTGACATAGAGCCAAAGAACATTGATGAAGCTCTGCATGATGAAGGGTGGATCCTAGCCATGCACAGAAGAGTTGAATCAGTTTGCTAGGAGTGATGTCTAGGACCCTTGTTCCTAAACCCCATAGGGAAACTATTATTGGAACCAAATGGGTGTTCAGAAACAAGCTGTCTGAAGAAGGCAAGGTAGTCAGAAACAAGGCAAGATTAGTTGCTCAAGGATACAACCAAGCAAGAAGGTATTGACTTCACTGAAACCTTTGCCCCAGTGGCCAGGTTAGAAGCAATTAGAATTCTTTTATCTTATGCTGTAAATAATGGCATCAAGCTATATCAAATGGATGTTAAAAGTGCCTTCCTCAATGGTCTCATTGAAGAAGAAGTCTTTGTTAGACAAACCCCCTGGTTTTTGAAGATATTGCTTTTCCTGAACATGTTTTCAAACTCAAAAAGGCTCTCTATGGTCTGAACAAGCCCCAAGAGCTTGGTATGACAGATTGAGCAGTTTTCTTATCTCAAATGGTTTTGAAAGAGGAAAATGGTACAACTCTTTTTAGAAAAAAGTCTAAACAAAGATCTTATACTTGTTCAGATATATGTTGATGACATTATCTTTGGTTCAACTGACTCTTCATTATGCAAGGAGTTTCAGAGTTAATGCACTCAGAGTTACGAAATGAGTTTAATTGGGTGAACTAAAATTTTTCTTAGGACTTCAGATATAAGCAAGATTCTGACTGTATATGGATCCATCAAGAAAAATATATACAAAGGAAATGCTTAAGAAGTTTAACTTACATGATTGCAAACCCATGTACAACCCAATGCATCCCTCTGCATCTTTAAATAAAGATGAGAAGGAAGAAACCAGTGAATCAAACTTTGTTATAGAGGAATGATTGGATCATTATTATATCTAACAGCAAGCAGACCTGACATAATGTTCAGTGTATGTCCTGTGTGCTAGATTTCAATATGATCCAAGGATTACTCAACTACAAAGCTGTAAAAAGAATTTTCAGATATCTTAAAGGTACTACTAATCTTGGTCTGTGCTATAAGAAAAGTAAGGATTGCAGGTTAATAGGTTACTGTGATGCTGATTTTGCTGGAGACAGAATTGAAAGAAAAAGCACTAGTGGTGGATGTCATTTCTTTGGAGAAAATATGATTAGCTGGTCAAGCAAAAGGCAAAGCACAATTGCCTTATCAACAGCTGAAGCAGAATACATCTCAGCAGTCAGTTGCTTGCTCACAACTGTTATGGGTGAAGTATCAGTTAGAAGATTTTAACATTACTATATCTGCTATACCTGTTTTGTGTGATAATACAAGTGCTATTAATTTGTCTTAAAATCCCATTCAACATTCTAGGGCTAAACATATAGAAATAAAACATCATTTCATTAGAGGACTATGTTCAGAAAGGTGATTTTGATATTCAGTTTATTGATACAGAGCATCAATGGGCTGATATATTCACAAAACCTCTGACTGAAGATAGATTTAAGTTCATTAGAAATAATCTGAACATACATGCATTTTGATTGTGTGTGATCTGATTTGTTGAAAATGATGTGTCTGAAATTTCAGCTTGTCTGAAACAAGTGACTTGTCTGAAATTTTGGGTTGTCTGAAATCTATATGGGTGTCTGAAATCTGTCACTTGTCTGAAGTAAACAAATGACGTGGCTTTCTGAGACGGTTTAATTCCATTTATTTTGTCCCTTCCACTTCGCATGTTTGCCTATGTCTGCGCAGCCAGTACATGCCATCATTACTTCATGGGTCTATAAATGTAGAAGAAGCTAGTGGTTCAGAGAACTTTACCGTTCACTATTCTGTATTCACCTCTTGAGATCCTTCTTCTACAAGCAAATTTTTTTCTCTCAAGTTCTTCAGAAAACTCTTCAATGGCACCTAAGAAATCTGCTGGAAGCAACATTGTGAAGACTAAGGTGTAGTCCTGGAGGATCTTCAATCTCTGGGAATGGACTTATTTGCTGAGTTCGATGCAGCTGGGTGGACTCTATATTTCAACCACAACTTGACACATGACATGAGTGTGCTGGATTTCTGGGCTACTGCCAGAGGAATACCCAATCCTCAGGTATCTACACCATCAAAGCAATGTGGGTTCCCTGTCTTTGTTGATGAGATATCCTTGCTCACATCTGTGAGGTCAGAGCTGAAGGAGCTGTATTCACTCCTGGTGGGAATCAAGAATGGTGGACAGAAGCAGTTTACAGAGCTGTCTATGGCACCTCTGAACCAGTAAGCTTGGATGCAAAGCATATGTCAGACAAGCTAGGGTTTTGCATGCTCTTAGGGTGCTCTGTAATCCCTAAGAGTGGAAGCAGAAACCATGTCTGAGTTGGAGAGATTTCTGTCTCATTCACCTGCTGCAGAGAAGAAGGTGAACCTCCCCAACATCATCTTATACCATATGCAGAAGAGGCTCAGAGATTCTGCTGGGAGCTTACCTCACAATACCATTATCACCAAGATCTTGCTGCATTTCAAAGTCCCCATTGAGAGGCTTTTTGATCGCCTTTAACAACCTGTGTTTGCTGAATCAAACCTCAAGAGCATGGGAGTGAAGCTGACTCCATGACCTCCCTCTCCATCCATGAAGGAGAGCCTTCTTCTTGAGAAAGCTGTTAGAAGGAAGACAACAATGGAGGTTCTTGAGAATGAACTCAGAGGAGACATAAGGAAGGCATGAGTTCAAGCCATCAAAACCTCTCCTCAAGCAAAATTGAAGAAGTTAACTGTGAGGAGTGCTGCTAAGGTAGGCATCTGCATCTGTGCAGAGTCAGGTGTCTGAACCTGTCAGAAGGATTCACAAAGGCCATATGAAATTGTGGGTCAGTTGTCTGAACCTGTACAGACTCCACAGCCTTCTGAAATGGAAGGACAGGCTCAAGAGGCAGATGAAACTGATGCTGTTGTAGCTGAGCCATTGGCTGCTTGGCCATCTGATCCTGAACTCATTCAGGTGGGAGCATTGGCTACTGCTTTGGAGCAGGAGGAGCTGGAGAAGAAAGCAGAGAAGAGAAGACTGATAGAGCTCTTGCTATTGCTTCACAATTGGCCTATGCTGAAGATGATAGGCAAGCAACCATAGCTGAGGGAGCAAAGAAAAGGAAGAGGTCAAGTGCACCTCAGAGAAGGAGGACCAAAAGCAAGCTACTTCAGACTGCACCTGAACCTAGGGTGACAAGAAGTATTGCTTCTCAGCTAGTAGCAGAAGATGAAACTGAGAAGTATCAAAATTTTAGTAAAGCTCAACAGTACTTTAAGAGGAGAAGGGAAGAAAAACAAGCACAAAGGGAGAAGGAAAAGAAGGAAGCAAAGGCAAAGAATCTGAGGTAACCAAGCCTCCCTACAAGGAGAATTAAGGTGAGATTTGATAATGTAACTCCTTCACCACCCTCCTCACCAGAAAAACAAACACCTCACCAACCCTCACAACCATCCCCTCAACCAACATCTCAACCTACACCACAACCTTCACCAAAACCCCTATCACCTAAAAAACAACCATCTTCATCTCTATCACAACCATCGCCACCTCCACAAATAGAAAACCTACCCTCTGAACCCTCTGAACAAACAGAAAACAAACCCTCTGAACCTACCTCATCACCACCTTCAGAGAATCACTCTCTGAACCTACATTACCTTCCCCACGAACCCATAACCTTGCTCTGATACCACTTTTACCTTCATCACCACCACCTACACCTTCACCACCCATCATCCCATCCACCTTCTCTGCAAGAAGAGCTCTCTGCTGAAGAAGAGCAATTTCTTGTTGAAGCTCTGCAGTTGTCTCTCCTTCCTTCTGATCCCTGTTCATTGCCTAAGTTTGGCAACCTGTCTGAAGAGCTACAGTATTTCAGACCAGCACCTGCTGTATCCTTGCATCATGGCTTAATCAGAAAAATTGTTGCTGAAGTTAGAAAACCAATACAGTGCTCTTTCAGGAGGATTAGAAAAGATCAGGAAGGGTATTGTCCCTCTTGCACATACTTGGGCTCCCATCAATCCATTCTCAGATGATTCCCTCAGGCTGAATAGTGATGAATGGAGTTTTGTGAGGCAGCTGAACACTGAGTCTGAGCTGTTTCAGAGGGATCTGCACAAGGGAGTTGGGATGAGAGGCTACAGGCCTCCTAGAACTTGTTCAATCAGGCCAACCACTAAAATCTTGGTGAAACCTGATAGAATAGTTCCTAGGTATCCCTTAAAGGAAGGTCAGGGTGAGAAAGTCAAAGGAGCTAAAGTTTATTCTGTATCTTCACCTCTGTCTGAAATGATAAGTCCATCAGAGTGAGAATCTTTACCAGAGTTCATCAGAAACCAAGGAGGAGGCCTGGATCATCTACTTCAAGATTGGATGTGGTCCTCTTACTGGAAGATCAGAGAAGATGCTGGATCTTCTTCGGGATCAACTGGTCCTGATGCTGATTCTGAAGCTGGACTTGGAAAGTCAACCAATGTCAAATATCACTATCTGAGAGATCACTTTCCCCCACCTGCTGACTCTTTTAATGAAGACTGGGTAGTATTGAACCCCATTGGCACCTTCTTTTGCCCTGTGTTCAGGCCATCTGAATATAGATTGAAGCCAGGCTTTAGAGTGCTTAGATTGTTTGCCCCTACATCCAACTAATCTTCTATGAATCTGAGCAAGACTTGTCTGAGGAAAATCTGAAGCTGAAGACCAAAGTTAAGAAGCTTGAAAAGAAGTATGCTGATCAAGAGAAGAAGACTAAGCATCTAATTGCTAAACAAGAGCAGATTCTTCAAGAACAACAACTTATCAGATCTGGTCAGCAAGAATTGAAAACCTCGTGGAAGCAGCATAGACAAGGCCAAGGAAGACTTGATTTCTTTTCTGACTGAGGCACTGCTGAAGAAGAAGGATTAAACTGTTAATTTAAACATGTCTTTGCTTATTTTCATGTTTATGACAAGTGTCTGATTGTCTATTTCTTTATCTGAACATTCATTAAATACAATCAGTGGCTTATCTCATATTTTGAGTTGATTATTTGTGCTCTGATATATATGTTTTATCTGAATATATTGCTCTGTTACTGTTTTGCTCTACTATTCCCTTTTGATTGATGACAAAAGGGGGAGTATTAAAACTAACCAAATCTGAAGTGATTACAGGACTCAGGGGGAGTATATAAGCTTTGGAGTACATATGTTTTCTGAGAAATTTGAGAATTTGAGAACCAAATCTAAAGTGGTTTCAGGACTCAAGGGGAGTACATATGTTTTCTGAAAAATTTGAACAAATGAGTAAAATATACCTTAAACAGATCCTGTTAAAGGATATTTCTATCTCAGGGGGAGCTTTCTTATTCTCAAAAATTGATTACAGATTTGTATATTTTAACCAAATTTGTCATCATTAAAAAGGGGGAGAATGTTGAGTCTCAAAAATATCATAAAGTGTTTATGATGTTTTAAGACAATTATATTCCAAAGTTTTAATGGTTAACAAATTTGACTTAAAATATTTGTCATAGATACATAAATGCTTTAATGATTTATCTATGATTTCAACAAGAGCCACCATGAGCCTACATAAAAAGACTAAGTGTTGAAGCTGTCTGAAGAAGCAGAACTCGTCTGAAGAGTTGAAGCTGTCTGAAGTAGCTCAACCCGTCTGAAGTATCAGTGCCGTCTGACGTCTTTTGATGACGTGGCACCTCTAGTCTGAAGATTGTGAAGACGTCTAAAGCTCTTTTTGAATCAAGCACGTTTTCTGTTATAAGAGCTGGCATTCCTTTTTGAATTTCAAGCACGTTCTCTGCCATACGCGTCCTCTGCTATGCAGCCCTTGCAGCAACAACAAAAAGCAGCTTTTTGGCAGGAGCAAAACTTGTAACGTGTCAGGAATTGTCAGAAATGTAAGAGAATGTCAGAGCTCACAGCAGGCTTTCTCACAACGGATTTCATGCTATTCCTAAACGGTGGTTTCTCCAACGGATTGATATTGGGTATAAATACCCCCTCATTTGAAGACCATCAAGAGAGAAGAATTTTGTGAAAAAGAACTAAAACTCTGCAAGTTTTTCGCTGCAACAACTCTGATAATATTTATCTTTGTACACACATTGTAATATCCTGAGCATACCTCAGTTTTTCTGTATATTTGTAATTGTTTAAGCTTCAAGAATGATATAGTTTGTAAGCTTAAGCATTTTATCTTCTCTGTATTTGTTTGTTGAGCCTGGAGAGGCTTTGCCTAAAAAAGAATACTTGTTTGTTGAGCCTGGAAAGGCTTGTCTGAAAAAGAATACTTGTTGGTTTGAGCCTGGAGAGGCTTGTCTATAAAAGAATACTTGGTTGTAGAGCCTGAAGAGGCTTGACTGTAAAAGAATACTTGTAATCTTGAAAGATTAAGAGAAAATTCCAATTGCTAGTTGGCATTGGGACTGGACGTAGCTCACAGTGGTAGTGAGTGAACCAGGATAAATTCCTTGGCTAAGTTTTCTTACCCTTATCTCTTGTCAATTCTTTTTATACTAATCAAGGGGTTAGAGTAATTAATCTGATATTTTATAAAGACACAAAACATCTTTTAAAATCAGTTTTTACAAACCGTCTGAAAACTTCAGACAACCCTTTAAGAGCCTGTCTGAAATCTTGTTTTTAACACCTGTTTGCGAAAAGCTTTCTAAAATATTTAGAAACACTATTCAACCCCCCTTCTAGTGTTTCCCTGTGTTCCTACATCGACTGCCTCTTTAGGCAACTAAATGAGTATTCTTTGCTTATCAACTGCTTCTCCAGGCAACTCAGTGAGTATTCTTTGCACGTAGCCTCTCTAGGCGCACAAGTATTCTTTGCTTTTCAACTGCTCTCCAGGCAACTCAAGCAGTATTCTTTTGCATGCAGCCTCTCCAGGCGCAATAAGTATTCTTTTCTATCAAGCCTCTTCAGGCTTTACACAAGTATTCTTTTCTATCAAGCCTCTTCAGGCTCTACACAAGTATTCTTTCCTCTCCAGGCTCTGCAGAGTATATTTTCTTCCACCAAGCCTCTCCCGGCTCTCAGGAGTACTCTTTCTTCCCAAGCCTCTCCAGGCTCTACATACACTCAGGTGTTTACAATTAAGCCTATGTTTAAGTTTCCTTGAAACTTAAACTTACAATTTTCCTGTACTAAGGTTTACTGAGTACTACTCAGGATACGAAGGTTACATTCTAAGTACAAGGAATGACAGAGATATGAGTGTATAGTTTAGCTCTGTTTCATCTCTGTTTGGCTCAGAAGGTTGACTGTATATGATCTGGTTTGAGCTTGGCAATCTCTTTCTGTTGAAGTTGATGACAGACCATGATGAAGGATAGAAATTAGAAATGCATGATTGTCTCTCTTTGGTTGGATTCTTGTGAAAGATACTATGGGAAACTTTGATCAACAGACCAGCTGACCCAGTCAATCACTCCGATCTTCAATTTAGCACATTTGATCCAACCCAACTATGGTTCTTCTTGGCTAACTGCTTCCTTACCAGGGTTTGATTAACTCTAAGGCTAACCACCTTGGATACAAACTGAGGCCTACATTTCTGGTTTATCAGTCTCTCTTCTTTTTTCTTCTTTTTTTTTTTTATTCTTCTTCAGGATTGTAAGGAGATGGGATATAAAGATCCGTTAGTCTACTCATTTTTACCGTTGTGAGATAGCATTTAATGCGGTTTTGAGACGTTGTGAAACAGTCTTCTGCTAGCTTCTGACTTTTGAGCTTTGCAGGCGTTGCAGGTATGCGCACACAATGCTTTATGACAGGTACAACAGAGTTGCAGAGTTTCCTTAAACATGCTAAACATTGAACGAGGTTGAAAAGCGATTCTGACTCTTATTCTGAAATGAGTTAGACCATTGGGGATGAACGTTCTTCTCAATCAGAAACGTCTTCAAAGGGTCAAACTTTGATTCTGATATCTTTCAGCCTTCAGATGCACAAAATGCTTTAGATGAACTTCAAGTCTTCAGATGATAAACCATTATTTAGACAAAGTTGATCCGTTAGACGATCTGAAACCTCAGATGATAACTTCTTAATCTTTCATGATCTGAAATACAATAGAAGATTTGTGAAAGTATATTTACTCAATTGATGATGATTTTGTCCGTTGAGCTTCTCTTTTATCCTTTGTGAAATTTGCTTTTCATCTCGCTTGAGGTGCATGCCTCTGATAGCGTATTGAAGAGATGGTACGGGAGTAGGTGTTGCAGCAGTGCTGACTCTATCTCTGACCTTTATTTGCTTTTCTTTAGTAGGCTTCCTCTTTCATGTATGATGTTCCTTAGATTGAGGAAATAACTTTTGTTGCTATCTCCTTTGTATATGATGGCAAAAGACGTTTAGAATCCTTCAGGTCTTTGTGCAGAGAGTCTTTGCCTAATTTCAGCTTCACCACTCACGTTTGCTAAGACTTGAGTATTTTAATATATTATTCACATTGACTCACAAGTCTTTAGAGAGTAGCATGATGTATCTGGCTTCAGATGATATTTCACTTCAGACAAGATGTCTTCTTTAGATGGATGTTACGCTTCAGATGATAGACCATTTCAAATTGTTCTTCTGAGCTTTAGATGATAACATGCTTCAGATGAACAACCACTTTAGATGATCCTACTTCTTCAGGCAGTATGATTCTTCTCTTCTTCAGATGATTAAGGCAAGATGCTTCTTCTTCTTGTCTTAATGCTTCTTCCTTCTGATCTTCTACATCGTCTAGACTTCTTTCTGATTCAGTAGGTTGGTAGGTTGGTCATCTTCAGAGAGTTGCTTCAATGCTTTTCTCTTTTGCTTTGTATGTTGGTCTCCTTCAGTAGGTTCCTTCTTTCAGTGAATTGCTTATGTTTGATCTTCTTCTTCTTGTTCTTATTCTGATCTACATCATCACTGAAACATATAGAAACATATACCTTTCTCAGTAGCACCTGCTTTCTTTCACCTTAATCTAATTTGTTATTCTAATTTGTTAATCATTAAAACTAAGGATAATGAGTCTTAAATCTAATTTAAATACTTAAATTAATTCTAAGACTCAACATTCTGCCCCTTTTAATGATGACAATTAGATATGACTAACACAAATTAAATGACAAATTAGATGATTAAGATGACAAACTAGATATGCTTATCTATACATTCAAATATGACTAACACATAGCAAGCATCACGAAAGATTCTATTATATTTATTTTAGAACTCCCCCTAAGATTGACAATCGTTTCTTAGTTAAGTTTCTCTCCCTTTTTAGTTATTTCTCTGAGAAACGTTTCTTTTCACGAGTTAGTTCAGTTTTATATTTCTCTTATCATGTTGTGTTACTTAAATCAATTTTATCAATTTGTTAGTTATATTTCTCCCTTTTGTCATTATTTAAAAAGGGTGAATTAAACAAAGGCATATGACCCATATTTATATTTGTTTCAAAAGGAAGAAAAAAAAAACTTCAGTTAGTATTCAAATTGGCAAGATGCAATATGATCATAGATTATTTCACATTGGCGCATATTTTAAGTTATAATATAGTGCAACATTACCAGTAGAGATACTCAGGATTTGTAGTTGCTGAGACTCAACTTTCCTTTAGATATAGTCTTGTTTGCTTTGTCCTCAGAAGTGATGCCTCGGTAGTATAGCCTTGATCCTCGTGCTCTGCAGCTTTTTAGACTTTCTCAGCATCAGAGATCATCATGTCCTATTCCTCAAGAATTGAGGTAGATTTAGTGACTTAAGTAATAGCCACCTCAGCGATCCTGACCCACAATTCAGCATGTTCATTTGAGAACTTTCTGAACAGGTTCAGAGCTAAGGGTGATGCAACGTCAGTCATCTATTATCGATGATCTAGCCTTCTGATGATTAGTCTTGCAGATTTTTTCCTTAGAGTTTTTCTTTAAAAATCTGTTTGCTGAAACAACAAACTAAAAATACCTTTCAGCAGCATCTGAGTTAATCAATTATTGTTAATCATCAAAGAATTATCTTATGGAAATGAATATTGAACTTGAACAAATATTTACCCTATATCAGAGATTTGTAAGAAATTGTGTACTTGTTCTTCATTGAGTAATTTTTTTTTGAAAGAAACTCCCCCTTAGTTTAATATTTCTTTTATAAAATTCTTTGGTTTAGGAGTTTTGTTATTAACAATAAATTACTTTTCTTTCTTAAAGATGACAATATTCTTAAGACAAGAAAATGTATAATGTGAACTATATAGATAAAGACAAGAAAACACATGTTGACATAGTCAATGAAATCAGAGAGTATATAAACATACATATAGGAAAACTATGAAAGAGATGTCAATTAAACAACAGAAACTGTAAGTTTTATCAAAAATATTTTTCTCAACAAATTGTTAAGTGAGTAAACATCAATGACAAGGCTCTTTGAATGAATTAAGAATCATCAGCGGGTAAGGTCTTAACAGCACTAGCACTTTCTTTTTCAGCTTTGAGCTTTCGTAACTCCTTTTGAGTTTCCTTCATCTTCTTTGCTAACTGATTCATGCGAACATGTAGCCTTTTCAAGTGATAAAACCCAAACTACTTTCTCATTCTTTCATGAGAACTGAGGGAACGATAGTTTCTTGTTCTCCTTCTTCTTACTTGAGGTGATGTAGGAGGATCTTCAGAAGGTCCAACTACAATTCCTTTTTCTTCAATCTCCTCTGATATTGTACTCTTCATTTTCTCATAATCAGCAGGAGTGAACAAGGAAGGATGGGCTTGATTAAGAAGTCCACTCATAGGAAACCCCTCATGAATTAGGATCTTCATGATTAAGGTATTGTGGGGAAAGAAGTTAACTACATCTAGTTCTTCTCTGAAACATCATTTGATACAGGAGAACCCAAGGTAAGTTAATCTTTTTCTTCTTTATTAGATGCCCCAACACAAACCTTTCAAGCTCTTTGATATTATTACTTTCTTTCGGAAGGATACATCAGTTTAGAACAGATAGAAGAACCCTGGGAATTTCAGAAGGTGTGAAAATTCAATTAGAGGAAAACGTCTTTCACCAAATAGCAATAGGTCAAAAGGCAGAAATCCTTCTCCAAAACGTATATCCCAATTTTGACACACAAGCTCTCCTCTGTTAGGAACACAAATTACTTCAGCTAGAAGCTTACAGTCCACATAGAGTGGTCTGCCCATTATAGTGGTCTTGATTCCTGTAGAGGCGTCATTAGTGACAACTTCATAGTTTGTTCCAGAATTCCAGAATACTCTTTTCATGCCATGAAATGTAAATATTGTTGAAGAAGGGGGGTCCATCCTACAACATCAAAGTATTCGGAGATATTGAATCCCGCTTCTTTAAATTCGGAGAGACGAACCATCCTTGAAGGAATGATTTTCTCATTAATTTTAGATTGATTTGAATCACATGAAGTAGCAGACTCAACATCCATTTAAGCAAGGTTTTTGAACTTTGAACGTTAAGGTACTTGAAGAGGATGAAGTTCTGCTATGAGGATTTACTGATTAGAATGTAGTTCTCATGATAATCCTTCAATTCCTATAAATAGGCATGCTTGGAGCATTGATGATGATGGTCACAGGAACTGAATAGTTATGGAGAGATGTGCATCGTGCCATTATGAAGAGACGATTGATAATCCATTTATTCACTTAGAGCCAGATCATGACAAGTTTAAAAACGGTTGAAATTAAGCAACACTTTTCATATTTCTTAAAATTATTTAACAAAATTTTTCAAAGCAAAAAGAATAATCAGACAAACAAAATTCAGCAAGTAAGCACATAAACACATATCAACAAGTTTAAAAACTATATGCATATGTCATATGATGCATATGAGTATAGATAGCAAAGATGTTACCAATGAGGGATTTTGAATTAATTGTGCATTCCTCATCTCATCATGCCCTTCTGAATGATGCTTCAGCAGCTTGAATAATTAGCTTCAAAAGAATATATTCTTTTCTTATTCATCTATTCATTTGATCTCAGAGTTGCTTCAGCTCGGTGAGGTTTCCATCTTCTGAGGATCTACTCCTTCAACATTGTTAGATGCTCAACCCGAAGGTGAGCTCTGATACCAACTGTTGTAACCACAGGAAACACTAGAAGGGGGGGGTGAATAGTGTTTTAAAACTTCATGTTAATTTTCAAAAACCTTTTCGTAAAAGACAGCAGATGAACTTTTGCAAGTTATCGTGAAAAACTAAGATGAAAAGATAATCAAGATTATCAGAGTTGTGCGGAAGCTATAAGCAATCGTTTTTCAGAAACTTGCTGACTTTGATAAAACAGTTAAGTGTTCTGTTAACACTTCAGAAGGTTTGGAAAACTATATTTCGAAATTTGTCTAAACTATATTCAAAACATAAACTATTGGTTCAAAAATGTTTTTCATTGTTATCCTACTGATATGGTTACTTGCTGAAAATTAAGTTATTGAAGAACTTCCTGAATCACTTGAGAAGATTCAGTAAGTGCTCTTTTCAAAATGATTTGTTTAAAAATTTAAAGTGTTGGTTTGATAAAATAGTTTACTAATCAAATCCTTCCTTGTTTAGTAATAAACAGATATAAACAGAAGGTAAAGAGTTCAGGTTAGAGAGAATAGCTTCTGAAAATATTCAGACGATGAGTTTTAGTCTGAAGTTTTGATTACCTTCTGAACTGGGTTCTGACTCAAAGAAGTTTGAAAACGAGTTTAATTCAGAAGTAAAGATCTCACTTAAATACTTTTCAATCCTCTTTGTTAGATGAAAACTGAATTGAAATAGTTTAAGGGATAGAGAAGACTAAGCCAAAAATTTATCCTGGTTCACCCACTAACCCAGTGAGCTACATCCAGTCCTAGGGCAAACTCCCTGGATTTATCCACTATCTGAACATAGATACAAGTATTCTTTGTTTTCAACTGCCTCTTCAGGCAACTAAATGAGTATTCTTTGCTTATCAACTGCCTCTCCAGGAAACTCAGTGAGTATTCTTTTGCACGCAGCCTCTCCAGGCGCACAAGTATTCTTTGTTTTTCAACTGCCTCTCCAGGCAATTCATGCAGTATTCTTTTGCACGCAACCTCTCCAGGCGCAACAAGTATTCTTTTCTATCAAGCCTTTTCAGGCTCTACACAAGTATTCTTTCTATCAAGCCTCTCCAGGCTCTACAGAGTATATTTTCTTCCACCAATCCTCTCCAGGCTCTCAGGAGTACTCTTTCTTCCCAAGCCTCTCCAGGCTCTACATACACTCAGGGTGTTTACAATTAAGCCTATGTTTGTTTCCTTGAAACTTAAACTTACAATTTTCCTGTACTAAGGGTTTACTGAGTACTACTCAGGATACAAAGGTTACATTCTAAGTACAAGGAATGACAGAGATATGAGTGTATAGCTTAGGCTTTGTTTCATCTCTGTTTGGCTCAGAAGGTTGACTGTATATGATCTGGTTTGAGCTTGGCCAATCTCTTCTTTTGAAGTTGATGACAGACCATGATGAAGGATAGAAATTAGAAATGCATGGTTATCTCTCTTTGGTTGGATTCTTGTGAAAGATACTATGGGAAACTTTGATCAACAGACCAGCTGACCCAATCAATCACTCCGATCTTCAATTTAGCACACTGATCCAAACCAACTATGGTTCTTCTTTGGCTAACTGGCTTCATTGCCAGGGTTTTGGTTAACTATAAGGCTAACCACCTTGATCAGCACCGAGGCCTACATTTCTTGGTTTCTCAGTCTCTCTCATTTCTTTGATTCATCTTTCAGGCTATTTATATGTTTTGATAAAATATAGCCATTGAGAAATGTTCTGCTTTAACCGTTGAGAAGGTATAAGTGAGCTCATAGAGCTGTTGTGAAATGTCTTCTCATCCGGTTGCTTCTTTCCAAAGCATATTAGGTGTGCACATGATTTAGTTCTGACACACTGCAGATAAGCCCTTCCCCTTGAGAGATTTTCTTCGTCTTCAGCGAGATGATCTTTCTCTCTCTTCTTCTTTCTTCATTTCTCTTCTTCAGGATGTAAGGAGATGGGATATAAAGATCCGTTAGTGTACTCCTTTTTGACCATTGTGAGATAGCATTTAATGCAGTTTGAGACGTTGTGAAACAATCTTCTGCTAGCTTCTGACTTTTGAGCTTTGCAGGCGTTGTAGGTCTGCGCACACAATGCTTTATGACAGGTACAGCAGAGTTGCAGAGTTTCCTTAAACATGCTAAACATTTGAACGAGGTTGAAAAGCGACTCTGACTCTTATGCTGAAATGAGTTAGACCATTGGGATGAACGTTCTTCTCAATCAGCAACGTTCTTCAAAGGGTCAAACTTTGATTCTGATATCTTCAGCCTTCAGATGCACAAAATGCTTCAAATAAACTTCAAGTCTTCAGATGATAACCATTCTTTAGACGAAGTTGATCCTTCAGACGATCTGAAACCTTTAGATGATAACTTCTCAATCTTTCACGATCTGAAATACAATAGAAGATTTGTGAAAGTATATTTGCTCAGTTGATGATGACTTTATCCTTTGAGCTTCTTTTTTACCCTTTTGTGAAATTTGCTTTTCATCTCGCTTGAGGTGCACGCCTCTGATAGCGTATTGCAGAGATTGTACAGGAGTACGTGTTGTAGCAGTGCTGACTCTATCTCTGACCTTTATTTGCTTTTCTTTAGTAGGCTTCCTCTTTCATGTATGATGTTCCTTAGATTGAGGAAAATAACTTTTGTTGCTATCTCTTTTGTATATGATGGCAAAAGACGTTTAGAACCCTCCAGGTCTTTGTGCAGAGAGTCTTTGCCTAATTTCAGCTTCACCACTTACGTTTGCTGAGACTTGAGTCTTTTAATATATTATTCACATTGACTCACAAGTCTTTGGAGAGTAGCATGATGTCTTTGGCTTTAGATGATATTTCACTTCAGACAAGATGTCTTCTTCATATGGATGTTACCTTTCAGATGATAGACCATTTCAGATTGTTCTTCTGAGCTTCATATTGTTAGAACCACAGGAAACACTAGAAGGGGGAGTTGAATAGTGTTTCAAACTTTTTGATAGTTTTTGGAAATCTTTAATTTAAAACATGAATATGGGCACCGTTAAAAATAAGTCTTAAGATCAGAGATAGTTGAAACATGTGGAAGATAAGAAAAAAAACAATGTTTCTTCTAAAGCTTAAGATTGTTTTAAACAGAGGCTTCTCAAAGTATCTTCTGAAGATTATTACAAAGAGTATTTTTAGCACAGTTTCTAAAATACTTCAGACGACTAGAGATTGTCTGAAGTCTGTTCCTGATCTTTGAACTGATCCCTTTCAGACTCACTTCTGAGAATTTATTTCAGAAGTTCTTCAAGGAACATTCTTTGTAAAGCTTCAAATGATATTAGAGACATCTCATGTTTTGTTCATATGAAAGATCATTTTATTGAAATAGTTGTGTTAAGTTTATTATAGAAAATACTTTCAAATTCCAACTTAAATATGAAAACTGGAAATAAAGAGATTAAGAAAAAGAGAACTTAGGCATAGAGATTTCAGACAGGCTTTTAAGGGGCTGTCTGAAGTTTTCAGACGGCTGATAAAAACTAATTTTAAAAGATGTTTTGTGCCCTTTATAAAATATCAGATTAATTATTCTGACCCCTTGATTAGTATAAAAAGAATTGATAAGAGATAAGGGTAAGAAAACTTAGTCAAGGAATTTATCCTGGTTCACCCACAAACCCGTGAGCTACATCCAGTCCCAGAGGCAAACCACCACTGGATTTTCCACTATCTGAATCCACAGATACAAGTATTATTCACAGCCTCTTCAGGCTAACACAAGTATTACTTTGTTTCAACTGCCTCTTCAGGCAACATATGCAGTATTCTTTTTCAGTCTAGCCTCTCCAGGCTTTGCAACTAAGTATTCTTTCTTCCACCAAGCCTCTCCAGGCTCTCTGACACATAAAGTGTTTACAAATTAAACTAAGTTTAAGTTTCCACGAAACATAAACTTAATCTTTTCCTGTACTAGAGGTTAACTGAGTACTACTCAGGGTATAATGAATGAATTCTAAGTACAAGGTTAAGACAGTGATACAAGTGTATAAGTTTAAGTACAATCCCTGTCTCTGATAAGAAAAATAACATCCTCTGAGAATTGGCTTGGTAGATACTTGACTTTAAGCTCCAGCCTTATTCTCCAGCCATTGATTTCCATGGGCTACATTCTCACCCGTATCATTGGAAAAACCAAGGCATAGTTGCAGCTTCAAACCATTCTTGGTTCATATGAGATTAAACACAACCTGGTTGGTTGTTCAACTGAACAACTACAATTTTGACTAACTGATCAATAGATCAGCAGCATGGTTGATTCAAGTAAGCATGGTCAACAACCAATAAGATTTTTCTGATACATCTTGATCAACTGATTGAACCAAGTGAATGAGTTCAACATCTTCAAATTCTTCCTTGAGGCTATTTATATGTTCTGTTGGAATATAGCCGTTTGAAGATGATTCATAATACCGTTGAGATGTTGATGATGTGGCTCATATAGCCGTTATGTAATAGTGTCTCAACGGTTGCTTCTTCTTAAGCAAATAAGTGTTCAGACAATCCTGTTCTGACACTTCTGTAGATGAGCTCTTTAGAGAGATTTTCTTGATATTATTTTGCATGTTCTCTCTCTTGATATCCTTTTGCTTTTCTTCAGCTGACTTCTGATTTCCTCTGCTTTTCTTAGGAGTGTATATGAGGAGGTATCCGTTGGATTTGTCCTCTTGCTTATTTTGTATATGCTCCTTTTCTGTTTGCTTCCTGACACCATTTCTTCTTTCTTCTTTGAGTGAGGTGTCTTGTTCAATGGCTGTTTCTTGCAGATGATAAAATATGTTTGAATTAAAATATTTCATTCAAACATTTCTCTTTGTTGCTTCTGCTTAGTCACCTGAGCTTTTCTTGTGCTTTCTTTCGGATTGGTGATGATGATATTTCCGTTGTAATACCACCGTTTAGAGATAGCATTGAATGCTATTCAATCCGTCGTGAGACACGCTTCTGGGTGTTCTGACAATTCTGACAAAGTACAACGTTGGTGTTGCTATGAAGCTGCCATCGTTGTTGCTGCAATTTCTGCGTTGCAGAGATTTCCTCAGTGGTGTATGAACTTCATAGGTACCAGGAAAGGTCTCTGTGACTTTGCCAATTTAAGCTTTGAAAGTGTTGCGTGTTTGTGGAGAACGACTTTTCTTCAGCATACTTCAGAGAGCAAAAAATCTTCGTTGTCTTCAGTGAGTGTGCCACGTCGGATCTCAGACGGCTTCAATATTTCAGACGAGTATTGACACTTCAGATAGCTTCTAGTCTTTCAGACAGCTTCGTTGCTTCAGACAGCTTCTTTGCTTCAGACAGCTTCCTTGCTTCAGATAAGTTCAATCTTCAGACTGCTTTATGTTTTCTTCATTTCTTCGAGTCTTTACGTCTTCAGATGGTCTTCACGTCTTCAGATGGCTTGCGTACTTCAGACGGCTTCAGCACTTCAGACGGCTTGCGTTCTTCAGATAACCTTTATATTACATCCTACTTTTGTTCTTCTGATCCTTATCTTCTGATTCTGATTCTGTTCATTCAAATCTTCTTCTTGTTCTAATGAATATTTGAACCTGAAACACAATTCAGCAAACCAATACCTTTCTCAGTAAAATCTGTTTATATAATCTTATTTGTTCTTATTATACTCTTATTTGTTAATCATTAAAACTAAAAGATATTAAGTCTTTGAGTCAGGTTTGAATGCTCAAACTGATTAATAGACTTCACACATATGATAACATGCTTCAAATGAACAACCACTTCAGATGATCCTACTTCTTTAGACAGTAGGACACTTCAACCTTCTGAAGACTTTAATCTTCAGACAACTTGAATCTTTAGATGACTTCACTTCTTCAGACAGATTCGACGTCAGAAAGTCTTCATGACGTAAAGAGATCAACTTGCTGAATTCAGGAAATGATTCTTCATTCTTCTCTTTGTTCTTATTTGTTCTTCTTCTTCTATTCTTCAGATAATCTTCTGCGATATTATTCTTCTTGTATTCTTCAGATTGTTCGCTGTGATGTTCTTCTTCTTGTCTTAATGTTTCTTCCTTCTGATCTTGTACATCTTCTAGACTTCATTTCTGATTCAGTAGGTTGGTAGGTTGGCCATCTTCAGAGAGTTGCTTCAATGCTTTTCTCTTTTCCTTTGTATGTTGGTCTCCTTCAGCAGGTTCCTTCTTTCAGTGAATTGCTTATGTTTGATCTTCTTCTTCTTGTTGTTATTCTGATCTGCATCATCCCTGTAACACATAGAAACATATACCTTTCTCAGTAGCACCTGCTTTCTTTCAACTTAATCTAATTTTTTATTCTAATTTGTTAATCATTAAAACCAAGGATAATGAGTCTTAAATCTAATTTAAATACTTAAATTAATTCTGAGACTCAACACCAATATCTTCTTAAAAGCCCTTGCTGGTGATGCCTCTTGCCACCAGCCATCCTGACCCGGAGCTGAGAGAAATCGCTGCTTTGGCAAATGCTTTTGAAGAGGAGGAGTTGAGAAAAGTAAAGGCACAAGAAGAAAATGATAGGGCTCTGGCTGAAGCTGCTCAGAAGGCCATGATTGAAGATGAGAAGCTTGAAAGAGCTGTTGTGCCTAAGAGGAAGAGAGCTTCAAAAGCAAGTAGGATGAAGAAGAGAAATCTACTGTCTCCATTAGTAGAAGTTCCAGCTGCTCAAATGGTTACCAGGAGCAAGTCTCAACCAATAGAGGAACCTATTCCATATAAGGAGGCAGCCCTACAGGAAAGGTCAAAGAAGCTTGAAGAGCTGAAAAAGATGAAGCTCAAGAAACTTCTACAAACCCTACAGCAACATATGTTCCATACAATCCATTAATCAACCCTCTGACAGAAACCAAGAAGTATAAGAGGAAGCTGCAAGAAGCTGCTATGATGCCTTTTCTTGAGGCTGAACCATACAAGAAAATCAAGGTAAATTTTGGTAACCTTGATCCTGTTCTTTTCAGACTCACTTCAAAGAGTTATTTCAGAGGTTCTTCAAAGTAAATTTTCTGCAATACTTCGAATGATATGAGGTAATTTTAAAGTTAGTTTATCTTTGAAAACTGTTTTATTGAAATTGTTGAATTAGAGTTTGATATGAAAATTACTTTTCAATCCCCTTAGAAAATATAAAGCTGAAAATAAATGAGTTTAAGGGAAAGAAGACTTAGCGACAAATTTATCCTGGTTCACTCACCAGCCCGGTGAGCTACATCCAGTCTCAGGGCAAACCACCACTGGATTTTCCACTATCTGAACTCAGATACAAGTATTCTTTTGCCACAACCTCTTCAGGCGTAAACACAAGTATTCCTTTGTTTTCAACTGCCTCTCCAGGAAACTCATGCAGTATTATTTTACAGACAAGCCTCTCTAGGCTCACGAGTACACAAGGCCTCTCCAGGCACACGAGTATTCTTTCTTCCACCAAGCCTCTCCAGGCTCTCAGACACATAAAGTGTTTACAACATAAACTAAGTTTAAGTTTCTAAGAAACATAAACTTAATCTCATCCTATACTTACAGTTTAACTGAGTACAATCAGGGTACATGAAATGGATTCTAAGTACAAGGATACGACAGAGATAGAAGTGTTTGATTTGAATAGGCTTGAACTAATGTCTGTTTGAGGGATAACTTCCTCATTGAATTGGCTTGATAGGATGTTGAATTTGATATTTAGTCGGTTTGCTCTGGGCATAATCTCTGCCGTGGGCTTCAATGCCAAATCTTTCTGGTTGACATCTTGTGGATGTGATACTGAGAAATTGGCCCACACTTGATTGTCTTCTTACGATGACAACAAGCCAGTCGGCACCTTCAGATTCATACTTGAGGTTATTTATATTCTGATAAAATATAGCCGTTGAAGGTTGTTGACAATACCATTGAGAAGAAGTGATTTGGCTCATATAGCCGTTATGAAATAGCTTCTTAAACGGTTGTTTCTTCTTGAGCAGAATAGGTGTGCAGATGGTTTAGCTTTGACACACTTTAGATAAGCTCTTTTTGAGAGATTTTCCTTTAGTAGGTTGATATCTTCTTTCTCTTTCTGCTTCCTCATTTCTTTCTTCTTTCCTCTCTGTGAGTGTGAGGAGATATTGTATAAGGATCCGTTAAACTTATCCTTTTCCCCGTTTTGTGCAAACTTCTTATTGCATAGCTTCTGCCTTTTTCTCCTTTCTCTTTCTTGGGCAGATTTTCTTAAGTATTTGAGCAAATCTTCCAGTTTATGATCACGTGGTCTCTGCTTTTATTAAGACTTCTCGTCGTTTAAGATTTGTCCACATAGTCAGACGATGAATATTTTATTCAGATGATAGATAAGTCTTCAGTTTGTCTTCACGTTTTCAGATGATAGTCATTCTTCAGACAAAGTCAAGTTTTCAGTTTGTCTTCAAGTCTTCAAATTATGAATATGCTTTAGATGATCTAGTCTTCTTTTCTCCTCTGTTATTCTTCAGATGATCAAGGCTTCTTCAGGCCTTCAAATTGTCTTCAGATCTTCAGTGCTTCTTCAAGTCTTCAAATTGTCTTCAGATCTTTAGTGCTTCTTCAAGTCTTCAAATTGTCTTCAGATGATCAAGTTTTTATTTCTCTTTAGATTCAGTGCTTTGTTTCATCTTCTGATTCACATTTGTTCTTCTATACTTTAGATGAATACTTCAACCTGAGACACAATCTACAAAATAATACCTTTCTTAGTAACACCTGTTTTCTTTTAATCTAGTCTAATTTGTTAATCATTAAAACCAAGGATAATGAGTCTTGAATCTAATTTGAATACTTAGATTAATTTTGAGACTCAACATTCTCCCCCTTTTTAATGATGACAAATTAGATATGACTAACAAATATCATAGAAGATTCAAGTTACAAAATGATTATGTTATGTTTCAGATGAGTCTTTATGAATTGTGAAAACTCCCTCTAAACTGGATATCTTTTATCATCTTATATTTCTGAAAACATTTTTACTTTCAGGAATTTGTTTAGTTATATTTCTCCCCGTTTTGTCATTATTAAAAAGAAAACAGATTAAACAAAGGCACCATAGATTTCAACAAGAGTAAAACTTTACCAAAAGAGATTATATTCTAAGAGTTGTCAACTTCCCCTGAGAAAAACATTAATTCTTTAGATGCCAAATGTTAGCTTGTCAGATACCAGTTGTTAATCGTTTAGATACCAGTTGTTATTCTTTTAGATACCAGCAGTTGTTAATTGTTTGTTACTCATTAAGATCTAGGGATACCACATGTTATTCTTTATTAAAATTTAAGGATACCACATGTTATGACAGTATTTTGATATATAGCTTGTTATCTTATGAGTTTCTTTCTTACTTGACTTAAAGAATTTTGTTAGTTATATATGTCTCCCTTATTATTATTTCTCAGATTCTTGATACCAAAAAGTAAAATGTGATTAATTATATCAACTGATAATATATACCAATCAGCAGTTAATAAGAGATTCTGAAATATATAACAGAAACATACACCAAAGACATTTAGGTATGTACAGAAATGTACTCTGAAACGCAGTTCAGAGGAAAAATATACATTCAACAAAAAGAAGTTACACAGAAAAACCACTTGTTTTGAAAGACTTTATTTACATAACAAATTCTCTTGAAAAGCTAAAAAATATATTTAGCATCGCTACCTCTCTTGATTCCTATGAAGGCCTGAGGCATAGCCATGTAGCAGCTTTCATCTCTTTCAAAGCTACCACTACTTCTTCGGCTGAAAAGCCTCAGAAATGCCTCTTGAGCCTGTATCCTCCTCCCAACCGTGCGTTTAGCATGTAATACCCTTGTGACAATTGAAACAGTGGAGGTGCATTATTTAACATAGTGTTTCGACTACCAGCCACAACCTTTATCATCAGGACCACATGTGAAGTGGTTTCCCTCATAAGATTGGTTGTACTGGCTTCTACCAGTGGTCTTCCAGTGCACTGGTGATGCAACAAGATCTCCATGGTCCAAGTATAGAGAAACGGGTTTTCAGATGAACCCTTTCCCTTACTCATCATTCGACACATCATCCAAGATGATTAGATCTTTTCCTCAAAGTGTTTCAGAGCTTCTTCTTCTGCATTCCTTTGCTTCTTCACCGTCCTCCAGAGAGCAACACGCTCAGACTCGTAGGCAAAGCTATGAAGGAGCTTTGAAGAGATGAGTTTGTGTAAAGAGCTCTTGTGAATTTATAGGACTTTGAAGTAGGTGTAAAAGCGAGAAGTGGAGGGATTGAATCTTTTGGATTGTTGTTCACAGGATTCATATGGGCTTGGATAGCATTAATGATGACAGTTTCAGACATTAGGAATACCAAAACGTACATCATTGATTGGAAGGATGAAAGCCTGTCAGTCATAAGAAACTGAGTCATTAGCGTTGATAAAGAAAATTTTGAAAATGTTTCTGAAAGAAAGTAAAGAAAAGATACATTAATACATTAAAAAAACTTTTAAAAGATCTAGAGAAAAACTTTTCATACAATAAATAAGAGACTTTTAAAGAGAACAACGTTTTAGCTGAAAGACACAAAGTACGTTTTAACAGTTACTCACAAACAAAGAATAATGTGAATTCTTTCAACATGAAATACACATGAGTTTAACAGATATTCTTACACAAGCAAGATGCAGTTTTCATACACAGATTTCTAAGTTACAAGATAGAACAATGTTACCATCAGAGATACTTATTGATCTTGGGTTGAAGAGATGCATTTGCTGAGACTCAATCTTGTTCTTCAAAGACAGTTTTGTCCTTTGAATCTTCTGAGATAGCTTGTTGTTGTTCTTTAATCTTCTTGCTTTAGGCATTTCTTCTTCATAGGCAGCAATCATCATTGTCTGATCCTCAAGAATTGAGATAGACTTTTAATGGCTTGAATATCAATCACCTCAACATTCCTGACCCATAATTTTAGTAAGTTCATTGAGAACTTTCTGAACAGGTTCAGAGAATAGGGATGGTACCAAGTCAGATCTGTCTCTCAAGATTTGAGGTAGGCTTAGGGTCTTGTGTATGAATCACCTTAACATTCTTGACCCACAATTTCAGTAAGTTCATTGAGAACTTTCTGAACAGGTTCAGAGAATGGGGATGATATTACACTAGCCATCCTTTCAGACAATGTTGTCTTGATCTACCCTTTCAGACAGTATTGCCTTCTGATGTTCCATCTTCATCTTATGATTATCTTTAAAATCTGTTTTGCTGAAACATACACAAACTAAAAAATACCTTTCAGTAGCATCTGAATTTATGTAAACACATTTGTTAATGGTTAAGGAAGTATCTTAAAGTATACATTTTAATCTTATGATATTTTATTAAGTTAATAGTTTTTATCTTTAGGGATATCATCTGTTATCATTTAAAGGAAGTGTATTATGTTAAAGATTCAATTAACCATACGCAGATATAAAGTAACACAGATAAGAGGAAACTCATAACTTGATTGAAGCAAAGCAAAACTTTAAATATTATTAAAAAAATTAATCAGGGGTAATGACAAGACACAAGAAAATCTAAGATCATCAGATAGGTCCTCAGTTGCATTGGCATTCTCTTTCTCTGCTTTCAGCTCTTGTAACTCCTTCTCAGTTACCTTCAGCCTCTTTGCAAGCCGATTCACCCTCTTGTGCACCCTTTTCAGATGATATGCACCCAACACCATCCTTGACCTTCCATGAGCACTTAGATGAGTAGCAGGCCTTTTCTCTTTGTTACGAGAAGCAAAGAGAGAAGGGATGACCACCTGAATCTCTGGAGCTTCTTCTCGTACAACTAAGTCCGGTCTAACTCAATAAACATTCCCGGAGTGAAGAGGAAAGGAGGCGGTTGGTCAAAGAGATTTTCCATAGGAAAGCCCTTGTGCGTCAGAATTTTCATAATCAGGGTGTTGTGGGGATAGAGGTTCTCGTTTCCCAAAGCTTCTCTGAATATCATCTGATACAGTAGGACGAAGGGAAGACTGATTCTTCTCTTCATCAACAGATGACCCAACACAAACCTTTCTAGCTGGCTGATCACCAAGTTAATTCTTCCTTTTGGAAGGATGCAACAGTTTAGCATAATAAGGAGAGTTCTGGGGATATTCAGAAGTTGAGAATGCTTGTAGGGAGCAAGAAGTCTTCTACCAAACAATTCTTCATCAAGAACAAACGTTCCACCATTTAGTGATTCCCATCTCTCAAAGAAGTTGTCTCCTCTAACAGGGACACCAATCACTTCGCTCAGCACATTGGTGTCAACAAAAATAATCCTTCCCTGCACCGTTGTGTTAATTCTAGTTCTTCCTGGTTCAGACACAACCTTGGAGTTGTTCCAAAACTCCAACACACTTTCCTCATGCCAAGGAGAGGAAATGTCGTTGAAGAAGGGAGTCCATCCAACAGCGTCAAAGTACTCAGATATTGTATAACCAGCCTCGTCGAAGTCAGAGAGATTAACCATCTTTGAAGGAATGATTCTCCCGTCAAACATAAAGGAGTTTGAGTCATTTGATGATGCAGACATGTTGGCCAATTGAGCAAAGTTGAACTGAGAGATTGATGGATTTGGAGAAAATAGACTCTATCTCTTGAGGATTGATGAAGTGTAGTTCTCATGATGATCTTCCAATTCTTATAAATAGGCAAAAGGTCGTGCTTGATGCATTGATGAGGATGGTTACATGCACTGAACAAACATCAAGAGGTGTGCATCGAGCCAATTATGAGAAACTGGTTGATGATCCATTGATTCACGTAGCGTCGTATCATAATTTTTGAGAAAATGATTTAAAAACTAAAGACTCTTCACACGATATATTTAAATTAAATACAATAAATGGTTTTCACACATATTAAGATAATCATGCATTAACAACTTCAATAACAATTCATAATTTTCAAAGCAGTTTAATAACTACATCTAAACTGAGATAGGAAGGATGTTACCAGTATGTAACTTGGGATTAGTGTACTTTCCTTTTCCCATCATGCTCTTTTGAGAGATGCTTCTGTAGCTTGAGTAATGAGCTTTAAGAAAATGTTCTCTTTTCTCATTTCTTTGATCTTCAAAGTTGCTTCAGCTTGGTAGGATTTCCATCTTCTAAGGATCTATTCCTTCTACATTTGTTAGATGCTCATCCCGAAGGTGAGCTCTGATACCAATTGTTAGAACCACAGGAAACACTAGAAGGGGGGGTTGAATAGTGTTTTTAACTTTTTAACTAATTTTGGAAATCTTGAAATAAATAACTCATGCATTAAAACAAGTTATTAATAAAAACTTAAAATCAGAGTTAATAAAAACATGCGGAAGATAAGAAAGATAAATTTGAAAAACTTTCTAACAATACTTAAGAAGGTTTTAAATAAACATTAAATTAACTTATTTTTTTGTTTCAAACAGAGTTATTTAGAAACATCTCAAAGTACCTTCTGAGTATTATTACAGAGAATCTTTTCAGAACTGTCTCTGAACAACTTCTGATGATTGGTGATCGTCTAAAGTCAGTTTCTTATTTCTGAACTGAGTTCTTTTCAGACTCACTTTAGAGAGTTATTTCAGAGGTTCTTCAAAGTACATTTCTGCATTACTTTGAATGATATGAGATAATTTTAAAGTTAGTTTATCTTTGAAAACTGTTTTATTGAAATTGTTGAATTAGAGTTTGATATGAAAATTACTTTTCAATCCCCTTAGAAAATATAAAGCTGAAAATAAATGAGTTTAAGGGAAAGAAGACTTAGCCACAAATTTATCCTGGTTCACCCACCAACCCAGTGAGCTACATCCAGTCCCAGGGCAAACCACCATTGGATTTTCCACTATCTGAACTCAAATACAAGTATTTTTTTCCCACAACCTCTTAAGGCGTAAACACAAGTATTCCTTTGTTTTCAACTGCCTCTCCAGGAAACCCATGCAGTATTCTTTTACAGACAAGCCTCTTCAGGCTCACGAGTACACAAGGCCTCTCCAGGCACACGAGTATTCTTTCTTCCACGAAGCCTCTCCAGGCTCTTAGACACATAAATTGTTTACAACATAAACTAAGTTTAAGTTCCTGAAAAACATAAACTTAATCTCATCCTATACTTACAGTTTAACTGAGCACAACTCAGGATACATGAAATGGATTCTAAGTACAGGGATACAACAGTGATAGAAATGTTTGATTTGAATAGGCTTAAACTAATCTCTGTTTGAGGGATAACTTCCTCATTGAATTGGCTTGATAGGGTGTTGAATTTGATATTCAGCCGGTTCACTCTTGGCATAATCTCTGCCTTGGGCTTCAATGCCAAACCTTTCTGGTTGACATCTTGTGGATGTGATACTAAGAAATTGGCCCACACTTGATTGTCTTCTTACGATGACAACAAGCCAGCCGACACCTTCATATTGACACTTGAGGCTATTTATATTCTGATAAAATATAGCCGTTGAAGGTTGTTGATAATACCGTTGAGAAGAAGTGATTTGGCTCATACTGCCGTTGTGAAATAGCTTCTTAAACGGTTGCTTCTTCTTGAGCAGAATAGGTGTGCAAATGGTTTAGCTCTGACACACTTTAGATAAGCTCTTTTTGAGAGATTTTCCTTTAGTAGGTTGATATCTTCTTTCTCTTTCTGCTTCCTCATTTCTTTCTTTTTTCCTCTCTGTGAGTGTGAGGAGATATTGTATAAGGATCCATTAAACTTGTCCTTTTCCCCATTTTGTGCAAACTTCTTTTTGCATAACTTATACCTTTTTCTCCTTTCTCTTTCTTGAGTAGAGTTTCTTAAGTATTTGAGCAAATCTTCCAGTTGATGATCACATGGTCTCTGCTTTTGTTAAGACTTCTCGTTGTTTAAGATTTGTCCACGTAGTCAGAGAGTTGAGAGTCTTCATATCTTCAGATAGTCTGAAGTGTTTCGTCATTTTGTTTGGAGAGTATGTGTTTACACAATTGACTTCTTCATTCTTCACATACTTTCAGAAGATTACTGAGCTTTCAGATGATTGCTTTGACTCAGCTTGATATTTGCAGATTCAACAAATACTTCTTTTAGATGATTGCTTCAAGCCTGTTTTAGTTCTTCAGATTAAGAACACTTTCAGCAAGTTTCTTTCTCTTAGCAAAATTTCTTCTTTTCTTCAGATGATTGCAGCTCTGTTCTTCTTTGTCTCTTCTTATTCTTCTGTGATTCAGATGGATAAAGATGTTGAATTTAATAGACTTAGTTAAAACATCTTTCTCGTCACTTTCTTGTTTAGTCTTCTGATACGTTCTGATCAGCAGTAGGTGCAGTAGGTCTGTGCACACAATGCTTTTCGTTGCAGGTGCGGCAGGCATTGCAGAGTTTCCTTATTTGTGCCAAACCTTTGATCAAGGCAAGAAAGTAATTATGATTTTTATACTGAGATGAGTAATTCATTTGGTAGAGTGTTCTTCATACTTAGCAACGTCTTCAAGAGGTCAACTCTTGATTTTGCCACATTCAGCCAGCTTCAAATCTTCAGATGATAGTCATTCTTCAGACGATGAATAGTTTATTCAGATGATAGATAAGTATTCAATTTGTCTTCACATCTTCAGATGATAGTCATTCTTTAGACAGAGTCAAGTTTTCTGTTTGTCTTCAAGTCTTCAAATTATGAATATGCTTTAGATGATCTAGTCTTCTTTTCTCCTCTGTTATCCTTAGATGCAAGCTTGTCTTCAGATGATCAAGGCTTCTTCAGGTCTTCAAATTGTCTTCAGATCTTCAGTGCTTCTTCAAGTCTTCAAATTGTCTTCACATCTTCAGTGCTTCTTCAAGTCTTCAAATTGTCTTCAGATGATCAAGTTTTTATTTCTCTTCAGATTCAGTGCTTCGCTTCATTTTCTTATTCGCATTTGTTCTTCTACACTTTAGATGAATACATCAACCTGAGACACAATCTACAAAACAATACCTTTCTTAGTAGCACCTGTTTTCTTTTAATCTAGTCTAATTTGTTAATCATTAAAACTAAGGATAATGAGTCTTGAATCTAATTTGAATACTTAGATTAATTCTGAGACTCAACAAAAGGTTGCTGCACCTGCTGAAGCTGAAAAGGTTGCCGAACCTTCTGTTGTTGATTCCATGGTGGTAGAACCAGTAGCCATTACTGTGGAACCCATCTCTGTTGTACCTATAAGATCTGAACCTGATGAGGCTGCTGATCCTTCTTCACCCATTCCTCAACCTCCATCACCCTTTGAAGTTGAACCTACTGGGGGTGAACTTGCTGAAATTCCATCTACTGAAGTCCAATCCACTAAAGTGCTACCTACCGAAGAGGTTGTTGAACCAGTTCTTGTTACTGTGACTGGGCCCTATTAGGTATCTGAAGTTATTTCTCACCCTACTCCAACTGCCTCTACTGGTACTGATGCCAGAATCTTTAATTGTGAGGAGATTGGAAGATATGTCCAGAAGAGTAAAGGTGTATTTCTTTGGGAAGGAAGCCATGCTGCAAGGGATGAGCTGTTGATGCCGAAAACAAGAGTTATCTCAAGAAAGCCATCCTCTGAGCATATAGCACGTATCATGTCTTTCAATGACGTGCTAAAATCTGTAGAATTTCCACACAAGTTCTACACTACCCCCTACAATCAACGAGTCAGAGTGCCACATTTCCCAAATATGTATGAAGAACTGTTGTACTTCAAAGACCACTTGCCTCTGCACAAGCACATTGGTCTTCACTTGGACTCTTTGGCAGCTGGTAGACAGGAAATATTGGCAAAAGCTTCAAAGGGAGTGTCTGGATATGATCAGTTGGAGAAGATCAGACAAGGAGTGTAACCACCCAAGCACTTTTGGAAAAGAATTGATGTTTGTTCTCCTAACCAAGTGAGGATACATGCTGAAGATTGGTTTTTCATCAGGCATCTGAACCTGGAAGCTGAGATGTATTCAAAGTATATTGCATCAAAAGTTGGGTGCAGAAACTTCAAGCCTCGTAAACCCTTTACCATGAAGCCCTCAACCAAAATCTACTGTCAACATGACAAGATAGTGCCAAGATTACCATTTACTGGAGGTCCTGAAGATCAGAAGAAAGAACCTATGTTCTACTCTACCTACATGATTGAACCTGAGCCTTTAAGCAAAGAAGAAAGGGAAAGACTCCCTGAAGATTTAGAAGCTTATGGGGGTTTTGACCAAACCTACAGAGACAGGTTATGGGATTCATTTTGGCATGAGAGGGAAAAAGAAGGGTCCTTCTCTGGAATGAAGTATGACTTTGCAGATTCAATGACCAAGAGCACCCTTTCGGTTTAAGAGTTTCGTACCTGGTTTCGTGGAACTTTCCCAAGTTCTAAGCATGAGCTGCATGAAGATTGGACTGTGCAAAAGTGGACTCCTGCAATCTACACTTGTCTTGTGGTTAAGCCTGCTGACTATGGCTTACCCAATGGCTTTGGGGAGATTATATTCACCAAGAGGCATGTATCAATTATCTTCAGAGAAGCTGATCTTTCATAGGCTCTTGAAATTCGAGAGAGAGAAATCAGAAGGTTGAGAAACAAGAACCTTAGACTTCAGAACTTAATGAAGCAATTCAATGTTGCTCCTGCTCATCTTAATTCTCAAGAATCCAAGGCCAAGCATAAGAGGAATAGCAGTTTTTAGTTTGCAACTATATCAGAAAGTCTATGTGTTCACAAAAGTTTTTCTATTTATGTTCAACTTTATATGTTAAACTCTTTGATATCTCAATATGATTTGAATGATTATTCTCTTTGATTTGACTACGTAGTGTGCTCACTTATCCTCGCATTTACTATGCTACGTGCTTTAAATGATTGGAGTTAATTGATTGGTCTGGAGCAACTAAGTTACTGAATTAATTATTGCTTGCCTACCCTGTATTTATTCCTCTATTATGCATTTAATACTTTTGTATTCACTATCAACCCTTTTGACTGATGACAAAAATGGGGATATAAACTAACAAAATATCTGAAGTTTAAATGGTTTCAGAGAAGAATTCATTGATTCAGGGGGAGCAAGGCATTCTGTCTAAGTATATGAAAAAGGGGGAGAAATTTCTTAACTCAATACTCTTTATTTCCCTTCAGATGTTTGAATAGTTTAAGCAAATTTGTCATCATTAAAAAGGGGGAGAATGTTGAGTCTCAAAATATTATTAAGTGATTAATAATGTTTTAAGTCTCCATAACCTGAGTTTTAATGAGCAACAAATTTGTGTCAATTAGAAAGATACTGCTTAGAGGCATTCTTTTATGTTTTAGCAATTCTGTAATGAAAGCTGAACATGCTAATTAATCTGAACCTACTGAAGCATGTCAACTCTCTGAAGCTTCAACTCTGCGAAATCAAGCAACCTTTTGAAGAGAAAGAACTTGTTGAAGGATCAAGACTTTCTGAAGCTTTCGAACCCTCTGATATCAAGAAACAATGAGTCATATTTTAGCATAAAATCAAGTTTCTTTAATTCCTTTGAAGACTCAAGTCTCATATAGCTTTCTGCTATAGTATCTGCAAAATCCTCATTCTGGAAAGTTAGACAGAAGCTTTTGTGCGTATTTCAAATCATGTTCACCAAAAAGGAAGTTATCTCTACAGAAAGTACACTTTATCAGAAAAAGTAAAGTCATCGCTGCTGCCACCTACCTCTACTGTACCTACTGCTACAAGCTACCTCTGTTGTATCTCACAATGGAAATAAAGCTATTAGACAACGAGATTTTGAGGATCTTTAACCGGTTTATAGACTCTTTCTCTATATATACGAGATTCATGCAATGAAAAAAATAGAGAGACTACGTGAAAATACTTACTGAAGTGCTACTCAAAGAATTCCCTGATATTCATTTCATTTCACTTCATTTGTACATAAATCTTTTATATCCTGAGTTATACTCAGTTATCTATACATCTTACCCAGTTTAAGCTTTAAACTTGTGTAGTTTCAAAGCTTAAGCAATTCCTTTTTCATACACTATTTTGTTTTTGCCTGGAGAGGCTTGCTGTTTAAAGAATACATGGGTTTTAGCCTGGAGAGGCTGTGTGTTCAAAGAATGCTTGGGTTTTAGCCTGGAGAGGCTGTATGTTCAAAGAATACTTGTAACTGTGATCAGTTAGTGGAAAATCCATTGCTAGTTAGCATTGGGACTAGACTTAGCTCACGGTGGATGTGAGTGAACCAGGATAAATCTCTTGGCTAAGTCTTCTATATCCTTATCTCTCAATATTTGTTATTTATCTAACAAGAAGGGTTCGGAATATAGTGATTTAAATTACTGAAACATCTTTATAAATAAATAAACTTTTAAGAAAACAGTTTTACTCAACTTTGTTGAACCTGCTAAAATAATTTCAGCAAGTACCATAACTCCAGTTTCAGTAAGTTTCCAATAAAATATTTGTGAAAAGCTTTGCTTGTTAAAAGGTTTCTAAAAAATCTGTTTGAACTTTTAAAACAGTATTCAACCCCCCTTCTAGTGTTTTCAGTGGTTTCTACAGAAGAAAGGAAAGAAGAAGCTCAATCAATTCCCTCTGCTCGAACTTTTGCTACTAACATGGTAAATCAATTTCTTGCCTCCCCTATCATTGATTTAGGAATTCCACTCACTCCACCTCTTAAATAAAACATCCCTAACATTTCTTCCACCTTGGCTTTGATGGAATCCTTCCTGCAGCAACTAAGTATTAAAAGAGAAAATGTCATCCCTCCTCAACCTGAAAAGGTTGCTTCTGGAGATATTGTTGGTCCCTCTCAAGCTTTTATGCCCAACTCCCATGTTATTGAGAAGCAAGTGAGGAATATCAAGGAGGACATGAAGAGATTGTTCTCAAATGTCAACACACTGCATAACACAATAATTGAGATGATTGAGCTCTTTACTCAACATCAATTCTGATTTAACACATTTGTGTTACTACTAATTGCAACCCAAGATCCTCCAATGCCTTTTGCTCCATTTCAGCCACCATAAGATATCCTCAAGCCAACTACTTCATCATCCTCAAATCATTCTTCTCCTTCCAAATAGGCGATGATGATACTGCTTCTCTCGATACCCTTGATTGTCTTACTATTCTTAGGATGATGGATGACTGTAATGGCTAAATGGTTCTGAATAATTCCATTTTGCTTGTTGAATGTTTGAAAAATTCCTATAACAATTATTAAATTCGGTATATATTTGAATCTTCTGATTGATATCATGCTTATGCTATCATAAAAAATAATTCTTCTGTTACTAGCTTCTAAAGTAAGCAAAAATAATGTTTCTGCTACTATCTTCTAAAGTAAGCACAAATTCAGGGGGAGAGTTTATTCTTAAATTGAAACACTAATTTATTCCCTAAAATTCAGAATCACATAAGATATATTTTGAAAGGCTGTCATCATAAAAAAGGGAGATTGTAAGGTCCAAGAATCCTCTTGAGATGTTTTCATAATGAGAAACTCTCAAAATACACTTAATATAATTCTGAATAAATGCATACTAATGGTTGCAATTGAGTTTATCCCAGAAAGAACAGAAAAAAGCTAAATGTTGCACCATAGAAGAATCTGTTAAGAAGAAGTAGCCATCAGAAGATAGACTCTAGTACCATATACACATGCTCAGAAGAAACGATTTCAAGAATCACTATTCTAAAACCTCATATACAATACAAAAAGATAATAAACTTGTTCAGAAGATGATGGAAAGAAAGAAAGTTGTTGAGAAGATTGAAATGAATTTGTTACCAATACATCAGACTGCTTCATAAGAAAAGGGATATTGTCAGCAAGCTCCAGAAGAAAGAAGTTGATAGAAAACACTACAAATTCAATTTATTGGAGATAAAAATACTATTTTCGAAAAATATAAAAATACCCAGTATTCCTGCATATCTCACTAACTACTCCAGAAGAAGGAAGCTCAAACTGAATGAAAGCATGGGCTCCAGAAGATTCACTCTCCAGAAGATATGACAAGTCAAACTTGATGAAAGAGAAAAGTTGCCACATGAAAGTGACAACACCTTTTGTCCAGTTGGGAGCTTGACCCCTTCTCTAAGGCATTCCAATGGCTAGTTGAGCAATCCTTGCCTATAAAAAGGAGCCTCTTCTTCATTGCAAGACACAAAACACCAGAAGAAGCTATATGTGCATCAATATTACAATTTCTACCTTCTGGAGAAATTCCACTTTTTGCAAATCTCTTAGTATTATTCTAAAACAGTTAGGAAAATGTGAAAGGGTGTGTGTAGGCTCATTAAAATTCTGTTGTGCTTTATTGATTGTAATATTGAGCTTTCTATTGTAATTTTCTATTCATATCTTTGATTATAACTCTCAAGACTAACAAAGAGTTGCTAAGTTTTCTTGAGAGAGTTGTGAAAGAGTCTGTAGAAGTTAGGTGTGCTCTCTTGCTGCAGATTTCCTATTGAACACTGATTGTAGACGCCTGCAAAAGCTGCAGAAGAATATTGATTGTAGGAGCCTACAGAAGAATACTGATTGTGAGAGCCTGCAAAGGCTGTAGAAGAACACTCGGTAGAGGTTGTAGAGGCTGCAGAAGAATACTAGGTTTATACTGCACCAAGAGGCCTATTGAGGTTGTTTGTATCAAGATTGATATAGTGAAAATCTTATTGAGGGTAGGGATTGGACGTAGCCTTAAGGTTTAAAGGGTGAATAAGTATAAAAATACAGCGAGCATACTTTTTCTCTCCCTATAGTCTTTATTTTTGAAAGCTTCATCTAATTACTCATAAAATAGGATAACCTTCATACTTGCATAAAATTGTTTTCAAACCTATCTAATACCTGAGTATGTGTGACTCCAAGAAAGACCTTCCAAAGAGAGGAGACTATTATCTACATACTAAATTCATTCAAGTAATTTGTATTATTACATATTGGTTTATTTGTTTATCTAAGCTTCTAATATCAGCCAAGAAAATCACTTGAGCAAAATATATTAGAAGTGATTGCAGAATTTTGAAAAGGTCACAATTCAACCCCCTTCTTGTGACTGCAATATTTACTTCAAGAACAAGAGGTGAAAGGAGAAAAGAAGTCATATAACATGCATAAACAACTAAGTATACTCTGAGAGAGTTACCCTCCACTTCCATCTTCACAACTAATAAGTTTACGAATCTCACTTCATTTTCTCACTATCTATTTCTTAAGTTTGATCTTGAAATAATAATCTACTAGTTTTATTTTATTTTCTTTTTTGAGGTAAAATAAATATTTTCAAAGTTAATAATTATTTACACAATTAATTACAGATAACAATTTTAGAACATGTTCTGGTGTAGAACTCGGACTCGGGCCTGCGAAGTCGAACTCGGATCTGGGTATTGTTGAGGAGCGGATTCGGGTTGTCCACAGATGGGGGGTGTACCTGCAAAGACATTCTGATGCCCAAGTCAGATATGTATAACAGTCAAAGTGATTGACTGAGTAAAGATTGCGTACCTTGTGAATTGTTGATATCTCCTATTTATAAGGGTCTTGGGCCTGTATAAATATGGTAAGCATGTATCTTTATAAAAGGGTAAGTGCGGGTCTTGGGCGTGTGTAAATATGGTAAGCAGGTATTATAAAAGTAGTAATTAGGCAGATATATATGTAGGAACACAGGGAAACACTAAAAGGGGGGGGGTTGAATAGTGTTTCTAAATATTTTAGAGAGCTTTTCGCAAACAGGTGTTAAAAACACGATTTCAGACAGGCTCTTAAAGGGTTGTCTGAAGTTTTCAGATGGCTTGTAAAAACTGATTTTAAAAGATGTTTTGTGCCTTTATAAAATATCAGATTAATTACTCTAACCCCTTGATTAGTATAAAAAGAATTGACAAGAGATAAGGGTAAGAAAACTTAGCCAAGGAATTTATCCTGGTTCACTCACTACCACTGTGAGCTACGTCCAGTCCCAATGCCAACTATCAATTGGATTTTCTCTTAATCTTTAAGATTACAAGTATTCTTTTACAGTCAAGCCTCTTCAGGCTCTACAACCAAGTATTCTTTTACAGACAAGCCTCTCCAGGCTCAAACCAACAAGTATTCTTTTTCAGAAAAGCCTCTTCAGGCTCAACATACAAATACAGAGAAGATAAAATGCTTAAGCTTACAAACTACATCAGTCTTGAAGCTTAAACAATTACAAATGTACAGAAAAACTGAGGTATGCTCAGGATATTACAATATGTGTACAAAGATAAATATTATCAGAGTTGTTGCAGCGAAAAACTTGCAGAGTTTTTGTTCTTTTTCACAAAATTCTTCTCTCTTGATGATCTTCAAAGGAGGGGGTATTTATACCCAATCTTCAATCCGTTGAAATACCACCGTTTAGAGATAGCATTAAATCCTATTTAATCCGTTATGAGACATGCTTCTGAGAGCTCTGATATTTCTGACACGGTACAAGGTTGCTCCTGCCATAAAGCTGCTACAAATGTTGCTGCAGAGGCTGCGTTGCAGAGATTTCCTCAATGGTGTATGAAATTCAAAAACACCAGGAAAGGTCTCTGTGTTCCTTGCTATAAACGTGTTTGAAAAGGTACGTGCAGCAGAGGTTCAGAAAAGTCTTCACAAACTTCAGCAAAGGGTGCCACGTCATTAATGAGACTTCAGACGACACTGATACTTCAGACGGGTTGAGCTACTTCAGACAGCTTCAACTCTTCAGACGAGTTCTGCTTCTTCAGACAGCTTCAACACTTAGTCTTTTTATGTAGGCTCATAGTGACTCTTGCTGAAATCATAGATAAAACATTAAAGCATATATGTATCTATGATAAATAATTTAAGTCAAATTTGTTAACCATTAAAACTTGGGAATCTAGTTGTCTTAAAACATCATAAACAACCTTATGATATTTTTGAGACTCAACATTCTCCCCCTTTTTAATGATGACAAATTTGGTTAAAATATACAAATCTGTAATCAGTTTTTGAGAATAAGAAAGCTCCCACTGAGATAGAAATATCCTTTAACAGGTTCTGTTTAAGGTATATTTTACTCATTTGCTCAAATTTCTCAGAAAACATATGTACTCCCCCTGAGTCCTGTAACCACTTCAGATTTGGTTAGTTTTAATACTCCCCCTTTTGTCATCAATCAAAAGGGAATATCAGAGCAAAACAGTAACAGAGCAATATATTCAGATAAAACATATATATCAGAGCACAAATAATCAACTCAAAATATGAGATAAGCCACTGATTGTATTTAATGAATGTTCAGATAAAGAAATAGACAATCAGACACTTGTCATAAACATGAAAATAAGCAAAGACAATGGCTAAATTAACAGTTTAATCCTTCTTCTTCAGCAAGGCCTCAGTCAGAAAGGAAATCAAGTCTTCCTTGGCCTTGTCTATTGCTGCTTCCACTGAGGTTTTCAATTCTTGCTGACCAGATCTGATAAGCTGCTGTTCTTGAAGAATCTGCTCTTGTTTAGCAATTAGATGCTTAGTCTTCTTCTCTTGATCAGCATACTTCTTTTCAAGCTTCTTAACTTTGGTCTTCAGCTTCAGATTTTCCTCAGACAAGTCTTGCTCAGATTCATAGAAGATTAGCTGGATGTAGGGGCAAACAAATCTAAGCACTCCAAAGCCTGGCTTCAATCTGTATTCAGAAGGCTTGAACACAGGGCAAAAGAAGGTGCCAATGGGGTTCAGTACTACCCAGTCTTCATTAAAAGAGTCAGCAGGTGGGGGAAAGTGATTCTCTCAGATAGTGATATTGGACATTGGTTGACTTTCCAAGTCCAACTTCAGAATCAGCATCAGGACCAGTTGATCCCGAAGAAGATCCAGCATCTTCTCTGATCTTCCAGTAAGAGGACCACATCCAATCTTGAAGTAGTTGATCCAGGCCTCCTCCTTGGTTTCTGATGAACTCTGGTAAAGATTCCCACTCTGATGGACTCATCATTTCAGACAGAGGTGCAGATACAGAATAAACTTTAGCTCCTTTGAATTTCTCACCCTGACCTTCCTTTAAGGGATACCTAGGAACTATTCTATCAGGTTTCACCAAGATTTTAGTGGTTGGCCTGATTGAACAAGTTCTAGGAGGCCTGTAGCCTCTCATCCCAACTCCCTTGTGCAGATCCCTCTGAAACAGCTCAGACTCAGTGTTCAGCTGCCTCACAAAACTCCATTCATCACTATTCAGCCTGAGGGAATCATCTGAGAATGGATTGATGGGAGCCCAAGTATGTGCAGGAGGGACAACACCCTTCCTGATCTTTTCTAATCCTCCTGAAAGAGCACTGTATTGGTTTCTAACTTCAGCAACAGTTTTTCTGATTAAGCCATGATGCAAGGATACAACAGGTGCTGGTCTGAAATACTGTAGCTCTTCAGACAGGTTGCCAAACTTAGGCAATGAACAGGGATCAGAAGGAAGGAGAGACAACTGTAGAGCTTCAGCAAGGACTTGCTCTTCTTCAGCAGAGAGCTCTTCTTGCAGAGAAGGTGGAGGGGATGATGGTGGTGAAGGTGTAGGTGGTGGTGGTAATGAAGGTAAAGGTGGTGATGATGGTTGAGGTTGAGGAGGTGAAGGTTCAGAAGGTTGGATTGGTTGAGGTGATGATGGATCAGATGGTTGACTTTCTGATAGGGAAGGTAATGTAGGTTCATAGAGTTGATTCTCTAAAGGTTGTGGTGAGGTAGGTTCAGAGGGTTTGTTTTCTGTTGGTTCAGAGGGTTCAGAGGGTTCAGAGGGTAGGTTTTTGTTTGTGTAGGTGGTGAAGGTTGTGATGGAGGTGGAGATGGTTGTTTTTCTGGTGATTGGGGTTTTGGTGAAGGTTGAGGTTAGGGTTGTGATATAGGTTGTGGTGAAGGTTTAGATACAGGTTGAGGTGGTTGTTTAGGTTTTTCTGGTGAGGAGGGAGGTGATGGTGTAACATTGTCAAATCTGACTTTGATTTCTTGTAAGGAGGCTTAGTTACCTCAGATACCTTTGCTTTTGCTTCCTTCTCTTCTTTCTCTCTTTGTGCTTGCTTTTCTTCCCTTCTTCTTTTAAAATACTCATGTGCCTTGACATAATTTTGGTATTTCCCAGCCATATCCTCTGCTTCCAGCTGAGAAGCAATACTTCTAGTCACCCTAGGTTCAGGTGCAGTCTGAAGTAGCTTGCTTTTGGTCCTCCTTCTCTGAGGTGCACTTGACCTCTTCCTTTTCTTTGCTCCCTCAGCTATGGTTGCTTGCCTATCATCTTCATCATAGGCATATTGTGAAGCAATAGCAAGAGCTCTATCAGTCTTCTCTTGCTCTGCTTTCTTCTCCAGCTCCTCCTGCTCCAAAGCAGTAGCCAATGCTGCCACCTGAATGAGTTCAGGATCAGATGGGCAAGCAGCCAATGGCTCAGCTGCAACAGCATCAGCCACATCTGCCTCTTGAGCCCTGTCCTTCCATTTCAGAAGTAGGTTGTGGAGTCTGTACAGGTTCAGACAACTGACCCACAATTTCAGATGGCCTTTGTGAAGCCTTCTGAACAGGTTCAGACACCTGACTCTGCACAGATGCAGATGCTACCTTAGCAGCACTCCTCACAGGTAGCTTTTTCAATTTTGCTTGAGGAGAGGGTTTTGATGGCTTGAACTCATGCCTCCTTATGTCTCCTCTGAGTTCATTCTCAAGAACCTCCATTGTTGTCTTCCTTCTAGCAGCTTTCTCAAGAAGAAGGCTCTCCTTCATGGATGGAGAGGGAGGTCTTGGAGTCAGCTTCACTCCCATGCTCTTGAGGTTTGATTCACCAAACACAGGTTGTGAAAGGCGATCAAAAAGCCTCTCAATGGGGACTTTGAAATGCAGCAAGATCTTAGTGATGATGGTATTGTGTGGGAAGCTCCCAGCAGAGTCTCTGAGACGCTTCTGCATGTGGTACATTATGATGTTGGGGAGGTTCACCTTCTTCTTCTGTAGTAGGTGAATCAGAAAAAATCTCTCCAACTCAGAAACATGGTTTCTGCTTCCACTCTTAGGGATTACAGAGCACCCTAAGATGGCATGCAAAACCCTAGCCTTGTCTGACATATGCTTTGCATCCAAGCTTACTGGTTCAGAGGTGCCATACAGAAACTCTGTGAACTGCTTCTGTCCACCATTTCTTGCTTCCCAGCCAGGAGTGAATACAGCTCCTTCAGTCCTGACCTCACAGATGTGAGCAAGGATATCTTCATCAACAAAGACAGGGACACCACGTACTGTGGCCTTGATGCTAGTGTAGATACCCTGAGGATTGGGTATTCCTCTGGCAGTAGCCCAGAAATCCAGCACACTCTGCTCATGCCACTGTGTCAAGTTGTGGTTGAAATACAGAGTCCACCCAGCTGCATCGAACTCAGCAAATAAGTCCATTCCCAGAGATTGAAGATCCTCCAGGACTACACCCTTAGTCTTCACAATGTTGCTTCCAGTAGATTTCTTAGGTGCCATTGAAGAGTTTTCTGAAGAACTTGAGAGAAAAAAAATTTGCTTGTAGAAGAAGGATCTCAAGAGGTGAATACAGAATAGTGAACGGTAAAGTTCTCTGACCCACTAGCTTCTGTATTTATAGACCCATGAAGTAATGATGGCATGTACTGGCTGCGCAGACATAGGAAAACATGCGAAGTGGAAGAGACAAAATAAATGGAATTAAACCGTCTCAGAAAGCCACGTCATTTGTTTACTTCAGACAAGTGACAGATTTCAGACACCCATATAGATTTCAGACAACCCAAAATTTCAGACAAGTCACTTGTTTCAGACAAGCTGAAATTTCAGACACATCATTTTCAACAGATCATATCACACACAATCAAAATGCATGTATGTTCAGATTATTTCTAATGAACTTAAATCTATCTTCAGTCAGAGGTTTTGTGAATATATCAGCCCATTGATGCTCTGTATCAATAAACTGAATATCAAAAACACCTTTCTGAACATAGTCTCTAATGAAATGATGTTTTATTTCTATATGTTTAGCCCTAGAATGTTGAATGGGATTTTTAGACAAATTAATAGCACTTGTATTATCACACAAAACAGGTATAGCAGATATAGTAATGTTAAAATCTTCTAACTGATACTTCACCCATAACAGTTGTGAGCAACAACTGGCTGCTGAGATGTATTCTGCTTCAGCTGTTGATAAGGCAATTGTGCTTTGCCTTTTGCTTGACCAGCTAATCATATTTTCTCCAAAGAAATGACATCCACCACTAGTGCTTTTTCTTTCAATTCTGTCTCCAGCAAAATCAGCATCACAGTAACCTATTAACCTGCAATCCTTACTTTTCTTATAGCACAGACCAAGATTAGTAGTACCTTTAAGATATCTGAAAATTCTTTTTACAGCTTTGTAGTGAGTAATCCTTGGATCAGATTGAAATCTAGCACACAGACATACACTGAACATTATGTCAGGTCTGCTTGCTGTTAGATATAATAATGATCCAATCATTCCTCTATACAAAGTTTGATTCACTGGTTCTTCCTTCTCATCTTTATTTAAAGATGCAGAGGGATGCATTGGAGTTGACATGGGTTTGCAATCATGTAAGTTAAACTTCTTAAGCATTTCCTTTGTATATTTTTCTTGATGGATCCATATACAGTCAGAATCTTGCTTAATCTGAAGTCCTAAGAAAAATTTTAGTTCACCCATTAAACTCATTTCAAACTCTGATTGCATTAACTCTGAAAACTCCTTGCATAATGAAGAGTCAGTTGAACCAAAGATAATGTCATCAACATATATCTGAACAAGTATAAGATCTTTGTTAGACTGTTTTCTAAAAAGAGTTGTATCCACTTTTCCTCTTTCAAAACCATTTGAGATAAGAAAACTGCTCAATCTGTCATACCAAGCTCTTGGGGCTTGTTTCAGACCATAGAGAGCCTTTTTGAGTTTGAAAACATGTTCAGGAAAAGCAATATCTTCAAAACCAGGGGGTTGTCTAACAAAGACTTCTTCTTCAATGAGACCATTGAGGAAGGCACTTTTAACATCCATTTGATATAGCTTGATGCCATTATTTACAGCATAAGATAAAAGAATTCTAATTACTTCTAACCTGGCCACTGGGGCAAAGGTTTCAGTGAAGTCAATACCTTCTTGCTGGTTGTATCCTTGAGCAACTAATCTTGCCTTGTTTCTGACTACCTTGCCTTCTTCAGACAGCTTGTTTCTGAACACCCATTTGGTTCCAATAATAGTTTTCCCATGGGGTTTAGGAACAAGGGTCCAGACATCACTCCTAGCAAACTGATTCAGCTCTTCTTGCATGGCTAGGATCCACCCTTCATCATGCAGAGCTTCATCAATGTTCTTTGGCTCTATTTCAGACAGGAGAGCAAGAGAATTCAGATTCTTGAATTTTGATCTTGTCTTAACTCCTTCTGAAGTGCTGCCAATGATTTGCTCTTTAGGATGATGTGATTTGTATCTCCAATCAGGTTTCTGAGGAGGTATCAAATCTGTTTGTTCTGTCTGAGACTCAACATTTGTCTGAAGAGGTTTAGTAACAGTAGGTACTTCAGACAGCTGCTCATCCTTCAAGCTGCTGTGGTCATTCAGCTCCATTCCTGCAAAATCATCCTCTAGATCTGATAGTTCCCTATCAGTCTCTTTGTTATCATTGAATTTAACATGAATAGTTTCTTCAACAGTTAAAGTTCTAGAGTTATACACTCTATAGGCTTTAGATGTTTCAGAATATCCAATGAAAAATCCTTTATCAGACTTTGCATCAAATTTTCCAAGATCATCCTTGGTGTTGAGTATAAAACATTCACAGCCAAAGGTGTGGAAATATGATATGTTGGGTTTTCTTCCTTTCCACAATTCATAGGAAGTCTTTTTCAGAATTGGTCTTACCAATATTCTGTTTTGAAGGTAACATGTTGTGCTAACAGCTTCTGCCCAGAAGGATCTTGGTAAGCTGCATGAGTTGAGCATGGTCCTTGCCATCTCTTGCAAACTTCTGTTCTTTCTCTCAACAACCCCATTCTGTTGAGGTGTTCTAGCCACAGAGAAATTGTGTGAGATCCCATTCTCATCACAGAAACATTTGAAAGTTTGCATTCTCAAACTCTCCACCATGATCACTTCTGATAACAGAAATACAGAATCCTTTCTCATTCTGTACCTTCTTGCAGAATATTGTGAAATTCCTAAAAGTCTCATCCTTGCTTCTTAGGAATAACACCCATGTAAATCTAGAATAGTCATCAACAATGACCAAACCATATTTCTTACCACTAAGACTTTCTGTTCTAATAGGACCAAACAAGTCAATGTGTAAAAGTTCTAGTGGTCTGCTAGTTGAAACAACATCCTTACTCTTAAAAGAGTGTCTTGTTTGTTTCCCTTTCAGACAGCTTTCACATAAAATGTCAGATTTGTATGAAAGCTTGGGCAATCCTTTAACAAGATTGTGTTTTGCTAACCTTGAGATTAATCTCAAGCTGGCATGCCCAAGTCTTTGATGCCAAATCTGTTTTTCATCTTCAACAGAAATGAAACATTTTACATTTTGACTTGCTAGATCCTCTAGATCAATTTTGTACACATTGCTGTGTCTCTTAGCAGTAAAGAGGGTTTGATCAGAGGAGTCTTTGACTATGCATCCTTCCTTAGTAAAGGATACCACATAACCACTGTCACATAATTGACTTATGCTCAGTAAATTATGCTGAAGTCCCTCCACTAGGAGTACATTTTTAATAAGGGATGAAGGAGATATACCTACAGTCCCTATTCCAGTGATCTTCCCTTGCTGATTTCCACCAAAGGTGACCACTCCACCAGCTCTAGGTCTAAGGTTTTGGAACAAAGACCTTTCTCCTGTCATGTGTCGCGAGCAACCACTGTCCAGGTACCATTTGTGGGGTCTCCTTTGTCCTGTTAAACACATCTGCAACAGGAATAATTAAGTTTTTAGGTACCCATATTCTTTTGGGTCCTTTCTTGTTAGCTTTGGGCCTTGTTTTTCTCTTGTGTTTGCACTGAGCCACATTGTGTCCAGGCTTACCATAGTGAGAACACCCAGTAACCTTCTTTTTGCCTTTAGAAAAATTTAAGATAGTAGGAGGTTCAGACATGTTATGATCACAAAAGCCTAGTCCACTTTTGTCAAGGGAATGCCTTTGATTTCCAAGCATTATATTCAGATTTTTAGTTCCTTTGACAAATTTGGCCAGATCTTTTGTCAGTTCCACAACCTGCTTCTGAAGTTTCTTATTCTCTTCAGACACAGCTTGTGAACTGCAGTTTTCAGTCTCAAGAATCTTTTCCTTGAGCATAATATGTTCTATCTCAAGTGCCTCATATTTGTTACACATTTCTGTGTGGGCTTTGGATAGATTCTTATACTCTTGGAAAAGTTCCTTGGAACTTTCCACCAGATCATCATACATTTCTTGTAGAGTAAGAGGAAATACCTCAGCTTCAGAGCTGTCTGAAGATGGTAGACTAGCCATGAGACACAGATTTGCCTCTTCTGAAGTGTCTTCCTCTTCTTCTGAGGTTGATTCATCAAGGTCTTCCCATGTTGCCATAAGACCTTTCTTCTTTTTGAAAACTTCTTCTTCTTGAAGTTGTTTTTCTTCAGTCTTGGGCAATCAGCCTTTCATATGCCCTGGTTGCTTACATTCAAAGCAAATAATTTTATCAGTGTTAGACTCTTTACCTGTCTTACCTGATTTGGATGATGAAGGTTGGTTCTTTCTGAACTTTCCTCTGTTCTGCAACATTCTCTTGATCTTTCTGCTTAAAAGAGCAAGATCATTGTCATCTTCTGAGCTATCTTCAGAATCTTCATCTGCTTCTGAAGTTTCCTCAGCTTGCATAGCCTTCATGCTGCCATGCCTAGACTGTTTGGCCTTGGAGTTTAGAGCTAGAGACTTCTTCTTGTTGTCATCTTCTCCAAGCTCAAGCTCATGGACTTTGAGAGATCCCAACAGTTCTTCCATTCTCAGAGAGTTCAAATCTCTTGCCTCTTGAATGGCAGTGACTTTGGGTCTCCAGGACTTAGGTAGACTTCTTAGAATCTTCCTGTTGTTGTCTCCAGATTCATAGGTTCTTCCTAAGGACCTGAGTCCATTGGTTATGGTCTGAAACCTCCCAAACATTTGGTCAATGGTTTCAGTTTCTTCCATCTTAAACATCTCATACTGATGTATAAGCATGCTGATTTTGGATTGCTTGACAGTTTCAGTACCCTTCATGGGCTGCTGCAAGAGTATCCCAAATCTCCTTGGCAGAAGTGCATCCATGGACCTTCTCATATTCTGATTTATTCAAGGAACATATCAGATAGAGTTTGGCTTTAAGCGTTCATCTGGACTCTAGTCTTCTGCTCCAAGGTCCATTCAGTCTTAGGTATAGGCACACCATTTTGCATAGGCACATAGTCTCCATCAGTGACCACATCCCAAACATCAATGTTGTTGCTCTCAATGAACAACTTCATACGATCTCTCCAGTAGTGGTAATCCACTCCATTGAATGCTGGGGGTCTTGTGATAGAGGCTCCTTCTGTGATGTATTGCCTGTTGCTGTTAGAAGCTTCCATTTGGATCTTTCAGTCCTCAAACACTTGTTAGGTGCTTCAACCCTGAGTAGAGCTCTGGTACCAACTGTAGGAAACACAGGGAAACACTAGAAGGGGGGGGTTGAATAGTGTTTCTAAATATTTTAGAAGCTTTTCGCAAACAGGTGTTAAAAACACGATTTCAGACAGGCTCTTAAAAGGCTGTCTGAAGTTTTCAGACGGCTTGTAAAAACTGATTTTAAAAGATGTTTTGTGCCTTTATAAAATATCAGATTAATTACTCTAACCCCTTGATTAGTATAAAAAGATTGACAAGAGATAAGGGTAAGAAAACATAGCCAAGGAATTTATCCTGGTTCACTCACTACCACTGTGAGCTACGTCCAGTCCCAATGCCAACTAGCAATTGCATTTTCTCTTAATCTTTCAAGATTACAAGTATTCTTTTATAGTCAAGCCTCTTCAGGCTCTACAACCAAGTATTCTTTTACAGTTAAGCCTCTTCAGGCTCTACAACCAAGTATTCTTTTACAGACAAGCCTCTCCAGGCTCAAACCAACAAGTATTCTTTTTCAGACAAGCCTCTTCAGGCTCAACAAACAAATACAGAGAAGATAAAATGCTTAAGCTTACAAACTATATCAGTCTTGAAGCTTAAACAATTACAAATGTACAGAAAACTGAGGTATGCTCAGGATATTACAATATGTGTACAAAGATAAATATTATCAGAGTTGTTGCAGCGAAAAACTTGCAGAGTTTTTGTTTTTTTTCACAAAATTCTTCTCTCTTGATGGTCTTCAAAGGAGGGGGTATTTATACCCAATCTTCAATCTGTTGAAATACCACCGTTTAGAGATAGCATTAAATGCTGTTTAATCCGTTGTGAGACATGCTTCTGAGAGCTCTGATATTTCTGACACGGTACAAGGTTGCTCCTGCCATAAAGTTGCTACAAATGTTGCTGCAGAGGCTGCGTTGCATAGATTTCCTCAATGGTGTATGAAATTCAAAAACACCAGGAAAGGTCTCTGTGTTCCTTGCTATAAACGTGTTTGAAAAGGTACGTGCAGCAGAGGTTCAAAAAAGTCTTCACAAACTTCAACAAAGGGTGCCACGTCATTAATGAGACTTCAGATGACACTGATACTTCAGACGGGTTGAGCTACTTCAGACAGCTTCAACTCTTCAGACGAGTTCTGCTTCTTCAGACAGCTTCAACACTTAGTCTTTTTATGTAGGCTCATAGTGACTCTTGCTGAAATCATAGATAAAACATTAAAGCATATATGTATCTATGATAAATAATTTAAGTCAAATTTGTTAACCATTAAAACTTGGGAATCTAGTTGTCGTAAAACATCATAAACAACCTTATGATATTTTTGAGACTCAACAATATAACTGTCGTAAGTGGGCATATATATAATTGTAGTAAGTGGGCAGATATATAATTGTAGTAAGTAGGCAGATATATAACTGTCGTAAGTGGGCAGATATATAATTGTAGTAAGTAGGCATATATGTAATTGTAGTAAGTAGGCCTATATGTAATTGTAGTAAGTCAATAATGACATAACAAATTATGCTAAGATTGCTTTCGGTCATGCTGATTAATGGGCCTAAAGGATTAGTCCATAACAAAACATATTAGAAGGGGTGTTGTGAGGTTCAATTTTCATCATTCTTTGTGTACAGTCGACTCTTGAATTCAACTCTAATTTCCTAACTAGACCAAATCCTTTTAAGAACTTTTCAATTTTTCCTAAATCAAATAAAATTAGTGTTGACTCTAAAATTTCTTAAATCTATACTAATAATTCTATTTTTCCTTTATGGATAGCAAAATGTTTTTAAGTAATTATAGTTTTACTTTTTTTGGTTAATTTTTAACTCTTTTGGTGAGCGATAATATTTTACTAGGACATTTTAGAGATTTCCAGACGAATTCATGAAGCAAGAAAATAAAAATAAAGATTTAAGAAATGCAAATTTTATTGAACTTTATCCATTCCCTAATTATTCATCTCATTTATTATTATTAGAAAAAAAGTAAAAGTATTAAAAAATAACCAAAATGTAAGTTTAACGAAAAAAATAATTAAAAGTTAAAATTACAAAATGGTTTCAGTTGGAAGTGGGTACAATTTGGTCCATTTGTTTACTCTATATTAACAATGGAAAATTTGTTTTGCAAAAGAAAAATTATAATAAATATGACACAAATTTAAATAATAATAACAAAATGATAGTTAATTTTTTTTGTAACAAATGGAATTAAAAGACAAAAAAAGGAAAAAAAGAAAAGGGAAAAAATCAAAAGGTTCTACTCCTAGGGAAAGTATCTCCTCTAGCATCAACTAAGATAAGATCATTATATTTCCTATCAGAATCAAGAATAACTATTGATGAAGGTCTTGAATGAGAACCCTCTTTGGCCAATGCATCAGCACATTGGTTACCTTCTCTTGGTAAATGGTTAATTTCCAAGCACCAATCAAATTGTGTAAGATTCTGGATGTCCTTGATTAGCCCAACATGTTGATGAAACAATGGCAAAGAACCTTTAATGAGAGAAATTGCTAGTGTGGTATCTGTCCAGCACTTGATCTTTCTATATCCTTCATCCAAAACAAATTGGAGACCAACTTTTATTCCTTGCAATTCAGCTTGTAAGCTGCTAGATTCTTCAAATGAACCATAGAACCCCTTCAGCCAGGATCCATTACAGTTACGAATAAGGCCTCCAAAACCAGCAATACCAAAACTGTTGATGAAGCTTCCATCTACATTAATAGCAACAAAATCCTGAGGAGGAGGAATCCATCTGACTTAAACTACTGCAGTTCTGGATGATTGTTGCACATGTGTAAAAACTGAATCAAATAACCTTTGAAGGCTTTGTATCTTCATAATTAGTTGGAATGTTGAAGTAACTTGTCCTGTAAAAATTTTCAGGTTCCTGGCTAACCAAATCTCCCAGAGGGCAGCTAAGAACTTTGTTCCAAAATAATTACACCTCCAAAGAAGCCAATCATAAGGTTCTATGAATAGAAGGAAGTTGTTGTGATTGGTGAATCCAAGATGATCCCAAACTTTTAGTGCATAATTACATGATCTGAGGCAATGTAGAACATTGTCATTGTGAAGTTGACATCCTAAGCAAAGAGGTGATGCAGTGATGTTTCTATGATGAAGCAAGCTCTTGGTTGGAAGCCTATCTTTTGCAGCTAACCATATCAAGAATTTAAATGACTCACTACAGTGAAGCTTCCAAATCCAAGACCAATTCTTGTCATCAATAGGGTGCATAGTTAAATAATAATAATAATAATAAAAAAGAGAATAAACAAAAGTTGATGTATGTTTTGTATTGGTAATTGGGGGTAGGGATGGAAATTGAGCCGAAGCCCTATGGGCACCCGCAAAAATTACCCGCAATGGGCAAGGTAAAAACCCATAAAATGGGTATGGGCGCGGGTACGGGTAATAGCCCGCATTTTTTAACGGGGACGGGTGCAGGTACGGGCACTATGATGCCCAGCCTAACCCATACCTGCACTCATATATATATATATATATTAAATTAGTTAATAAATTATACCATATATAATTATATACATATAGTAATTTTATTAAAATATCTAATATATTTACATATATTTAAAATTGATATATATATATATATATATATATACACACATTATATATATTTTTAAAACTACCTATTTGTGTTTTTTACTTTATCATATATGACTAATCAGTGTTAATAATCATTTTTTGCACATCACGAAGAATGCTAGCACATGATATCTAAGTTTATAAAATAGTGTAATGTGAAAGTATATTGTAATATTTAATAAAAATTTTGAACGTTAATTGTGTTTTAGAATATTAGCGTATTGTGTTTCAATTTAATTAAATTATTATGTCATTGATATTGATATTTAATAAATATGTTTAGATGATTTTGGAGTAATTTATTTTTTGACGAAAGAGTAATTTTTAATGAGTTATTAATTTTTTACTTAACTAAATTGTGGGTAACAGGTGCGGGTATGAGCATATAGGTGCCCAACGGGTACGTGGACGGACATTAAAGTTGCTGCCCATGCAGCTATGGACGCGGATACGAGCTTTTTTAAAAGTACGGGTATGAGGACGGGCACTAAGATACCCTGCCCAGAGAATACCCATTGTCATCTCAAATTGGGGGAGGGGGTAGAACCACCTTCTTTCAATGAAATAGCTGAGTAGCTGACCGCACCTCACCTTTCCTTTCTTTGGACTCTCGCACGCTTTGCATACGTGCAGCACCTTTGTATATTACTTGATTATACTCCCAATTAACAACAAACATTTACTAAATTTTTCAATTTGAGTGAAACCTTTCACAGTATAATTCATGATTGAAGTTCGACCAACAGCAAAAGCCATATGCATAGATGAATTTTCAACCAAAAAGACGTTTAAGAACTATTAGCTCTCGGTGGCACAACGAATAAGATTAGGGAGCAAAAACAAATAATAAAACAAATGCAACATATTTTTTTTGGTCGAAAACACAAATGCAACATAAGGGTCTATTTGGTTTGCATTTTCATTTTCTGTTTCCTTTTCCTGTTTTCCGTTTTCTGGAATTTTACAAAGGAAACATTACTGGTGATAAAAGTTAGGAACAAGATTGCTAGGGATAACTTGACTCATTATTGGATTTTCTAGCAATGTTCCAGAGGCAATCTGGTCTCTATTAACACTACTATTTCCATTTCCCCCAATATTGTCATTATTGTTTACTGATTCATTTGCCTGGGGATCTGGACTCCCAACATTTGTATCTGCATTCCTATTACTGTTTCCATTTCCATTTCCTACTTGCCTTGCGTTGTTAGCCATTTGAGCAGATATTTTTCTACCACTTCTCAAACGCATACAAGATCAATATCTATAAAAGAATAACACACACTACTTTTTGCAAAATTCGTCCCACTGGGCGTGCCAATTTGTTTGTGGTGATAAAAGTTAACCTCGAAAGGATTACTTGTAATCACTTTGATTCTAAGATCAATTTGGGGACTAGAATCTGGTCCTCTTATGGGATTCTTTTCAAAAGTAGGTTTACAGTGTTCTCCAAATATTAGATTTCATGTTGACTTTAATTCAACGTTTACTTCAGAGGAATCAAACTTGAAATAGTATAGAGCAGAATCAAGTGAAATAAGGATTGTAGAACCACAAAACAACAAAATAAAAAGAAGGAAAGAAAGAAAGAAACTACAAGAAATGTAAATGCAAGATTAAAGTAAAGAAAATAAAACAAAAAGAACAGAATGAAAATGTTTGCATTAAATAAAAGTGGGTGGAATCACATACTAGCACTCCTTGTAACATATTTAGTCGGTAACAGTTTGGACGTTTAGGTATTTCAGAGATTAGTACAAATGATTTTTTCCAACCTTTATTACATCTTGGGTTGGCCTATTTATAGATTTCTGATTCTAACGACTAACTAATGCCAATGTGACACATAAGCATCTTCCATGTGTTGGCAGCATGCATGTCTGCCGCGTCTTCTAACAACAATAAACTGCTTCTTTTCTTTTGAACTTTTCCACAAATGTTCTACTGAAATTCTGACATCTGTCTTGGACAATAGGTCTTTCAACAACTGCTATTAACTGCTTCTTTCGATCTTCAAACTCCCTCGAATACATTTTTCTCCTTCAGAAATGTCTTCTGAGTCTTCACATGTCTAGTTTTCGATTCTTCCATTTTATAGAATCAAATGCTACTTTCGATTTGCCAAGATCTCTTTTCTTCGATTTTGCTACTTACCAGAATCGAATATATCTTCTAAATTTTTTCAACACTTAGCTTTTTCTGTTGGTATTTGGCTTACTGAATAGCCCTTTATTTCGAGGCTTGACTGTGTCTCAGTGTATGCCACGTGTCAGTTTCTGTTTGACTGAATCAAAGGTTACTTTTACCACTGTCCACCGTCCACCTAGCCTCATTATGAAGGCTCTTCCAATTGGACAATTTAAGAGGCTTATTTATTAACCTTCCTCTCTTTTGTTCTTATAAATAGGAGTTTTATTTGGACGTTTCCTTCATCCTATCTCATTCTTCCTCATCTTGTCCTTCAACTTCTTCAGAATATGGAAAAGTTTATTCCTTTGGCTACCGCGTTCAACCTAATCTTAAATGGTCGCATTTTGGACAAGGTTGATGAGGTAGCCAAAGCTATAGGCTTTTTCAATCCTTCTTTTCGAAGGTTTTACTTTAGGTCGAACGTAGTAGCCAATTATTGATTCATTTGAACAATAAATGAATCTGTTTACTTCTTCCCCACACAGACTTCATTTATGTTGAGTCTCAAAATATTATTAAATGGTTAATAATGTTTAAGTCTCATGACCCTAAGTTTTAATGAGTAACAAATTTGGTTAAATTCCATGAAAGAAGGAACAAATTCTGCTCAAATGCGACACCCTTAGTTATACCGCTAGGAATGTCACATATGACACGTGACCAACGAACTTACTGTTTTCAAAAACGTCAACATACAGAATTTTTTTTTTTTTGAAAAGGGTTTAGGTGCCATTGGCCTATTACCTCTCTAGCTTTATTTTAAGTACTTATGAAATATCCTTTCCTTAAATTTAAAACTCATTTTTCCGAAAACATCTAGACGGTTATTACCGCGCCTACCTACACGGCATACACATAGTTATAAAATGAATCATAAGGAAGGAAACATCATAAATATATATATATATATATATATACATACATACATCACGGTGTCGATGTACTTTTTGAGCCAACAAGGCAACCACGCAAAACATGAGTTCCAGTAGTAGACTAAAATAAATAAGACCTCAACTAAATACAAAACAAGAGGTCGCTAGATCAGAGCTGCCACTACCTAGACTCAACACGACCTATTCCTTCTCAAGTACAAGAGGAAGTCTGGGGTGCGTGATGATGACACAGACTCCCCCTCCATAGAACTCACACCTGCGCGGGATACTCGTCGCCCACCGGGTGCCCCTCGGCAACCATCTGAGTCGCACCTCTATTGACGTCATGACGGAAGTCCTCGATACCGACTATCAACGTGACGAGAAGAGCATAGAAAGAAAACATAGAATAGGAGGGTGAGAACATCGCATGAACTCACAACATGTAGGATATAGGAAACTAGAGCATACACATAGAGGCAATCCACACAGTCGAATCAATAAGCAATCACGACATCTCATCATGGTGTACTCATATGAACGCAACTCTACTATTATAATGTAATATCTAATGCATGCGGGCCCAGGGAAACATCACCATCGGCAGAGCACATAGCAGCTGCCCGACCATATATACACAACACGTCAGGAGTTAGAGTCTGTACTAGCATTGGTACAAAGAGCATTGCTCATACATTTTGGCCAAATCATTTAAGCGTTCTTCCAGACAATCTCAACTGACCCGAAAATCATGAGAGCGACAGGAATAGCTAAGCTGGGTTCCCCAATCTCGAAAGTAGGGAGCTAATCTACGTCACCTGAGATCTTCCGGGAGCTAGGCTATCCTCAGGGCTGGCGTCCCATTTGAGGACCCACTGGCGTTCTTTGCAAAACCCAGTTGCACCCTTCCCAACCGATTTCACACTGTACCAAGTGCTACTGTCATATAGGTCATAAGGTTTTCAACCTCGAATATCAACAATGCCTCATGATGGATGTCACACAACAATGCTCACAACAATCACATCCTTACAGGCAAAGCCCATTGAACCATTCAACGTCACCACATCCCCGTGGCACGGCCCGAATTCAATGTCTTTCCTTCAAGGAAAATCGAACCCTACCTTGGGTTGGAATCACACTCCCTCACTAAGCTTCTCAAGTTTTATGAAGAAAGAGTGTGTTTGTTATAGCCTTTTAAGGTAGTTTGTACTAATATTCTTGATAATCATGTCTACTTAAGTCTTATAATTTACTAAGACTTATGATTGTGTCTTATGGATAGCATTGCTTATCCTAATTCCTCTTGTATGACTAATTAAGATTAAGTTTAATCTTTAATTACAATTAGTTTTCATTAACTGAACTATAATTAGTCTTAATCTTCTTTAATTAAGTCTTAATCCTTACTTAAGATCCTAATTAATTCCTAATTATTCCTTAATCTCTTCCTTAATCTTGGATTAAGCTTTTAATTATATTTGATTAAGGTTAATTAATTTTAGCCTTAATTTATTATTCTTTACTTAATTAACTTAAGTAGATTAGGTTAATTAACTTAGATAACTAAATTAGCCAAGTCCACTAATTAATTCTTGAGTTTTAATCTTAATAACGTGGATTAGAGTTGAAGTCCAACTCCAATCTAACTTTAATTTCATAATCTAATCTTGATTGACTTTTAATGAGTCTTTAACTCCTTTTCTTAAAGGTTTTAAACTTAAATTAAAAGCCTAAAGGTTTTATAACTCTTAGGAACTTATTTTTAGTCATGGCAACCTAAAATATTGACTTTTAAGTTGACTTTTAATTGGTTGGAATTGGAAATCCGAATTTAACCAATTATTTTAACAACTTAACTTAATTTCACTTTGGCCCCTTTTGTACAAAAATTTATCTTTTAGTCCCTTACACTTAAAACATGTTTTTAAACCTCTTTTTGATCTTTTCGAGATCAAAAAGGTCTCCCTTGATGAATCTCATCAAGAATTCTCATGAACTTCAAGAACAAGCTTGAATGTTCATCAAATTTTCTCTTGTTTTTTTTTTCTTTCTTTCTCCAATCTTGGCCAAAATCACACATAATCTCATCCATGTGTTTTAAACACCAAATAGGATATTTCATACTATCCAAATCACACATGCACATGCTCAAGGCTCAAACTTGCATTTTTCATGCTCAAAACATCATTATTTTCAAGATAAATCACCAAATCAATTTTTTCACTTAAGATCAACCACATGCATGTACATATATCCATCATATAATCACATCCAAACCATCAAAATAATTTTTGCACACCTGCAGCCCCCTCTTCCTCTCTTGGCCGAGAGCTTAAGGGGAAAAAGGAGGGATTTTTCAACAAAAATCCTTCCATGGCTCGCATGCAACACAACCCAACCATCAACAACAATCCAAGCAAGATCAAAGACATGCAAACAACCACAATAACCCAGCTCATCAAGACCGAAAATATTTTCTTAAAAACAAGCTCAAAGGTTTGATTTTTCAAGAGAAAAATAAGAGAAAAAAAACAAGGATTCAAGGGCAAATCCTTGACTCTAGTTACATGGCCTACTAGAGTTCAAGTTCTCCCCCCCTTTACCTTAGATCTTCAAGGGAATGAGTGCAGATTTTTCCTCCTCCAACAGCCCCTTCAAGCTCCTCCTTCAAGCCTCCAACAAGTGGATTTTGGTAGAAAGTATGTATATTTTTTTTTTTAGCTTAAATCCAAGAATGGGACTTAAGCTTGGTTGGTGATTTGGGTGGAGATGAAGAAATTTTGGGGAGAAGAAGGGTGGTGGTGCGCGGCCAGCAAGGGAGAAAGAAAAAGAAGAGAGAGAAAATGGGTAGGTGGAGAAGATGGCTAAGTGAAAAATGGCCATAAAGTGAAGCTTTCTCCTTTATATAGACTTAATGGTGTGAAGGAAGACATGGACAAGTGGCACACATGCACCATGCTGTGCAGCGCAATTTTCAGAGGAGAAAATAAGGTTTGTACGATTTTTTTCTTGCCCGGATCAAGAGTATTCGGGCCCGGGTCGGGGTACCGGAGGGCAAAAAGGTCAATTTTTGCAGAAAAAAATCCCAAAAATTCCCAGAAAATTCCTAAAAATAGGAAATTTAATACTGAATCCAAAAATATAAATTTTGACAATTAAAAATAATTTTAATCATTTAAAATCCATTAAAACGCTTAAAACAGCAAAAACGGGAAAACGGTAAAAATGCGGGTGTTACATCTCTCCCCCTCTTAAAAGAAATTTCGTCCTCGAAATTTGTGCATACCTTCTTGAAATAAATGAGGATGGGACTTCTTCATTTGCTCTTCCAACTCCCAGGTTGCATTCCCCTCATCGGTTGCACTCCAAATAACTTTCACCAACGGAATCTCTTTTCCTCTCAACTGCTTGATCCTTCGGTCTCCGATTCGCACAGGTAATACCTCATAAGTCAAGTTTTCTTTTAATTGTATTATGTCGGGTTCTATGACGTGCGAAGGGTCAGGAATATACTTTCGGAGTTGTGACACATGGAATACATTATGAAGATTCGAAAGAAAAGGCGGTAAAGCAATTTGGTAGGCAACAAGGCCAATTCTTTTCAAAATTTGGTAGGGACCAATGAATTTGGGTGTAAGTTTCGAGATCGCATTGCCCTACCAACCCCAGTTGTTTGTGTAACTCTCAAAAATACGTGATCTCCTTCTTTGAATTCAAGGGGTTTCCTCCTCCAATCATAGTAACTTTTCTGCCTGCTCTGTGATATTCTCATCCTTTCCTGAATCATCTTGATCTTTTCCGTGGTTTGCTGAATCATCTCAGGTCCCAACACTAGGCCATCGCCAGATTCAAACCAACACAAAGGTGTCCTACACTTCCTACCATACAAGGCTTCGTACGGTGCCATTCCAATGCTAGAATGGAAACTATTGTTGTAGGTGAACTCGATCAGTGCCAACAACTGATCCCAACTTCCCTTATGTTCTAACACACACGCTCTCAGCAAATCTTCTAGGGATTGGATAGTCCGCTCAGACTGACCATCCGTCTGAGGGTGATAGGCTGAACTAAGCCTCAACTTGGTTCCTAAAGCTTGTTGCAGACTACCCCAAAATCTGGATGTAAACCTAGGGTCTCTATCTGACACTATGCTAGACGGAACCCCATGTAGTCTTATTACTTCCTTAATATACAACTGGGTCAACTTTTCTAGAGAAAACTTAATGTTAATAGACAAGAAATGAGCAGATTTTGTCAACCTATCAACAATTACCCATATAGCATCAAAACCTGCAGGAGTTCTAGGTAAACCTACCATGAAATCCATAGATATGCTATCCCACTTCCACTCAGGGACATCTAAAGGTTGTAACTCTCCTGATGGTCTCTGATGTTCAATCTTAGCTTTTTGACAAACCAAACAAGAAGCCACATACTCAGCTACTTCCTTTTTCATTCCAGACCACCAAAACATCTTCTTCAGGTCTTGATACATCTTAGTTGCTCCAGGGTGAATACTCAATCCACTCTTATGAGCTTCTTCTAAGATCAGTTTCCTTATTTCCTTATTACCAGGTACACATATCCTACCCTTGAATCTAATAACCCCATCAGTTCCCTTGCAAAACTCAGATTCTCCTTTCTTAGGGACTAGATCCTTCAAAACTTGCAAAGATTGATCCACTTCCTGTGCTACACGAACTTGCTCCAAGAAATCACTTGAAATCCTTAAGGTTCCCAATCTTATACTCTTAGGACCAAATCCAACATCTAGGTTCAGGTCTCTAAACTTTTCTATCAACTCTAGCTCCTTAACTATCATTGCTGACATGTGCAAAGATTTCCTACTCAACGCATCAGCCACTACATTGGCTTTCCCAGGGTGGTACTGCAGACTAAAATCATAATCCTTCAAAAACTCCATCCATCGTCTCTGTCTCATATTCAACTCCTTTTGATCAAACAGATACTTCAAGCTCTTATGGTCACTAAAGACTTCAAACCTAGCGCCATACAGATGGTGCCTCCAAATCTTCAGAGCAAAAACTATGGCAGCCAACTCTAGATCATGCGTAGGGTAATTTACTTCGTGTGTTCGCAGTTGCCTAGAGGCATAAGGCACTACTTTACCTTTTTGCATCAACACACAACCCAATCCTTGTTTCGAAGCATCACAATATACTTCAAAACTCTCTTGCGGGTCAGGTAAAACTAAAACAGGCGCAGAAGTCAACCTCTTCTTTAATTCCTGAAAGTTATCCTCACACTTATGGCTCCACACAAAGGTTGGTCCTTCCTAATCAAACGGGTCAACGGGGTTGCTATCCTAGAAAAATTCTCAATAAACTTACGATAGTAACCGGCTAACCCCAAAAAGCTTCTTACTTCCGTCACAGTCTTAGGTGCTTCCCACTGTAACACGGTTTCTACCTTAGCTGGGTCTACGCTAATCCCTCCACTAGAGATCACATGACCTAGGAAGTTCACTTCCTTCAACCAGAATTCACACTTTGATAGCTTAGCATACAACTTTCTATCCCTCAGGGTCTGCAAGGCTATTCTAAGATGCTCTGCATGCTCTTCCTCACTCTTGGAATATATGAGGATGTCGTCTATGAAGACCACAACGAATTTGTCCAAGTAGGGATGGAAAACTCGGTTCATATAATCCATGAAAACTGCGGGCGCATTGGTTACACCAAACGACATCACTAAATACTCATAATGCCCATAGCGTGTTCTGAAAGCTGTCTTTGGAATATCCTCAGACTTAACACGTATCTGGTGGTAACCTGACTTAAGGTCAATTTTTGAGAATACAGTTGCTCCTCTTAATTGATCCATAAAGTCGTCTATCCTAGGCAAAGGATACTTATTCTTTACCGTCACCTTATTTAGCTGACGATAATCTACACACAGCCTCATGCTACCGTCTTTCTTCTTAACCAACAACACTGGTGCTCCCCAAGGGGACACACTAGGCCTAACAAACTGTTTTTCTAACAACTCTTCTAGCTGCTTCTTCAACTCAGCTAACTCTAATGGGGACATCCTATACGGAGCTATAGAAATAGGTTCGGTTCCAGGGTACTAACTCTATGTTAAACTCTATCTCTCGCTCTGGCGGCAAACCAGGAATATCTTCAGGAAATACTTCAGGAAATTCTCTCACCACAGGCAGTGTACTGATTTCAGATTCCCGCTCTTCTTCCAAAGAAGAAAATATCATGTAGATTTGAGCTCCTTTTCTCAAAGAAGCATTCACTTGGTTGGCGGACAAGAATCTCGAACTTACCGAATTAAGAGTAGAGGGAGAAAAAGAGTCAAACACAATAGATTTATTATAACAGTCAAGTTGGACTCGATTGGAAGATAACCAGTCCATTCCCAAAACGATATCAAGCTGAGAAAGGGGTAAACAAATCAAATCAGCAGAGAAGGTTTTATCACCAATGGTGATTGGGCAGTTCAAACAGGCTAATGAAGTGATCACAGGTTTAGCAGTGGGAGTAGAAACAACAAGATCATAGGGCAATTTAGCAACAGGAAATTTCAATCGTTTCACACACTCCAGAGAAATAAAAGAATGCATCGCACCCGAATCATATAATACAATTAAAGGAATTCCACTTATGACACACTTACCTTGGATCAGATCCTCGGATTCAGCAGCTTCAGCACCACTCATGGTAAACACTCTGCCTCTGGTTCTGGGCCTTCCAACTTGCGCATTCAGATTTGACACAGGTGCACTTGCAACACCGCTACCACTTCCTCTCAGAGCAGGGCAATCCCTCTTGATATGGCCACCTTGTTTGCAATGATAGCAGATTGGTCCCCCGGATGGGTTTGCAGTCTGGTTCTTGACTGGACAGTCCTTCAAAAGATGATTCTTCTTACAACGTGGACAACTGGCATAGTTGTTGGCGGTACTGCTTGCAGGACTTACTCCACTAGCAACCACTGATTGCGGTCTCGCGGCACTCCCAGACGATGAGCCAAGGTTGTTCCTTGGGACGAAATAAGGTTTCCTTCTTTCTTGTGTAACCTTGGGTTTGTTCCTCTGCGGGCCGAAATTCTTCCACTGAGCTTGCCTCGCCTTAGTGTCATCCTCAAAGATGCGACACATGTTGACCATCTTAGAGAACTCGGTGATCTGCTGATAGCCAATGGCTTGCTTGATCTCTGGCCTCAACCCACTTTCAAACTTAGAGCATTTGGATCCTTCATCTACCGTGTTCTGGAAGAATGGGCAGAACTTGGATAATTCCTCAAACTTTGCGGCATACTCTCCAACAGTCATGCTCCCTTGTTCCAACTTCAGAAACTCAACCTCCTTGCGCTTCCTCAAATCAGTTGGAAAATACTTCTGAAGAAAAGTCTCCTTGAACAGATTCCAGGTGATCAGTCTCCCAGTAGCTTCTAACTGACGCCTGGCATACTCCCACCAGTGTTGAGCTTCTCCAACCATCATAAACACAGCCAAAGTTACCTTCTGCTCGTCAGGACAACCCATAGCCAAGAAAATCTTCTCTAGTTCTTCTAACCATAGTTGAGATCCATCAGGGTCATGACCTCCTTTGAACTGTGGTGGGTTATTCTTCTTGAAGGTAGACAGCCCACGGTAAGCGTCAGGGATATTGTTCTGGTTTTGATTACGGGATTGATTGATCTCGTCCAACGTTTGCTGCTGGTTCTCTAGAACGTTCACGATCCTTCCTAGGAGATCGTTCATCATAGGGTTACCTCTTCCTGCCATGGAATCCTGCATTCACAGAACAAATCAGCTTCTTCCGTTTCATGCAGAATCATTCAAGCAAGAATAAGTAACACTACACGGATTCTCATATTACAAAGGTAGTAATATAAGAGCAAACAGTTCACACAAGGTAATCAATTCACACAAACAAACAATCAACACAGAGTAAACACAGAGAGAAGGGTATTATAGACCATACCCGAGGCCAAAAGGAAAGAACAGCTCTGATACCACCTAAATGCGACACCCTTAGTTATACCGCTAGGAATGTCACATATGACACGTGACCAACGAACTTACTGTTTTCAAAAACGTCAACATACGGAATTTTTTTTTTTTTTGAAAAGGGTTTAGGTGCCATTGGCCTATTACCTCTCTAGCTTTATTTTAAGTACTTATGAAATATCCTTTCCTTAAATTTAAAACTCATTTTTCCGAAAACATCTAGACGCTTATTACCGCGCCTACCTACACGACATACACATAGTTATAAAATGAATCATAAGGAAGGAAACATCATAAATATATATATATATACATACATACATCACGGTGTCGATGTACTTTTTGAGCCACCAAGGCAACCACGCAAAACATGAGTTCCAGTAGTAGACTAAAATAAATAAGACCTCAACTAAATACAAAACAAGAGGTCGCTAGATCAGAGCTGCCACTACCTAGACTCAACACGACCTATTCCTTCTCAAGTACAAGAGGAAGTCTGGGGTGCGTGATGATGACACAGACTCCCCCTCCATAGAACTCACACCTGCGCGGGATACTCGTCGCCCACCGGGTGCCCCTCAGCAACCATCTGAGTCGCACCTGCATTGACGTCATGACGGAAGTCCTCGATACCGACTATCAACGTGACGAGAAGAGCATAGAAAGAAAACATAGAACAGGAGGGTGAGAACATCGCATGAACTCACAACATGTAGGATATAGGAAACTAGAGCATACACATAGAGGCAATCCACACAGTCGAATCAATAAGCAATCACGACATCTCATCATGGTGTACTCATATGAACGCAACTCTACTATTATAATGTAATATCTAATGCATGCGGGCCCAGGGAAACATCACCATCGGCAGAGCACATAGCAGCTGCCCGACCATATATACATGGTCGAGGCCGTACTCAACCAAATAAAATGAATTAAAGTGCAGTAGGTTGATTAACCCAAAGTCGTCTCTCTCAAGGAATCCAATTACAATTTCAGAATTTCAATCCCATAGCAACTCACACACACAAGAGGATTTTGATTGTTGTTCATACTAATTTCCTAATTTCCAAAACAGAATTTAAATTTGCAGAAAACAATTTCAGAAAAATGAATTGGTTCTCTACCTCATTCACAAATTGGATCAATCATTGGTTTATACAAAATTCCTCAATTCTTTGACAGATTCAAATTCGGATTAAGCATCCTCATTAATTTTCACACTAGAATAAAGCAAACTAGCATGAATCCTAATTTCTAATCCTTGGAATTAAGCAAACCTAGAATTCATTTCAGATTAAGCAACCTAAAATGTGAGTTAGATTCAGATTAGAATTCGAATTCCATAAAGCATGTAACTCAATTTCAAATTCAAACCTAAACATCAAGAAACTAGGAGAAGGAAAGTGAAGAATCTGTCCAAGAATTCAAGACATGAAAAAACGAAATTATAACCTCAATTTCCTTTGTGAATTCAGTAGAGAAACAATCCTTGAAGCTTAGCCTTCCATTTCCATGGAGGAGAAACTCGAAAATTGAAGAAGATGAAGAAGAGGAACCAAATTCGAAAATTGCAAGAAGAGAGAAAAGAGAGGGAAAGTGGAGAGTCTTTTTTTCTAAAATCTGAAAAATGAATGTAAAGTGTTCAAACTACTCAACAACACACCTATTTATAGAGCCTAAATCACTAACAATCTGATTAGGCCTTAATTGGGCCGAAATTAATTAAAACAGGCCCACAAACTAATTACAAAACTAATCAAATTCGGACTTGTGTCAGACAGCAACAGTAGGCGATTTTCAAACAGCAACTGCTCCTAATTGCTTCATGGTAATATGGTCATATTGGATATCAAATTAAAGCCCCGGAAGTTAGCTTTCCAATGCCACTGGAATCTCTCAAATCGGACACCTATAGCTCCAGATATCATCAAAACAAGACAGGTAGGTCAGTAGGCTTAAAAATCCGAATTTAAACAACATTCACAATTAAAGCCCAATTAAGCCCAATTTGGTAAATTCCAATTAAAACAGTGGATTTAATAACAATTATAGTCCAAGCAAGCTAAGATTAATTATGCAAAGTGTGAATAAAAATGTGTTCATCAATACACAACACGTCAGGAGTTAGAGTCTGTACTAGCATTGGTACAAAGAGCATTGCTCATACATTTTGGCCAAATCATTTAAGCGTTCTTCCAGACAATCTCAACTGACCCGAAAATCATGAGAGCGACAGGAATAGCTAAGCTGGGTTCCCCAATCTCGAAAGTAGGGAGCTAATCTACGTCACCTGAGATCTTCCGGGAGCTAGGCTATCCTCAGGGCTGGCGTCCCATTTGAGGACCCACTGGCGTTCTTTGCAAAACCCAGTTGCACCCTTCCCAACCGATTTCACACTGTACCAAGTGCTACTGTCATATAGGTCATAAGGTTTTCAACCTCGAATATCAACAATGCCTCATGATGGATGTCACACAACAATGCTCACAACAATCACATCCTTACAGGCAAAGCCCATTGAACCATTCAACGTCACCACATCCCCGTGGCACGGCCCGAATTCAATGTCTTTCCTTCAAGGAAAATCGAACCCTACCTTGGGTTGGAATCACACTCCCTCACTAAGCTTCTCAAGTTTTATGAAGAAAGAGTGTGTTTGTTATAGCCTTTTAAGGTAGTTTGTACTAATATTCTTGATAATCATGTCTACTTAAGTCTTATAATTTACTAAGACTTATGATTGTGTCTTATGGATAGCATTGCTTATCCTAATTCCTCTTGTATGACTAATTAAGATTAAGTTTAATCTTTAATTACAATTAGTTTTCATTAACTGAACTATAATTAGTCTTAATCTTCTTTAATTAAGTCTTAATCCTTACTTAAGATCCTAATTAATTCCTAATTATTCCTTAATCTCTTCCTTAATCTTGGATTAAGCTTTTAATTATATTTGATTAAGGTTAATTAATTTTAGCCTTAATTTATTATTCTTTACTTAATTAACTTAAGTAGATTAGGTTAATTAACTTAGATAACTAAATTAGCCAAGTCCACTAATTAATTCTTGAGTTTTAATCTTAATAACGTGGATTAGAGTTGAAGTCCAACTCCAATCTAACTTTAATTTCATAATCTAATCTTGATTGACTTTTAATGAGTCTTTAACTCCTTTTCTTAAAGGTTTTAAACTTAAATTAAAAGCCTAAAGGTTTTATAACTCTTAGGAACTTATTTTTAGTCATGGCAACCTAAAATATTGACTTTTAAGTTGACTTTTAATTGGTTGGAATTGGAAATCCGAATTTAACCAATTATTTTAACAACTTAACTTAATTGCACTTTGGCCCCTTTTGTACAAATAATTTATCTTTTAGTCCCTTACACTTAAAACATGTTTTTAAACCTCTTTTTGATCTTTTCGAGATCAAAAAGGTCTCCCTTGATGAATCTCATCAAGAATTCTCATGAACATCAAGAACAAGCTTGAATGTTCATCAAATTTTCTCTTTTTTTTTTCTTTCTTTCTCAAATCTTGGCCAAAATCACACATAATCTCATCCATGTGTTTTAAACACCAAATAGGATATTTCAAACTATCCAAATCACACATGCACATGTTCAAGGATCAAACTTGCATTTTTCATGCTCAAAACATCATTATTTTCAAGATAAATCACCAAATCAATTTTTTTCACTTAAGATCAACCACATGCATGTACATATATCCATCATATAATCACATCCAAACCATCAAAATAATTTTTGCACACCTGCAGCCACCTCTTCCTCTCTTGGCCGAGAGCTTAAGGGGAAAAAGGAGGGATTTTTCAACAAAAATCCTTCCATGGCTCGCATGCAACACAACCCAACCATCAACAACAATCCAAGCAAGATCAAAGACATGCAAACAACCACAATAACCCAGCTCATCAAGACCGAAAATATTTTCTTAAAAACAAGCTCAAAGGTTTGATTTTTCAAGAGAAAAATAAGAGAAAAAAAACAAGGATTCAAGGGCAAATCCTTGACTCTAGTTACATGGCCTACTAGAGTTCAAGTTCTCCCCCCCTTTACCTTAGATCTTCAAGGGAATGAGTGCAGATTTTTCCTCCTCCAACAGCCCCTTCAAGCTCCTCCTTCAAGCCTCCAACAAGTGGATTTTGGTAGAAAGTATGTATATTTTTTTTTTTTAGCTTAAATCCAAGAATGGGACTTAAGCTTGGTTGGTGATTTGGGTGGAGATGAAGAAATTTTGGGGAGAAGAAGGGTGGTGGTGCGCGGCCAGCAAGGGAGAAAGAAAAAGAAGAAGAGAGAAAATGGGTAGGTGGAGAAGATGGCTAAGTGAAAAATGGCCATAAAGTGAAGCTTTCTCCTTTATATAGACTTAATGGTGTGAAGGAAGACATGGACAAGTGGCACACATGCACCATGCTGTGCAGCGCAATTTTCAGAGGAGAAAATAAGGTTTGTACGATTTTTTTCTTGCCCGGATCAAGAGTATTCGGGCCCGGGTCGGGGTACCGGAGGGCAAAAAGGTCAATTTTTGCAGAAAAATCCCAAAAATTCCCAGAAAATTCCTAAAAATAGGAAATTTAATACTGAATCCAAAAATATAAATTTTGACAATTAAAAATAATTTTAATCATTTAAAATCCATTAAAACGCTTAAAACAGCAAAAACGGGAAAACGGTAAAAATGCGGGTGTTACATCAAACGTATTTTCTATGTTTTAGTAGCTTTCTGAAGGCGTGCAACCCTCTAATGAGGTGCAACCTTCTAAAGTAGAAGAACATGCTGAAGGATCAAGACTTGCTGAAGCTAGTGAACCTTCCGAAGACAATGAACGTCGTACTAAAACTTGTATCTTTTTGGAAAAGAGCTTCTCTGTTGATCCCTTTTGAAGACTCAAGTCTTTCATAGCTTCTCCCAGTTGTCTGCACTTCTTCTCCTGTTGGAAAGTCAGAGTAGTAGCTTTTTGGTAGTTTTCAAAATGCTATTCACCAAAAAGGCAATACCTGCTACAAAGTACACTTTGCTCAGAAAAGTAGAATCAGAGCTATTGAAACCTACTCCTACTGTGCCTGCTGCTGCAAGCTACCTGAGCTATGTGTCTCGACGGGAGCATTTTCATTTAATGCTATTTCTCAACGGGAATCAAATGGAGTTCAACGGACTTTATTTCCAACCCTATATATATCCATCTCCATGCAGAAGAAAACAAGAGAACGAACCAACTTGCTGAATTGCTACAAAAACTCTCTCAGAAATATTTTCATCTAATTTCTATTGTACATCATTTCTATATCTTGAGTTATACTCAGTTATTTGTACATCTTACCCAGTTTAGGCTTTAAACTTGTGTAGTTTCAAAGCTTAAGAAATCTTTCTCTTAACAGTTTTCTGTTTGAGCCTGGAGAGTCTTGTTGTCTAAAGAATACTTTGGTTTGAGCCTGGAGAGGCTTGTCTGTAAAAGAATACTTGGGTTTAGAGCCTGAAGAAGCTTGACTGTAAAAGAATACTTGTAATCTCTGTGATTAGTGGAAAATCCTTTGCTGGTTTGGCTTTGGGACTGGACGTAGCTCACAGTGGTAGTGGGTGAACCAGTATAAATTCTGTGGCTAAGTTTTCTCTTACCCTTATCTCTTTATATTTGATTTATACTAACTTGGAGGGTTCTGAGTAAACTGTTTTATAAGTTGGAACTGAAAACAAATCCAAACGTATTTAAAAACAAGTTTCCAAAACTGTTTTATTGAACCTGCTGAAGCAACTTCAGTAAGTGTCTCAACTTCCAGTTTCAGCAAGTTGCTCAAATTCTTTGTGAAAAGTTGTGCTTGTTAAAGGTTTTCCTAAAACTAGTTTGAAATTATAAAACACTATTCAACCCCCCCTTCTAGTGTTTCCTGTGGCTTCTACAGTTGGTATCAGAGCTCAACCTCGGGTTGAGAATCTTACAGTGCTGAGGAAGAAGATCCAGAATGGAAACCTCAACAAGCAACTCCCACTACATTGCAGAAGGAGCCTCTATCTCAAGGCCCCCACCTTTAATGGTACAGATTATCATTATTGGAGAGACCGTATGATGTTGTTCATTGAGAGCAACAACATAGATATCTGGGATGTAGTCACTGATGGTGATTATACTCCTACACATGGTGGTGTGCCTATACCTAAGGCAGGATGGACTGGTGAACAGAAGGCACGTGTACAACTTAATGCTAAGGCAAAACTCTATTTAGTTTGCTCTTTGAGTAAATCTGAATATGAGAAGGTGCATGGATGCTCTTCATCCAAGGAGATCTGGGATACATTGGCTTCAACCCATGAAGGGACTGATAATGTCAAACAATCAAAGATCAGCATGCTTGTTCATCAATATGAGATGTTCAAGATGCAAGAGTTTGAAACCACTGATCAAATGTTTGGGAGGTTTCAAACCATAACTAATGGACTCAAGTCTTTAGGCAGTACCTTTATTCTGGTGATAATAATCGCAAGATTCTTAGGAGTTTACCAAAGGCTTGGAGGCCCAGAGTTACTGCCATTTAAGAGGCTAAAGACCTCAATACTTTAAGAATAGAGGAACTCTTGGGATCCCTCAAAGTCCATGAGTTAGATCTTGGTGAAGATGCTCCAAAGAAGAAGTCACTGGCTCTGAATGCCAAGTCCAAACTGCTGAATCATGGGCCACATAAATCCATGAAAGCTGAGGAGACTTCAGAAGGTAGTGAGGACTCTGAAGGCAATTATGATGATGATGATGATCTTGATCTTCTGAGTAGGAAGATCAAGAGGATGCTTCAGAAGAAGGGAAAGTTCAGAAGAAGCTCATTGATACGAACCAGAAGCGTAAAGATAGGAACTTCTTAAAGATCAATTAACGGTAAATAATTGTAAATAACTGTAAGGAGCTTGACACAATCTAAGACCTGCTGGAAGCACCAAAGCTATCAAAGATAGGAACTTAACACAATCCGTGACCTGTCGGAAGCACCAAAGTTATCAAGATATAAGCAACTAGACCCTAACCAAGACCTGCTGGTAGAACCTAAGTTATCAAGTAGTTCTTTAATCCAAGAACAAAGGATAAGCTCTCAAAATGAGAAAACTCAAATTTTATTGATAAAAATAATTGTCTACAAACTGATTCTCAATGCTAATATATAACAAAGGAATTTCCTAAAATAAACTATCTAAAAGATACAATCCTAAATTAAATAAATTTAATTCTAGATAAGATAAAATATAATCCTAAAAGATGTAAATATAATCCTAAGAGATAATGATATTGATTCCTAACATATCTTATCCTAAATAAATCAGTTATGATCTGATTAGATACACTTTCCCGAAATAGGCTCTCCTAAGATTCGGATAACAGACATAACCGATTGTCAGATCGGATAACTCTCTTGTACTTCAATCCGAGCTAAGTTAAACCACTTCTTTGGTTCTTCTTCTGCTTAGTGGTCTACTTTCCTTTGGACTTCAGTGATCAAGAGTTGCAAAGCTCTCTTTAACCGCTCAGATCTGGCCCTGGTCATTGGATCTTCAATCCCTTGCAATGCATCTGAGGCATCTTGGTTGAGGTCGGATGAGATCGTGTCACTCATCCTCTGAAACAAAAATGGGTAAGTCGGGTAAAGAATCTTTGTTAACTGACAAAATAATTTGTTATGAATGCAGACAGCCAGGTCACATGAAGGCTGATTGTCCCAAGCTGAAGAAACCTTTTTTAAGAAGAAGAAGTTCTTCAAAAGGCAAAAGGGTTTGATGGCTACATGGGAAGACTTAGATGATTCAACCTCAAAAGAGGAAGATGAATCTGTTGTAGAGGCGAACCTTTGTCTGATGGCAAGTCTACCCTCATCTGACAGTTCTAAATCTGAGGTAATCCCTCAAACTTTGCAAGACATGTATGATGATTCGCTGGAAAGTTCTAAAGAGCTTTTCCAAGAGTACAAAGATTTGTCTAGAGCATATACTGATGTTTCAAATAAATATGAAGCTATTGAGGCTGAAAATGACACGATCCCATCCGACCTCAACCAAGATGCCTCAGATGCATTGCAAGGGATTGAAGATCCAATGACCGGGGCCAGATCTGAGCGGTTAAAGAGAGCTTTGCAACTCTTGATCACTGAAGTCCAAAGGAAAGTAGACCACCAAGTAGAAGAAGAACCAAAGAAGTGGTTTAACTTAGCTCGGATTGAAGTACAAGAGTGTTATCTGATCTGACAATCGGTTATGTCTATTATCCGAATCTTAGGAGAGCCTATTTCGGGAAAGTGTATCTAATCAGATCATAACTGATTTATTTAGGATAAGATATGTTAGGAATCAATATCATGATCTCTTAGGATTATATTTGCATCTTTTAGGATTATATTTTATCTTATTTAGGATTAAATCTTTTAGGATTATATTTTATCTTATTTAGAATTAAATTTATTTAACTTAGGATTGTATCTTTTAGATAGTTTATTTTAGGAAATTCCTTTGCTATATATTAGCATTGAGAATCAGTTTGTAGACAATTATTTTTATCAATAAAATTTGAGTTTTCTCATTGTGAGAGCTTATCCTTTGTTCTTGGATTAAAGAACTACTTGATAACTTAGGTTCTACCAGCAGGTCTTGGTTAGGGTCTAGTTGCTTATATCTTAATAACTTTGGTGCTTCCGGAAGGTCACGGATTGTGTCAAGTTCCTATCTTTGATAGCTTTGGTGCTTCCATCAGGTCTTGGATTGTGTCAAGCTCCTTACAGTTATTTACAGTTATTTACCGTTAATTGATCTTTAAGAAGTTCCTATCTTTACGCTTCCGGTTCGTATCATTTGGTACCAGAGCTTCGGCTCTTGAGATCAATTCGTAACATCTATCCTTATATTTTAGTCTTTATCTTATTAAAAAAAACTGCATTAGTTAAAAAAAAAGGTGCAGACAATAAAAAAAAGGGAGATCCGTAGTAGTAAAAAAAAAAAAAGGTGCAGATAGTAAAAAAAAGGTGCAGTATTAAATTTTCTCAACAACAAATCCAGTTCTGTTGTCCACAATATTTATTCCAAGCAGAAGATTTCATCTGAGGTGACCAATCCATCTGAATTGAAGAGTTGTAATCGGCTACACATCTTGATTACTTTCCGGGATAGTGTTTCGTCACTAAAAGTTGTCAAGTTATCATCAACACCTTCTCTATTACTTGTTAGTAGAATCTATCCCAAAAGTTCCTTATTCCAAGAGCTTGTAAGGATAAGTTGAGTGGAAAAAGGCAAGAGTGTTGAGTACAATATAGTGAGAAAAGGCCAAAAATTAGAGTGATACACGAGAGAATCAAAACTTTTGAGTGAAAACACGTAAGGGAGTATTGTGAGGATTCTTATTTTTATCACTAACATCCTTTGATTTACAGCCAAATTTCTTTTAATCATGAGTACAGTAAACCAACGTGAGGAGGATGCTGGAGAAATAGACCTCAAATTGTTCCTCAAGACACTACAAAGTGAATTTATGAGAATGAGTGCAAGAATGGATGAGATGGAAGATTGGTTTCCAAGGAGAAGGAGTAGAACGTCTCCTAACCGCACTGAAGAAGAGGAAGAGGAAGAAGAGGACAAGGGAAGTAGTTCTAGAAGAGAAAGCAACAGGGATAATCATCTTGGAAACATCAAGATGAGCATTCCTTCTTTCCAAGGGAAGAATGATCCTGAGTTATATTTGGAGTGGGAAAGAAAGGTGGAGCATGTTTTTTATTGCCATAATTATTCTGAGGAGAAAAGGGTAAAATTAGTTGTGGTAGAATTCATTGATTATGCAAGTATATGGTGGGATCAATATGTGTTGAGCATGCGAAGGTGCGGGGAAAGACCGCTTCAATCTTGGGAGGAGATGAAGGTCGTGATGAGAAGGAGATTTGTACCAAGTCATTACCATAGAGACTTGTACAGAAAATTGTAGGACCTACGTCAAGGTTCTATGAGTGTAGATGATTACTACAAGGAGATGGAAATAGCCATGATGAGAGCCAATGTTCAAGAAGACCGAGAAGCAACAATGGATAGATTCATTGGAGGGTTAAAGAAAGAAATCTCAAATGTAGTGGAACTCCATCATTATGTGGAGATGGAAGATTTATTACACAAAGCAATCCAAGTAGAGAGACAACTCAAATCTAGAGTTGTAAGATTTCCAGGAACTCCTAGTACCTCTTGGAAATCCTGGGCTACAACAAACCGAAACCTCGGCCAAAAGAAGAGGAAAAGATGGGACAACCGACCTCAGCCAGTAAAGGTAAGTCTGAATTCAATTCATCTTCTAAAGCATGTGAAATTAAATGTTTCAGGTGTCAAGGTCTTGGACATATTGCTTCTAATTGTCCGAACAAGAGGGTCATACTCATGCGTGACAATGGTGTAGTGGAAAGTGCAAGTGAAGAAGAAGATGATGAAATGCCTGAGCTGGAGGATTGCAGTGATGTGGAATACACCGAGCCAGACCACGGTAATGCATTAGTCACTAGGAGGGTGTTGAATGCGCAACCAAAGATGGGGGGAGTTGAGGAGCAACGTGCGCACATATTCCATACAAGGTGCCGCGTAAGTGATAAGGTTTGCAGTCTTTTAATTGATAGTGGTAGTTGTACCAATGTTGCTAGTATTTTGATGGTTGAGAAATTAAAATTACCTACCATAAAACATCCTAATCCTTATAGACTGCAGTGGCTAAATGATTGTGGGGACATAAGAGTAACAAAACAAGTTTTGCTTTCATTTTCCATTGGAAAATATGAAGACAAAGTCTTGTGTGATGTTGCACCTATGCATGCTGGACACATTCTACTTGGTCGACCATGGCAATTTGATAGGCGAGTAACTCGTTATGGGTATCACAACAGGTATAGTTTTAAATTTAATAATAAAACCATTGTGCTAACCCCTCTTCAACCTTCTGAAGCATATGCAGATCAAATAAGAATTGCTAGGGAGAGCAAGGAGTTGGAAGAACAATTTTCTGTTCAAGAAAAAGAAAGAAAAGAGAAGAAGAGAGAAGTGGGCATGGGTTCGAATCCGACTTCAAGATTGGATGTTTGTTCGACGTTACAACCGAGTCAGGGCAGAAGCAAGGTGAACGTTTTTGCAAGAAAAGGGAAGTTGAAAGTGTATTGTTAGATAAAGGGCAATTATTGATTCTTGTTTTTAAAGATATATACTTCTCTGATGATTCTAACAATTCTTTACCTTCTAAATTCAAAATTTGTTGAAGGAGTTTGGAGAAGTCTTTCCGGATGAGCTACCTCAAGGATTACCACCTTCAAGAGGTATAGAACACCAGATTGACTTTGTACCCGGTTATGCCCTACCAAATCGGCCGGCATACAGAACCAACCCGGATGAGACCAAGTAGATGCAAAAACAAGTCAGTGAGCTAATGGAAAAAGGGTATGTAAGGGAGAGCCTTAGTCCATGTGTTGTACCGGTGATATTGGTACCAAAGAAAGATGGTTCTTGGCGTATGTGCACTGATTGCTGAGCCATTAACAAGATTATGGTAAAGTATCGTTATCCAATTCCTAGGTTGGATGACATGCTTGATGAGTTACATGGGGCATGTTTGTTCTCTAAAATTGATTTGAAAAGTGGTTACTATCAAATTCGAATGAAAGAGGGTGATGAGTGGAAAACTGCTTTTAAAAAAAGTATGGTTTGTATGAGTGGTTAGTGATGCCCTTCAGCTTAACTAATGCACCCAGTACTTTTATGAGGTTAATGAACCATGTATTACGCTCTTTCATAGGAAAGTTTGTGGTAGTTTACTTTGATGACATTTTGGTTTACAACAAATCTTATAATGCACATGTTGAACACTTACATGTTGTTTTTAAGGTATTAAAGGACAATAAATTATATGCTAATTTAAAGAAATGTACCTTTTGCCTTGATTCTGTTGTATTCTTAGGTTTTGTGATAAGTTCAAAGGGGGTAAGTGTAGATGAGGAAAAGGTTAAGGCTATTAAAGAGTGGCCGACCCCAAAGAGTGCTAGTGAAGTGAGAAGTTTTCATGGGCTAGCAAGTTTCTATTGGCAGTTTGTGAAAGACTTTAGCACTATTGCTGCGCCTTTAAATGAACTTGTTAAGAAAAATATTGTGTTTAAATGGTCAGATGCACATGAAAAAGCTTTTAACACTTTAAAAGAAAAATTAACATATGCACCCTTACTTGTTTTACCTAATTTTGATAAAGCTTTTGAGATTGAATGTGATGCTTCTGGTGTTGGTATAGGGGCTGTTTTAATGCAGGAATCCCAACCGATTGCATACTTTAGTGAAAAGCTTAATGGGGCAGCATTGAATTATCCAACCTATGACAAGGAATTGTATGCCTTGGTAAGGGCATTACAAACTTGGCAACATTATTTGTGGCCAAGAGAGTTTGTTATACATTCTGACCATCAAAGTCTAAAGTTTTTAAAATCTCAAGGGAAGCTTCAAAAAAGACATGCAAAGTGGTTGGAATTTATTGAGATGTTTCCATATCTAATAAGGTATAAAAATGGTAAGGACAATATAGTTGTTGATGCTTTGTCAAGGAGGTATGTTTTACTTACTTCTTTACAAGCAAAATTGTTAGGTTTTGAACAAATTAAAGGTCTGTATGAAAGTGATCCTGATTTTAAACAAATTTGGGATTCTTGTTCTAATCGATCTTGTGAGAAATTTTATAGGTATGAAGGATTTTTGTTCAAGAGGAACCAATTGTGTGTACCAATCAGTTCTTTAAGAGAATTGTTGAATAAGGAGACCCATGGAGGCGGTTTGATGGGACACTTTGGAGTGCAAAAGACACTGGACATCCTGGCCGAGCACTTTTTCTGGCCGAGTATGAAGAAGGACGTCTGAGCTGAGTGTGAAAGGTGCATAATATGTAAACAAGCTAAGTCAAAATTAAATCCACGTGGGTTTTATACACCTTTGACTATTCCTGAGCAACCTTGGATAGATATTTCCATGGACTTTGTGATCGGTTTTCCAAAAACTCAAAGTGGTAAGGATAGTATTTTTGTTGTTGTTGATTGGTTTAGTAAAATGGCACACTTTATTGCGTGTTCAAAGACAAATGATGCAACACAAATTGCTGACCTATTCTTTAAAGAAGTTATCCGATTGCATGGTTTACCAAGGACAATTGTGAGTGATAGGGACGTTAAATTCCTAAGTCATTTTTGGAGGACTTTATGGAATAAATTGGGAACAAATCTTCTATTTTCTACTGTTGCACATCCTCAAACGGATGGACAAACTGAAGCAGTAAATAGAACGCTTTCAACCTTATTACGTTCTATCATTGGCAAGAATCTAAAGCAATGGGAAAAATGTTTGCCACATGTTGAGTTTGCATATAATCGGACGGTACACTATACTACTTCTTTTTCACCCTTTGAGGTTGTATATGGTTTTAATCCACTAACTCCTTTGGATATTTTGCCATTACCTATTTCTGAATTTTTCAGCTTAGATGGTAAAAGGAAAGCAGGTTATGTCAGGGAGTTACATGCAAAGGTCCGAGCTAATATTGAAAGGAAAAATGAGCAGTATGCAAAACAAGCCAATAAAGGGAGGAGGAAGGTAATATTTGAACCAGGCGACTGGGTTTGGATTCACATGAGGAAAGAGAGGTTTCCAGCTCAAAGGAAGAACAAACTTCAACCAAGAGGAGATGGTCCATTCCAAGTTCTAGAGAGGATCAATGACAATGCATACAAGATAGATCTTCCAAGTGAATATGGTAATGTTAGTGCAACATTCAATGTAACTGATTTATCCTTATTTGATGTAGGTGATGAATCAGATTCGAGGATGAATCTTTTCAAAGAAGGGGGAATGACACGATCCCATCCGACCTCAACCAAGATGCCTCAGATGCATTGCAAGGGATTGAAGATCCAATGACCGGGGCCAGATCTGAGCGGTTAAAGAGAGCTTTGCAACTCTTGATCACTGAAGTCCAAAGGAAAGTAGACCACCAAGTAGAAGAAGAACCAAAGAAGTGGTTTAACTTAGCTCGGATTGAAGTACAAGAGTGTTATCTGATCTGACAATCGGTTATGTCTATTATCCGAATCTTAGGAGAGCCTATTTCAGGAAAGTGTATCTAATCAGATCATAACTGATTTATTTAGGATAAGATATGTTAGGAATCAATATCATGATCTCTTAGGATTATATTTGCATCTTTTAGGATTATATTTTATCTTATTTAGGATTAAATCTTTTAGGATTATATTTTATCTTATTTAGAATTAAATTTATTTAACTTAGGATTGTATCTTTTACATAGTTTATTTTAGGAAATTCCTTTGCTATATATTAGCATTGAGAATCAGTTTGTAGACAATTATTTTTATCAATAAAATTTGAGTTTTCTCATTGTGAGAGCTTATCCTTTGTTCTTGGATTAAAGAACTACTTGATAACTTAGGTTCTACCAGCAGGTCTTGGTTAGGGTCTAGTTGCTTATATCTTAATAACTTTGGTGCTTCCGGAAGGTCACGGATTGTGTCAAGTTCCTATCTTTGATAGCTTTGGTGCTTCCAGCAGGTCTTGGATTGTGTCAAGCTCCTTACAGTTATTTATAGTTATTTACCGTTAATTGATCTTCAAGAAGTTCCTATCTTTACGCTTCCGGTTCGTATCAGAAAATCTTTTGCTTACGTAAAAACTCTTGAACCCTGAGGCTTGTAGTTCAAAAAGTTTGATTAAAGAAAATGAAATTCTTAAAAAACAAGTTGCTGAACTTACTAAAGACCTTGCCAACTTTGTTAATGGAACTGAGAACCTCAATAGAATGTTGGGTGTTCAGAAAAACTCCAAGAACAAAGGGGGTCTAGGATACTCAGACAGTGAATCATCACATGATTCAAATTTTAAACCTGCTAAAAAGACTAAGAAAGGTAAGGGGTGCTCTCATTGTGGGAAGCCTGGACACAGTGTGTCACAGTGCAAACACAAGAAAAAGGGCAAACCTGCTGCTAACAAAAAATGACCCAAGAGGATGTGGGTACCTAAGTCTCTAATTATTCCTATTGCAAATGTGTTTAATAGGACAAAGGAGACACCACAAATGGTACCTGGACAGTGGCTGCTCGTGACACATGACAGGAGAAAGGTCTTTGTTCCAAAACCTTAGACCTAAGGATGAAGGGGTGGTCACCTTTGGAGGGAATCAGAAAGGAAAAATCACAAAAACATCCAAGGCTTACAAAGTTTATAACTCTAGAACCTTGACAGTAGAAGAATCTATTCATGTTAGATTTAATTATGCTAAAGAGACTGATAGGGAACTATCAGATCTAAAAGATGATTTTGCAGGAATGGAGCTGAATCCAACTTTAGAAAGTCCAGAGGTAAAAAATGAAGTATCTACTGAAGGACCCTCTGAAGTACCTGCTGAACAGCTCACTGGTCAACCTGCTGAAATTGTTGCTCTTCACAGAGTTAATGTTGAGTCTCATAATGAGCATGTATTCCCTCACAGGCATGATTGGAGATATAGGACTCATCATCCTCAAGAGCAAATCATGTGTGATACTTCAGAAGGTTTAAGAACAAGATCAAGACTTAGAGAAGTCAATAATCTTGCCTTCCTTTCTAAAATTGAGCAAAAGAACATTGATGAAGCTCTGCATGATGAAGGGTGGATCCTAGCCATGCAAGAAGAGCTTAATCAATTTGCCAGGAGTGATGTCTGGACTCTTGTTCCTAAACCCCATGGGAAAACTATTATTGGAACCAAATGGGTGTTCAGAAACAAAATCTCTGAAGATGGTCAAGTGATCAGAAACAAGGCCAGACTAGTTGCTCAAGGCTACAATCAACAAGAAGGTTTTGGTTTCACTGAATCCTTTGCTCCAATAGCCAGGCATGAAGCCATTAGGATTTACTTTCCTATGTAGCCAATAATGGCATCAAACTATATCAAATGGATGTAAAGAGTGCATTCCTAAATTGATTCATTGAGGAAGAGTTATTTGTTAGACAACCCCCTGGTTTTAAAAACTTAACCTTTCCAGATCATGTTTTTAAACTGAAAAAGGCTCTATGTGGTCTTCAACAAGCTCCCAGAGCGTGGTATGACAGATTGAGCAACTTTCTACTCAAAAATGGTTTTGAAAGAGGAAAGGTTAATACAACTCTTTTCAGAAAAATGTCTAACAAAGACCTAATTCTAGTTCATATATATGTTGATGACATTATTTTTGGATCAACAAATTCCACTTTGTGCACAGAGTTTTCAAGGCTTATGCAATCTAAATTTGAAATGAGTTTAATGGGTGAACTCAAATTTTTCTTAGGACTTAAAATTAAGCAAGATTGTGAATGTATATGGATCCATCAGGAGAAATATACAAAGGAAATGCTTAAGAAGTTTAACATGCGTGGTTGCAAACCTATGTCAACTCCTATGCACCCTTCAACAATCTTAAGTAAAGATGAAGGAGAAGAATGTGTTGACCTAACCATGTATAGAGGAATGATTGGATCTATGTTGTATCTTACAGCAAGCAGACCTGACATTATGTTTAGTGTATGCCTGTGTGGAAGATTTCAATCAGACCCAAGAATAACTCATTACAAGGTTGTTAAAAGAATCTTTAGATATCTCAATGGTACTACTAATCTTGGTCTATGCTATAAGAAGAGTAAGGACTACAGATTATTAGGATACTGTGATGCTGATTTTGCTGGAGATAGATTTGAAAGAAAATCAACAAGTGGAGGATGCCACTTCATTGGAGAAAATATGATCAGTTGGGCTAGCAAAAGGCAAAGCACCATAGCCCTCTCAACTGCTGAAGCTGAGTACATTGTTGCTGCATGCTGTTGTTCACAACTGCTATGGGTAAAATATCAACTTGAAGACTTTAACATACCTGTTAAGTCTATTCCTATATTTTTTGATAATACAAGTGCTATCAATTTATCTAAGAATCCAATTCAACATTCTAGAGCGAAGCATATAGAAATCAAACATCATTTTATTAGAGACTATGTTCAGAAAAGTGTTTCTGATATAAGGTTCATTGACACAGAGCATCAATGGCATGACATATTCACAAAACCCCTTGCTGAAGATAGGTTTAAGTTCATTAGAGATAATATGCACATTCTTGCTTTATCTGAGAATTAAACCTGCTTTCATATGCTTTCTTGCTGAATTACTTCTGTTTTTGCTGCATTATTATTGATATAATCATTCAACAACTTCTGTACCTTGAATTTCTTACTTCAACATGCTCTGACAACCCTTTTGATTGATGACAAAAATGGGAGTAATATAAACTAACAAAATCTGAAGTTAAGTGTTTTTCAGAAAAGATATCTCTTAATCAGGGGGAGAAGACAATTTTCTATGCTAGATGTATTCTCTGCTAGAATCAATGAGAAAGAAAAGAGGAGAATCCAGTTTTGCTCAAGTATCTAAAAAAGGGGGAGAATTCCTTAAACTTATTTTATTTTGAATTTCCCTTCAGATATTTGATAGTTTACGCAAATTTTTCATCATTAAAAAGGGGGAGAATGTTGAGTCTCAAAATATTATTAAATGGTTAATAATGTTTAAGTCTCATGACCCTGAGTTTTAATGAGTAACAAATTTGGTTAAATTCCATGAAAGAAGGAACAAATTTTGCTCAAAGGTATTTTCTGTGTTTCAGCAGCTTTCTGAAGGTGTGCAACCCTCTGATGAAGTGCAACCTTCTGAAGTAGAAGAAGTTGTTGAAGGATCACGACCTGCTGAAGCTAGTGAACCTTCCGAAGACGATGAATAAACTCTTAATTTAGAAGAGTTTGCCCCCTTATATTTAGAACACATAGGATAGTTTCTTTTTCAATATGTACTTTCTGTTTGTATTCGAACTTCTATGTAATTCGAATTTTACTTATGAATAAAAGAAAACTATCCTCTTCTCCTCTAAATGCTCGAAGCACTTTATTTTCAAATTTGTACTGTAATCCTCTTTTGAATTTTGTTAAATCTTTTCTCATACTAAGTTAACTTAACTAAGGACTTTTAACCATTTGAGTTCATTAATCAATTCGAATTTCGAATTTCTATTCTTTTCTTCGAACTCGAAAATACTGACTTCCTTAAGACTTAGTTCATATTTTAACCTTTCTCAAAAGAAACGTCTTCTAACGATCCAAGAACTAAAAAATGAACATTGTGACTTTGTAGAAGACTTGGAATTCATGAAATTCGAATGACTCAAAATTCGAATACCAACAGATGCCCCCCCAAAATATTCTCTTTCAAGAATTAATTTTTGTTTGAAGAAAGAGATATTTTTGGAACAAACCTTTGGTATTCCTTATAACAGTGATTCAAAAAGAAGAGGAAAAATCTAAAAGATCTTTTTAGATAAACTTTTCACCTTCTTAGTTTTAAATTCATATTTTCAGTTAAATTTAAAAAGTAACTGAGAACCCCAGATTTTTGGGCCATTTTCTCATGTTCCAAGAACGTGTAATCGTTATTATCTTTTCAACTTCCACTTAATCATTTTTTATTTCCCATATAAATACCCAAGTAAAGCCTTTTACCTTTACTTTTTCAACAGTTCATCTTCAACCTCCAGTCTCCTTGTTCTTGCTTTGCGCACAACGTCATTACTTTCTTCTTCAAGGTTTAATCTTTCATTTTTTTGTGTTTATTTTTACTATTTAAATGATCTTTCACCATTTATTTCTCTCAAAGAATCTAATTTTCTTATTCTTTGAATGATTTCAGTTCTTCTTCATCATTCATTTATCTTCCTTATTCCCCAAAGAACTTCCCAAGCTTTCATTAATGGTGTTTGAAGCTTCTGATTCCGTCCCATTTGTTGTCATCAAAGGTGATCTCTTAGCCTGGGATGACACCGTGTATGTTCCCGAACTTGAGAATACTGAAGAAAAATTAGCTATCTGGAAATCCCAAGTATTGATTCCCTACTCCATTAGAGAAAAACAATATTCCTTCTTAGGTCCTTATATGACCCCTTCCTTTCTTGATCAATACACTAATTTCTTCCCACGTTACAAAGAGGAGAGAATCCTTGCTTTCAAAAAGATCATTCGAGTAGATCGTTTAGAAAATATTTCAGATATCTTTCGTGCCACTCCTCCTACTCGAAAAGATTCTTATGTCATTTGGTTGAATAGAATCGAAGGTATCATGGGTCCTTTATGGAAGCTACTTGATATTTTCGATCTTATTCAACTTAGTAAATTCGATCTGAGTATGGATCCTACTCTGATCCTTTCCTCTTTTCTGTTCGAGGAAAGATCAGTAAATTCCTTTCATTTTCCTTATGGTATGCTCACCCCTACTCTATTCGACGTGGCTGCTATTACTATTCTTCGACCTGAAGGTCAACTCATTCTCCCCATCATGAAGGTTCCAAAACCTCATAAGGAACCAAACTAGAAAAAAATAACCTATACTCAATTCATCCAAACTAATGCTAAGTCTGGAGAGGTGACTGAAGAAGAGCATATTGCTTTTCTAATAGTATCGCTTTCTGCTTTTGTGTTTTGTTCCAGATCCCTTCAGGTCCCTAAATCTTATCTTCCCTTGGCTTAACTTCTTGCAAAAGGGATTCGATTAGATCTCAATAGGTTCCTATTAGCCAGTGTATAAGATATGCTTATTGACAATATTTTCTATTTGAAAATCAAAGAACCTATCAAGAACTTATGTGGCCCTTTCTGGTTCCTTCAACTTTGGTTTAATGCCATTTTCGAAGGAAAATTTCAAAGCTCTGAACCTTCAATTTCCAACCTTCCTACTTCCATTGAAGGCTACAGGTTGTCTTTCCTTACTCCTACTCCTAAAAAAGATTATTTGGAGTCTTTCAAATGTTACTTCTCTTCTTTTTTGAACATCAAAAAACATTCTCCCAATCTTGCACCTTTTTCAACTTGAACTCGAAGGCATAAATGGTTTACTCGAAAGTTTCCTTGTGACACTCCTGGTGCAGAAGTTGAAAGCTTGGAAATTTGGAAGCAATTTCTTTCATATGATCTTCTATACTGTGGCTTTCATGCAAAACATTTTCGAGTCTACCCTTATCAACCACAACTGGTTGCTCGACAATTTGGGTTGAGTCAACTTCGTCCAACACCATTTTTCAAATCTAGATCTCAAGTCTTGGTGGAAGACTTGGTTAATGGTGAGGTTGGTTTCAAAGAGCTCGAAACAGCAAAGGATAGAAGACCTTTATCTACTCCTTCCATTCCTTTCGAGCCTTCTTATTATTGCACACTGTCTTTTGAGGAATGGTGGTCTAGATATTAGAAAATCGTTCAAGTTGATGAAGATACATGTTTTTCAAGACTAACCAAGAACATTCCATATGTGCAGAAGCCATCAAAGAAGACAAAAGGTATGCACATTAAAGAGATTGAAGCTTTCGAGAAGTATTTTCACGTGTTCTATAATCCTAATAAAATTTCTAGAACAATTTTAGAAGCTACTATTTCTTTAAAAGAAAAAATTTCTTCAAACATGCAAAATTAAGCAAGTCATCAATTCTAAGGGCACAACTATTTTCGAAAAGTATTTGTTAGAACCACAGGAAACACTAGAAGGGGGGTTGAATAGTGTTTTGTGTGATACCCCTAGTTACCACTAAAAGTACCACATGTATTACACGTGACCAACGAAGTAGAACGTAAAAAAAAATGCGGAATTTTTTTTTTGAAAAGGGTTTAGGTGTCATTGACCTATTACTTCTCTAGCTTTATTTTAAGTACTTATGAAATATCCTTTCCTTCACTTTCAAAAAACTTATCTTTCCGTAAGCGTCGAAAGAATTAACACCTTACGCGCATCCACAATATACACATGATTAAAGACCTTGAGAGAACATAAAACAGTGTGACATAAGTACATACATACATATTAAGTAGCATCGATGTACCTCTCGAATACCCACATGACCACCTTAAAACATGAGTTCCGGTAGTAAAATAAATGAGACCTCTAACGGAATACAAAAGAAGAGATTCCTAAATCAGAGCTGCGTACTACCTAGACTCAACACAACCTAGTCCTTTTCAGGTACAAGAGGAAGTCTGGGGTGCGTGATGGTGACACAGACTCCCCCCCCATAGAAATCACACCTGCGCGGGATACCCGTCACCCTCCGGGTGCCCCTCGGCAACCATCTGATTCGCACCTGCATCGACGTCATGACGGAAGTCCTCGATACCGACTGTCAACGTGACGAGAAGAACATAGAAAGAAGAGATAGAAAAGAAGGGTGAGAACATCGCATGAACTCACAGCATGTAGGATACAGCAAACTAGAGCACACACACAGAGGCAATCCACACAGTCGAATCAATAAGCAATCACGACATCTCATCATGGTGTACTCATATGAACGCAACTTTTACTATTATAATGCAATATCTAATGCATGCGGGCCCAGGGAAACATCACCATAGGCAGAGCACATAGCAGCTGCCCGACCATATATACACAGCACGTCAGGAGTTAGAGTCTGTACTAGCATTGGTACAAAGAGCATTGCTCATAAAGTTTGGCCAAATAAATTTAAGCGTTCTTCCAGACAATCTCAACTGACCATGAAAACTTGAGAGCGACAGGATAGTCAAGCCTGTACCCCGTTTACACGACAGTAGGGGGCGAGCCTACGTCACTTGTGCCATTTCGGGACCTGACTATCCTCAGGGCTGGCATCCCACTCGAGGACCCTCTGGCGTTCTTTGCAAAACCCAGTGCCCAGTCCCTACCAGTTTCACACCGTACCGAGTGTTACTGCTATATAGGTCGTAAGGTTTTAAACCTCGAACATCAACGACGCTTCATGATGCATGTCACACAACAATTCTCACAACATTCACATCCTTACAGACAAAACCCATTCAACGTCTTTCCTTCACAAGGAAAGCCAAACCGCACTCTCTCGCCAAGCTTCTCAAGTTTATTGTAGAAAGAGTGTGTTGGTTATAGTCTTTTAAGGTAGTTTGTACTAATGTTCTTGATAATCATGTCCACTTAAGTCCTATAATTTACTAAAACTTATGATTGTATCTTATGGATGGTATTACTTATCTTAATTCTCCTTGTATGACTAATTAAGATTTGGTTTAACTTTTAATCTTAACTGGTCTTCATCAACTGGATTACAATTAATCTTAATCCCCTTTAATTAAGTCTTAATCCTTACTTAAGATCCTAATTAATTCTTAATCATCCCTTAATCTCTTCCTTAATCTTGGATTAGGACTTTTAATTATGTTTGATTAAGTTTAATCATAATTAATTAGTTCTTAATCATCATTATTGGTTAATTACTTAATTAATACTTTCATTAAGGTTAATTAACTTTAGACTTAATTAATCATTCTTTACTTAATCGACTTAAGTGAATTAGGTTGATTAACCTAGGTAATTGAATTAGTTAAGCCCACTAATTAATCCTAAGTTTTAACTTTTAAATACTTGGATCAGAGTTGAAGTCCAACTCCAATCTAACTTTTAATTTCATAATCTAATCTTGATTGACTTTTAATAAGTCTTTAACTCCTTTTCTTAAAGGTTTTTAGACTTAAATTAAAAGCCTAAAGGTTTTATAACACTTAGGAACTTATTTTTAGTCATGGTAACCTAAAATATTGACCTTTAAGTTGACTTTTACTTGGTTGGAATTGGAAATCCGAATTTGTTTTATTTATTTTTAAAGACTTATTCTTAATTGCACTTTAGTCCTTTTAGACCACCAAAGCCCATAAACATGTTTTCAACATACCCTTGACCTTTTTAAGATCAAAAAGGTATTCTTGATGAGTTTCATCAAGAACAACTCATGAACATCAAGAACAACTTGAATGTTCATCAAAACTTCAAATTTTTCACAACATCCAATCTTCACCAAAACTTCACACATTCATCAACAAACAATCTAAATGCCAAATATCATACCAATCCACTCAAAATCATCAAAATACACATTAAAGTTCATAACTCCATTTTCAAGCTCATAAACACTATTTTTCAAAGATCAATCATCCAAAACAATTGTATACCTTCAACCAACTTCATGCATGTTCATAGATTCATCATACAAACACATTCCAAGCACCAAAAAAATTTTGAAACACATGCAGCCCCAAAATCCCTCAAGGCCGAGAGCTATTAAAGGAAAAAGGGGAAAATTTTTCCAAAATTGTTTCTTGACTTGCATGCACCAACAATCACAATCCAAGCACATTCCAAGCATCAAAACAAACTTAAAAACATGTAAACAACCCAGCTCCAAGAATCCAAAACGTTTGCTCAAAGAAAAGCTCAAAAAGTGATTTTTTTCAAGGAGAACAAGAGTAAAAACAAGGATTTTAAGGGCAAATCCTTGACTCTAGTTACCAATCCGACTAGAGTTCAAGTTCTCCCCCCCTTTACCTCAAATTTCCAAGAAAATGAGTGCAGAATTCTGGTCCCAAAACAGCCCCCAAAGACGCCTCCTTTAGTCACCAACAAGGATTTTTCAAGGCTAGAAGACTTAGAATTTGAAGCTTTGGTTCAAAAGATGGAACCTTGGCTTGATTGTGTTTAAGGAAGGATGAAAATTTTTGGGAGAAAATGGTGGAGAGTTCACGGCTTCAAGAGGAAGAGAAAGAGAGAAATGAGAGAAAAATTTCAAGTTTGCATGTGTGGAAGAAAAGGAAGAATAAGTGGTTTTAGTGTTAAAATGCCATAAATGCCTACACTTGACACATGTCTTGTGAAAAGGAAGGAAAAATACAAGTGTCTCTCATGCACCATGCCTACACATGCACGGCTTCTAGAAGGAGGAAAGGAAGAGTTGTGCAAATTTTTCTGGCCCGGATCAAGAGTATTTGGGCCCGGTTCAAGAGACAGGAGGGGCAAAAAGGTCATTTTCACAGAAAAACCCCAAAAATTCCCAGAAATTCCCTAAAAATAGGAAATTAAATTCTAAATCCAAAAATATAAAATTTTGGTGATTAAAAATAATTTTAACCATTCAATAAAACACGAAATGCGGTAAAACGGTAAGAAGCGGGCGTTACAGTAAACGGAGAGAGAAAATTAAGGTTTTAATTACAAAGATTGTATAGAATTATAAATATCATTTTAAATCATCTTTTAAGGTTCAAAATATATTTTCCATATTTTTCTACAATTTTTTTTTTATGCTGGCTATGGTTATACTGTTAACTGGGGCATTTTGATCTTTTTGCCCAGAAGTGCTAGAAAAATTCTAAATTATTTTCTAAAACTCATCACTAATTATATTAAGAGTATTTTGAATAAAGGTATAGGTACCTTAGAGTTTTAGCTATTTTTAATAATTAAATCTATATTTTCCTTAACTGTATAATTACTAAAGGTATCTTAGGTTATTTTCTCAAACACCTCTCTAGAGAAATTTACTCATAATTGTGGTTGGGTATTATAAATTTGGTTGTCTATTAAAAGCTACTAAATACTTTATAATTAAATGATTATTACTATTTTAAAATTTTCTTTATTCTATTTATACACCAGTAAGAAAAATTTGTGGGTGTTACATTTTGAACTTTTTAACTAATTTTGGAAATCTTGAAATAAATAACTCATGCATTAAAACAAGTTATTAATAAAAACTTAAAATCAGAGTTAATAAAAACATGCGGAAGATAAGAAAGATAAATTTGACAAACTTTCTAACAATACTTAAGAAGGTTTTAAATAAATATTCAATTAACTTAGTTTCTTGTTTCAAACAGAGTTACTTAGAAACATCTCAAAGTACCTTCTGAGTATTATTACAGAGAATCTTTTTAGAACTGTTTCTGAACAACTTCAGATGATTGGTGATCGTCTAAAGTCAGTTTCTTACTTTTGAACTGAGTTCTTTTCAGACTCACTTCAGAGAGTTATTTCAGAGGTTCTTCAAAGTACATTTTTTGCAATACTTTAAATGATATGAGATAATTTTAAAGGTAGTTTATCTTTGAAAACTATTTTATTGAAATTGTTGAATTAGAGTTTGATATGAAAATTACTTTTGAATCCCCTTAGAAAATATAAAGCTAAAAATAAATGAGTTTAAGGAAAAGAAGACTTAGCCACGAATTTATCCCGGTTCCCCCACCAACCCAGTGAGCTACATCCAGTCCCAGGGCAAACAACCAATGGATTTTCCACTATCTGAACTCAGATACAAGTATTCTTTTGCCACATCCTCTTCAGGCGTAAACACAAGTATTCCTTTGTTTTCAACTGCCTCTCTAGGCAACTTATGCAATATTCTTTTATAGACAAGCCTCTCCAGGCTCACGAGTACACAAGGCCTCTCCAGGGACACGAGTATTCTTTCTTCCACCAAGCCTCTCCAGGCTCTCAGACACATAAAGTGTTTACAACATAAACTAAGTTTAAGTTTCTGAGAAACATAAACTTAATCTCATCCTATACTTACAGTTTAACTGAGTACAACTCAGGATACATGAAATGGATTCTAAGTACAGGGATACAACTGAGATAGAAGTGTTTGATTTGAATAGGCTTAAACTAATCTCTTTTTGAGGGATAACTTCCTCGTTGAATTGGCTTGATAGGATGTTGAATTCGATATTCAGCCGGTTCACTCTTGGCATAATCTCTACCTTGGGCTTCAATGCTAAACCTTTCTAGTTGACATCTTGTGGATGTAATACTGAGAAATTGGCCCCACACTTGATTGTCTTCTTACGATGACAACAAGCCAGCCGACACCTTCAGATTCATACTTGAGGTTATTTATATTCTGATAAAATATAGCCGCTGAAGGTTGTTGATAATACCGCTGAGAAGAAGTGATTTGGCTCATATAGCCGTTGTGAAATAGCTTCTTAAACGATTGGTTCTTCTTGAGCAGAATAGGTGTGCAGATGGTTTAGCTCTGACACACTTTAGATAAGCTCTTTTTGAGAGATTGTCCTTTAGTAGGTTGATATCTTCTTTCTCTTTCCTCTTCCTCATTTCTTTCTTCTTTCCTCTCTGTGAGTGTGAGGAGATATTGTATAAGGATCCGTTAAACTTATCCTTTTCCCCGTTTTGTGCAAACTTCTTTTTGCATAGCTTCTACCATTTTCTCCTTTCTCTTTCTTGAGCAGAGTTTCTTAAGTATTTGAGCAAATCTTCCAGTTGATGATCATGTGGTCTCTGCTTTTGTTAAGACTTCTCGTCGTTTAAGATTTGTCCACGTAGTTAGAGAGTTGAGAGTCTTCATATCTTCAGATAGTCTGAAGTGTTTCATCATTTTGTTTGGAGAGTATGTGTTTACACAATTGAATTCTTCATTCTTCACATACTTTCAGAAGATTACTGAGCTTTCGGATGATTGCTTTGACTCAGCTTGATATTAGCAGATTCAACAAATACTTCTTTCAAATGATTGCTTCAAGCCTGTTTTAGTTCTTCAGATTGAGAACACTTTCAGCAAGTTTCTTTCTCTTAGCAAAATTTCTTCTTTTTTTCTTCAGATGATTGCAGCCCTGTTCTTCTTTGTCTCTTCTTATTCTTCTGTGATTCAGATGGATAAAGATGTTGAATTTAATAGACTTAGATCAAACATCTTTCTCATCACTTTCTTGTTCAGTCTTCCGATACGTTCTGTTCAGCAGTAGGTGCAGCAGGTCTGTGCACACAATGCTTTTCGTTGCAGGTGCGGCAAGCGTTGAAAAGTTTCCTTATTTGTGCAAAACCTTTGATCGAGGCAAGAAAGTAATTCTGATTTTTGTGCTGAGATGAGTAATTCATTTGGTAGAGTGTTCTTAACACTTAGAAACGTCCTCAAGAGGTCAACTCTTGATTCTAACACATTCAGCCTTCATATATACAGAGTTCTTCAGATCAGCTTCAAATCTTCAGATGATAGTCATTCTTCAGACGATGAATAGTTTATTCAGATGATAGATAAGTCTTCAGTTTGTCTTCACGTCTTCAGATGATAGTCATTCTTCAGACAGAGTCAAGTCTTCAGTTTGTCTTCAAGTCTTCAAATTATGAATATGCTTTAGATGATCTAGTCTTCTTTTCTCCTCTGTTATCCTTCTGATGCAAGCTTGTCTTCAGATGATCAAGGCTTCTTTAGGTCTTCAAATTGTCTTCAGATCTTCAGTGCTTCTTCAAGTCTTCAAATTGTCTTCAGATCTTCAGTGCTTCTTCAAGTCTTCAAATTGTCTTCAGATGATCAAGCTTTTATTTCTCTTCAGATTTAGTGCTTCGCTTCATCTTTTGATTTGCATTTGTTCTTCTACACTTTAGATGAATACTTCAACCTGAGACACAATCTACAAAATAATACCTTTCTTAGTAGCACCTGTTTTCTTTTAATCTAGTCTAATTTGTTAATCATTAAAACCAAGGATAATGAGTCTTGAATCTAATTTGAATACTTAGATTAATTCTGAGACTCAACATTCTCCCCCTTTTAATGATGACAAATTAGATATGACTAACAAATATCATAGAAGATTCAAGTTACAGAATGATTATGTTATGTTTCAGATGAGTCTTTGTTAATTGTGAAAACTCCCCCTAAACTGGATATCTTTTATCATCTTATATTTCTGAAAACATTTTTAATTTCAGGAATTTGTTTAGTTATATTTCTCCCCCTTTTGTCATTATTAAAAAGAAAACAGATTAAGCAAAGGCACGGTAAATTTCAACAAGAGTAAAACTTTACCAAAAGAGATTATATTCTAAGAGTTGTCAACTCCCCCTAAGAAAAACATTAATTCTTTAGATGCCAAATGTTAGCTTCTCAGATACCAGTTGTTAATCGTTTAGATACCAGTTGTTATTCTTTTAGATACCAGCAGTTGTTAATTGTTTGTTACTCATTAAGATCTAGTGATACCACATGTTATTCTTTATTAAAATTTAAGGATACCACATGTTATGATAGTATTTTGATATAACTTGTTATGTTATGAGTTTCTTTTTTACTTGACTTAAAGCATTTTGTGAGATATATATTTCTTTCTTATTATTATTTCTCAGATTCTTTATACCGAGATTAATGTATTGACAAAAGAAAGATCTTTATATTTATTAAAATTTTAAGAACATTACGAGAGAATGAAAATTTTGAACAATTTTTTACAAGGATTGGTTGGAAGACTGGCTTCCACTGGCTTCATCTTCTTCTTCAATCCCTACTTCTTCCCTTAACTTCAGTAGACGCCTCTGAGTCTTCTTTAGCTTCTGGCGTAGCAAGGTGTTCTCCATCTTTAGCCTCTTGACTTCAGGATCTTCCACAACTGGTCTTCTTTCCAGTGCATCATGTGCAACTGTGGTTTGACCATTTATCCTGAAGATGCTAGGATGCCTGTGGTCGTACAGGTGTTCAATGTGAACTGTATGATACTAGAGAAGCTTCATGATAATGGTGTTGTGGGGAAAGATTTCAGAAAGATCCTTTTCTCTTCTTATTATGCAGAATAGAATGATCCAAGGAAAGTTTATTTGCTTCTTCATCAAAAGATTGATAACACAGAATCTCTCCATTTTGGAGATGTGGTTATCTCCCATACTTGGGATCACACAGCACTGCAGGATTTTGAAGATAATTTTGGGAATGTCTTTCATCCCAGTTTCACAGTAGATAAGCTAGTTGAATCTTCCCGCACCACCATGATGATCTTCCCAGATATCAGAGAATTTGGCGCCTTGAGCCTTAACTCCCAGCACTTCCTCCAGAATAGCAGTGTTAACAATAATCTCTTGACTGTGCACCTGGGCCTTCATAAAAATTCTATTGTTTTCCTCTACTTTCCTTGTAGTGTTCCAAAACTCCCGAACACTATCTTCATGCCATCTGCAGTCAATGGCTTCGAAGAAGGGTAGCCATCCAGCCCCCTCAAACAGTTCGGCAATGTCGTAGCCTTCATCAACAAGGATTTTAAAGTTCACTATTTGAGTTTGGAAGATGGTGACTGAGGACGCCATTTTTAGGGAAGATAAAAAAGAAATGAATCTTCTGGGTATTTTGAGATGAGTTAAGAGCTTGAGAGAGACGAATGAGAAAATGCAGAGGAAATGAGATGGATGATGAGGTTTGAACTACTTCTCTTGTGTTGTATAAATAGGCTTAGATAGCCCATAATGATAGCAGTTGTAGCACCGACTTGGGAGATCGTGCGTCGTGTAGCAGACAGGTGAAAAGCCATCTCCATTAATTACCCTTGTCATTAGAGTTTACGGTTTTCAAGGACTTTTCAAATTACACCTTTTCAAAATATCGGTTGATTGTAGAGATTAAAAAGATGTTTAACTTCTTTTGAAAAGAGAAAGCAAAAGAATAAATATTTAAATAGGATACTTTAAATATAAATGTTGTTTTTAAGAAAAAAAATTCAGTAAGTATTCACACATTAGCAGGATGTAATTTTGACATTGACAAAGATTTCCAAGTTATAAGATATAACAATGTTACCATCAGAGATACTTATTGATCTTAGGTTGAAGAGATGCGTTTGCTGAGACTCAATCTTGTTCTTCAAAGACAGTTTTGTTATTTTCATCTTCTGAAGTTGTCTGTGGCGCATCGGCAGCATAATCTTTGATCTTCATGCTTTATATCCATTCTAACTTCTTCTCGATCATCATGTCCTTTCCATTTTCTGAGATAGCTTGTTATTGTTCTTTGATCTTCTTGCTTCAGGCGTTTCTTCTTCATAGGCAGCAATCATCATTGTCTGATCCTCAAGAATTGAGATAGACCCTTAATAGCTTGAATATCAATCACCTCAGCATTCCTGACCCACAATTTCAGTAAGTTCATTGAGAACTTTCTGAACAGGTTCAGAGAATAGGGATGGTACCAAGTCAGATCTGTCTCTCAAGATTTGAGGTAGGCTTAGGGTCTTGTGTATGAATCACCTTAACATTCTTGACCCACAATTTCAGTAAGTTCATTGAGAACTTTCTGAACAGGTTCAGAGAATTGGGATGATATTACACTAGCCATCCTTTCAAACAATGTTGTCTTGATCTACCCTTTCAGACGGTGTTGCCTTCTGATGTTCCATCTTCATCTTATGATTATCTTTAAAATCTGTTTTGCTAAAACATACACAAACTAAAAAATACCTTTAAGTAGTATCTGAATTTATATAAACACATTTGTTTATTGTTAAGGAAGTATCTTAAAGTATACATTTTAATCTTATCATATTTTATTAAGTTAATAGTTTTTATCTTTAGGGATATCATCTGTTATCATTTAAAGGAAGTGTATTATGTTAAAGATTCAATTAACCATACGCAGATATAAAGTAACACAGATAAGAAGAGGCTCGTAACTTGATTGAAGCAAAGCAAAACTTTAAATATTACTAAAAAAAATTAATCAGGGGTAATGACAAGACACAAGAAAATGAAAGATTATCATCAGATAGGTCCTCAGCAGCATTGGCATTCTCTTTCTCTGCTTTCAGCTCTTGTAACTTCTTCTCAGCTACCTTCAGCCTCTTTGCAAGCCGATTCACCCTCTTGTGCACCCTTTTCAGATGATATGCACCCAACACCATCCTTGACCTTCTATGAGCACTCAGATGAGTAGCATGCCTTTTCTCTTTGTTACGAGAAGCAAAGAGAGAAGGGATGACCACCTGATTCTCTAGAGCTTCTTCTCATACAACTAAAGTCCGATCTAAGTCAGCAAACATTCCCGGGGTGAAGAAGTAAGGAGGCGGTTGGTCAAAGAGATTTTCCATAGGAAAGCCCTTGTGCATCAGAATTTTCATAATCAGGGTGTTGTGGGGAAAGAGGTTTTCATTTCCCAAAGCTTCTCTGAACATCATCTGATACAGCAGGACGAAGAGAAGACTGATTCTCCTCTTCATCAACAGATGACCCAGCACAAACCTTTCTAGATGGATGATCACCAAGTTATTGCTTCCTTTTGGAAGGATGCAGCAGTTTAGCACAGCAAGGAGAGTTCTGGGGATATTCAGAAGTTGAGAATGCTTGTAGGGAGCAAGAAGTCTTCTGCCAAACAATTCTTCATCAAGAACAAACGTTCTACCATTTAGTGATTCCCATCTCTCAAAGAAGTTGTCTCCTCTAACAGGGACACCAATCACTTCGCTCAGTACATTGGTGTCAACAAAAATAGTTCTTCCCTGCACCGTTGTGTTAATTCCAGTTCTTCCTGGTTCAGACACAACCTTGGAGTTGTTCCAGAACTCCAACAAGCTTTCCTCATGCCAAGGAGAGGAAATGTTGTTGAAGAAGGGAGTCCATCTAACGGCGTCAAAGTACTCAGATATTCTGTGACCAGCCTCGTCGAAGTCAGAGAGATTAATCATCTTTGAAGGAATGATTCTCCCATCAAACATAGAGGAGTTTGAGTCATTTGATGATGCAGACATGTTGGCCAATTGACCAAAGTTAAACTGAGAGATTGATGGATTTGGAGAAAATAGACTCTATCTCTTTAGGATTGATGAAGTGTAGTTCTCATGATGATCTTCCAATTCTTATAAATAGGCAAAAGGACGTGCTTGATGCATTGATGAGGACGGTTACATGCACTGAACAGACATGAAGAGTTGTGCATCGTGCCAATTATGAGAAACCGGTTGATGATCCATTGATTCACGTAGCGTCGTATCATAATTTTTGAGAAAATGATTTAAAAACAAAAGACTCTTCACACGATATATTTAAATTAAATACAATAAATGGTTTTCACACATATTAAGACAATCATGCATTAACAACTTCAATAACAATTCGTAATTTTCAAAGCAGTTTAATAACTACATCTAAACTGAGATAGGAAGGATGTTACTAGTATGTAACTTGGGATGAGTGTACTTTCCTTTTCCCATCATGCTCTTCTGAGAGATGCTTCTGTAGCTTGAGTAATGAGCTTTAAAAAAATGTTCTCTTTTCTCATTTATTTGATCTTCAGAGTTGCGTCAGCTTGGTAGGATTTCCATCTTCTGAGGATCTACTCCTTCTGCATTTGTTAGATGCTCTACCCGAAGGTGAGCTCTAATACCAATTGTTAGAGCCACAGGAAACACTAGAAGGGGGGTTGAATAGTGTTTTGAACTTTTTAACTAATTTTTGAAATCTTGAAATAAATAACTCATGCATTAAAACAAGTTATTAATAAAAACTTAAAATCAGAGTTAATAAAAACATGCGGAAGATAAGAAAGATAAATTTGACAAACTTTCTAACAATACTTAAGAAGGTTTTAAATAAACATTCAATTAACTTAGTTTCTTGTTTCAAACAGAGTTATTTAGAAACATCTCAAAGTACCTTCTGAGTATTATTGCATAGAATCTTTTCAGAACTGTTTCTGAACAACTTCAGATGATTGGTGATCGTCTGAAGTCAGTTTCTTACTTATGAACTGAGTTCATTTCAGACTCACTTCAGAGAGTTATTTCAGAGGTTCTTCAAAGTACATTTTCTGCAATACTTCGAATGATATGAGATAATTTTAAAGTTAGTTTATCTTTGAAAACTGTTTTATTGAAATTGTTAAATTAGAGTTTGATATGAAAATTACTTTCCAATCCTCTTAGAAAATATAAATCTGAAAATAAATGACTTTAAGGGAAAGAAGACTTAGCCACGAATTTATCCTGGTTCACCCACGAATTTAAGGGAAAGAAGACTTAGCCACGAATTTATCCTGATTTGAATAGACTTAAACTAATCTCTGTTTGAGGGATAACTTCCTCATTGAATTGGCTTGATAGGATGTTGAATTCGATATTCAGCCGGTTCACTCTTGGCATAATCTCTACCTTGGGCTTCAATGCCAAACCTTTCTGGTTGACATCTTGTGGATGTAATACTGAGAAATTGGCCCCACACTTGATTGTCTTCTTACAATGACAACAAGCCAGCCGACACCTTCAGATTCATACTTGAGGCTATTTATATTCTGATAAAGTATAGCCGTTGAAGGTTATTGATAATACTGTTGAGAAGAAGTGATTTGGCTCATATAGCCTTGTGAAATAACTTCTTAAACGGTTGCTTCTTCTTAAGCAGAATAGATGTGCAAATGGTTTAGCTCTGACACACTTTAGATAAGCTCTTTTTAAGAGATTTTCCTTTAGTAGGTTGATATCTTCTTTCTCTTTCTGCTTCCTCATTTCTTTCTTCTTTCCTCTTTGTGAGTGTGAGGAGATATTGTATAAGGATCCGTTAAACTTGTCCTTTTCCCTGTTTTGTGCAAACTTCTTTTTGCATAGCTTCTGCCATTTTCTCCTTTCTCTTTCTTGAGCAAAGTTTCTTAAGTATTTGAGCAAATCTTCCAGTTGATGATCACGTGGTCTCTGCTTTTGTTAATACTTCTCGTCGTTTAAGAGTTGTCCACGTAGTCAGAGAGTTGAGAGTCTTAATATCTTCAGATAGTCTAAAGTGTTTTGTCATTTTGTTTAGAGAGTATGTGTTTACACAATCGAATTCTTCATTCTTCACATACTTTAAGAAGATTACTGTGCTTTCAGATGATTTCTTTGACTCAGCTTGATATTAGTAGATTCAACAAATACTTCTTTCAGATGATTGCTTCAAGCCTGTTTTAGTTCTTCAGATTGAGAACACTTTCAGCAAGTTTCTTTCTCTTAGAAAAATTTCTTCTTCTTTTCTTCAGATGATTGCAGCTCTGTTCTTCTTTGTCTCTTCTTATTCTTTTGTGATTCAGATGGATAAAGATGTTGAATTTAATAGACTTAGTTCAAACATCTTTCTCGTCACTTTCTTGTTTAGTCTTCCGATACATTCTGATCAGCAGTAGGTGCAGCAGGTCTGCGCACACAATGCTTTTTGTTGCAGGTGCGGCAGGCATTGCAAAGTTTCCTTATTTGTGCATAACCTTTGATCGAGGAAAGAAAGTAATTCTAATTTTTGTGCTGAATGAGTAATTCATTTGGTAGAGTGTTCTTTACACTTAGCAACGTCTTCAAGAGGTTAACTCTTGATTCTGACACATTCAGCCTTCAGATATACAAAGTTCTTCAAATCAGCTTCAAATCTTCAGATGTTAGTCATTCTTCAGACGATGAATAGTTTATTCAGATGATAGATAAGTCTTTAGTTTGTCTTCACGTCTTTAGATGACAGTCATTCTTCAGGCAGAGTCAAGTCTTCAGTTTGTCTTCAAGTCTTCAAATTATGAATATGCTTTAGATGATCTGGTCTTCTTTTCTCCTCTGTTATCCTTCAGATGCAAGCTTGTCTTCAGATGATCAAGGCTTCTTCAGGTCTTCAAATTGTCTTCAGATCTTTAGTGGTTCTTCAAGTCTTCAAATTGTCTTCAGATCTTTAGTGCTTCTTCAAGTCTTCAAATTGTCTTCAGATGATCAAGTTTGTATTTCTCTTCAGATTTAGTGCTTCGCTTCATCTTCTGATTCGCATGTGTTCTTCTACACTTTAGATGAATACTTCAACCTGAGACACAATCTACAAAAAAATACCTTTCTTAGTAGCACCTATTTTCTTTTAATCTAGTCTAATTTGTTAATCATTAAAACCAAGGAGAATGAGTCTTGAATCTAATTTGAATACTTAGATTAATTCTGAGACTCAATAGTATTGCCCTCGTTTTCTATCTTTACCAACTGCAAAATTTGGTTTGGCTAAAAGTTTAAATGGACCTGAGCGGACTAGGCCTGTATATCTCGAAATTCTTTTTAATGACGCCAAACCCTCTTCGAAAAGAGTTACTTTAACTAAATACACCCTTGATTACTATCCTTTCATTCCCCATGTGGATCTAGAACACGTGAGAATTTTTTATAAGAATTCCATAGTTCAGGGTAAGAATTACAATAATATTTCTAATTCTCCCTTCTTTCAATTATAACTTTATATTCATTGTTACCTATCTTCTTAATAGCTCAAGATACAAAACTTTCTGAAGAAAACAAAGAAGATTGGGATAATGAAGAAGAAAAGGGAAAGAAACCCAAAAAGAGAAAGTCTGGTTCAACTTCTCAAAAACCTTCTGTAAGCCAAATTCTTTATCTCGAGATTTTACATATTTTATATGCAAATCAATAGCTAGAGTTTCATTATAGGCTACTGCTACCTCCAAGTCTCGAAAGATAGATAAGGTCAATAAGGTCGAAAAGAATAACAAACCTTCTGATCAAAGCCCATCTACTTCTGAACCCAAGAAGAATGAAGTAAATGATTCTGCCGAAACAAAGAAGGTTGCAGAAGGTAAAGAGAAGAAACACTCAACTGAATCCGATGGAGACTCTCTCTCGAACAAGCAAAACTGATTTAAAATTATTTGGTCAACCTTCTAAAACTGGAAGTTTCAGCACCTTGCTGATGAAACTTAGAAGGTCGAATCAAATCCTTTTTTGAAATGATTTTCTCTTAAAGAAAAGATTGTTTTTTGCTTGGATTATTAAAACAACTTTTCTTAAACCCTCCTTGGTTAGTTAAAACTGAAAGTAAAGAGATAAGGGTAGAGAGAACTTAACATAGAGATTTATACTGTTAGAACCACAGGAAACACTAGAAGGGGGGGTTGAATAGTGTTTTAAGCTTTTCGTGTCAATCTTTTAAATCTTTTTTAAATCATAAAGATGAATAATGTTTAAAATGAATCTTAAGATCAGAGATAATTAAAACGTGCGGAAGATAAGAAAAATAAAGTTTCTTTTAAGTCTTAAGATTATTTTAGACAGATACTTCTCAAGATATCTTCTGAAGATTATTACATTGAATGTTTTTCAAAACTGTTTCTGAAATACTTCAGATGACTATAGGTTGTCTGAAGTTTGTTCCAGATTTCTGAACTGAGGTCTTTCCAGACTCACTTCAGATAATTGTTTCAGAAGTAATTCAAAAGACATTCTTTGTAATGCTTCAAGTGATATGAGAAACATCCCATGTTTTGTTCTTATGAAAGATCATTTTATTGAAATCGTTGTGTTAAGTTTGTTATGAAAATAACTTTTCAATCCCCAACATAAATATGAAAACTATAAATAAAGATATTAAGGGAAAGAAGACTTAGGCACAAAATTTATCCTGGTTCACCCACAAACCCGTGAGCTACATCCAGTCCCAGAGGCAAACAACCACTGGATTTTCCACTATCTGAACTCAGATACAAGTATTATTTTACCACAGCCTCTTCAGGCTAAACAATGAGTATTCTTTCATTTTCAACTGCCTCTCCAGGCAACTCATGCGGTATTCTTTTTCAGGCAAGCCTCTCCAGGCTCTACCGAGTACCGTCTCTCCAGACATCACGAGTACAGTCTCTCCAGACAACACGAGTACAATCTCTCCAGACAACACCAAGTATTCCTTTGTTTTCAACTGCCACTCTAGGCAACTTATGCAGTATTCTTTTTCAGTCTAGCCTCTCCAGGCTTTACGACTAAGTATTCTTTTGTTTTCAATTGCCTCTCCAGGCAACATATGCAGTATTCTTTTTCAGTCTAGCCTCTCCAGGCTTTACGACTAAGTATTCTTTTTTCCACCAAGCCTCTCCAGGCTCTCAGACACATAAAGTGTTTACAATTTGAACTAAGTTTAAGATTCCACGAAACATAAACTTAATTTCTTCCTGTACTAGAGGTTAACTGAGTACTACTCAGGATACAAAGGTTAAATTCTAAGTACAAGGTTAAGACAGTGATACAAGTATATAAGTTAGGTATAATCCTGTCTCTGATGTGAGGAATGACATCCTCTGAGAATTGGCTAGATAGATACTGGATTTGAGCTTCAGCCTTGTTCTCCAACCATTGGTTTCCATGGGCTACATTCTCACCCGTATCATTGGAATAACCAAGGTATACTTGCGGCTTCAAACCATTCTTGGTTCATTTGAGATTAAGCACAACCTGGTTGGTTGTTCTACTGAACAATCTTTGACTAACTGACCAATAGGTCAGCAATATGGTTGAGTCTCTTTCAACTTTCTCAACTTGGTTGATTCAAGTAAGCATGGTCAACAACCAATAAGGTTTTTCTGATACATCTTGATCAACTGATTGAACCAAGTGAATGAGTTCAACATCTTCAAATTCTTCCTTGAGGCTATTTATATGTTCTGTTGGAATATAGCCATTTGAAGATGATTCATAATACCATTGAGAGAATTGATGATGTGGCTCATATAGCCGTTGTGTAATAGGGTCTCAAACGGTTGCTTCTTCTTAAGCAAATAAGTGTTCAGATAGTCCTGTTCTGACACTTCTGTAGATGAGCTCTTTTAGAGAGATTTTCTTGATATTGTTTTGCATGTTCTCTCTCTTGATTTCCTTTTGATTTTCTTCAGTTGTCTTTTGATTTCTTCTGCGTTCCTCAGCTGACTTCTGATTTCTTCTGCTTTTCTTAGGAGTGTATATGAGGAGATATCCATTGGATTTGTCCTTTTGCTTATTTTGTATATGCTCCTTTTCTGTTTTCTTCCTGACACCATTTCTTCATTCTTCTTTGAGTGAGGTGTCTTGTCGAATACCTGTTGTTGCAGTTTCTTCTTTGAATAAAGACATATGATATTATAGTCATTGTATCATATAGTCTTAGCTTCTGTATTGATTTCTTCAATGTTGAAATCATATAAATTCAGGCTTTTCTCAATTCTTCAGCTTGAATATTGTATTATATTAATTCCAGCTTTTTTTCTTCTACTTCAGCTGATTGCTATTCTGTTCTTCTTTGCATTTTCTTCTTCTGAGATATAGACAAATAAAGATGTTGAATCAATTGTATTTTATTCAAACATCTTTCTGGTTGCTTTTTCTTAGTCTTCTGATCACCTCTATATCGCAGCAGTCGCAGGTGCAGGTCTGCGCACGCAGATCCCTTATGTTACAGGTGCAGCATGCGTTGCCGAAAGTCTTTGCCGAGTTTCCTTATTTGTGAAAGACTTTGGTCGAGGTATAAAAGTATGTTTAGCTTTTATACTGAAATGCCTTTTGTTGCAAGTGCAGCAGTCATTAGAGAAAGTCATTGCAGAGTTTCCTCATTTGTGCAAGACTTTGATCGAGGCATAAAAGCATGTTTAGCTTTTATACTGATATAAGTGTGCTCCATTTTGGTAGAGTGTGCTTTACACTTTAGCAACGTCTTCAAGAGATAAATTCTTGATTCTGTTTGTAGGCTTCTTCAGATAGTCTTCACGTCTTCATACGGTCTTCACGTCTTCAGACGGTCTTCACGTCTTCAGATTGTCTTCATGTCTTTAGATGGTCTTCATGTCTTCAGATAGTCTTCACGTCTTCAGATGGTCTTCACGTCTTCAGACGGCTTGCGCACTTCAGACGGCTTCAGCACTTCAGACGACTTCCGTTCTTCAGACAACTTTTGTGCTTCAGACGAGTTGCTTACTTCAGACAGCTTCTGTACTTCAGACGAGTTGCTTTACTTCAGACAACTTTTATATTAAATCCTGTATTTGTTCTTCTGATCCTTATCTTCTGATTCTGATTCTGTTCATCAAATCTTCTTCTTCTTCTAATGAATATTTCAACCTGAAACACAATCAACAAACCAATACCTTTCTCAGTAGAATCTGTTTATATAATCTTATTTGTTCTTACTATGTTCTTATATGTTCTCATTTGTTAATCATTAAAACTAAAGGATATTGAGTCTTTGAGTCAAGTTTGAATGCTCAAACTGATTAACAGACTTCACATATACTAGTTCACCCACTAACCGAGTGAGCTACGTCCAGTCCCAGGGCAAAACTCCACTGGATTTTCCACTAATCCCGCAAGATTACAATGAGTATTATTTGGACACCTGGCCTCTCCAGTCCCAACGAGTATTCTTTTACAGACAAGCCTCTCCAGGCTCAACGAGTATTCCTTGCACACCTGGCCTCTCCAGCCCAACGAGTATTCTTTGTTTTCAACTGCCTTTCCAGGCAACTCACGTAGTATTCTTTTATAGACAAGCCTCTCCAGGCTCAACGAGTATTCTTTCTTCCTCCAAGCCTCTCCAGGCTCTCAGACACTTTACAGTATTTACAACAAATGATAAGTTTAAGTTTCCTTGAAACTTAAACACAAGTTCTCTTGTACAAATAGGTAACTGAGTAAAACTCAGGATACAAAGTATAAATTCTAAGTACAAGGAAAGACAGAGATACAAGTGTATAATTAGGCTCAATTTCTTCTCTGTATTTGATAAGCAGGAACTTCTTCTTCAGAGAGTTAGCTTGATAGGACTTCAATGTTGATCTTCTGCTGAATCTTTCTTGGGCATTTCTATTGTTTATCTTGAGATTCATTCAAGCCCAAGGTTCACCAAAGGTTCGCCAATCTTCAAAGTCTTTCATGAAGCTATTTATATGTTCTGGTAAAATAGTCGTTGAAGATTGCTTAGTATACAGTTGAAGAAATGTAGCCGTTGAAGATTGCTTGAAATATTTTCTTAGAGCCGTTGTAAGATAGCTTCTCTTTTGCTTATCTTCTGACTTGAGCAGAGTAGGTGTGTAGATATGAATTAGTTCTGACACACAACAGTTTGGCTCTTAATCTTTCTTGAGAGAATTTCTAATACTTCAGCAGGTTGATGTTTCTCTCTTTCTCTTTCTCTTTTGCAGCACGAAGTCTGGTATTTGGATTGAGATGTAAATATCCATTAGACTTCTCTTCAATCCCATTGGGAGTCATCTTTTCTCCTTGTTGAGATGCGGGCTTCTGATAGCGTTTCACAGAGGCGGTACAATAATAGGTGTACAACAGCGCTGACTCTATCTCTGACCTCTGTTTGCTTTTCTGCAGTAGGTTTCCTCTTTTGTGTCAGGAGATAAAGCTGTACTAGAAAGCCTTTGTTTCTTCTTGCACCGATTCAGCTTCACCATTAAATTTGTTGAAACTTGAATCTTTTAATGCATAATTTAGATTGACTCACAAGTCTTCGGAGAGTAGCATGACGTCTCTGGTTTCAGAAGGTTCTTTAAGCTTCAGCAGATTCTGTCCTTCAGAGAGTCTGATTATTTCCAGAAGGTTGACCATCTTGAGCAAGATCTTTCTTTAGTAGGTTGTACTCTTTTCTTCAGATGGTTGCTACACTGTTCTTCCTTTAGTATGTTGTTCGTCTTCAGCAAGTTGCTTCTCTTAAACAAATTCCTTTCTTTATCAGAAAATAATTCCTCATAGATCTATGTGCTCTTTGATTGGTGACTTTCCAAAAGCATTAAGACCGTCTTTATTTCAGTTTACGCGGATGCACTTCTTCTCTTCAGTTCAACAGGTTGATCATCTTCAGAGAGTTTCTTCTACAAGGTTTCTGAAACACAACAAAAAAAATATCTTTCTCAGTAGAACTTTTTTTTATACAGTCTAATTTGTTAATCATTAAAACCAAGGATAATGAGTCTTGAATCTAATTTTGAATACTTAAATTAATTCTGAGACTCAACAGATACTCCCAAGGAAAGGAAGAAAGTGCTCACTGTAATCCCTCCAGGAAAAACCATTGGTGTTGTAAGGCCTCGTTCTCTTCTTTTTTTTAGGTTCTTTTACCTTCTGTTTCTTTTTTTAACTTAATTATATTTTCTTTATATATCCTCAGAGGGTTGGCCAAAGATTTAAAGTTAAGGCCAATAGAAAACAAATTCCAAGTGGGGCATTAAATCAAGTAATCTCTTTATACTTTTATCTTTTAGGAAAGAAACAATCCTTGTACTTGTGTTCATCTAATTACAACTTTTATTTTTCTTTCAGATTGACATTTCTTCGAGTTCACGGACTGAAAGTGATGCAAAAGAAGATAGAACCATCGAAAGTCCGTTCCAAGCTACTTCCTCGAGAAGATCCGTATCAAAGGAAAAATTTATGGATGATATCGAAGAAAATAATGAAGAAAATGAAAAAGAAGACGTTCAGTCCCCTTCTACTCACAGTAAGGCAGATTCTCCAATGCAAGAGGAGCCTTCGATGCCTTCTCCTTAACTCATCCAACAAGAAACTAAAGAAGTGTCTCTCATCAAAGAAGTTTCTACTGTCCAAATTGAATCAGAAACTCTAGAACAAGCCCCAAGTTTCTTGAAGGAGTCATCTAGTTCTACACCTATGTATACTCCAATAGATTTAGATGATTGCCTTAAGAGTCTGGATGACAACCCCTTTCTGGTTATAGAAGTTCTTTCTGGTGAAGTCTCTTTATCTTCTGCCCATTCTGAAGCAACTATGCAGAATCCTCCAAGTGAAGATGTTTCAGTCGAAGCAGTTCTTCAAAATTTTAAGAGGTTGATTTTCGAGAAACCTATCCTTAAAGCTATCCCTAAGGATCCCCATTACAGAGAAGAGATAAAATGCTACTTAGCTCTTTTCGAGAAAAGGCAAGAAGAATTCTCTGAGTCTCAACGCTAAGGGATCAAACGTTTCTTTGAGCTATATCAAAATGCTATCAACACTCTGAGTCAAATTGAGCACACTACTTTGAGATTGGGTAGTCAAAAGATGGAGAAGGTTGAACTGGTGGAGAAACTTCAAGACGGCAAAATGAAAGTTTCCAAGTATGAAAAGTCTATTCAGAAAAATTTGGTGAAGGTTGAGGAACACAACAAAGAAAGTCACAAGATCGAAGAAGCTATCAAAAAGCTTTAGGAGGATGCTGCAAAAGTTAAGTCAGCAAAGGATGAGCTCAAAGTTACCATTTCAAGGCAAAGATCTTTGCGCCTCGAAATCCTTAACTCAGTCAAAGGAATTTCGAAGGATGTTTTTGAAGTCTCAAAGGACATCAGCAATTTGGATAAGACTGATTATAGCTTAAAGATCCAGTATGAAGACCTTATGCATGACTTTGCCAAAATGCAACATGATCCTCCTTTTTAATCTTATGCACTCCTAGATTTTTATGTACCTTTTTGAATATACTGGTTCGAGCATGGGCTCGATTTTATTTTTTTTCTGAACACTTTATTTTCTATGCACAATTTTTATTTCTTGCAAAATTGGCTTATACTCTTTCAAGTATTTCCCGTTTATTGACATTATGCGTAAATCACCAACAAACTCTCCAATTGAATACACATTATTCGAATAAACTTTCTCAATCTCAAAGGGTCCCTCCCAATTAGGTGACCATTTTCCAAATTTCTTAGATTTTTTGTCGATTGGTAAGATTAGTTTCAAAACATAATCACCTAGTTGAAAACCTTTTTTCTTCACCCTTCGATTATACAAACGTGTAACTTGCTCTTTTTGTCTGATGATGTTTTCAAGAGCAACTAACCTTTCACTGTCAAGTTCATTCAACTCATCAAACATTAAATTCCAATAATCCTGAGAAGGCAACTCAAACTGTCTTTGAACTCTTATTGATTGTAAATTAACTTCAACTAGTAATATAGCATCATGTCCATATACCAACCTATAAGGGGTTGTTCGAGTAGCCTATCTTGGAGAATTTCTATAAGCCCATAGAACTTGATTAAGTGTTTCATGCCAATTCCTTGGACGTTGTTCAATATGTCTTTTAATCAAAGCAATAATTTTTTTTATTAACTGCTTCAACTTGTCCATTGACTTGTGCATAATAAGGTTGGAGGATAATAATTTTATTCCTTTTGATTCAGCAAAACTAACCATTTTTCGACCAGTAAACATGGTCCCCTGATCTGTAGTAATAGTTTTAGGTATACCAAATCGAAATATAATGTTTTCTTCGATAAATCGAATGATATCCTCTTGAGAAACTTCTTTTAAAGGAATTGCTTCTACCCACTTAGTAAAATAATCAACTCCTACCAAAATAAACTTATGGTTTTTTGAAGAAGCTGGATGTATCATTCCAATCAAATCTAAAGCCCATCCTTTAAAGGGCCGAGATTTTATAATAGAATGTAACTCGCTTGCTGGAACCTGTTGCACATTCCCATGCTTTTGACATTCTTCACAAGACTTAAAAAAATTATGACAATCCTTGGCCATTGAAGGCCAATAAAACAACTTTCTTTTCAAAATCCATTCCATTTTTCTTCCTGCTTGATAGGATCCACAAGCCCCTTCATGTACTTCTACTAAAGCCAAATATGTTTCAGTTTCTCCTAAACATCGAAGTAGGTTACCATCAACAGCTCTTTTGTAAAGTTCTTCTCCTAAAATACAATAATTAAGGATTTTATATTTCCAGTTCTTATTATCTGATCTTGACAGATTTTGTATTAAACTTACAATATCTCTTCTCCAATCGTCTTGGTCAAGTAGATTTAAATTATAAATGTCAAACTCTTTTGTTGAAAGTTTTTCTTGAATGTCAGTAACCTTTCTCAAAGTTCCAACAGAAATCCTATAACCTGAAGCTATTTGAGCTAATTCATTAGCTTCAAAATTCTGAACTCTTGGAATGTGTTCGATCTTAACTTCATCAAACATTTCCAAAAGCTTATTGGCTCGAATGAGATATTTAGCCAATTCTGGATCGAAATATTTATATTCCCCTGTTATCTGCTTTATAACTAATTGGGAATCTCCCCTAATATGCACATTTCTCGAATTCATAGAAATTAATACTTTGAGGCCAGTAATAAGAGCTTCATATTCCACTACATTATTAGAACATTGATGATTTATTTCAAACATCATTCGAGTAGGAAATCCCTTAGGTGAAATAATTAAGATTCCAATTCCTTTTCCATTTCTATGTTTTGATCCATCAAAATATAACCTCCAAGGTTCTAAGCCCACATATATTGACTCTTCAATTGGAATTGGGGGATGATCAACCAAGAAATCAGCAACAACTTGTCCTTTTATTGCTTTCAATGGGACGAATTTTAATGAGAAATTATGAATACATCATAAGGTTTGATATAATATTTTTAATTTAGTACAAGAAAAGTACAAACACAAGCATAATTTCTCTATTGCACAATACCTAGTTTCTGCATCATTAATGACCCTACTTAAGTAATAAATAGCCCTTTCTAAACCATTTTCGTCCTCTTGAGCCAACATACTTCCGATTGTGGCTTCTGAAGCAGAAATATATAACTTCAATGGTTTTCCTCGCAATGGAGGAGTCATAATCAGAGGCATTGTCAGATATCTCTTGATTTCTTCAAAGACTTGTTGATGTTTGTTTTCCCACTTGAAGTTTTCTTCTTTCTTCAGTTTAAGTAAAGGGGAAAACACTTTCGTTCTTCTTGACAAATTAGAAATAAACCTTCGAAGAAAGTTTACTTTCCCCAGGAAAGACTGTAATTGCTTCTTTGTAGTAGGCAGAGATGCTTCTAGAATTGCCTTTGTGTGTGTTTGGATTGGCGTTTGCAAACTTGAGTTTAGGTGAACGTGATTTGAAGGGAACTTAAGTTTGTATAAACATGATTTTTTGTTTGGATAATTTGTTGCAAACGTGAGTTAAAGAAAAAACTGAAGGGAACTAAGTATCAGCAAACACAAAAGCTAGGAATTATTGCATCCAAGTAAACTAAAGTTTCCATCCAAACTCAAGTCATGAATTCTCATCCAAACATTACAGAAAAAACTGAACTCACGTTTTAAAGACCAAATAATCAAGTTTACTTGGCTAAAACGCCCATCCAAACACACTCTTAGTCTCATTCTTATCAATCTCAACGCCTTTTTTATGCACGAGGAATCCCAAAAAAAATACCTAGCGGTTCGAATAAATTTAGCCTTTAGAAGTCGCTCGATTTATTCTTTAATCTTCGAAACAATTTCCGAAGCGAATCTTCTAGGAGCTTGTTTTACCGGTTGCTTATCTGGATAAGTTGGAAGTTTATGCTCAACCAGTTCTCGACTCAAACCAGGCATCTCATGGTAGTCCCATGCAAAGCAATCTTTATACTCTTTCAACAAGTTAATAATTTTTCTTTTGAAATTCTCTTCGAGATTCTGACTTATAAAAGTGGGTCTTCTTTCATCATCAGTTCCTAGATTTACTTTTTCCAAAGGATCTTGAGCTTCCATTTTCTTAATATCTTTAGATAATTTTCCATCGAAACCTAAAGAGGAGTCATCATAAATACAATCCAACCTATCAAACTCTACCCTCTCCCGTTCTTGAACATAATTTTCTACTTTCTTTATCATTCCCTCAAGGTATTCTTTTTCATAGTCTCTAGCCTTCTTTGGAATTTCATTACAAAATATAGTTACCTGATCTGATGATGTTTTTTCATCCACCACTTCCTCAATGATTATTCTTCCTTCTTTCCATTCGGCCTTAGTGGTCATTACTTCATCATCATATTTAATTTGTTCAGATTTGGCTTCAAGACTTCTACCTTCTTTTCGGCCATATAGGCCGAAATTCGAGCCTAGAAGCTCGAATTTACTCCTGATCTGACCATTCGGAGATCTTCATGGCCTCATATGGGCCAACATCGCACTGCAACATAAATCCATAATCAAATTTAAACCTTATAGAATAAGGGTCTTTTGTTGGCATCAACATGTATTTGTCAACCACCTCGTAAGGCTTTATCTTCATTATCTTCTTTTCCATACTTCGAATGTCTACAGCATCTTCTTCAACATTGAAATAATTTTTATCCCCATCCACATAAATGGGTACTCCTTCCTGTTGGACTTCAAAGGAGATCAAACCTCTCAAGTCTCTAAAGTTATAAGTGTTTTGGTTTTGTTGTAGATATTAAGAGTTTTATCTTTCAAATTATTTTTGCGGTGCCAAACAAGTTTAAATAGATGTGGCACTTGTATTGGTTGTCTTAGATTTAGGCAATGTGTGTTGTTGATAATTGCTTGCTTTGATTGATTGATTGATTGAATGCTAAATCATACAAAGATGAGTTCATGTTTATGTTTTCAAGTTTGATTAGCTTGGTAACTAAATTACTCTACTAAGTAATGATTTGCCTCTGGTTTTCTTTATCATTCCCTCAAGGTATTCTTTTTCATAGTCTCTAGCCTTCTTTGGAATTTCATTACAAATTATAGTTACCTGATCTGATGATGTTTCTTCATCCACCACTTCCTCAATAATTATTCTTCCTTCTTTCCATTCGGCCTTAGTGGTCGTTACTTCATCATCATATTTAATTTGTTCAGATTCGGCTTCAAGACTTCTACCTTCTTTTCGGCCATATAGGCCGAAATTCGAGCCCAAAAGCTCGAATTTACTCCGGATCTGAACATTCGAAGATCTTCATGGCCTCATATGGGCCAACATCGCACTGCAACATAAATCCATAATCTGGATTCAACCTTATAGAATAAGGGACTTTTATTGGCATCAACATGTATTTGTCAACCACCTCGTTAGGCTTTATCTTCATTATCTTCTTTTCCATACTTCGAATGTCTACAGCATCTTCTTCAACATTGAAATAATTTTTATCCCCATCCACATAAATGAGTACTCCTTCCTGTTGGACTTCAAAGGAGATCAAACCTCTCAAGTCTCTCAAGTTATAAGTGTTTTGGTTTTGTTGTAGATATTAAGAGTTTTATCTTTCAAATGATTTTTACGGTGCCAAACAAGTTTAAATAGATGTGGCACTTGTATTGGTTGTCTTAGATTTAGGCAATGTGTGTTGTTGATAATTGCTTGCTTTGATTGATTGATTGATTGAATGCTAAATCATACAAAGATGAGTTCATGTTTATGTTTTCAAGTTTGATTAGCTTGGTAACTAAATTACTCAATTAAGTAATGATTTGCCTCTGGTTTAATCGATTACTTCAGTTGGTAATGAACCCCAAGCTGACTCAAAGCTGAAAACTGACTGAATTCACAATCAGGACTGGAATAATCGATTACCTGATTGCAGTAATCGATTACCTGATATAAAACAAAGATACTGAGAAACTTACACTCTAGAGTAATCGATTACCTAAGTAAGTATCGATTACCACAGCAACTGTAGAATTCTGGACGTTTTTCCAACTGTTTTAACCAACTCTTAACCAACTTTGGGAGTTTAAACACTATTGAAAAACTATTTTAAAAAGGAGAGAGAGCATAACCGAGTTATAGAGATTTTAGAAGTGAAAAATCTTAGAGAAAATGAGTCAAGATTTTTAGAAATACTCTCCTAGAAAAGGTGCCATTTTCCAGAATTCTCTGCACATCTCAAGAACTTTATGCATGATGGATAGCTACCTTTGAAGGATAATTTCGTGCTGAATATTAGAGTTTACAAGCACAATCAGGTGCATTCTTTCCAAACTCGAATCCGTTCATATTTGTTTTGATTTATGAAATCTCATTGAATAGGGTGTTCATAGAGAGTTTGTGTGATATCTCAAGAACGGGGTGTTTTGTGAGATTGTTTGTGAAATCTTGTGACGGGGTGTCATAAGTAAGGTTGTTGTTCGAGTGGCGGGGTGTCACGGTTGAACATGCTTTTGTGGGGTGCAAGAGAGAAACCTTTTGTTTGTTAGTAAGACTTTCTTTAGGATTGAATGTGCATGGTGTTTGTAATTGCAATTCTATAGTGAAAGTTGATTTAGTGGTGTGCTAAGTCAAACTGGATGTAGGCCCCTTTATTTTGGCTAAACCAGTATAAACGAACGTGTCACAATTCTTTATCCCTATCTCTTTGAACTTGATATATTTCTTGAATATATGAATGTGATTCTTGAACTGTAAATTTACTGGAAATTGATTGAATATTTCATGATATTGATCTGTAGATTGTTTATGGAATTATAAGGAATTAAGTAATCAATCTTGGTAATCAATTACATACGGTAACTGACTGGGTAATTAATTAATGTTTGCAACTGATAATCAATTACTGACTAACTGGTAATCCATTACCATAGAAACTTTGTGATCCGCTGCATAATTCAAATTACTTGTAAATTTGATTTCTATCTCTGATTTACAAATTAATATTCTGTTTTTAGAAAAGTTTTGAAAAGGTAAAAATTTAGAAGGGATTTAAAAAAGGTACTTTGTGTAATTGTTTTTTAAGCGAAAAATTTTGTGAATCTATTCAACTCCCCCTTCTAGATTCCCTCTGGGACCAACAATTGGTATCAGAGCTGGAATCTTGAGAATTATTCAAGGTTTTAGCAAAGTTATTGCAAAATGTCAGGGAATCAATTACCTTTTGCTGAAGGTGCCTCAATTAATAGACCACCTCTATTTTGTGGTGATAACTATCCCTTTTGGAAAGATAGAATAAATTTTTTTATGGAATCTGTTATTAGAGGCATCTGGCAAGCTGTGGTAACTGATTACAAGGTTCCTACTCAATTCATTAATGATTCCATTTGTAATAAACCTTTTGATTTGTGGACTAAAGATGAAATCAAACGTGTTGAAAATGATTCTAAGGCTTTAAATATCATTCACTCTGCTTTAAATAGTGATGAATTTTTCAAACTTTCAGCATGCACTACAACCAAAGAGGCGTGGGATCTCATCCAAGTTACTCATGAAGGAACACCTGAGGTCAGGAGAGCAAGGAAGAATACACTTGTTCAAGAGTACGAAATGTTCAAAATGGCTCAAGGAGAAACCATCATGGATGTGCAAAAATGTCTAACACACATAGTTAACCATCTAAAAGGTCTTGGGAAAGTGTTTGATGAAGAGGAGCTTAATGTGAAGATACTTAAGTCTCTTAACAGGAAGTGGCAGTCAACTGTAACAGCAATTACCGAGTCTAAAAACTTGGCTGTCATGACGAGTGCATAACTGTTTGGAAAATTTAGAGAGTATGAAATGGACATGATAAGAATGACGGAAGAAGAGCAAAAACATAAGAAGGTTAAAGGATTGGCTCTAAAAATCAAGGAGCAGTCAAGTATTGATGAGTGCACTGAAAATGAAGCCTCTGAACCAGAAAATATGAATTTAATGGTGAAGAAGTTTAAGAAATTTCTGAAGAAGAAAGGTGGCAAGAGCAAGCCATTCCAAGGAAGAAAATAGTCAAAGAAGGTTGAATCCTCCTCACCCAACTTCACTTGTTTCGAGTGTGGCAAGACTGGTCACATGAAGGCAGATTATCCTACCTTGTCAAAGAAGCAAAGCGGTGATGAGCCTAAATCAAAATTCAGAAACGGAAGAAAGAAGGCTTACATTGCTTGGGACGACAACGCCTCAACTACTTCAAGTGATAGTGAAAGCGAACATGAAGCAAACCTTTGTCTCATGGCAAAGATTGACTCAGAAAGTGAGGTAAGTGATTCTGACTGTTCAGTAGACACAAATTTTGATCAATTACAAGATGCTTTTATTGAATTGCATGATGAAGCTAAAAAGTTAAGTTTTTTCAATAATGTCTACAAAAAGAAATTCAAGTGGTTTGAAGCTAGAGAAAAGGACCTACAAAAGGAATTGGATAATTTGAAAATTGAAAATGAAAATGAAAACTTGAAAAACTCTTCCTCTTGCAGTGTAGCTTCTACTTCTAGTTGTAAAACTTGTTTATTGCTTGAAGCTAAAATTTCCTATCTTGCAAAAGCACTATCTAGTTTTACAATGTGAAGGGCCAACCTTGATGCTCTATTGGGTAGACAGAGATGCATAGTAGATAAAGCTGGAATTGGTTATAATTGTGTTGAAAAACAAAAGTTAAATAACCATTTTGTGAAATTTAGAAAAGCTTCTTATACACCATCCATTACTTGCAATTATTATTTATATCAAGGTCATACATCTTATAATTGCATGATTAAGAAATTTGGAATTCCTAGTGGGAGGTACCTATGGATTCCAAAAGGAACATGTGGTCTTACTAATCCAAATGGACCCAAATCCATTTAGGTACCAAAATGAAATTCTTTTTGTTTTGTAGATGTGCCTAAAGGCAAAGCAATCACTATGGTACTTGGATAGTGAATGCTCTAGGCACATGACAGGAGACAAAAGCAAGTTTGTCTCACTACAAGCAAAAGAAGGAGGCTATGTTACCTATGGTGACAACAAGAAAGGTCGCATACTTGGCATTGGAAGTATTGGGAAACTCTCTACACGATGAAGAAGATGCAGGTACAATGAATACACCACTAAGTCACAATGAGGAAAGCATCGAAATCAAGGAAACCAATGATCCTAAGGAAGTACAAGCTTTACCAAAGGAGTGGAGGAAATCCAGGGATCTATCCTTGGAAAACATCCTTGGAGATATTGAAAAGGGAGTAACCACTAGACATTCTCTTAATTTGTATTGTGAACATGTGGCATTTGTTTCTCAAATTGAACCTTCATGTGTGGATGATGCTTTAAATGATGAATATTGGTTGATGGCCATGCATGATGAGTTAAACCAATTTAATAGAAATGTTGTATGGGAACTTGTGCCTTATAACTCAAATATGAATGTCATAGGTACTAAGTGGGTTTTTAGAAACAAACTTGATGAAACCAGAACTATAACTAGAAACAAGGCTAGATTGGTTGCTAAAGGATATAACCAACAAGAGGGTATAGATTTTGGTGAAACATATGCTCCTGTTGCTAGACTAGAAGCTGTTAGGCTACTACTTGCATTTGCATGTGTTAATGACTTCAAACTATACCAAATGGATGTGAAAAGTACCTTTCTAAATGGTTTCATTGATGAAGAAGTGTTTGTTTCTCAACCTCCTGGTTTTGTTGATAGTAAATTTCCTAACCATGTCTACAATCTAAAGAAAGCCCTCTATGGACTTAAGCAAGCCCCAAGGAAATGGTATGAAAGGTTGAGTAAGTTTCTCTTGTCTCAACACTTTGAAAGAGGAAAAGTAGACAAAACCTTGTTTATATTGAAAACCTCCAATGATATCTTACTTGTACAAGTGTATGTTGATGACATTATCTTTGGTTCATCTAACCACTCTCTTTGTGAGGACTTTGTCTCAAAAATTCAGGGGGAGTTTGATATGTCAATGATGGGGGAATTGAGCTTCTTCCTAGGATTGCAAGTGAAGCAAATGGAGAAGGGAATTTTCCTACATCAAACCAAATACACTAAAGAGCTTATAAAGAAGTTTGACATGGAAAATTGCAAGAGATCAAACATACCAATGGGATCAAATTGCTACTTAGATGCAGACCCACAAGGAAAAACTGTAGATGTTACCAAATATAGAGGAATGATAGGTTCACTTTTATACTTAACTGCAAGTAGACCTGACATCATGTTTAGTGTGTGTTTATGTGTTAGGTATCAAGCAGCACCTAAGGAATCACACTTGAATGCTGTCAAAAGAATTTACAAGTATCTCAAGGAGTCTTTGGACGTTGGTCTTTGGTATCCTAAAGGTACAAATCCTATACTTGTTAGATATTTTTGACTTTGATTTTGTAGGTTGCAAATTAGATAGGAAAATCACAAGTGGAACATGTCATCTATTTGGAAACAGCTTAGTGTCATGGAATAGCAAGAAACAAGCGTGTGTAGCACTATCCACAGCTGAAGCAGAATATATTGCAGCCGGGAGTTGTTGTGCACAATCGCTTTGGCTCAAACAACAATTAAATGATTTTGGAGTAAAGATGGATAGCATACCACTTTATTGTGACAACATGAGTGCAATTAGCTTGACAAGGAATCCTATCTTGCACTAAAAAACCAAGTATATTGAAATCCGTCACCATTTCATAAGAGATCACGTTGAGAAAGGGGATTGCACTGTACAATTTGTGGATACAGATTCTCAACTAGCAGACATATTCACTAAACCGCTTCCAAGAGAAAGATTTTACAAGCTAAGGAGAGAGCTTGATATACTTAGTGAGTATGATCTAAATTAATCTATTTTACTTTGTTTATTAAGTTAAAATGTATGTGAAATTGTGTGCTTATGTTTGCATTACATGCATTAGAAGCATTGCATCATAAAAAATTTCCTAAAAATTGCATTAAAAATGAATTTTCACACAATTAGTCATAGACATAATCGATTACCTATGTTAGGAATCGATTACCACATGAGGCTTGAAATTCTGGTGAAAATCAAGTTGTCTGGAGTAATTGATTACCCTACAGAGTTAATCGATTACTGAGAAGCAATGAGGCCTAGAAAACTTTCTGGGATAATCGATTACCATACTGGGATTAATCGATTACCCTGAGTAGAAGGGGAAGTGCAGAATTGTAACTATCACTGGGTTAATCGATTACCCCTATTAGGTAATGATTACCTGCGCTACTGCAGCCTTCGCGCCACTCAGATTGGCCAATGATGAAGCATAAAAGCTTCCTTTTTCTCTCTGAAAATCAATTTTTTTTCAAGAACCCTAAAACGGCCAAGCCTAAAAAACCCTCAAATCCTCTCAAATCTTAAACCAAAATTCTTCTTCTCTACCAAAACCTTTCACTTCCATGGCGGATCCAAGCCAAAACAGAGGAAAAAGAGTGAAACACATGGTATCCAGTGAAGTATTTCGCCCAAAGCTCACTCCAATAAGGAAAAGAAGTTCCTCAAAAAGAAAGGCAGAGGATTCTCAACCTAAAGCCCTAGATTACAATCATCCATGGTTCTCAACAAAGCAACAGGCTACAACCTACTTCAGCACTTTCGCAGGCAAGGAGTTGATCTCACCTAAGGTTCTCTCCTTTTCTTGGCTTGCTTATAATGACTTTAGCTTTCAAAAAGATTTAGAATCTCAAGGATGAGGAAAATTTGTGCAATTGAAAGATAGATATTACCCTGATTTAGTAAAGGTTTTCTATGCTAATCTACATTTTGATGATGATGGGGAATTGTATTCTGAAGTAAAAGGAACAAAAATATGGTTGAATGAGGAATTGTTTAGACAAATAGTAGGGATCGTTGTTGATGGTATTAAAATGAATTTTGAGGAATTTGGAGAATTTGGAATTGACTATAACAAGCTTGAATTGTATAAGTCAATATTAGTCAATTCAAGTTAATGGGAAGAGGAAAGAATTGTAAAAAGAAATGAGAAGAAAAAATTTGTTTTTAATACCGGGGGGATGATGGCAAATGATATGCTCCTACACTATACTGTAGTTTGGATTGTTGCAGCCAGAGGGAGCAATCATGATCAAATTAGTGAGGAAGATATGATGTTAATCTGTGCAATTAAGAATGGGATAAAGGTAAATTTGATGGACATAATTTCTAACACTATGATGAAAACAAGAAGGCTAATTGATTATAAGTGCCCCTATGCTCTGTTCGTCTCTAAAATCATTGAGCATTGCGGAATTGACACCAACTCCGAATTTAGTGATCATACTAGAAAGGCACATGACGTTAAGGACAAAGCCTTAAAGATGATGAAACTTGTAAAAACAGATCATGGTTGGCTTACGGAAAAAAGAGGTTAATAATGAAGAAAACACTTCTCGGAATGCTGACAATGATGAAGAAACTGAAATTCCTGAAGCAAAGCCATCATCAGCCTTTGAGCAAATGATTCTAAACAGACTCAATGATATCTCATATTCTCAAAGGAGAAATCATCAAAAGTTGAAGGATAGCATTGAGGCTATATCTGAAAGGCTGGATCTCATGCAAGTTCCGTACCCCGAAGATTAGGAAGAGCTTCTCAAATCTGTCATTTTAATTTCTGTTTTTCATGACAATTTGCATATTGGTTGGAACTTCTTAACAATATTTCTCTCTATGGTTGGATGTTTTTCTGTGGACAAATTTCCATTTATAGCTGCTTCTTATATTTTGTGCTTATAGCCAATAGTTGTGAATGGATATGCATGATGACCATTAAATAGGGGGAGAAGTAAAATTGATATATGTTGTCTTCTCTACTGTTTTTGATTTTGATTTACCAAAAGGGGGAGAAGAAAAGTAAGAGAAGTAAGAGAAAAGAAAATGAATCAATCAATGAACTTAATTGTGTATGTATGTATGAATACATGTCTGGGTACACATGGTGTTGTATATGGAATTGTATTGATACATTATAAAAATGTGAGAAGAAAAGTAAGAGAAGTAAGGGAAAAGAAAATGAATCAATTAATGAACTTAACTGTGTATGTATGTATGTATGTATGAATACATGTATGGGTATACATGGTGTTGTGTATGGAATTGTATTGATACATTATCAAATTGTCAACACATTTTGCTATATCTTGTCCTATATGTTATGCAAGTGTTTTCAAGTTCATTTTAGGATTGAAGAAATAGCATTGCCTATGTGCTCATCTACATTGACGTTGAAAGCATTTTGGATTGAAAGTGTTTGGCGCATCAAAACCAAAAAGGGGGAGATTGTTGGACTTCAAAGGAGATCAAACCTCTCAAGTCTCTCAAGTTATAAGTGTTTTGTTTTTGTTGTAGATATTAAGAGTTTTATCTTTCAAATGATTTTTACGGTGCCAAACAAGTTTAAATAGATGTGGCACTTGTATTGGTTGTTTTAGATTTAGGCAATGTGTGTTGTTGATAATTGCTTGCTTGGATTGATTGATTGAATGCTAAATCATGCAAACATGAGTTCATGTTTATGTTTTTAAGTTTGATTAGCTTGGTAACTAAATTACTCAACTAAGTAATGATTTGCCTCTGGTTTAATTGATTAGTTCAGTTGGTAATGAACCCCAAGCTGACTCAAAGCTGAAATATGACTGAATTCACAATCAGGACTGGAATAATCGATTACCTAATGGAAATAATCGATTACCTCATATAAAATAAAGATTCTGAAAAACTTACGCTCGGGAGTAATCGATTACCCAAGTAAGTAATCGATTACCACATCAACTGCAGAATTCTGGACGTTTTTCCAACTGTTTTAAACAACTCTTAACCAACTTTGGGAGTTTAAATACTCTTGAAAAACTGTTTTAAAAAGGAGAGAGAGCATAACAGAGTTATAGAGATTTTAGAAGTGAAAAATCTTATAGAAAATGAGTTAAGATTTTTAGAAATACTCTCCAAGAAAAGGTGCCATTTTCCAGAATTCTCTGCACATCTCAAGAACTTTATGCATGATGGATAGCTACTTTTGAAGGATAATTTCGTGCTGAATATTAGAGTTTACACGCACAATCAGGTGCATTCTTTCCAAATTCGAATCCTTTCATATTTGTTTTGATTTTTGAAATCTCATTGAATAGGGTGTTCATAGAGATTTTGTGTGATATCTCAAGAACGGGGTGTTCTGTGAGATTGTTTGTGAAATCTTGTGACTGGGTGTCATAAGTAAGGTTGTTATTTGAGTGGCGGGGTGTCACGGTTGAACATGCTCTTGTGGGGTGCAAGAGACAAACCTTTTTTTTGTTAGTAAGACTTTCTTTAGGATTGAATGTGCATGGTGTTTGTAATTGCAATTCTATAGTGAAAGCTGATTTAGTGGTGTGCTAAGTCAAACTGGATGTAGGCCTCATTATTGTGGTTGAACCAGTATAAACGAACGTGTCACAATTCTCTATCCCTATCTCTTTGAAATTTATATATTTCTTGAATATATGAATGTGATTCTTGAACTGTAAATTTACTGGAAATTGATTGAAAATTTCATGATATTGATTTGTAGATTGTTGGTGGAATTATAAGGAATTAAGTAATCAATCTTGGTAATCAATTACATACGGTAACTGACTGGGTAATTAATTACTGTTTGCAACTGATAATCAATTACTGACTAACTGGTAATCCATTACCACAGAAACTTTGTGATCCGCTGCATAATTCAAATTACTTGTAAATTTGATTTCTATCTCTGATTTACAAATTAATATTCTGTTTTTAGAAAAGTTTTGAAAAGGTAAAAATTTAGAAGGGATTTAAAAAGGTACTTTGTGTAATTGCTTTTAAAGCAAAAAATTTTGTGAATCTATTCAACCCCCCCTTCTAGATTCCCTCTGGGAGCAACACTTCCTTAGTCCATAGGCAGAGTTTCTGGTGCATTGAGGATGGTATTGCACCTACACCATGAATCCATTCCCTGCCTAACAGAAGATTATAATTAGCCCTTGAATCAACCACAACAAACATGGTTGGCCTCATGATGGTCCTCAATGTCAATTCCAAGCATAACACTCCTTCAGACTTGGACGTTTTTCCTCTAAATGCAATTATAACCATTTGATGAGGCATTAGGTCTGCCTTCGACTTCATCAGTCTTTTCATCATGAACTTTGGCATTAAGTTCACAGTTGCCCCTGAGTCCACAAGTACTTTTCCTATATTTACATCATTAATCAAATCCCTTATGAAAAGTGGCCTCATATGTAATTGCATTTCCTCTGTTGGCCTCTAAAACACAACTGAATCATTCTGGAAAAGCTATTTTCCGATATATGAATAACATATCGGTTCATCGCCTATATAATCCTCTTCATAGTCATCATCTTCCAAACCTTTTTCAAGTTCTTCTGCATACTCAGCAGGAAAAACAGAAACCACTGCGCAAATGTCTTCAAGACTATCTGCGAAACCCGTTTCAAAGTTTTTTGTTAACAAATCATCTTCATCTTCGACAAAGTCTCCATTCACTTGAAAAGATGGTTTCTTCTTGACCACCTTTGTATATGAAGGGTGATTCGAATTCCCCTGCACTTGAATCACTTGTGCATTGTTTGATTGAATTGGCTTGGTTTGTGTATTATTACTTTTAGGCATCATGTTCTGTTTTTCCTGCTATTTAAAAGCAGCTTTCCTCATCCTCTATGCCCTTCTCCATTGAGTCTTTGTCATTGGTGGCCTATTACCATAATAAGGCCTCTACTGAAATCCTTGATAATTATATTGAGGTTTAGGATATCCCGGACGAATCCATTTATTCGGAGGAACAGTAGAAGGTGGCACAAAAGTTCGAGGTTTCCCAGTAACATGGAAGTTTGGGTGCATTGGTTGCTTCCCTTTCATCATATTCATTCTTTGAGACATTTTTTCTTCTGAAATCGAACTAGACTTTGAAATCCAGGCCCCAGCAGCAGGCCTAATCCTAACTGGTTTATTTTCATTATTTTGGCTTTTCAGGGCCACTGACTGATTGTGCCTTTTCATTTCAGAATCACGAAAAGCTTTAGCTGGTGATTTATCAAATACTGCATGGCACCTTGGACATAATTCACTTGAAGCATCCTTCAACTTCTTTCTATTCAGAAACTCGATAAGTGATTCTCCACCTTTTGGAAAAACATCCCAAAGTTCCTGAACTTCGTCAACAGCCATCTCAGTGACTTCTTTGACAAAATTTGAATCTTCCAATTTAACCATGTTAATATATGCCGGTTCTGCATTGTTAGCATTCACCTAAAGTGGATCAGAATCGATTTTCATTGCCATTGGTGTTTTCTCTTCAAACTTCAGTCTTCCTTGTTTGATAGCTTCTTGGATAATATCCCTGAAACGAACACAACTATTAGTCCAATGTCCATATGTATGATGATACTTACATTACTTTCAACCTCTTCTCTATTCTTGAGAAGGAATTTTATGATCATCACTTAGAATTATTTGTTTATCCTTAACTAATATGTCGAAAATCTGATCAGCCTTTGAAATATCAAAGCCATAAGTTTTCTTAGCAAATTTATCCTTTATACTGTTATTAGTATTACTATACGGCTTTAAGGATTGACAAACGTAAGGAGGCCTTGGCTTAAGTTCTGCCACATGAACATCATTATCCTCTAAATCATATTCAACATCACAGTCATTAGAAACCTCTAAATATGTTATCTTATCTTTCCTTAAAATTTTCTCAGGTTTCCTGAATCTTTCTTTTCCTTTCTTAAGATGTTCTATTTGTCTTACTTTATCAGCTAACTGGGCCATATCCCTAAGTTGTTGATTAATTAAATTTCTACTAATTGAATAGTCCAAACCACCTGCAGCCATTTGAACTAATTCATACTCGGGAATTTGAGTAAAACACCTAGCTTTCATTTGTCTAAACCTGTTCAAATAGTCATCTGTTGACTTATTTGATGATCTTTTAATATTAACTAGGTCCATAAGAGTAACTTTAGTTTCTCCTCTAAAGAACTGTTCATGAAAACTTCTTTCTAATTGATTCCAAGTGTGAATCGAATTAGGGGGAAGTGTTGTAAACCAAGTGAAAGCATTTTTGGTTAATGAACTAGGAAAATAGTTAATATTCAAACTTTCATTATTTTCCAAATCTCCTGCTTCGATTTGATATCAAGCAATATGTTCAACAGTTGATTCTCCTTCTTCTCCAGCAAACTTAGTAAATTTAGGGACTTTCCATCCCCTAGGTAATTCAGTTTGCAAAATCATTTGGGTAAAAGGAGAAACTACATATGGATGATTCTCAAATCCTATATTAAATCCATGCCTATTCAAAACTTGTTCGACAATTCCAACAACATTTTGTTTCCCCCCTAAATTATTTGCCCTTATCCTTTTTAGGATCTCATCAGCATTCTGATTCCTATTAAGAATAACTCTAGGAGCAATTTCATCTCTATTCTCGACTGCCATTATTGAATTTGGGACTTGGTTGTTTTGATCCTCACGATTTATTGGAGGATTTATATTATTATCAACCACTTGTTGAATAACAGGATCTGCAGGAGCACCAAACACATCTGCAATCCTTGCCATTTGTCTAGCCAAGACATTGTAATTGGTATTTGTTGTTTGTACCAATGGATTAAACACTATGGACATTTGTTGTTTCAACATATTTATTATTTCATGGTTGCTTTCATCCATTTGTTGTCTCAAAGATTGTAATGTTGAATTAGTAATGGACGAAGAACTTCCTAAAGCAGGGTTAAAATTTGCTCCTCTATTTGCGAAAGGCATCGCTGTTGGACCAATTGTTGACATAGTTGGTGGGGTTGTTCCAGCGTTGGGAACGAAACCATATGGTAATCCATACACTGGATTGCCACTTTGAGTCATAGAAACATTCGTAGGAAAAGGATTGCTAGGAATAACTTGACTCATTACTGGATTTTCTGGCAATGTTCCAGAGGCAATCTGGTCTCTATTAACACTTCTATTTCCATTTCCCCCAATAATGTCATTATTGTTTACTGATTCATTTGCCTAGGGATCTGGACTCCCAGCATTTGTATCTGCATTCCTATTACTGTTTCCATTTCCTACTTGCCTTGCGTTGTTAGCCATTTGAGCAGATATTGTTCTACCACTTCTCAAACGCATACAAGATCAATATCTATAAAAGAATAACACACACTACTTTTTGGCAAAATTCGTCCCACTAGGCGTGCCAATTTGTTTGTGGTGATAAAATTTAACCTCGAAAGGATTACTTTTAATCACTTTGATTCTAAGATCAATCTGGTCCTCTTATGGGATTCTTTTCAAAAGTAGGTTTACAGTGTTCTCCAAATATTATATTTCATGTTGACTTTAATTCAGCGTTTACTTCATAGGAATCAAACTTGAAATAGTATAAAGCAGAATCAAGTGAAATAAGGATTGTAGAACCACAAAACAGCAAAATAAAAAGAAGGAAAGAAAGAAAGAAACTACAAGAAACGTAAATGCAAGATTAAAGTAAAGTAAAGAAAATAAAACAAAAGAACAAAATGAAAATGTTTGCATTAAATAAAAGTGGGTGGAATCAAATACTAGCACTCCTTGTAACCTATTTAGTCGCTAACAGTTTGGACGTCTAGGTATTTCAGAGATTAGTACAAATGATTTTTTCCAACCTTTATTACATCTTAGGTTGGCCTATTTATAGATTTCTAATTCTAACGGCTAACTAATGCCAATGTGACACATAAGCATCTTCCATGTGTTGGCAGCATGCATGTCTGCCACGTCTTCTAACAGCAATAAACTGCTTCTTTTCTTTTAAACTTTTCCACAAATGTTCTACTGAAATTCTGACATCTGTCTTGGACAATAGGCCTTTAAACAACTGCTATTAACTGCTTCTTTCAATCTTCAAACTCCCTCGAATACATTTTTCTCCTTTAGAAATGTCTTCTAAGTCTTCACATGTCTTGTTTTCGATTCTTCCATTTTATAGAATCGAATGTTGCTTTTGATTTTCCAAGATCTCTTTTCTTCAATTTTTCTACTTACCAGAATCGAATATGTCTTCTAAATTTCTTCAATACTTAGCTTTTTCTTTTGGTATTTGGCTTACTGAATAGCCCTTTATTTCAAGGCTTGACTGTGTCTCTGCGTGTGTCACGTGTCAGTCTTTGTTTGGCTGAATCAAAGGTTACTTTCACCACCGTTGGTAAGTGTTAGAATTAAGTAAATTTCCAAGTAAAAAACAGCACTTAAGGATGATGAATTATCGAATTTATAACCCAATTTCACCATTCTTAGCTTATATTGTCGCTCTTGTATTTATTGAAGTTAAATCTGAACTTGATGCTATTTAAATGAAGAATCTTTTGATTTTTACAGGAGAAAACCTAAGGTACAAATAAAGCATCAAGAGAACAGTGAGCAAGGATAGGAGCAGTGTAGAACAAGCTTCAAAGAATGACAATTCAGAGGAGTAAACTGTTGTTTCCTACGTTCCACCTGCGCTGAGCGCAGGCAGAGCGCAGAAAATGCCTATTCAGTTACTGTTTCCTGCGCTTCACCTGCACTGAGCTCAGGCTGAGCGCGGGAATGCATGTTCAGTTACTGTTTCCTACGCTTCACCTACGCTGAGCGCAGGAAACGTAACCTAATTCTTAATGGGCCACAAACAGAGTTTAAACGAGGCTTCAGACAGTTTTAGGGATGGAGATGAGAGACAGAGATTGACACGGAGTTTTTGAGCAGAAAAGGAGTTGGAGAGAAGAGTTTGATAGTCTCTGGAGACCATTCTGGAGCAAGAGGGAGACTACAACGGAGCTAGAAGGCCGAGCTATTATTCTTCTTCTTAATCCTGTTTGTTTGTAATGGCTACCATGAGTAGCTAAATCTCTCTTTAGGATTGAACGTAGTCGATTCAATCCCCAATTGTATTTTGGATCTTTGTTATTTTGGAATCCCTATTTTTATAATATTGGTGTTTTATTTCTGTTCTTAATGCTTAACTTCCTTCTTGTACCGGAGTTATGATGTGATTTATTGAATTAGCTGGGAAGTAGTTTTCTAAATCTGATTTGGGTAAAAACACTCAATAGGTTGAATACCTAGGGATAGGGTTCAATTTATTGATAGCTTTAACAACTGATCTTAAAGCTAGGCAATTTGTTAAACAGCCAAGGGATTGGTGTTTAGGGAATTGTTCTAAGAATTTCATACTTGAGGGATCAATGTGAATGAAATTTATTTTTGCTTCAATATTTATAATTATAAATTCCTAGATATCATTGATTTCCAAAATACAAGAGGGGTGCGATAGACGAAGTTCAATCCTAGTTTCTCTTTATTGTTCAATTTCATCAACGTTTCTCTTTGTCTCGGTTTCTTTTTATTTGCATCTTTAAATTCACTTTTCACAACAATCATATAAAAGTTCTCTTCATTTACTCAATTAGATTGGTCACTAAGAATTTATTTTGTACCGTTCGTCGTGAGTACAACAACCCCTATTCTTACTATTATACTGCTGCGATATTGGTACGCTTGCCAAGATCTCAACAAGTATTTTTGGCACCATTGTCATGGAACGATGTCACAATTTAAATTCTTAGTTCAACTTATTGAGCTGTGAATATTTTTGTTTTCATTTTTATTTTTATTCCAGTTATTTTATTTTTATTCCTCTCGTCTGAGCTAACCCTTGTTTTACCTTCTTGATTTATGCTCTTGCGAGGTCAGGTGTCTCAAGACCAACTGGAATTTGATCCTAAGATCGAAAGGACATTTAGAAGAAACCAGAGTAAAAACAGGAAGAGAAGGCAAGAACGAGCTCAAGGAGACAATCTCAACACTCTCTGTTTAACCACCACAAGTGAAGTAAAAGCTGAAGATATGGCTGAGGAGCAAGTAAATCCCCCTCCTCCAAGAAGAACATTAGGAGAATATGCTATGCAACAAGGACCACGCTATTTTTCAAGCATAACCATACCTGTTACTGCAAAATCACTGGAGATGAAGCCAACATTCTTGAGTCTCATTAGTTCTCATCAATTCACGGGAATGGATCATGAGGATCCTTACACTCACCTCTCCACTTTTTATGAATTGATTGGTATAATGGGTTTTGAGGAAGGTGATTTGGAATCAGTTTACTTACGTTTATTTCCTTTCTCTTTGATAGGTAAAGCTAAGGAATGGCTGAAGTCTCACCCCAATCAGAGTCTGACCAGTTGGAGCAACGTGGAAGAAAAGTTCTTGAACAGATTCTTCCCACCATCTCGCTATACCAAGGCCAAGTCAAACATCTCCACATTCAGGCAAGGACTAGAGGAACCATTTTGTGAAGCCTGGGAGAGATTCAAGTCTTTGTTGAGGAGGTGTCCCAACCACAGTTTTGAGGACATTGCACAACTAGATATCTTCTGCAATGGACTCAAGCCAAACACCAAGATGATTCTAGATGCTGCAGCAGGGGGCACAATAATGTCAGTGGATGCAGAGCAAGCGACCAGAATTATTGATGCCTTAGCATTAACTGATTAGCAAGCTCAGCATGGAAGACAACCAGTTCAAAGGAAAGGAGTCTTAGAGCTGAGCACTACTGATGCGATCTTAGCCTAAAATAAGATCCTTACTCAGCAAATAGAAGCACTCACAAAGCATATGTCCAAGCTTCCTCAACAGTTGCATGCAATGCAGTCCCATCCTGGCCAGTCCCCACAATTAACTTGTGACTTTTCTGGAGGTGACCATCCCAATGGTCACTGCTCTTACCAAGGCACTCAAGAATAGAAAGTTAACTACATGGGAAATCAAGGGAGACCAGCCAACTTCTCCAACAACAATCAGTTTTCAAACAACTACTCACAAGGCTAGAGAAATAACCAGAACAATAATTCTAGTTGGAGACAAGATGCAGGGCCTGCTAATAGGCCACCTCCTTTTCAACAGCAGCAACAAGGATACCCTCCAGTGCATGATAGACTATCAAAACTGGAGAAGAAACTGGATAATTTCATGCAGTCTTCCGCTACCTATCAGAAAAATACAGAAGCAGCCATCAGAAATTTAGAGACACAAGTTGGCCAGTTAGCAAAGAACATAGCAGAACACTAAAAGGGAAAGTTCATAGCTAACACCCAAATCAATCCCAAGGAGCAGTGCAATTCAATCATCACAAGGAGTGATGCATCAGTGGGAAATGATATGGGGGGCAACTTAACAGTTGAGAAGCAAGTGTTGCCAAAAAAGGAGAAAGACAAAGAGCATAAAGAAGTTGAGAAGAAAGCAAAAGGGCCAGAGAAGAAGGTGTATTCAGAAAAGAAGTTGCACTATCCACCTGCCCCATCCAAGAAAGACAAGGACAAGATGTTTGCTCAGTTCATGAGATTGTTCAAATGATTACAAATCAGTATTCTTGTTCTTGAGGCATTGGAGCACATACCCAATTATGCAAGGTTTACTAAGGATCTTCTGACTAAGAAGAGGAAAATATCTGATGAAGAGACAATTTAGTTAGAGGCTGGATGCAGTACTATCATTCAGAAGCCTCTACCACAAAAGACAGAAGACCCTGGCAATTTCACAATTCTTGTCACCATTGGCAACTTAACAATGAGAAAGGCAATGCTAGACCTTGGAGCTAGCATAAATCTAATGTCTTTATCCATGCTCAAGAGAATTGGTGATTTGCAGGTGAAACCTACAAGAATGAGTCTGCAACTGGCAGACAGGTCCATCACACAACCATATGGGATAGCTGAAGATGTTCTAGTAAAGGTGGACAAGTTTGTGTTTCCTGTGGACTTCATCATCATGGACATAGAAGAGGATGCTGATGTTCCATTGATTTTGGGTCGACCATTCATGAAGACGGCAAAGGTGGTAGTTGATGATGACAGAGGTAAACTCACGGTCAGCACGTAGGATGATGAGGTGACCTTCAATGTGTTCAAGGCAGCTCCACAACATAAGGAACAACTAGATTGCTTGAAGGTAGACTCTACTGAGGGAGTTTCATACGCCAACACTGAGCCAAAATTGCAAGGGATCAAGAGAGAGAAAACTGATTGGCAAAGTACTCACAAGCTACGGAAGAAAAAGAATCATAAACTTCTTAATAAGAAGTTAGCAAAAAGAAGAAAGCAGCTACAGAAATCACTGGTGGAACCCAATTTCAAAAGAAGGAAACAAGAACTAGCAACAACTGCTGATAGAGATGTTGGTGAAACAAAAGGATTGGGGGAAGGTTTGTTAAAGGAAGTCAGCGGTGCATCACTAAGGTTCACCACGAAACTCCATCTTCAGGAACCTTAAAGAAATAGGCGTCAAGCTATGTGACGTTAAATGAGCGCTTCCTGGGAGGCAACCCAGTGTTTTACTTTTTAATTCATTACCGTTTTCATTTTGATTTTTGTTTTGGTCTGTATATATTGTGTGTTAGTTAGGTTTCTGTGTTTGTTGGGTTTAGGAATTGTTAGGAACTAGTTAAGTAAGTGTGTGGGAGAGAGATACAGACACCTTGAATTAGGAAGTAGCAGAAAATTTGACTAAGTGTTTAAAAATTTAATTCTGTTTTCTGCGCTTCACCTGCGCTGAAGCGTAGCGGCACAAGATTTCAATAACTGACACCTGCGCTCCACTTGCGCTGAGCGCAGGTGAAGCGTAGGTTCGCGCTGCAGCATAAATTTGAATGAAAAACAGGGGAAGGGTCATTTGTTCCTTCTCCCCTGTTTTTCTCTCAAGTTCGTGTGCCAATCCTCTACTTCCGCAACCCTTCTCCTTCACTTTCTCACTCACAAACCTCTTCCTTTCTTGCTTCCTTTGATTTTCAAGGTATGTTTTTAAGTTTTTGAGTTAGTTTTACCGATTCAAATCCTCTGTTTCTCTATTTTGGTGGATTGAACCTTAGGCTAGCAAACTTAGGCTTGTAGAGTTACATGTTTTTAGGATTATTTGTCAATGTAGCCTTTGGATGATTTGTTGGTTGTGGTTGCATTTGTTGAGTCTCAAAATAAACTTAAGTACTTAATTTGGATTCAAGACTCATTACCCTTGGTTTTAATGTCTAACAATTTTGATTACAAAAAACAGATTCTACTGAGAAAAGTATTTTTCTTTGTATTTCAGCAACTCTAAAAGAAGCAACTCTCCGAAGTTGATCAACCTGCTGATATGAAGAACTTGGATCTGCTGAAGACTCTCCCAACACTCTGATGACGTGTACCATTCTTTATGCTGAGAAGTCTTACTGAAATTGTGCAACATAGTATCTGTCCAAGTCAGAAGACTCTCTGCGCAAAGACTTAAAGGTCTCTAAACGTCTTCTGCCCTTGCCTACAAAAGGAAGCTTTTACAGAGTTCTTTCTGCGACTCATGGAACAACGTACACGGAAAAGGAACCTCTATACTTGTTGTGTGTCAGAGCAGTGCTATCTCTGCATACCTACTCTATTCAAGACAAAAGTTATCACAAGTTTGTCTCTCAACGTCTATTTGCTCAATGACTACTTTTCTGGATGCTATATATAGCTCCATGAAAGTCTTTGAAGAGGCGTGAGCCACTTAGAGAACACCACAGAGAGAAGCACGCTCAAGAGGAAAAGATTAAGAAAGCGTGAAAAGCAAAAGAAGCTCATCAGAAAGAAAAAGAGAAGAGTTTTAGAAAAGGAAGTGTTAGCACCCAATTTTATCCGGGAATTTATTTTAAAAAAAAAATATACACATTTTAAATTTTAATAAAATCTCCTTGCATTATAAAAAATCCAAAAAAATATTATTATTCAGATTTTAGTCATTTTTTAATTAGAGATGAAAATTAATAAATAAATTAATTATTGAATTGATTGGTTAATAAGTTAATTTCTATAATTGATTAACCAATTAATAAGTAGATAAAAAAAAATGAAAAATAAGATTAAATGTAACAAAAGATTTTTCAAGTTTATTATGAGTTGGTTTGTGTGTTTTTTTCTCTTATCCACTGAAAGGTTAACCCTGAAATAGATATTTTCGTAAAAAATTAAAGCAAAAAAAAAAAAGATTTGAAACATTGGAATAAGCTTGATAAAAGCCTACATGCACACTATTTCAAAATGAATTAGGACATGCCCATGATAAAAAAATTGTTTTCTTTTTCTGTTTGTTTTGTTTCTCTCAGTCTTCACATGCAACCAATAATCCAGCTTCCCTGTAACACTCTCACTCTCACGTGTGAGCATAGTTGGATTTCAAACATTCACTCTCACGTGTGAGCATAGTTGGCTTTCAAACTTTTCTACTTTGTCCATGACCAAAAATCTGCTGGCTTGAGCATCATCACTCGCTATTATCTTTATCCTTTGGCCTTTGCTATCTCGCTTCTCTTTGCCCCGTCTCATCTTCTACTAACCATCCCCCAACCGACCATGTGCAGAGGACCCATGCCACGTCTGTTCTCCCAAAATATCTTCCATCATGTTAGAATTAAAAAATTCTGTTTAGGAAATCAAAAGGGAATAATTCTGTTATTTTTACTTTAGTTAGTTTTTTCTACCATAGTTACTAATACCCTACCTTAGTTAGTTTAGGATGCCCCCTATAAATAATTGTTGTATGTTCTTCACTTAGTAACTTTTCAAAATGATATTATTTGGTTCAATTCCAAATCCCTCTATCTCTAATTTTCACTCTCAAGTTTCTGAACCATCTTTGATTTCTAAGATGGTATCAGAGCTCCATCCATGGAGCTCACCACCTTCCTTTTGCCACAAAACTTTATTTCCAGTGATCTTTGAACCACCTAGCTTCCTCCTCACACACTCCATAATCTCTCATCTATGGAGGTTAGCAAAGATGGAAAACCATCAACACCATTTCTTCCTCCTAGAGCTCCATCCAACAAACTGCAGTGGAAAGCTGTGTCAGATCCCTTCACTTTTGGCATCGGACTCGCACATGAACCTGAAACACCATCCTCTGCTGTCGATTGCCACGAGGTTCTCTCTGGAATCGCTTTTGTTCCCGCAATCTTGAAATCTGACTTCGACTACGTGCTCTCAAAGGATGAAGCCAAAGAATACGAGGAAGTCGAAGAAGAAGTGGAGGAAGAAGTGGAGGACGATGAGGTTGATGACGAAGAAGAAGAAGATGAAGATGAAGATGACGATGACGTCACTTCTGGTCCAGACCTTAGACTCTGCAAGCACGTTCCCGACAACGCCCATGGCAACATTTTTCTCGATCCTCTCAGTTTGAAGTTCATAGACACTAAGCAGTTTCAAAGGCTTCGCAATTTGAATCAACTCAGTTTTACGCACTTGGTTTATCCAGTTGTCGTGCATTCCGGATTTGAAAATTCTCTTGGAGTGTATTGGCTTGCTAGTCAATCTGTTGAGAAGCTTAAAAGTTATCAAGGTGCAAAGCTTGGTATTGATAGATTTGATATTCAACTAGTGAAACTTGCTAGACTGCATGTTGTTCCTATGTCATTTGGGTGTGCAGAGGAGTCTGGGCAGACTTTTGAGATCTGTGGAAAGGAGTTTCTTGTGCACGGTCCTTCTGATAGAGAGAGTGTTCTTGCATCTGTTTGTGATAAATTGAAGAATGGGGAAATTGAAGATGCACTTCACCTGTTTGATAAATTGCCCGTGAGAAATGCCATTTGTTGGAATACATAAATTGTTTCAGGTGCTGTTTTTGCTAGAATTGCCATGGGAACAACTTGTGATTTGGTTGGACCTCGTCTTGCTCCTGCTTCTCTCATTCTCCTCACTGCACCAGCTGAATGCTTCTATGATAGATTTAATCTGAAACTCCACACTGCTGGAATCATTGTTGCAAGCTTTGGCTTAGCTAAAGATATTGATTTTCAAGTTGATATTGGTTGATACCAATTATCAACTTGAGGGAGGGTGTTAGAATTTACAAATTCTGTTTAGGAAATCAAAAAGGAATAATTATGTTATTTTTACGTTAGTTAGTTTTTTCTATCATAGTTACTAATACTCTGCCTTAGTTTAGGATGCCCCTATAAATAATTGTTGTATGTTCTTCACTTAGTATCTTTCAAAATGATAATATTTGGTTCATTCAAAAATTCCCTTTACTCTGATTCAACTCCCCAATTTTCTGAACCATCTTTAATTTCTAAGATGTCATCCCTATCCTCACTTCAGATTCCCTTTACCTTATCTTTGCTTTCAGGATCAAGGCTAAAATATCTAGCTCCTCATCAACCGGTTGCATAGTTGGAAAAGAGGAAAAATCTTCATATCAACTATTGATGTTCAGCCTTTTTATACAGAGAACATGGACAGCGAAGGGGGGGGCGGATCCATAGAGGAAATGGAAGGGAGCTAGCCTTGGTGAATTAATCTCACCGCTCCTGCCACCATGAAGGGGAGACAATCATCCATTTTCCTCTGGCTCTCATTTTGTTTATCTTGAACCAAAATTTTTCCTTTATCCAGATACACTTCACCAAATACCCATTCTTCCCTGTGAACAGCCTCCACCGCAAACAACCCACACCGTACCAGTCCCCCTCCCCACAGCCGTTGTCTCCTCCGCTCCAGGCGAGCTACAGCCACCGCAACAGTTGCAATCCCCGCCGCACGCTCCCTGTTCATCCCTCTCCCCAGATCCGTGACACAGCCACCATCACTCCCAACAGCAGCTTCATCGCAGCAGCCCTCTGTCACTCTATCAGCAATCACGCGGTCGTGGAGCAGCCAACAGTCACCACTAAGCACCACCTACGGCCATCTCTCCCGCGGACAGCCACAACACCTTCTCCAACCTTCCCCGCACGCAGAACCACACTCCTCCACCCAGTTCGCAGCCGCGACAGCCACACATCCAATCCCTGCAGCAGCAGCCAGCTCAACCACCGCAGAAGATCCACTGCTCCACCAAGCACCACCTACTGCTTTTTTTTATTTACTATTGCAACTCTTACAAACAACAACCATATTCTCTCACTTGATAGTTGTGACCACTAGGATTTACAATTAAACCATTCCCTGTGGATACGACAAACCCTTTCACTTACTATTATACTGCGAGATTTTTGGTACGCTTTCCAGAATTTCAACAAGTATTTTTGGCGCCGTTACCGGGGAACGTTATCTCAATTTAAATTCTCGGGAGGTCTATCTTATCAAGTTGTGAATATTTGTATATCTTTTGTATTTATTTTTTTTCTCTCTTAATTTTTTTATTTTTTTTTTTGTAATTAATTTATTTTTCTATTTTTACTATTTTTTCTTTCTAACTAACCCTTGTTCTAGTCCTTGTGATTTATACTTTTGAAAGGTCAGGTACCAAGAGCATTGTTGGAATTTGACCCTGAAATTGAAAAGATATCAAAAGGGCGATCTTAAGGAGACAATCTCACCACTCTCTGTTCAACCACCCTAGATGAAGTAAAAGTTGCACCAATCATGGCTAGTGAATGGAAAAATCAACCAAGAAGAACGCTAGGAGATTATTCCAGGGAGCAAGGATGGCAACGTCCACCAAGGATAACACTTGGAGATTATGTTCCACAGTGAAAATCAGAATACTTCTCCAACATATTGGTTCATGGTAACTTCTCTACCTACAATAATTATTCTGACAATTTTTCGCAGGATTGGGGAAGTCACCAGAATCAAAATTTTGGGTGGCAACAAGATGTTGTTTCATCCCACATGCAAACTTCTGCAGATGAAATCAGGGCAGATTATAAGACTATAAGGCAGAAATTAGAAGCACTTAACACGCAGCTAGATAAACTTCCTCAGCAATTGCAGGAAGTGCAATCCTATCCTAGCCAGTCCCCACAAGGAAGTGCAATCCTATCCTAGCCAGTCCCCACAATTAATTTGTGATTTTTGTGGAGGTGACCATCTCAATGGTTATTGCTCTTATCCATGCACTCAAGAAGAGCAAGTTAATTACATGGGCAATCAAGGAAGACCAGGCAATTTCTCCAATAGCAACAACTTTGCAAACAATCATTCACAAGTTTGGAGAAATAATAAGAGCGAAAATTCTGGTTGGAGCCAAAAATGCATGGTCATCTAACATTCAACTTTCTTTCCAACAGCAGCAAAGTTACTCTTCAGTTCAACAAGAAGAATCAAGATTCGATGCTCTTCTTGAAGGACACTTGCAATCCTTTGTGAAATTACAGAAGGATAACAAAGAAGCAGGAATAACTATTGACCCCGTGATAGCACAGATAGTAGAAAATTTAACCAAATTTCAGTCAGAACGGATCTCAGCAAAAGTTCAACCCAACCCCGAAGAACAGTGTGACGACATGACCACCATAATGTTAAGCTGATAGGGGAAGGAACAAATGACAATCTGACTGATGAAGAAGGGGAAGCTGAAGAAGAGGAACTTGAAAAAGCAAAAGAACAAGAAGATGAAGAATAGGAAGCTTCAGAAGAGGAACCAGAAGAAACAAAAGAAGAAGAAAAAGAAGAGGATGAAACAGAGAAAATTGTGCTTAAAGAAGAGAGTGACTGTAAAGGGGAGGAAGAGAACAAAACATGTGAGATTGTACATGATATAGTTGTATAAAAATAACAAGAAAAAGAGAAAAAGAACGAGCAAAGAACCGAGAGAGGAGGGGAAGTAGTGAAGAATTCACCAGATCCTGACAACCCTCCGAAGGAAGGCAAAGATAGACATCATGCAAATGTTCACCCTTCCAAGAATCACAAAAGAAAGGTCTGCGAACACACTGATCAAAACAGGGAAAAGAGGAGAAAGGTCAAGCTAACATCACAATCGAAGCCTAAGTTTCGATTAAGGACAAAGTGGTCAGGCATATTCCATACCAAGGACTCTTGTGAAGCAAGAAGAGTAAGATCTAATAACTTTGAATTTTCCAAGCTTCAGGAGGAGAAGACCCATGCAACTCAGCAAAAGACTCCAAAGAAGAGAAAAGTCAGGCCAAAGGAGTCAGCAACATGGTCTAACTCCAAACACAAGACCAAATGGGTAGATTCAAGTCACATTCATAATTGGTCTGAGGCAAGAATATGGGTAGGGTCACTTCCCAAAGGAGTCAAAGGTGCAGCACAAAGGCTCCCTAAAGGGTTTCAGCATCACCCACCTTGAAAGAACAGGCATCAAGCTATATGACGTAAAACGAGCGCTTCCTGGGAGGCAACCTAGAGATTTTTAAATTTTTAATTTCAATAGTTTTCAATTTTGTTTTTGTTTTTTATTTTTTTAGGATTTTTAATTTTTTAGGATTTAGGAAATTTTCAAAATTGATTGGAATGAGTTCGTGGAAAAATAAAATTTTAAACAATTGGAAGTAGTGGAAAACATGACTGAAAATTGCAAAATTTCATTATGTTTTCTGCGCTTCACTTGCGCTGAGTGCAGGTAAAGCGTAGAAATGCAATTTTAGTCACTGTTTTCTGCGCTTCACCTGCGCTGATGAAGCGCAGCGGTACAGAATATCAAAACTGGAACCTGCGCTCCACTCACGCTGAGCGCAGGTGGAGCGCAGGTATGCGCTATTGCTTAAATTGAACTAAAAACAGGGGGAAGTCATTTGTTCTTCCTCCCTTGTTTTCTCTTGTACCATTTCTCTATTTTCTAAGCCTTTCTTTTCACTTTTTCCACTCATAAACCTCCATCAATCTTGAATCTTTCAAGTTTTAAGGTATGTTTCCTTATTTTTAAGTAGTTTTAACCAATTGAAATTTTCGTATTCCTCTGTTTCTATGATTTGAACTTTAGGATAGCAACCTTAGGACTGTAAATGTAGATATTGTTGATAATTGCTATCTTGGATGTGATTATGGCTGTGTGGAATAAGAACAAGTTATCTGTTGAAATACTATTTGTTTGTGAATTATTGAGCTTGAAAGTGTTATGCTCTGTTTCTTAAAAAAATATTGAACTTTCACTTTCCATGGATTAAATAAAAGTTTACAAAACAAATGAGTATATTCTGTTATATGGAAGTCATTACCAATTGCAACCAAAATTTTGTTGTGATTTGATGGATTCTTTTCAAAAATGTATTTTGAATTGTGCATGCAAATTGGTTAATGATAGGTTTCCATGTTCTTCATAAATTAGTGTTTGCAATAAGGCATCATTGAAATGAATGTGTTTTTAACAACAAACTATTGATATTTGACTTTTCAGATGCGTAGGATCAAATACACTGCTGGCCTCTCTCGTGGCTCTAGCTCACGAGGAGAAGGCATGGGGAAGAGGGTCAGAGATGAACCCCATTATGATCCCATGAGATTCAAGAGTGCATAGGCTGCTGCAAAGTATGAAGCTCTCAGACCATGCAACTCTGTGTTGGAAAGACCAGTTGACCTCAAACCAAGGGAGTATGAAGATTTAAACATGGAGATTACCAGACGCGGATGGCATAGGATAGCTACTCCAGACAGATTATTTGACCCGGAGCTGGTCCGGAAATCCTACGCCAACACAGTTGGAGAGCCCGGTGATGGAGGAGAGAGGAGATCATCAGCCACAACAGCCACATCCGGTAACACCAGCTGACATCCCACTCCGAGCTTACAGGGAGTACATCTGCAGGCAGATCTCCACCCTCCACAGAGGGATTTCCCACCTTCAGAAGCATCTGTACCAGACCTATACCCAGGCATGCTGCCTGATGAGTTCCGGACATGTTAGTATATGCACTAGAGACTTATATGTTTTTGAAACATCTATCACATGTATCATATTATTTTATAAAGGCAATTCATTCTTTTAAGAATATAATTAATGTCCTTAGAATAGTAAGCTCAAACTTCATAAGAAATCAAGTAGATGACTTGATCGTGAGATCTTATGAAGAACTATTCTTAAAATAGTCCCTGGTCAGATATCATCTTAGGACAAAAGATGCATTTAGACTAGTATGTGAGTTCATTGATGATCACATCTCACGGATCATGGATATGAGATATCATGTTCTCACATAGGTACACATTAAGAGTAATGGTGTACTGGACAGACCCACCTTAAGAACGTTGCATGGATTGTTACATAAGTGTCATGAACGTTTCTTAAATTGACAAATATTATATGAAGTCCTTCCCCCTGAAATCACTATGATTCCTACATAAGGAATTATATGTTTTAATTAATTATCATCAAACGTTGCCTATAACAGGGTAATCATAAAGTTGGTTTTTGGACATATAATAAATTATGTGGTGGGATGTGAGTGACCTAGATGGGATTTGTCCGTCCTATGTAACAAGAGTTATATCTGTAGGCTTCTTGATAAAGTGAGATTGCAAAATGCATGGCCATGTTCAGGAGAATAAACATGAGGTGTTTATTTTCTTTACAGTCTACTTGGGGATCAAGAAAACATAAATTGAACTATACAAGGTTGACACATTCCATGCCCTTGTGTTCAATTAGATATTTGGACAAAGGGATAGATTGTATAAATTATTATCATAAAATAGGATTCGTCAAGCTTTTTGATAATCTCAATATTTGGGTAGTAGTGATGAATTGCTAGATACCGCTCACTATTTATGATATTAAATATATAAGGATTTTATTTAATTTCATAACCAAATATTAAAAGCATATTGGGTCACACGCATACAAAAAGCCGCTAGGAAAAGATAATAATTCTAATTTGATTAGAATTATAACCTAATGGGCCAGGCCCATATGTGTTAGGGATAAGTGAGTGAGGGGTAAAACCCTAGCCACCATTCTATAAATAGAGCATGCGATGCATTACCCTATACACACACATGAGCAGTCGCTCTTACTCTCTAAACGTTACTAGCAGCGTTGAGGAGGGTTTCCTAGTCCGGTTGTTGGCGTGGACACCATTAGAGACATAGCTGCTATTGCCTCGTTCGTAATCCTTAAAAGGTATGACCTTTTGTTTTATGTCTTTTATGCTTTAATTCGTGTTTTCGCATTAACGATCATAACAAGGGAGGGAATCCATTTATTCCGCTGCACCCTGACCACATGCTTGATTCCCTTCAGGACATTCTTGCAGTGGCCTGGGGACAGGCCTATTCATCCAGGGGGAGGTGGAGCAGCAGCAGCTGGAGATTAGGACGAGGACTTACAAGATACAGGGAACGAAGATTGATACTGGTGTTTTTCTTTTCGTTCTTTTATTTTCTATTTTCTTTTATTTTTTAGGATTAATTTTTTTAGGATTTTTGTTTTGTATTTCATTTTTTTAGGTTTTAGGAAATAGGGATTTAAGGAAATAAATTTAAAATCTCAAAGCTAGGCGGTCTAACTATCTGAATTAGGAAAGAAATAGGAATTTTGTGATTGAATCCATAATCAGTTAGGATTAGGGTATTATGCAGGAAAATATATCGGGGTAGTTAATTAATTTCAATAAGTGACTTCATCAAGGAAATTAGCCAAAAAGCCGGTGAGTTGTGAGACCAAACACTTGATATGAGAGTTTTCACCGTTGCTTGTCAACTGCTGTTGCTTGAGCTTTTGGATTTTATTCTGCAAATGAAAAATATGGAAGTGATAAAGGCAAATTTGTGATTATAAATTATTTGCTCAATGCCAAAAAGCCAACCCATGAAAATTTTTTCCAATTTTTTCGGTAACCCATTTAAACTTTAATGTTTCTTTTCTTATGCACCCCAGCCAACATTAATGTCTATTTCCTGTCCCTTACACACTTGGGATAGAGAGCAAAGGTGCAGTTTGATAAAATGGGAGAATTGATTGGTTACTTGAAAGTGAATTGAAGAAAAACAAAGAGCAGACACAAGAAAGCAAAGTGAGTCACTCCCTCAAGAATGAAAAAGAAAAACAAAAAGTGAACAAAAAGGGAGTGAACCACCAATAAAAAAGAAGAGGCCAGCTGAATAATGCAAATCAAGAATGCAGTGGAGAATTGAGAGGAAGTTCAAGAAAAAGAAAAATTCAAAATTGCTCTCTATTCCAGTGTTTCTTTGCGTATCCAGAAAAACCATGAATTCTTGATAGCCCAGCCTCTTCACAACCCAAGAAAGACCTTTTGATCCATGATTTATCATGTGCATGTTTATTAACCAGAAACGACTATCAATTTTAGTTGTTCAACTGCTGTGAAAAGTTGAGGGAAACACTTACCCGTGAGCATGAGAGAATTCCTTGATTTATCACTTATTGTTTTGGTTACTACTTTTGAAAAGGTTTAAATGTGTTTTTATCCTGTCCCGATTGAGTCTTGGAAATATCACTTAATTCTGATTTTCAATATGATATTTGGAAAGTGACAGTTGCCTAGTAAGAGGTGATGAAATTATTTCCTTACTTAGTGAGAATCATGACAGGGGATTGAATGTATTTGATTGCAAAAGGTTTTCTTGCTTGAGGACAAGCAAGAAGCTAAGTTGGGGGGAATTTGATAAGTTCTAAATTTATGATAAATTCTTATATATTTTCAGCACTTATCAAGGGTAAAATGTTAGATTTATTCCCCAAATTACCTCTTTTTAGTAATAAATCCAGGTTTTGTGATTATTTGATTTAAATTTGAATTTGATGCTATTTTGATAAGAAATCTATTGATTTTACAGATAAAAATGAAGGTTTTAAATGAAGAAACAAGATAGCATTTATTTGAAGAAAGAATCTGCAAGATAAGATTCTAAATGGCAGTACATCAAGATAAAATCAGTAGTTATTTGGATAAAGATTTTGCAGATAAAATTCTCAATTCAAATTCAAATCAAATTAAAGATAGAATAAGAACAAGATCAAGATAAAAAGAGGGAAATAAGGAAAGCGTAGCAGACAAAGATAAGATCAGGAAGAGATCAAGCTGAAAAAGAGGAAACCAGGAAAGCAGAAAATGGAGATTTGCGCTCCACCTGCGCTGAGCGCAAGTGGAGCGCAGGAATTAAAATTCCTCTCTGTTTCCTACGCTTCACCTGCGCTGAGCGCTGGAGCACGGGATTCCCATTTTCAAAAGTTCAAAACAAGATTCCTTCCAAATTTGAGATAGCTTTCCAACTTCTATTTAAAGGACCTTTTGCAAAGATAAAAAAGAGGAGGCGGAGCAGAGCTGGAGCTAGAGAAAAGTGTGGCAGTTTCTCTATTGGTTTGTAATGGTTACCATGAGTAGATAAACTCTCCCATAGGATTGAATGTAGTCGATTCAATCCCCAATTGTATTTGAATTCTCTTTGTTATTTATGAATCCTTGTTTTTATAATATCGGTGTTTTTATTCTGTTCTTAATGCTTAGCTTCCGCCTTTGTGCCAGAGTTATAGGTTGGTTTTATGGGGCACACTGAAAAGTGGTTTTGTGAAATCAATAGCAAGTTTGGGGGAACCTAGGAATAGGAAACTTGAATTCTGATTAGTGAAAACACTCAAGTTGTCACTGTGGGAACCAGGATGGCTTGATAGCTTTTACAAATTAATTTTTAATCTGGGGTAATTTATCAATGTGGAAACCAGGGTGAATTATTTTTGAGTATTTCATATCTGTGGGAACCTTTTATGAAATAACTTTTATTTGTACTAAGATATTATAATTCCATATTCATAAATATCATTGGGTTTCAAATACATGAAGGGTGCGATAGACGAAGTTCAATCCTAGTTCCAGTAACCTGCTCAACCATCTCAATTTACTGCTTTTCTTTATTTACTATTGCAACTCTCACAAACAACAACCATATTGTCTCACTTTATAGTTGTGACCACTAGGATTTACAATTGAACTGTTCCCTGTGGATACGACAAACCCTTTCACTTACTATTATACCGCTGGATTTTTGGTATGCTTGCCAGAATTTCAACAGGAGACTACAACGGAGCTGGAAGGCCCGACTATTATTCTTCTTCTTAATCTTGTTAGTTTGTAATGGCTACCATGAGTAGCTAAATCTCTCTTTTGGATTAAACGTAGTCGATTCAATCCCCGATTGTATTTTGGATCTTTGTTATTTAGGAATCCCTATTTTTATAATATTGGTGTTTTTATTTTTGTTCTTAATGCTTAACTTCCGTCTTGTACCATAGTTATGATGTGATTTATTGAATTAGCTAGGAAGCAGTTTTCTAAATCTGATTTGGGTAAAAAAAACTCAATAGGTTGAATACCTAGGGATAGGGTTCAATTTATTGATAGCTTTAACAACTGATCTTAAAGCTAGGCAATTTTTTAAACAGCCAAGGGATTGGTGTTTAGGGAATTGTTCTAAGAATTTCATACTTGAGGGATCAATGTGAATGAAATTTATTTGTGCTTCAATATTTGTAATTATAAATTCCTAGATATCATTGATTTCCAAAATACAAGAGGGGTGCGATAGATGAAGTTCAATCCTAGTTTCTCTTTATTGCTCAATTTCATCCACGTTTCTCTCTCTCAGTTTTTTTCATTTGCATCTTTAAATTCACTTTTCACAACAATCATATACAAATTTTCTTCATTTACTCAATTAGATTGGTCACTAAGAATTTATTTTGTACCTATTCTTACTATTATACTGCTGCGATACTGGTATGCTTGCCAAGATCTCAACAACCATCCACCGTCCACTTAGCCTCATTATGAAGGCTCTTCCAATTGGACAATTTAAGAGGCTCATTTATTAACCTTCCTCTCTTTTGCTCATATAAATAAGAGTTTTATTTGGATGTTTCTTTCATCCCTTCTCATTCTTCCTCATCTTGTCCTTCAACTTCTTCAGAATATGGAAAAGTTTATTCCTTTGGCTATTGCGTTCAACGTAATCTTAAATGGTCTCATTTTGGACAAGTTTGACGAGGTAACCAAAGCTATAGGCTTTTTCAATCCTTCTTTTTAAAGTTTTACTTTAGGTCAAACGTAGTAGTCAATTATTGATTCATTTGAACAACAAATGAATCTATTTACTTCTTCCCAACGCAGACTTCTTTTCCACCCCATGCACCAGGGTCATTCAATCAAGTTAACATGATGCCTTTACCCTGGTGGCTCAATCAAAGCCTACGGAGGAGAAGGAGGAAGAAGAGATCTGGGAGGCAGGAGTCAAGTACATCCTGCAGTTTAGGAGAGTTTGCCCCCTTATATTTAGAACACATAGGATAATTTCTTTTTTAATATGTATTTTTTGTTTGTATTCGAACTTCTATGTCATACGAATTTTACTTATGAATAAAAGAAAACTATTATCTTCTCCTCTAAATGCTCGAAGCACTTTATTTTCGAATTTGTATTGTAATCCTTTTTCGAATTTCTTTAAATCGTTTCTCATACTAAGTTAACTTAACTAAGGACTTTTAACCATTCTAGTTCATTAATCAATTCGACTTTCGAATTTCTATTCTTTTCTTCGAACTCGAAAATACTGACTTCCTTAAGACTCGGTTCATATTTTAACCTTTCTAAAAAGAAACGTCTTCTAACGATCCAAGAACTAAAAAATGAACGTTCTGACTTTGTAGAAGACTTGCAATTCATGAAATTCAAAGGACTCAAAATTCGAATACCAACACCTTCATTTAATTTTTTTATTGATTTTGGTCCTCTATATTTTAAAATCACATAATTTTAGCCCTCTTCATTAGTTATACTCCGGTAAATGATGATGTAACAATATTTCTTGTAGTTTTTTTCTATGATTTTTTTTTATTTTTTTCAAATTTTAAAATTCAAAGGAAATTTTTTCCAGATTCTAAAATTTTTGTGAAATTTAGTATATATTTTTCTACAACAAAGCAAAGAAATTTTATAGTAGCATTTTTATATAAGCAATTTGTAATATTTTTGAAAATTTACTACAGGTGACATTTTTAGAGAAAAAACAAAAGAAAATTTGTGTGCTTTATTACCCTTGAAAAATCATAGCGTAGTAGCGAAAGTAACTTAACAACGTATAGTTAATAAGGAGGACTAAAAGCATGTGATATAAAAAAATGGAGGACCAAAACCAATGAAAAAATAATTAAGGGGCCAAAACCAAATTTCGCTATATTTTCAGGGACCAAAATTATATTTAATCCATATTTATATATATACTCAAATTTAATCCATACTTAACAACTCACAAATTGAATATTATCACTTATCAATTACTAAAAATTGATGTAAGTGAGAGCACCAAAAAAGTCAAAGAAAACTACTAACATCAAGTAAAAAGGAAAAATCACATCTACTTGCAAGCTACAGAAGAAACATTTACTTGAAAGATTCATGTCTAGAGATAGTCACTTCATGAAGAGTAGAAGAACAATGTCAGAACCATTTTGAGCAGTGGTGGAGCTTGGTTGGAGCCGAGGGGAGCCACGGTCCCACCAACATTTTAGGAAAAAAAAATTATATAGACACGTATATTCATATAATTAATAAAGAAAAACACACATATATCGAAAATGCTAACGAGTGCCTCAAAGACACTGGTTATGGAATCAAAATTTATGAAATTGTGTAGTATTTAATGTTCAAAATCCAATTATATAAAACCATTATTTCTAATATAAATCTTCTATATACGAATTCTTTAACAAAATGACACTCATTATATGTATATATTATGCAGTATTTAATGTTCCAAATCCAATTATATAAAACCATGATTTCCAATATAAATCTTCTATATCTGAATTCTTTAACAAAAGGGCACTCATTATATATATATATATGGGGGATCAACTTAAACCAGTAGTCTCGAGTTCGAACCCTGGATTATACAGTTGTATTAAATACTCGGAGGGAGAGTCTTACCTCCCATAGATTGAGGTCCTACCCAGCTCGAATAGGATTACCTCCCTTGGAGGATACATGTGGTTTTGCACCAAAAGAATATATATATATATTGGCACCCCCAAATTTTTTGTTGAAGATCCGCCACTTATTCTGAGAATTTGGAATCTGCTACAAAAAGTACTTAGGTTTAATTTGAGCTTAATTTTCTCTTTTAAGCCAAAAGAAAATGTTTCTTGAAGAATCAAGTTCTTTAAAAAAGAGTGAAATCAAGCAAAAGTAACCTCAAAATGAAGATCTTATAATGATCATTATGAATTATCGATATTCATATCACTTTTGCTAACATGGTTGCGGAGGAAAAAAAATGACTCTGATTTTCTCCAATAGCTAGTAATGGCTATATATGTTCAAAAGAAAAATACAACAAAAGCCCTAGATATATAACAACATTGAAAGTAGAGAAGGAGATCAAAAAGTGCCAAAAGTTTGCCAAAGTGATTTGAGTGTTTCAAGGTGTTCTTACTCTATTGTGTCTATTTCATAACCATCCAATCCTCCTTAATGTTGTTTGAAAAAAAAAAAGATTTTTAAGCCACCTTTATTATGGGTCTTAATAAGAAATTGTTTAATAAGCACAATAACCCAATTTTATAACTAAGTTTTTTTATCGGTTGCTGAATGACCAATATAAAAAACGAGGCGGTGGCAGTTTTGTAAATAAATGGAGATTTTTTATATCGATTGTTCAATAGCCCATATAAAAAATATATTTTATATGGTCTGTTTCAACAACTGAAATAAAAAACTATTATCTAACTCAGATCTTTGTCAATCCATACAAAAAGTGGCTATTCACTAGTTTTTTTAGGCTTAAATATGTTTTTGGTCCCTATAAATATAGGTCATTTTGCGTTTGGTCCCTACAATTTTTTTTTTTGGATTTTAGTCCCCATAAAATTTTCTGTTAGTTCATTTCGTCCCTGACGTTAACTCCTGCTGATGTGGCTAACGGGAGAGACACATCACCTGTACACGTGTTTTTTTCCTGTTTAATTAATAACATTTAACATATTGTAAATGACAATATTAACCCTAAGTGGGTCTTTAACCCTAATCCGTAAAAGAGAGGCACAAATGGAAGTCTTCTCCAAGGTCACATTTTTTCACTGAGAGAATCTTTTCACTGTGAGCATCTAGTGCAAGAACTGTGGAGCCTTTCCGACGTGGGTGATTGTGTGGATTTAGCGCGACGTACGTGGGTGTGGAAGATGTGTGTGTGCTGCATCATCCCGTTTGAAGGCGTCCCAAGGCACAAAAGGTTAGTAATTGATGCCCTAATTTAATAGTTTCTTGCCATGTGGGTGGGGACGAGTTTTGTCGGGTAGGAATGAGATGATATTTAGGGATGAGTAAATAAATGTTTTGAATGGGTGTGTGGGGACCGTATTTATTTGTGTATTAATTTGCCTTTGATGTGAATTTACTTCTGTAGGCATGGGTTTTACAGTAGTGGTGCATCATGGGGGGGCTTTTGTGAAAGGTCGTATAGTGAGGTATGAGGGTGGTGAAGTCCATGCAATTCATAACATAGACATTGATAGTTGGAGTTATTTTGAAGCTTTAGGACTGGTTAAGGACTTAGGGTACCGCGAGAAAGTTAACTTGTGGTGGAATGTGGCTAAGGGCAGAATTAATAGGACCTTTAGAAGCATTAGTTGGGACTCCCATGCACTTGAAATGGGTAATTATGCACTGCTCCATAACTGTGAGGTGGATTTGTATGTTGAGCATACACAGATTGCTGAGCCTATATTACTTGAGGATAGTACTTTGTTGACATATAAGGAAGATGGTGACAAGGAAAATGTTGAAGCTGATGGGATAGGTGGAGAAGGGGATAGCAAATTTGATGAGGGAGATGTTGAACAAGGTGATGATGTCAATGTTAATTCAAAAGGTGGTGGGGATGTTGATGTAAATGATTTTGTCGATGGAAGTGAGTCTGATGATGGCATTAATGATGTGCATTTTTCTGATAGTGAGGAAGAGAGGGACTTGGGGATGGATGATGGTTTTGATGACAATAATGATGAACAAAATGTGGTTAAAGAAAGGAAACTGAAAACCAAAACCACACTACTGAAGAATCCAATACTGAGTCCTGAAAAGAGGGCTAGGAAAATGACACCAAAGAGAGGTAAAAGGAAATTATTTGAGGGGCAGTCAAGTGGTGTGCATGGATTAGAGGTTGATCCTTAGGTCTTCATTCTACCAAATGTTACAGGGTCTTGTCCAAGTATTTGAAGAAATGATGGATGGAGTGGAGCATAGGTTTTGTTTGAGGCATTTATATGCAAATTTCAAGAAGAAATTTGGTGGGGGGACACAAATGAGGGATTTGATCATGGCAGCTGCCAAATGTACATATGAAGAGGCATGGAGGCAAAAGATGAATGAACTCAAAGCAATAAATGAGAAGGCTCATGATTGGCTTGCTGCAGTACCAACAAAAGCATGGTGTAAACATGCTTTTACTTTCTACCCAAGGTGTGATGTTCTTATGAACAACCTATCTGAAGCATTCAATAGCACCATTTTACTGGCAAGGGATAAGCCAATAATCACAATGTTCGAGTGGCACAACTACTGGCAAGGATGATGGCAGCTAGTAACACATGAGCACAAGCAGTAACTGGGCAGCAACCACAAGTTCAGACAACCCAGAGTGAGGTCACCATGCAAGAACAAGGTGGTGTGATACCAACTCAAAATTCTGAGATTGGTCAAGAACCTGAGGATGGGCCTACAAACCCCAAAGAAGATTAAGTTTGTTGTCAAATTATTCCTACTGTAATTGTTGATGCAAAGTTAGGACAACTTTTTTGAGTCTCATTGTTACATTTTGTGGTGCAACTTATTGACACCTTATTCAGCTATCAGTGGTATTATGTGGTTGTAATTAATGACAGCTTTTTTGAGTCTCATTGGTATTTTGTGGTGCAAGCTTAGTGACACCTTTTTTCAGCTTTTATTAGTCTGCAGTGATGCTTACCAAAGACAGTTTAATGACATGTAATTAACTCTTTGATGGAGAGTAATGAAGTTGTTTTTATGCACATTGGTGACATTCATTCCTATTTAATTCTCTTTTTTCTTGCTATCATAATGTGCCACAAACATTTGGATGAGCCTGCTAATTATACAATAGCCTAAGTGATCAATTTCATACATGTCAAAACTCAAAAAACCACTTGCATATGTGGCAAATAACAACTGCATAACAATATTTCATTTCATTCCCAAGGTCACCAATTTAATACACTGCTAAACACAAAATACAATAGCAAAAACCAACTCTTGAAAACTCATAAATTACAAACCAATGTCTCAACCGAATGGCAACACAAATTAAAACGCTAAACCTCAAATTTTGTCCCACATTGGCATTTCAACAAACACCACATGCATACAAAGAACAACATGACCCATGCCATTAAAAGGAGTTTCTTGGTCAATTTGGATGAAGTCCTCTCCTTTTCCAACTTCATGTGCAACTTGGAATTCTTCAACTTTAGAGTTTCTATCAACATCTCTGATGTGTTGCAACAACCTCCACCAAGTAAGTCCCCTAACTTGTCATCTTCCTCCACCCACTCAAACAAACCACAACTCCTATTCACGTCCTGCATTTGCCAATGAACAACAATCAATTGAAACGCAAAAAATCAAAGAGTCAGAAACCAAAAGGGGGAGAATGAAGCCACAAAAAAATCACAAGAACACACCTTCCAGTTAGGGCACATTCGAAATCTCTTCCCTGGGTTTTTCGCCTTGCTGTCAGCCGTGAAGACAACTACATCATCACCGCAGCCACACCTCTTCCTTGAGAATCCAGAAGCGGACGACGACTTCGAGCTCCCAGCCATGACGAACGCTGTGCATGGAGATGTGAGGAAGAGAAATTGTTGGAATTAAACGATCAAAGGAGACAAGAATTGGGGTTTTTTAACCTACTCAGTAAATCAATTTGGTTAAAACACGTGTACAGGTGATGTGTCTCTCCCGTTAGCCACATCAGCAGGAGTTAATGTCAGGGACGAAACGGACTAACAGAAAATTTTATGAGGACTAAAATCCAAAAAAAAAAATTTGTAGGGACCAAACGCAAAATAACCTATATTTATAGGGACCGAAAACATATTTAAGCCTTTTTTTTTTTATCTCTCCCCATTTTATTATTTCCACCTATAAAACCCTAATTTTCTCTTTAGGTTCGAAATCGAGAGACGAGGCAAGTCCTCTGTTTCCTCTTCGAGGTTGATTCCTTCATTGTCGAAACCTTCAGCTGCTTCGGGCTCGAGTACTTGGCGCAATCCCAGCAGTCGACTCAGATGAAGGTCCCGATTCTGCTGTCGTAGGGCGTTACGAGGTGAAGGAACAAGAACGAAGAGCTTGCGCTCGTGGGGACGAGGAGGAGGAGTAGGAGATGTTGCCACTGCACGAAATCGTGCCAAGGGTTCTGGAGTTTCACCCTCAGTGGTGGAAGAAGTCAGAAGAACACTCAAAGGAAACGATCTCCGTAAGGTGAGAAATGTCGTTTTGCCCCAAATTGGTTTGCTTTATTAATTGTTTGTATTGTATATTCTATTTGTTTATGATATATTCAGGTGGGGAAGTTCAATTTTGATGACCATGATAGCTTAAATGAGCATGTTTCAGCCTTTCCATGTAGCTCAGTTTTCAGATGCTCTTTTTGTTATGTGTGATTTATAGAATTTGGAAATTATATATAACTTGATGTACAAAACATAGATTAAGTTTCCTCTCTTCTCTTTTTTTGATTATTTGAATCAATTTATTGTGAAGACATTATTTTTGTAAAGACGATCTAAGGGGATATCCGAACTCCTGAGGAGAAAGATGCAACATTAAATGCTGTCAAGAACACCATACTAGAAATCTATCTGATTGTTGTTTTTGGGATTGATCCTTGCTTTCCAACTTATTATATATTTTTATTTGGATGTAGTTATGATTTCTGATATGTAAGATGAATTTCTTGGAATCTCTCAAGTGGTTCACTGAGTTTTCTGGGTTTTACAGTTCAGTTTGCACAACACTTTGAGCTTGGCTTTTTTATACTGCTAGTGAATAGAGTTGTTACACAGCTGAGAAAGGATTTGTTTAGTCACTTCATAAACCAGGTATTATCATAATGACTCTTGCATTGTTTCTCTTTATTTGTGTTACATACTTTCAGTAACTTGGAAAGTAGAAATTTTCAATCTTGCATCTTGTAATTACCCCGTGCTCTCAATAAAATTTTCAAGGTCCCTATCCTCACCAAACCTGCAATCGGCTTGCCTTAAACCGTATTATTTCTCTTTAAACTAATGGACTAAGGTCAAAGGCATGGTTGCTTGTAACCTGAAAAGCTTGTTCAAGTTTCAAAACCATAGCTTAGTAATCTTGTTATACTGACTGCAGGTCTGGACTCATGACTTCTGGGAGTTCATGATACCAGGTGTGGTGGTGGAAGACCAACATGGGATCTCCTAGGATCGACTGAAAGAAACTTTTGTTCATTTGGAATATTCCTTGCTAAGTTGAAAACTACTGCTATAACACAATTTGTGCCTCAGGTATATATTGATTGATATTGGATTTCATTTGATTTCTTTAATAGGATTATTCCCTTTGGGTTTCTACACTGTTCTATTAACAAATCAGGGTCATGTGAGTTTGTTTTTGGTTTTTATTATATTTATTTTTAGTGATTATGTTATGATTTCCATTTCACTTTTTACTTTTAAATAAATAAAAATTGTTAATCAACAAGTCTTGTTAATTAGCTTCTGTGATGTAGATCTCTTCCCAAGTCCAATTTATTTGTCCTATTTATTTATTTAGTTTTACTCTGCTGGTTACAATTGAGGTAGAAGATGGAAAATACACGATTCTGGGTTCAAAAAAAGGGGTATGGTGAAAAGGATTCATTTTCTGAAGAATCTTCAGCATCTAAATTAAGAAAGTTGGTTAAGAGGGCAAATTCTCATCAGGTTATCATTGTAAACATTATCCAATACAACACACCTGTGACATTACAAGCCAAAAACATGTTGATTTCAGCAGAAAGCTTGAATATAGCTAGATTTATTGGTGGAGATAAATGTGGTTCTTGTCAATTGGTCTTTGCACATCCTGTAGCTGCCATGAATGAGAGTGTAGTTATAAGTACTAATGATGCAGAACAGTGGACTTCAGGTGCAGTAATGGGGAGTAGGAGTGTGGTAAACATATTGCAAAGTCCTCTGCTTCAGCGGAGAAGTGACAATTTGAACAGGATGAACTTCACTGATGCTAAAAATATAATATGCTATGATTTTATGGACTCTCCTAGAGGTTTTAATATCTCTTCATCATATAAATTAAAAATGGAAACACCAATGGTGCCAAGTCCTAAGTATGGCTCCATTTTTGCTCATAAAGGGGTTACTTCTATTTCTAGCACTAACTCTACTTGTTTTGATTGTTTGTCTTCTGCTTCATCCACTCTTGTTAATTTGCTCTGCATATAAACATTCAAACACAAAGCAGTGTATAAATTGATATTGTTGTAAAATTCAGGATTAAATTAAGGTAAGTCTTAGAGAAAAGAGATAAAAAACCATTGATGTCCAGTTTTCTGTGCATATGACTTTCTTTCACTGTTAGTATTACTCTGCTCTCTCTAGTTTACCTAACACGCCAACTTAAGTTTCTCTTTCAATGTCGTTTTCATTTTTTCTTATTTATGGACTAGTTTTTGTTAGTTTTACATGACAAAATTAAATCTAACTACAGGTAACAAATGGAGACAAAGATCAACTTGGGATTAATATCATACAACATTGGAAACAGGGCAAACCTCACGGTCCACTGGATAAGCCATACCTGAAATTTTGTATGTTTTCCTTTCATATATTGCACAATTTCCTCACTTGCTAATAGATTTTATATCTTTGAAACATTCTAATTAGAATTGGTGAATATTTTAGTGTCACTATGTTTCATAAAATATTTCTTTAATATTTTTAACTTTATATTATTAATCATCATTACCACTTATGTCAAGCATTATTCAAGAAACAATTCAAAAGTTTTGATTCTGACATTTTATTTTTATCCTCAAGTCAAGCATACTTCCTTGTCATTACCTTGTAGCCAACAGACAAATTATACACCTATATACCATAGGCTATTACATTAATTAATTTTAGCTAATATCCAAGATACTAGTTAGCAATATTTTTTTCTCTCTCTCTTTAGCTTGCACTTTAATTCCCATGTTTTAGTTACATATACTTTTGCTTTTATATATATTTTTAAAAAGATAATAATTCTATATTATTCCTATATTATTTGATGTCACCAATGATATATATTTATTTGAGAGAATAAACTATTTTAATGATCTGATCCTTTTCTTCTTAAGGGCGTTGATGGAGGAAAAAACTACTCATCCTATTAGTTGTCCTACATGAATTAATACGTTTATAATAACTGTGTAATAGCTACAAATTAGCTACAGAAAAATTACTTTTTATATCGGCTGAATATCATAACTGATATAACAAATGCTTTTTTATATCGGTTGTCTATAACCGATATAAAAAGTGAACTTTTATATCGGATACGATCTTACACCCGATATAAAAAGACACTTTTTATATCACTTGTCATTAGAACCGATATAAAAAAGTTTATTTTATATTGGTTAAACGATCGATATAAAAAAATTGACTTTCTATATCGGCTGAATCTATAAGGCCTGCATAACCGATATAAAAAATCTTTTTTAACCGATATAAAATGTGTTTTTTGTATTAGTGAGAAAATGTTTCTTGAAGAATCAAGTTCTTTAAAAAAGAGTGAAATCAAGCAAATGTAACCTCAAAATGAAGATCTTATAATGATCATTATGAATTATCAATATTCATATCACTTTTGCTAACATGGTTGCGAAGGAAAAGGAAAATGACTCTGATTTTCTCCAATAGCTAGTAATGGCTATATATGTGAAAAAGAAAAATACAACTAAAGCCTAGATATAAGACAACATTGAAAGTAGAGAAGGAGATCAAAAAGTGCCAAAAGTTTGTCAAAGTGATTTGAGAGTTTCAAGGTGTTCTTACTCTATTGTGTCTATTTCACAACCATCCGATCCTCCTTAATGTTATTTGAAAAAAACAAAAGATTTTTAAGCCATCTTTATTACGGGTCTTAATAAGAAATTGTTTAATAAGCACAACTTATTTACAGGAAAATATCACTAGACTTTTTGGTTCTCGATGTGCTCAGTTGAGTTGAGCAACAGTACTTTTTATATATATATATATATATATATATATATATATATATTGCATTACTAGTAGTTTTAAATTGTCGATAACACTTTTTTTATTTTGGTGCATTTTTTTTGTTTAAAACCGCCACAATTTTTTTATATATTTTCAAGCACTTTGTAGAAGTCAAAAATCACCAAAAATTTATTTTTTATTTTAATTAAAATATTTTTAATATTAAAAATTAAAAAAATGGGTAATGTGTAATGGTGGGACCCATATAAGATCTGTGAATAGTAAAAAAACTGGGGTGCTGAGATAAAGATAACCTTAGAGTGGTCTGTGCTATTAATATGAAAGGCTTCCCATTCGTATTGTTTGTACAAGAAAATCCTTTATATTTGTGTAACCCAATGAATCCCAAAGAGCTAGGTAGTGAACATAAGTGTTGGTATAAGTGAGTGTAAAGGTTGGAGAAGCTAAGAAAATAATAGTCATACTATTTGTAGAGGTAATGATGGCATCTGGAAGTGGAACCATATATTGTTAGAGGTTGTCCTTGGGCGCATGGGACCTGACCACAAGCTACCCAGTTTGACTCTCCACTTTATGGGTCAACTCCTCACTGGTCAACCTTGGGCCAAAGCATCATGACACCCATAAATAAGATTAGGATTAATTTTATTCTTATTTTCATTATAATTAGGATTTCCTTTTATTTTGTTTAATTGTAATTGTGCTAATTAGGATTAGCATGAGTGAGGCGCTATTTTTAGTGGGTTTTAGTTGTTAGTGGCTTTCCAAGCTACTTAGGCTTAGGGACCATGGGTTCAACACCCATGTAGAATAGAATTTATTTCTATCATTTTGATAGTTATAATTGAATTTTAAATGGATTGATTCTTCAACTACCAAAGTTCTAGTGCTATACATTTTATATGATTTGGATTTTTCAGAATATCCAAGGAAAATTTCCCTTGTCAACTCTAGAATCAAACTTTCCAATTTGATCCTTAGTGTTGAGAATAAAGCACTCACATCCAAATGGATGAAAGTAAGTTATGTTGGGTCTTCTTCCCTTCCACGATTCATAAAAGTTCTTTTTCAAAATTGGTCTGATCAAGATTCCATTCAGTACATAACAAGAAATATTCATTGCTTCATCACATAAGTACTTTGGTAGAGAATTTTATGGAGCATAGTCTTTGCCTTCTCTTCTAGAGTTCTATTCTTTCTCTAAACCATTCTGATTTGCTGTGGAGTTCCAGATCCAAAGAAATTGTAAGAATTTCCATTTTCAAGAATCTTCCAAACAATGCATTTCTAAATTCCCCACCATTGTCACTTCTTAGTGCTAAGATGCTGAAATCTTTCTCATTTTGTACTTTATTAGAAAAGATCACAAAACTTTCAAAAGACACATTCCTGTGGTTTAGAAAGATTACGTATGTGAATCTAGAAATAATCATCAACAATGACAAGTCCAAAACGCTTTCCACCAAGGCTAACAACTCGAGAGGTTTAGATGTGGAAACATTTTTTGACTGAAAAGATTTTTTTAGTTGTTTCCCTCTCTAACAGGTTTAACAGATGAAATCTTTTTTAAAAGACACTTTGGACAACCTTTTAACAAGATTATGTTTGTTCAATTTTGAAATGAGTTGAAAGATTTCATGCCCAAGATTTCTTTGCCAAATAAGTCTTTCATCTTTTGCAAAGAAAAAGCATGTTAAATTTTGATATTTTAGATCTTCCACATCAATCTTATAAAGATTATGTCGTTTTTTGGCAGAAAACATAGTCTTGCCATTAGGGTCTGAGACTAGGCAACAATCTTTGTTGAATGAAAAACTATATTCACTTTCACATAACTGACTTATGTTAAGCAGATTATGTTTCATACCTTCAACCAAAAGAACATTATTGATAATAGGTAGAGGTTTCTTACCAATCTTACCGTACCCTACATTTTAAAGATGACATCTTTAGAACATCTTTAGACCTTTTGATTTCCTCTAAAGATGACATCCATCACGTTTTAAGTGCAACTCAAGGAACCATGACCTTTCACCCGTCATTTGTCATAAGCACCCATTTTCCAGTAGGGGTGGGCAAAAACGAACACCCGACTGAAATTTGAATTATCTGACTCAAAGGACAGTTGTCCGGGAAAGTGAAGGCAGGTTTCGAGTGAACAAATAAAAAAAGGTTCCTCACGATGTCTGTCAATCAAATTCAGGTTGAGAAAAAATTTTCGTCGATAGCCGAATCCGACCGACCAACACACATATATAAAATTTCACACTGGTCTGGTATGTTGGCGTTCTGATTATATAGGGCTTCACAACCTGGTCCAACTCAACAAGCCCATCAACTCAACTTATCCTTTCATATATATATTTGGGACATTTAACAAACCCTAGCAAGCTCTCGTCATTGCGAAGCCACCCCTTCCCCATCCTCATTCTCTCATTATCCTTCTCTCTTGTCTCTCTGACTTTTTCTAAAGTCCTTTCTCCCTCTTTAGTCTTATCTCCTATCTTCTCTCATATGGTATGTGCGACGGCCGGTGGTGAGATGCAAGGTGGCAACAACGGGATGTGCGATAGCTGCAATAGTGGGATATGCAAAGGTTGCATTTGCAGGACGCGCAGTGCAATTGTGGTTATGGCGGCCTCTTCCTTTTTCCTTTTTCTTTTTTTCCTGTTCTCTTTCGTGCATATTATTTTCTTATATTTTTCAGGTGGTGGTGGGATGGAGGAAGGTGTTGCTGGGATGGGACAAACGCCTCTGCGGTGTCCAGGATTAATAGTGTGTGTTAGAGTTCCACATTGCCTAGAGATAAGGCCATGTTAAAGTATATAAGTCTTGGGAAATCCTCACCCTACAAGCTAGCTTTTGGGGTTGAGTTAGGCCCAGGTCCAAATCTAAGATGGTATCAGAGCCTATCCTAGACAATCTTTTGTCATTGGGCCGCCACCTGTATAAGATGTCCACGCTCCAGATGTCCAGTCCTGGGCGTGAGGGGGTGTGTTAGAGTCCCACATTGCCTAAAGATAAGGCCAAGTTAAAGTATATAAGTCTTGGGCAATCCTCACCCTACAAGCTAGCTTTTGGAGTTGAGTTAGGCCCAAGTCTAAAATCTAAGAGTGTGAAGTCGACGGGACGACCACCTATAGTGTCTCTGTTATTTTTTTCTTTTTAGGTCTTTAGTCTTTGTTAAAAGTGATTCTGACTTCTGGATTTGCTATTGTTTCTTTGAATTTTTGTGATTATTTTCGAAGTACCAGTTAGATAATGATAATGATAAGCCTGACATAAGTTAAAAATGAAATTTAGAAATAACTTCTAAACAATTCTTTAAAATTGGAGTTCGGGTCTGTGGAAAAAATTGAAATGGCCTAATTAAAAATTATAAGCCAAAAGTTTAAAAATGTTGGCCTAATAAAAGATAAACAAAAAAAATCGCAAAAAGAATAGAGACAAAAAAATTTGATCCGGCCTAAAAATAACCGTAATTCGACTAAACCACCCGATAAGACTCGTAACCCACCATATCTGAAACCCTACCAAACCATTTTATTTCGCGGTCAGGATTTTTCAAAGAAATTATTCAATTAGTGTTGGTCAAATTGGGCATTTTGGGCCCGAATCTGACCAAACCCGACCGGTGCCCAACCCTACTATCCATGTATCACTTGAGGTGTTTCTTTTGTCCTATTAAGAATATCTGCAATAGGAACAATTAAGTTTTTAGGTACCCCAACCTTTTGGGTCCTTTCCTGTTATTGCCTAGTGACTTTCAGTGGTTTGAGACACTATGTCCCTTCATACCACATCTCTTGCAAACAATGTTTGAAGTAAAAGTAGGAGATTTTGAAACTTGTGGTAACTTCTTTTCAACATAGTCAGGACCAATCTTTTTCTTGGACCTCCTTTGAGACTCTTAGAGCTTGTCCAAGTTGGCAAAGTCCTTAGTGAGTTCTTCAACCTTGGTCTGAAGTTGAGAGATTTTAGACTCAGTTGAGTTATCACTTATGACTTTAGATTGAAGTTTTATGGTCAGAAGAACATTTCAGTTTTAAATTTTCTTTTCAGAGTTCCATGTACTTTGAAATAAAAGTGAGAGAGTCTTCAAGAATTTCATCATAAGCTTCACTAAAATTTACATCACTTCAGGAGTCCTCTAGTTCTGTGTCAGCAATGAGGCATATGTTTGCTTATTCCTCTTGGCTTTCTTCATCTTCAGAAAGATGAAATATTTAGATCTTCCCACGTAGCCATGAGCCCTTTTTTCTTCTTGAATAACTTTCTTGGAACTTGCTTCTTCAACATAGGATATTCAATTTTCACATGTGTTGGATATTTCCATTCAAAGTAGATGATCTGTTTAAAAACATGCTAATGGTAATTATGAATTTAGGGCAAGACAACACAACATACAAAAATCTAGGGTTCATTCAGTTTCAGCATTTTCAAACCCAAATTTACGCCTCCAACCTTTCTTCTTCTTCTTCTTCTCCCCCTTAGAAGTTCATGGTCGCACTGTGTACTCTGGTGCCTCACTACCACAGCTCCGTCTTCGAGCCACGTGTAGTCACGTACGTCACACCGCCCCAACCCTTTCTCGCTCTAGCACCGTCTCCTTCGTCTCCATCACTGGCACTACCACGTCACTGTCACCAGACCCTCAAACCTCTCCTCTTTCTTTGGTCTCGGTACTTTGCTCCTTCCCCTTAGGAGGTCACGGTCGTACTGTGTATGTAAGTCCCTCACCGCCGTAGCTCTGTCTCTAAACCACACGCAGTCATAACGTCGCACCACCCCAACCCTTTCTTCCTTTCTGGCTCCAACATTATTTCCTTCATCGTCATCGCTAACCCTACCACCACGTCATTGTCACCAAACCCACCCCTGTAATGTTCTCCGTCTTAGTGCTGGTTTGTAGATGACTAGGGCTTTGTTTTTGGAAAATCTTGAATTATCTATACATTTAATTCTTATTGAAATTTATTTTTTTTTCAGTTCTAACTTCACGATTTTGTTTCTTTTTAGATAAAATTAGTGATTTTTGTTAAGAATTTATCTGGTTTAGGGTGTCGATGCGTTAATTGTTATGGTTTTCTCACAATATCTAAATCGTACATTGAATCAAAGAATGTGGGTTTTTCTAAGGAAAAATGTTTCTTGTTTGGCTGCATATAAGAAACTAAATGTTGTGAAAAAGTGGGTTGGCCTATTTGGCCCATCCAAATATGGGTTGGGCTGGGATATTTTGTCCACTTTCAAATATGGGCCAGCCCGTCCCATCTCGTTTTTTAACGGGCCGGGCTGGGACTGGCTAGCCTTTACTGCCATGCCTGGAGATAAGCCTTCTTTTCCTTTGAACTTGTTGGGCTTGAAAGGTTGATCACGTCTGAACTTCCTTTTCTTTCTCCACATCTTTTAGATCTTTCTACTTATGGAAAATAGCTCATTCCCATCATCTTCTTTAGCCTTCAGGGCTTTGGAGTAGCTCTTATTTGCTTTTAGAGCAATGCATTTTAGTTTCCACTGTGTTTATTAAACTTCTACTCATGAACCTTGAGAAAACCTATAATTTCTTCCATTTTTAAGACGGTGAAGTCATTAGCCTCAATGATGGCTGTAACTTTAGGTCTCCATTCCTTTATTAGACTTCTCAAGATCTTTCTGACATGAGCATGATTGTCAAAGGTTCTTCCCAAAGATCTAAGGCCATTAGTGATAGTTAGGAATATCCCAAACATTTTATCAATGGTTTCTACATCATGGATCTTTAACATCTTATACTAATGAACAAGCATGTTGATATTCGCAAGCCTGACAAGATCTGTTCTTTCATGGGTAACAACATGAGTGTCCCATATTTCTTTGGCACACGTACATCCATGCACTTTATCATATTCTGATATGCTTAGTGCACAAAGAAGGAATAACTTTTCTTTAGAGTTGAGTTGCACTCTAGTTTTATGTTATGTTGTCCATCTTTCTCTAGGAATCTCCTGGTCATTTTTAGCTTTTAGAATGTAGTTTCCTTTTTCTATGACATCCAAAGATCAACATGATTGGACTCAATGAATAGCTTCAATTTGTCTTTCTAGTAATGATAATTTTCTGCATTGAAGGTCAAAGGCCCTGTCACAGAGAGGCTACTATTGTGAGGTAGTTCTTGCTTGAGCTAACTTATGCCATAAGTGTTTCTTGGATCCTTCCTCAGGCACTGTTAGATGCTCAGCCTTTGAGGCTGAGCTCTAATACCAACTGAAATAAATAGGTTAAACACAATAAGGGGGTTTAATAGTATTTTCTTGAAAACTTACAAGTTTTTTCATAACACATGTTCACAAGAAATATTTGCGCAAATCTTCTGACTGAGTCTGAAGTAGTTCTACCAGAGTCTGAAATTTGTAGACTCGTGTAAAAGTATTTTCACAACTAGTTTAACCCAGGTTAAATAAAATTTATAAAGCAAGATAGATATTAGAAGAAAAAATAGAGATTTATCCTGTTTCACACCAACCATACGTTCTACATCTAGTCTCTAGCACAGTTAGGATTTTTCTTTATACCAAGGTACCTTAAATAAGTATTCTTAATTGCCTCTTCAGGATTACAAGATATTTTTAGCAACCTCCCCAAGCCTTTACTAAGTATTCTTTATCACAAACAAGCCTCCTCAGGCTCTAACAAATCTTTACAAAGAAAGAGAGATAAAAGATCTTATTTAACACACTCAGTGTGGATAAAAAGATTATAATAAACAGAGATTTATCAAAGAATTTTCAAGTCAAAACTCGTTTGAAATGAAAAACTTAAAGAATATGAAGAATAAAAGAATTAAAGAATCAGAGTTGTGGAAATGGCAGCGTGTAGGCACTTGTTCAAAAGTTCTCTTTTCTTTCAATCTTCTATTTATAGGCTCCAAGAGACATAATTGTTGTCAGAGGGCAAGTTTACATTGTTTCTTAGCATTTAATGCATGGAGTCATTGGTTATCCTTTCCATAGAAGCAGCAGTAGTGACAGAGAGCAGACCAAAGTTCTTTTGTGCAATATTGTAACATCCCAAAATTTAGAAATCTAAAATTATAATTAAAATACGTATAATTATATTCCGATGACGTTAGTTGTAAAAATAGAAGTTTTATAATAATAATAGTAGTAAATATTAATATAACCATATTTATGATATAATAATAATATAATATTATAAATATTAGGAGAGACGTCAGATTATTAAGATTGCAATTAAAATTAATTGTTAAAAATATGGTAATTATTATATTAATATAATAATATGAAGATTAATAATGATAATCTTATGAGAGAGATATGTTTTAGTATTTTAATTTAGGATAGGATATTAAAATAGGAATAATGAGATCACGATGATTAAAGACAATGATTAATAACAAATTTAGGATAAGGTTTAATTATAAGATTTGAAGTTGAGTGTAGATGGATAAGGATTCTGTAACATCCTAATAATTTCTAAAATAAATGAATAAATAAAATACTATAAGATTTATGTAGGAATAATAATAATATTATTATATTTATTATTATGTTCAGAAAAAGTATTATCTAATTAAAAAGGGAGACGGGTGGGTTGGAGTAGGCCCAACCCAGTTAGATATTTAAATAAGGGGGGTCATCTATTTCACCCGAGTCTTCTTTAAAACGTCAGATAACCAACTCTAGGGGTGAGAGAAACGACTCTACAAGGGAGAGGTGCATAAGTGTAGATCGTCGAAAAATCCTGCCTTACATCTTTGATTGTCATCTCTAAGGTACGGGGGGGAAGGGGTGCGACTATATGTGTATAGTGGAGTGCTTGGGTAATGAGTGAAGGGAATCAAGCATATGGTCAGGGTGCAGTGGAAATAAATGGATTCCCTCCCTTGTTATGATCGTTTTGCGAAAACACGAATCAAGGCATAAAGGTATTGAAACGAAAGGTCTTACCTTATTAGGATTACAAACGAGGCAAGAGTAGCCGCGTCTCTATTGGTATCCACGCCAACAGTCGTACTAGGAAACCCTCCTCAACTCTGCTAGTAGACTTAGAGAGTAAAAAGCGATTGCTCATGTGTATCTAGGGTAGTGCATCTTATGCTCTATTTATAGATTGGTGGCTAGGGTTTTACCCCCTCACTCACTTAACCCTCATATTTATGGGTCTGACCCATTATGTTATAATAATTCTAATTAAATTAAATTAGAATTATTACTCTTTCCTAGTGGCTTGTTGTATGTGTGTGACCCAATAGGATTTTAATATTTGGTTATGATATTAAAATAAAACCCTTTTATATTTAATATCATAAATAGTGAGCGGTATCTAGCAACACACCACTATCCAAATATTAAGACTATCAATAACTTTGATAAATCCTATTTTATGATAATAATTTATATGATCTGTCCATTTGTCAAAATATCTAATTGAACACAAGGGCATGGATTGTGTCAACCATGTATAGTTCAATTTATATTTTCTTGATCTCCAAGTAGACTGTACAGAAAATAAATATCTCATATTTATCCTCTTGAGCATGGCCATGCATTTTGCAGTCTCACTTTATCAAGAGGCCTACAGATATAACTCCTGTTACATAGGAGGGACAAATCCCATCTAGGGCACTCAAATTCCTCCACATAATTTATTATATGTCCAAATACCAACTTTATGATCACCCTGTTACAGGTAACGTTTGATGATATTCAAAACACATGATTCCTTATGTAGGAATCGTAGTGATTTCAGGTCAAAGGACTTTATATATAACATTTATCAATTTAAGAAACGTTCATGACACTTATGTAACAATCCATGCAACGTTCTTAAGGTGGGTCTGTCCAGTACACCATTACTCTTAATGTGTACCTATGTGAGCACATGATATCTCATATCCATGATATGTGAGATGTGATCATCAATGGACTCACATACTAGTCTTAAATGCATCTTTGTCCTAAGATGATACTTGATTAGGGACTATTTAAGAATAGTTCTTCATAAGATCTCACGATCAAGTCATCTACTTGATTTCTTATGAAGTTTAAGCTTACTATTCTAAGGACAATAATTATATTCTAAAAGAATAAGTTTGCCTTTATAAAATAACATGATACAAGTGATGGATGTTCATAAATATATAAGTCTCTAGTGCATATTCCTAACAATCTCCCACTTGCACTAGAGACATTCAGACATAACTCTTATGCCTAATGATCTAATGTGCCCTTCATGCTTCTGCTGCACAAGGGGTTTTGTCAATGGGTCTGCAACATTGTCATCTGTATGCACTTTGCATATCTTCACATCTCCCCTATCAATGATTTCTCGGATGAGATGGAAACGTCTAAGTATATGTTTGGATCGTTGATGAGACCTGGGTTCCTTGGCTTGTGCAATAGCCCCATTGTTATCACAATAAAGACTTATAGGATCCACAATGGTAGGAACTACTCCAAGTTCAATGATGAATTTCCTGATCCATACGGCCTCTTTCGCAGCATTTGAGGCCGCAATATACTCAGCTTTTGTGGTAGAATGAGCGACTGTTTCCTGCTTTGAACTCTTCCAGCTCACAACGCCACCATTCAAACAAAACACATAACTTGACTGTGATCTTGAATCATCTTTGTCAGTTTGGAAGCTAGCATCAGTGTAACCCTTTACAAGTAGCTCTTCCTCACCTCCATATATCAAGAACCAATCCTTAGTTCTTCTCAAGTACTTAAGGATGTTTTTTACTGCTGTCCAGTGACCTTCACCGGGATCAGACTGGTATCTGCTAGTCATGATCAAAGCATATGATATGTCTGGTCGAGTACACAACATGGCATACATGATAGACCCTATAGCGGATGCATAAGGAATCTTACTCATGTGTTCTCGCTCTTCCTTACTGGAAGGAGATTGAGCCTTAGATAGGCTTATACCATGTGACATAGGCAAAAATCCCTTCTTAGAATCTTGCATGCTAAATCATTTTAACACTTTGTCTATGTATGTACTTTGACTTAGGCCAAGCAATCTTCGAGATCTATTTCTATAGATCCTGATACCTAACACATAGGTTGCTTCACCCAAATCTTTCATAGAAAAACAATTTCCTAACCAAGTCTTTACAGACTGAAGGGTAGGAATGTCATTTCCTATTAGGAGTATGTCATCTACATACAAAACCAGAAAAACCACTTTGCTGTCACCAACCATTTTGTAGACACAAGGTTCATCTTCATTTTTTATGAAACCAAACTTCTTAATAGCTTCATGAAAACGAAGATTCCAGCTTCTAGAAGCTTGCTTTAATCCATAAATGGATCGTTGCAACTTATATACCTTTAGGTATAACAAAACCTTCAGGTTGTATCACATACATATATTCAAGAAGGCTTCCATTTAGGAAGGTTGTCTTGACATCCACTTGCCAGATTTCATAATCATGGTAAGTTGCAACAACAAGCAAGATCCGAACAGATTTAAGCATGGCAACTGGGTAGAAGGTTTCATCATAGTCTACACTATGAATTTGTGTGAAACCCTTTAGCCTCCAACCGTGCTTTAAAGGTACTTACATTACCATCCATTCCAGTTTCCTTTTGAAAACCCACTTGCACCCTATGGGTTTTATCCCTTCGGGTGGTTCAATCAAGGTCCATACCTTGTTAGTGTACATGGAATCCATTTCAGATCTCATGGCATCAAGCCATTTCTCAGATTCTAGACTCAAAAGAGCTTCTTGGTAGATCACTGGTTCACCTTGATCCATTAGCAATACATCCCATTCCTGAGACACAAGGAAACCATATCTCTCGGGTTGGTGACATACTCTATCTGATCTACGCAAGTCTTGCGCTACTTGAGCCGGTGGCTCCACAACACTTTGTGATATCTTCTCTTGCTCCATCATCTCCCACTTATTTTCTTAGAGACGAATTCCTTCTCTAAGAATACAACAGTCCTAGCGACAACCACTCTACCTTTGCTAGGATTATGGAAGTAGTAACCCTCAGTTTCTTTTGGGTATCCCACAAATAAGCACTTAACTGATTTAGGTCCTAGCTTATCTGAAACTTGGAGTTTCACATAAGCTTCACAATCCCAAATCTTCATAAAAGACATACTAGGTCATTTCCCAGTCCATATCTCATATGGTGTCTTTATGACAGCCATAGATGAAAAATGGTTTAGTGTGAAGGCTACTGTTAACAAAACATGACCCCAAAAGGAGTCGGGGAGATCAGTATGACTCATCATAGATTGAACCATATCTAATAGAGTTCGATTTCTCCTTTCTGAAACTCCATTCCATTGAGATGTTCCAGGAGGAGTGAGTTGAGATGTTATCCCACACTCTCTTAGATAGTCATCAAATTGTTGGCTTGAGTATTCTCCACCTCGATCTCATTGAAGTGTTTTAATGGTCTTGCCAAGTTGGTTTTATACCCCATTCTTAAATTCCTTAAACTCTTCAAAGGATTCAGATTTGTGTTCCATCACATACACAAATCCATATGTACTGAAATCATCAGTAAAAGTGATGAAGTATTGAAAACCTCCTCTAGCCATTGTTCCCATGGACCCACATACATCACTATGTATGAGACCAAGAAGACCACCAGCCCTTTCACCGTTTCTAGTGAATGGGGTTTTGGTCATCTTCCTTAATAGACAAGATTCATATGTCTCAATTGATTCAAAATCAAAAGATTCCAAATAGCCATCTTGATGGAGTTTGGATATGCGTTTCTCATCTATGTAGCCCAAGTGACAATGCCAAAGATAAGTTGGGTTCAAATCATTTGTTTTGACCCTCTTAGAACTTATGTTATAGATAGGTACTTCCATGTCAAGAACATATTGTTCAACTTTGCACAACCATATCATTCAAATAAATTGAATTATTCTTTATAAAAATACTCTTTTCTAAACAAGAAACGAAATTTAAAATTCCCACTAATGGTAGGCACAAAATAACAATTATTTAGTTCAATAACTAGTCTAGTTGGCAAAGTTAAATAATAGGTTCCTACGGCTAAGGCAGCAACTCTTGCTCCTTTTCCCACACGTAGGTCGACTTCTCTTTTAGCCAATGACCTACTTCATTTAGATCCTTCACATTCACATTAATGTGAGATTCACATCCGGTATCCAATACCCAATATACAGAAGTAGGTAAATTGACTTTTATAACATATATCTCTGAAGCGGAAGTCTTACTTCCCCTTTTCTTGATCTCCTCCAGGTATTTTACACAGTCTCCAATGTCCTAATTAGCCACAGTGGAAACAATTTTCCTTCCTTAGCTATCCCACCCATAGGCTTCAAAACAAAGGTACTAGGCTTATCATTGCCTTTGTCCTTTGGTTTGAAATAGGGCTTCTTGAACTTCTTCTTGCCCTTTGCCTTTTCCAGGTTGGACCATCAATATGGCCTTCCCTTTACCTTTATTAATGTCTTGCTCAGTTGTTCTTAACATGCTTAGCAATTCTGGAAGTGGTTTGTCAAATTCATTCATGTTATAGTTCATGATGAATCGACTATAGTTGTCCAGCAACGATTGCAGGACAAGAGCAGTGGTCAACTCTTGGCCTAATGGGAATTCAAGCCTTTTTAGGTTTTTCAATGTACCCAATTGTTTTGAGTACATGAGCACCAACAGGGGTTCCCTCTGCCAGTCTACATTGATAAAGTGTTTATGAGACTTCAAATCGTTCAAGCCTAGCTTGTCCTTGATAAGGACTATTTAAGTGTACAATTATATTGTACGCCTCCATGTTCTCATGTTTTCAGCATTCATGGAAGCAAGCACAAGGCAACCCACATCGAAAGCAACATCCAAATGCTTTCTAAAAGCATCATTGTCAGCTTTCGAAGCATTTGCGACGGGTGTTTCAGGAATTGGCCCTTCCAGGACATGCGGCCTTTTCTCATGCCTAAGGACAATCCTTAGGTTTCTATACCAGTCTAGAAAGTTAGTTCCAGACAGTTTGTCCTTCCCAAGGACAGATCGCAGTAAAAGATTATTTGTTGTGTTCAAAATTATGCACATAAGTATCATAAAATAAACATATTTAATAAGGTCTTTAAATAAATATGTCTCCCACTATTTTGATTCAAAACAAGTACCCTCAATATAAATAATCAGAAAATCCCATCACCAGATTTTCTAGTGGGCCAAGATCCATATTTCACTTAATTTTAAGTCAGCTTTAGCTGATCGCTTAAGAAAAGGTTATTTAGGTAGGAACACACTTTCCAATTGTATCTCATACAACTCTTGGATAGTTAGGTGAATAACTCTTATTCTAATTCATCTTATGAATTAATGCCTAACTTAGTGCCTCTAGGTTTTTCAATCCTATTGAATGTACCTAGTTAAGTCAAAACCCAATGCCTGACAGTTGGATATTACTTTTATCCCATTGCGCCTCACTAAAATAGATAAATGCACCCTGCTTTAGCAGACCCACATTTAATCGATTCTAGCCTTGACGAGTGCCATACATTGGAAGGCAAAACATGACTTAATATCGGTGCCTTTAGGTTTTTCAATCTTATTGAATATACCCAATCAAAACCCAATGGTTGACAATTGGATATCACTTTTATCCTATCACACCTCGCTAAAATAGATAAAGGTACCCTGCTTTAGCAGACCCACTCTTCATCGATTCTAGCCTTGACGAGTGTCATTCATTGGAAGGCATAATAAGCATTGAGGGATTTGATCGCTTTAATTTTATTCGTTGTTAAAACATTTAACATACAAGCATGCATCTCATACAAACACATGATATGTTTACGGCCTACTAAAAACCAATAGAAAATTACATCAACTATATAATCTTGTATATAATCTTGAGCTCTCCAAGCTCCCACTGAATCCATGCTCCATGTCCTCCAGGTTTCATTACTTAACAAGAAGAAACCTCGTTTTAACATACGAGGGGATAGAGATGAGAAGAGAATTACAAGAGGAATGTTTAGAGGTAAGGCACGACACGCAGGTCGTATTTAAATTAAAACAATCAAGGCCATAACCAACCATCATGCAAATTCAACATCCATTGATTGTAAAACGAGTGATATAATAAGATGTATATATATTGAGCGAGGTTACGCAATGTCTCAAAACAAAAAAAATTGGATTTGATAAACACAACCAATCATCAATAAGTGTCTCGCATCAAACAAATACTTCACGAACTGATAAACGAGCAAGTCCCTCGTATCATTTGAATACGCTCTTGTCAGCAAATTGATAAGTGGCATGTTTATCGCAGCCAATATTTGAGTCAAGACAAGGTTTCAACATTTGAACCCTTTGATGCCCAAGACATGAACTCTTTCATGTTCCATGGGACCCTCCAACATTATAACATATAAACATATATACATCGCACATGAAACAATCAATAAAGGGAACAAAATAAACTGATTCTGAAGGTTGCGCTTTGCCTGCGCTTCAGTCTGCGCTACAGCGTAGGTGAAGCACAAGTATCAGAATCAAAATACGTAAATTGCGCTTCAGTCTGTGCTGTAGCCTAGCTTGCAGCGCAGATCTGCGCTTGAGTCTGCGCTGCGCTGCAGCGCAGGTTGCAACCCAGATATCAGCGCTACATTTTTCAGCAGAAAAACAACAAAAATCATAATCTTCATAAGATTAAAAGTCTAAAACGTGTTTATCGCAAACCAAAGCTCTGATACCAATTGAAGGGTATCAAGCATATGGTCAGGGTGCAGCGGAAATAAATGGATTCCCTCTCTTGTTATGATCGTTTTGCTAAAACACGAATCAAGGCATAAAGGTATTGAAACGAAAGGTCGTACCTTATTACGATTACAAACGAGGGATGAGTAGTCGCGTCTCTATTGGTATCCATGCCAATTGTCGTACTAGGAAACCCCCCTCAACTCTGCTAGTAGCCTTAGAGAGTAAAAAGCGATTGCTCATGTGTATCTGGGGTAGTGCATCTTATGCTCTATTTATAGAGTGGTGGCTAGGGTTTTACCCCCTCACTCACTTAACCCTCATACTTATGGGCCTGACCCATTATGTTATAATAATACTAATTAAATTAAATTAGAATTATTATTCTTTCCTAGTATGCGTGTGACCCAATAGGATTTTAATATTTGGTTATGATATTAAAATAAAACCCTTTTATATTTAATATCATAAATAGTGAGCGGTATCTAGCAACACATCACCATCCAAATATTGAGACTATCAATAACTTTGATAAATCCTATTTTATGATAATAATTTATATGATCTGTCCCTTTGTCCAAATATCTATTTGAACACAAGGGCATGGATTGTGTCAACCTTGTATAGTTCAATCTATATTTTCTTGATCCCCAAGTAAACTGTACAGAAAATAAATATCTCATATTTATCCTCCTGAGCATGACCATGCATTTTGAAGTCTCACTTTATCAAGAGGCCTACAGATATAACTCCTGTTACATAGGAGGGACAAATCTCATCTAAGGCACTCACATTCCTCCACATAATTTATTAAATGTCCAAATACCAACTTTATGATCACCCTGTTATAGGTAACGTTTGATGATATTCAAAACACATAATTCCTTATATAGGAATCATAGTGATTTCAAGTCAAAGGACTTTATATATAACATTTATCAATTTAAGAAACGTTCTTAAGGTGGGTCTGTCCAGTACACCATTACTCTTAATGTGTACCTATGTGAGCACATGATATCTCATATCCATGATCTGTGAGATGTGATCATCAATGAACTCGCATACTAGTCTTAAATACATCTTTGTCCTAAGATGATACATGACTATGGACTATTTAAGAATAGTTCTTCATAAGATCTCACGATCAAGTCATCTACTTGATTTCTTATGAAGTTTAAGCTTACTATTCTAAGGACAATAATTATATTCTAAAAGAATAAGTTTGCCTTTATAAAATAACATGATACAAATTATGGATGTTCATAAATATATAAGTCTTTAGTGCATATTCCTAACAGTTAGGGCAACCATAAGTCCCTCTAGAATTTCTAATTCTGAAATCTGATCTGTGAATCATGTGTTGTATGTTTGGAATTTGTTTGGTTTGATGTACATCATTATGTTTTTGATGAATTTGAGAGTTGTGAGCGAGATTGTCGAAAAGGAGCCAAATTAGGATTTAGGGGTGAGATTTCATAATTGATCGATTGTCGATTTAATGGTAATCCGTAGTAATAATTGATGATTTCAGTGATTTTAATCGGTAAAAACGAGTTTAAACAAGTTAGGAACTTAAAGAATTGAGTAGGGATTGAAGAAGAGGGTTGAAAAAGGGCAAAAACGCAGGAGAAGTCGCGTTTTGCGACACTTACGCTCCACCTACGCTGAGCGCAGGGTGAAGCGTAGCTCTTTGGAATCTGCGCTTCACTTGCGCTCAGCGCTAGTAAAGCGCAACACGCGGATCAGCTTTTAAATTCAATTTCAACAGATTCCTTCCAAATTTCAGATAGCTTTCCTTAAAAACGTGAAATTGAGATGGATGTTTATTTAATATATGAATTGTTTTATGGAATTTATGAGATTAAATTGGGTGTATAGAGTGTATTAACTGTGGCATGAAGTATTGTGGTGTGAGTATCTTATGTGATGTTCTATGTTTATAATATTCTTTATGTGATGTGGAGTGATTAGAGTAGAAGAGATGATATGAGATGTATCTGAAATGATGATGATGCATTGAGCATAGAGATTGTGTGAGAGATATGTGAAATGATGATGATGCATTAAACATGAGCATATGATGTATGAGACGCATGAGATACATGAGTAGCCAGACGTGGCTAAAAATACCCTAGCCCAAAGAGGGGGCGACGAGCAGGGTGGAGTCCATGATGGGAGACATCCGATGCATAACTCCAAAAGGGAGTGTTTTACAATGCGACTCACCTAGCCCATAAGAGGTGGGTGATGGTGGGAGGGAGCAAGTGTCTTTGCACAATCCCATAGAGGGGGTGCAACCTATCGGCCAAGAGGGCATTTAACGGTAGGGCCATCATTGGTAACAACTAAGGGGATTGTTGAGGTGCGCCCATTGTACGGAGTTCCAAATCATGACTCTTAGGAAGAGGCATTATGTATGAGCATAGAGTGAGCATATTTGTTTTTTTATGATTGTTTGAGAAGTTTGAATTATATATTTGTGTGAAATTAATGTTTTGAATGTAAAGAGTGTGGATTGAGATGAATGATGATATGTATGGTGATGGGTGGGAATAAGGGTAGCCTTCTATATTGCATGTATATGTTTGTATTCTTTTCCTCACCGTACTCTTTTGTGGTTTTTATAGGTGATGAAGATGGCACTCAATGTGCCGAATTTTAAAGGGACAGGGTCTCGCTCTGATACGTGTGACATCGGGGCTTAGTGTTTAGGAACTTTATTTCTTATTTTGATATGTAGAGAATCTAAAAGAGTATTTTTAAGGGTCTTACATGGCCAAGACGTATTTTTATTATGTTGATAAATTAGTTTTCGAAAACATTGATTTTACTTTTATGGAAATTTAGTTGGATTTGGATTCAGTAATTGTTTAAATGAGGAATGTGAACCTTTATACCTTAATGTTGACTATAATTTTCCTTATAATTTAACTTGATGATTGTATTATCATTTGGAGTAGAAGGGTGTCACAAATATAACATATCCTTTTTCTAACATTCTTTCTGCTTTTATGTTGTTGTGCTTTCTGCTCTAAAATGATCTTATGAGATATTTGTTCAATCATATAACTTGTAGTCTGAGTTAAAGGTATTTTGAATTTGACTTGTTGTAGACTCAAAGTATCTTGGAATATGCTTCACATATTGTCTAAACTTTTTATGCTAAAGTCTAATGATGAAATCTTCTTTAGTCCTGAGGTAACTTCAGACTTGTGTTCACTTCAAACTCAGTATACTTTAGACTTATGCTATGAGACACTTCAGACTGTCACAATATTTTGTCCTAACGTCAGACCTTCTTAAGACCTACAATCATATACGTCACACTTTGTTAGATCTTAAGACTTACAAAAATTCTTCATATTGTTATTCATAAAAAATTAGATATTTCAAACTATAGTTTAGTTTTTTTTCAACAGGTTGGCCCGATAAAATTAACAGTTATTAAAAATAAATGTAATCCACCATCCATGGTGTTTTTTCGTCCATCAAATTTTACATTACTCAAGGATAATAACAATTTTCACCAACATATAATGTATCTATCAAAACCCTTGCTAGTAAGATTTTTAACTTAATAGAATCCTTCACATTATTCTTCTAATTCTTCCTTTAAAAAACATTTAGTCAACAACAAAACTTCACATTTCAGAAAAAAATTAAAATTACTACATTTTAACACAATTAGACAGTTTTGGATCGGTGTTGAAGATTCATTCTAGAATCGATTATATTTTATATTTTTTGTTTTATTTTTATTCAAATTGGTAGCCCAAAGCCTATTTGGGATTTCTGCCCAAGCCTAGTTATTTGCAGGCTTATGTTTTTGGGGCTAAAAACCCGAGAAAAATTCGGACCATAAATTTTAGTGTTCATGCCCTACTAAAAAGCGGGTTCGAGCAGGCCTAATCGGCGGGGCCAGCCCATTTTTCCAGCTCTATGCGAGACCAAATAAAATAAAATATAAACAAAATATACAAACTTAAACCAAAAGGTCGTAAATTGTGAAATCAATATTTTCCATACCACCTTTCCCTTTCCCCATTAAGGCTCGTGTGTTTAGGGAAAGTGATATGGGAGTGGCTAAGGGAGGTGAGATTGCTGGAGGGAGAACAGACAAGAGGCAACCATATGCTAATACTCCCTAAATGTAGGGCCCCATATGCTAATCCTAATTAGGAAAAATTACAATTAAAGAAAAACAAGGAAATTCCTAATTACAAATGGAAATTAGACTAAAACTAATAGAAATCCTATTATGGGGGTATCATGAGACTTTGACCCAAGGTTGACCCATGAAAGGTTGACCCATGAGATGGAGAGTCAAAATCAAGTTGCTTGTGGGTCATGTTCTTATGCGCCCAAGGTAGCCTTCAACAGTCTAGGATTCCACTTTCCAGATGCCATCATTTCCTCCCCCTTAGAGAGGATTTGACCTCAAATCTGGAAATGTAACTAAAGCAGTCATGAGTAGAAGGTGGGTAGAAAATAGAATGGATGACATGGAGATGATATAAGAAGAGGCTTCCCTTAGTCGATGGACTCATAGAAGTTCCTTGAGAAAGAGCTTCTCTCAGCTTAAGCATCATGAAAAATCTCATAAGTGTTATTCCTAAGCTGTTCATAATTAAGGCTTATAGAAAAAGTACTTGGAAATCATGTAAACCAAAGGAGTAGAGGAAGAAGAAGATAAGAGTAAAGAAGACTCCCTTGGCATAATGCAATCCTTTTTCTCCTTTGCCAGCAATAGTTGGTCCATCTTCTATTTTTCTTCATAATAAACAAGGTTAGTAGCAAAAGGTATTTGAAGTAAGAGCATTAATTGCTTCCCTTTTATTTTTTTTTTGTTTTTCTTTTTTTTTTCATTCTTTCCTCTTCTTTATTACTTACACCTTCTTCTTTCGTTTTCTTTTTTCTAAGTTTCTAATTTTTAGTTTTTCAATTTTCTCTTTCTATATCCTTACTTTCATTAAGGCTTGGTTCTCACATATTTCATGGGTTGACATAGGCATCCCTCTATGTTTAAAGGAAAATTGATTCGAGTAGCCACCATAGATAGCCCTCTTATCAAATTGCTAAGGCCTACCCAATAAAATATGAGTAGCCTCCATAGGAACCACATCATATATGACCTCATCTTGGTATGTTCCTATAGAAAGTGCCACTTGGACTTGTTTGTTAACTACCTTTTCCCCCTTCATCGCTTATCTAACGTAGCTTATAGGGTTTAGGATGAGAGGTGGTTCTCAATCCAATCTTTTCTATCATTCTCACACTAGCTATATTTGTGAAACTGCCCCCATCAATGATTAAGGAGCAGACTTGACCATTTACTATTCATCTAGTGTGAAAAATGTTTTCTCTTTGATCATCCTTTTTGATAGATTGATTACCTAGGACTCTTCTAACCATAAAGACATTACCCTCAGTCCTATAGTGTTTATTTAAATCATTTTATTCACTTTCCTCATCACTATTAGTTGGTGTTGAATCCTTAGAGTTTGCACTAGTATACTCCCCACTTTCTTTTATTAACATTGTTTTCTTGTTAGGACATTAAGAAGCAATATAACCCTTACCCAAACACTTAAAACATTTTATGTCACGAGTACTAGAAGTAGAAGCATTCGCATTCATAGGTTTAGAAGATGATGGATTAGAATTTACCTTAGCGGTTTTCATTACCCCTCTCTCTTGGGGTTTTCTCTCTTCTTTCCTCACAACTTCGTTGTTGGGTTAGGTTTGGTAACTCGAAGTTGAGCGCCTATAACTTCCCATCCTTTGAAGTTGGGTTTCTACTTTGATGGCTTGGTGAACCTAGTCCTCAATTTCAACATAAGGATGCAATTCCACTATGTCCCTTATGTCAAAATTTAGGCCATTGATAAACCTATCCATAGTAGCCTCACTGTCCTCAATGATATGGGCTCTAATAAGTGCAAGTTCCATCTTCATCAACACTCTTGCTTCCTTTCTTAAGTGATTGGAGTTTAGTGTGAAACTCCCTAGTGTAGTATTGACGTATGAACCTTTTTCTTATTATGGCTTTCATTTCTTCCCAAGAGGAAACTAAGGGTGCACCACATCTTCTTCTATCAGTTTGGAGTTGATGCCACAACTCTAAAGCATAATTTTGAACTTAAGAGAAGCAATTTTGACCTTCTCATCTTCATGGTACCTATGGCAACTAAATATTTGTTCAATTTTATGTTCCCGCTCTAGGTATTGTTCTACATCATTGCGCCCATGGAAGGTTGGAATTTCAACCTTGACTCCTCTTAGTCTTTACTCTCTCTTAGGCTTTTCTTCCCTCCTAGGTTCCCTTTTTCTCCTCCTATACCCATCATTGTAGTAATCTTCTATTTCTTCCTCATGCCTTCTATACCTTCTTCTTTCTCCTCTCCTACTTTCTTTTTCTTTGTCTCTCCTATAGGTATGACTTGAGTTCCTTTCTCCCTCACTACTCTCCATGCGATACCTATCTTCATCTCTAACTATATTTCTTCTATCACTTTCTTCATGTCGAGAAGAGTGTATTCTCTTGTCGAGAAGAGTGTATTCTCTCATCTCTCTTACTTACAGTCAGTTCTCTCCTCAACCCAGCGATCTCCTCCCTCAGGGTTCTAGGTGTGGGGGGTGGCAAATTCCTAGTAGTCATTTTTTAAGTTTCTTTGGACCTTTCCACTTGCTAAGTGTTCCTCTAAATAATACTAGTCACTCGTGTATGTCACTCTTTTTGGATTTTTCTATAATGTATCACTCTAGCCTATTCTAATCGGGTAAGGTTTGATTAGGCTTTCGAAAACTCAATGTTGAGACTTACCAAACTACCCAAGTTAGAAACGCACGGGCAATGAGATTATCTAAAGAAAGCTAGAAGCTGCCTAAGGCAAAACTAAGAGTTAATGTGACAAACAAGAAAAATTGGCTCAAGAAAATGGCGTATACACAAGAGTAGAATGAGTATAAGACAAAACACAAAGAAATTGTAAATAGAATTGTTTTTGTTTTGTTTTTTATTCAAAGGTAAAGCTATGGAAGTTGCCAAATTGTTTTTCAGAAAAACTACAATTACAACTCAAAATGAAATTGATACAAGCAAATTGCAAATTACAATAGAAAAGGGATGAATTGTTGAGCACTTTCTTACTTCTTTTTTTTTAACTTTGAAGGATTATTTTCCTCTACACATATTTTTTTTACTTTCTTTTCTTTGCTTTGACTATTTCTTTTTTTTTTTGGTATTTCTTTTCTTTTGACTTTTCATATTTTCTAAATTGTCTGTTGCCCCAAAAAAGATGTTAAAGAAATGGAAAAGAATTCCCTAATCTAAAAAAAATTGTGTGTATCTTGCCTAAAAATAGGACTTAAATGATGTACCAAAAATGGTAAAATTAAGCTTAGTTTCTAAATATTGGCTAGTTGGAAACATGAATAAAATTTTTTTACCAAAAGCTTAGCATTTCCTTGATTAACAGGCAAGTGGTCAAACAACAAACAAACCCGCTTGATGAATTTTTATGGATCAAAATAGAAAAATGAGTGGAAAATTCAACATTAAATTGATGAATTTTCTACTAATTTCTCAGTTAAAACCCAGCCTAGAACTAAGCGTTTTGCGTAATCAACCACACGTTTCCTAAGGATTTGCTAGCGTACAGTTCAATTTGCAATCAGAATAGAATAAAAATAGACTTAACATAAGCAGAAAAATTGGACAAAACATGTGCAAAAAAGTGCGTAAGCAAGCAAAAATTGCGCAAAATAATGAACTGAAATGTTGGGGGGATGAACCAAAATTAAAAGGACGGAGAAGATTGAAGTTAATGTCAACAAAATACAGGTAATGAGTAGAATTAAAAGGATAAGGAATTGATAGAATTTAAATGAAAGAAATTAAAGGGGATGAGAAGAAATTAAAAGGATGGGGATGAACTAAATTAAATGACTAAAATGTAAAATGGAATGGGGAAGAATGTAGGATTGAATCAATGTAAGTGAAAAATATTTGGAAAAATGGAAACAACAATGTTCCCACTTACCACAATCCACCGAATCAAATAGCAGATAATTCAAGAACAAGCAAGAACAATTATGAATAATTGAAAGAGGCAGTTAAACAAACACCTATGGGGTGGGTAATGCACGAGCCAAAACAACACCAATACTACTCAGAAACAAACAATTAAGCAAGCAAATAGAAGTTGCAGAGCACCAGAAGAGCACCTCAGGTTCATAACAATCCAAAAGTCCAAAAGTTACAAGAAAGTGAAGCTTGAATTCAGGGGAAAAATAAGCAAAAATGTAGAAAATTCTGCACCTATATACAACCCAAAAATCGCGCCTAGATGAGTTCCCAAGGCTCCAAATAACTTCAATTCAACAGAGCTATGATCACCAATTGATAGCAGTACAAATACGAATCTAGAATTGAATCCAAAATGCAATGGTTAGTGTAAAACTCACCTAAAGAAGCTATAAAATCAGCGCATAAAATGGGTAAAAAAGAGAAGGAAATTCCAAAAACATAAGAGGTAGGAGGTGGATGGATGCCACTGTTGAAGGCAACTCCTTCAAAAGATAAGTTTAATGTTAGACGCTACTAACACAGGGTATGGGGAAACACCACCAACCCTTCTCTAACTCACAGTATGAGGAGGAATTTCAGTAGAATAAATTTGCATAAAATCAAGAGTGTAAATACAAAAGGGGTGCCTCCCTATTTATAAGAAAAAAGGGGCGACCAAGTGGGGAAAGGAGAAAGTAGAAGAAAATACAATTCCTACTCTACATGGGTGTTGAACCCATTGTCTCCTAAGGCTAAGTAGCATGGAAGCTACTAAACATTAATACTCCCTAAATGTAGCGCCCCACATGCTAATCCTAATTAGGAAAAATTACAATTAAAGAAAAACAAGGAAATCTTAATTACAAATGGAAATTAGACTAACATTAATAGAAATCCTATTATGGGGTATCATGAGACTTTGACCTAAGGTTGACCAATGAGATGGAGAGTCAAAATCAAGTAGCTTGTGGGTCATGTCCTTATTTACCCAAGGTAGCCTTCAACAGTCTAGGATTCCACTTCTAGTTTCTATCAGAGTCATAGCGGGTTGCTGGTGGTAGTTGTAGGAAGAGGACTAGACAGTGGCTATGTTGTCACTTCCTCTTTCTCTATTGTTTTCATTTATTTATTTATTTATTTTTATTTTATTTTTGTAATAAGAGAGGGTACATATTAATGATGACTCTGGTATTGGAAATGGATTTTGGTGTTGGTGAAATGTGATTTTCCTATTCACTCTGTTGGTATTTTCATCTTTTATCCCATGTGATGAATCTGAGAACACCAATGACACACACATAATGATTCAAAATCACATTTGGTACAATAGAATAGATATACAAACAACGGTGAGCAAATATGATTCAAGCAACTATTGAAAAGGATAGGAAATATCGAATTACAGTTTTTTATCGATGGTGTATTCTTTATGCCTTTCTTCTTTGTGTGTTCCACCTTCCCTCTTCTCTCCTAGATGTGGACTCTCTCCATTTCATACGAGAAAGTTGTAATGGTTTGGACTCTCTCCACCTTCCCTGCTTAACATTTTTAGTTAAAATAACGCTTAAGCAAATATTGCCTCTGCCTTTAATGAGTTTTCTGATTTCAGCAAGTTGACTTTCTTAAGTCAAGAAGTTTCGTCTGTGTGGCATGCTCTCTAAAGAAGTCTTGTCAATCTGAAGGACAAACTGTTTGAAGTGTTTTCTGTCTGAAGACATCATATTGTCTGAAGTCGAAGTCCATCTGAAGAATGATGCTCTCTGAAGATTGCTGATGTGGATTACTAGAAGCTTTCGGAAGAGTAAAGCCTCTGATGTTTTCTCCTGGAGTCAAAGTTTCTTTGCAATCCTTTACCTGGACGCAATTCATTCTTTCCATTTCAAGGCATACAGAACAGAGTTTTTCATGTGTTTGAAACTCATGCACAAAAGAGGAAAGTCTGCTACACAGTTTTTGCAGAAGTTCAGCGCAATCTACAACCTTTGCACTATGTTCAGTAGATCATCTCACAACGAATAGATCTCAACAGACTTCATCAATCCTCTATAAATAGCTGCATTGAAGACCCATGCAAAGCTGTTGGAAACCATTAGAATCAAGACGCTCTTACGATGCTAAGTTTTTCACAGAAAAACAAACTCTTGTATTTCTTGTACACAAACTTTCATATTCTAAGTTCAACTCAATTAGCTTGTACATCTGTTGTTTAAGTTTCGAACTGATTTGTAGTTCATAAACTTAAATTATTTCTTTGTAAACACTTTTAGTGTCTGAGAGCCTGAAGAGGCTTGGTGGAAGAAAGAATACTTGGTTGTTGAGCTTGGAGAGGCTTGTTGTGTAAACAATACTTGGTGGTAGAGCCTGAAGAGGCTTGACAGAAAAGAATACTTGTAATCTGTTCAAATTAGTGGTAAATCCAGTAACGTGTTTGCTCTGGGACTGGACGTAGCTCACTGTGGTTGTGAGTGAACCAGAATAAACTCTGTGCCTGAGTATCTCTTTCCCTTATCTCTTTCAATTTAGTTTTCAGACTAACCTTAAGGGGATTGAACTTGTTCATACAAAAACTGAATGTAAAATCCTGTTTTAGAAAATCTGTTTTCATATTGTCTGAAGTTGCTTCAAACAATACGTAAACTTCATATAACCCTTTAGTTGTCTGAACTTTTCTGAAAGTTTCAGTTTTAAGAAAAGAGTTTCCAGAAAACGTTAAGCTTTATATAAACAATATTCAATGCCCCTTCTAGTGTTTACATGTGTTTTCTACATGTATTAATTATAAAAATATTAGAATCATAGCAATGATAGAACACATAAGTCAAGGATGCCTAGTGACTAACAGGGTGTAACGAGGATCATAAGTATTTTCGTTCAAAAATTAGGTCAACATGTACTAATTAACAAAATATACGTTCTCTTAAATACATGGGACGATTTATATGTAAAATCTAATTCTAGGATACTAATAAAATATGTAGACCCTCAATTTGAAAGATTTGAGACCCATCACATTAATCCCTAAAAAATAGAAACTGCAATTCATCTATAAAAGATAAAAAAAATCATTCAATTTAGTTAATTTTAAGGACTAAATTGACATTTTAAAAAATTAATCTTTCAATGACTAAAAAATGGTTTTTCATCTTTTCAATAATTAAATTAAATAATTTTTCATTGTTCAGGGGTGAAAATTGCAAAAACATAAAAAAATCCAGAGACTAATATAACCCATTTTAAATCTTTCATGGACTAAAATGAGAGTTTATTCATAAAGTATAGAAGAATCATACCCCACTTAACATAAAACTATACGTACATTTATATTTTTATCTAATGGGTCAATTTCATATTTCCTAAAAAAAAAAAAATTATGTTGAGCTGTATTTTATAAAAAAGAGTGATGAGTGTAAAGATTTAACATACATTACTCATCAACGAGGAAAGCATTGGATCTTGCACGGTCCATCATTTTCTCTACTTTATATTTCTTTTGTACCATTTTATTTTATATTTTAGTATTATTTTTTGTCTCATTTTAATTATCATTTTATAATGATTTTAATTATTATACAGTATCAATGTAAAATAATTTTACACAGACATTCAATTATGTATTGCCACATCATTTAATAAATATGACACATCATGTATTTTAATCTCATTAATGATGTGTCAACACATCATTGGATGATTGAGTAAAATAATTTTACAGTAAGAGTGTATAATTATTACTCCCTCCGTTTTTTTATATGTGTCATTTTAGAGTATCAAAATTGTTTCTAAATAAGTGTCATTTTTAAATACCAATGTAATAATAAATGCTATTTTTCCAATTTTACCCCTTTCTTAATCTGTTTTTTTTAAATTTTAAATATTTATTATAAAGCTATATATCATAAATGTTCTACAAGTTTAATTAAAGTCTTGATAAATGTATTCTTTATGTTTCCAAAAAAAATTTATGGTATAGAGGTAATACAAGTTTGAAAAAGGAATTGATTTCATTGTAAAAATAGAGATATTAAATGCATTAATGAAAGAAAGAGAAATGACACATATTTAGAAAAAAAATGGCTAAAAAGACATAGTTATTGCATTTCTTAATTCTTGTGCAAAAACCTTAAACGACGTATAAAAAGAAACAGATTGAGTAAATTATTTTAGTTCTTTTATAATACCAATATACTATTAATTGTATTTTTTTCATATACCCTTATTAATTAATTAATGTGTACTTTTTGAGGAATGTATTTTTAATATGAGAGATAAAGGGTATAAAAAATAGTTAATAATTTTATAAAACTTAGAATATTACTAACATTTATTAATTATTCTGTTACAATCTTAAAACTAAAATGGAACGGAAAGAGTATTTATTTGACTCAGTGCATAGGAATATAGGTTGATGTGATAACACTTAGAAGTTGCAACTCTCATGTGTGTTCACTCACCGTCTATTGATATTGAAGGTGATACTTCACTTATTGTCTACATTTTATAGTAAATAGCATACGCAATTATAGGTGTGATAACTTTACGCACGTCTTATATTTAAAAAAAAATAACTAATTTGTTAAATTTTTTAAAAGACTTTTTTTTGGGGGTAGGATCACGGCAAATTATTTCCTCCGGTATTTATAGCAATTGCATTTTCATAATTCAAATATCGAATCATTAATCATTGGTTAAGTTGGAACAACTCCTGCACGTTGATCCGCCACTTATTGTTTGAAGAAGACTTATTACATTGTCAATATATATATATATAATATTTAAGGGTAAAATATATTTTTGGTCCCTATAAAATTAGTGAGTTTTGGTCCATTTGTATATTTCTTGGGGTGTTAAACCGCCAGAAAATTTTAACACCGCCAGAAAATTTCTCATATGCTTCACCTTTCTTTCTCCCTCTTCTCCCCCTCCTCTACCTTCCCTCACTCCCTGTTTCTCCCACTGCTCATTTTCCCACTCTCTCTTCTCCCCTCCCCATTTTGACCCGTTCCATGCAAAAAAGTTGTTAATACAAAACGAAGATTCAAACACCTCTGTATAACCTTAACAGAAAGATGAATCAAACACACATTCATGATTGATCATGAATTTCACGAGATCATGAATTTCAGCATTATATAGCAATATCATCGATTTTGAAAGAAAGGGATTGGAGATAGAGAAAGAGATAGAAGGATTGTGGAGGGATGTGAGGGAGTTGAGCTTGGGAAACAGTGGGAGAGTTGAAAGATTAGAGTCTCCACCAAACCTAGTTGAGTTCCTGAGAGACTTCGTCAACCCAAACAAACCCTGCATCATCTCCAACGCCATCACTCACTGCCCAGCACTCTCTTCCTGGAACCACCACTCCTACCTCTCTCAAACCCTCTCCTCCGCCACTGTCTCCCTCTACCTCACCCAAACCGGCTCCGCCGATGCTCTCGCTCCTCATCCCTCTTCTCCTTCCTCCCTCTGCTTCGCCTCCTCTCACATGCAGCACGTGCCTTTCCCTGATGCCCTCCACCTCATCTCTTCCTCCCACCCCTCCAAGCTTGTGGCCTATGCTCAGTAGCAAAATGATTGCTTTCGTTCTGAGTACTCTTCTCTCGTTGGTGACTGTGATCCCTACATTGGTTGGGCCACTGAAGCTTTTGGTGCCATGCCTGAAGCTGTCAACCTCTGGATTGGTACCCAACACTCTCAGACATCTTTCCACAAGGATCACTATGAGAATCTCTACGTTGTTGTCACTGGAGAGAAGCACTTCCTATTGTTGCCTCCCACTGATGTTGATCGCTTGTACATTCGTGACTACCCTGCTGCCACTTACACATATTCTTCGGTATGTTCATCCCATGATTTTCTTTTTTGAGTAAATGGAAAATTTGAAATTTTAATTCATGCTATTTTGGTCCTAAAGTTTCAGTTTTTATAAACTATTTGTTAATAAATATGCTCTATCAAAATTGTGAATTTAATATTTTGGAGACCTATTTTTACAGACAGAAACTTCAGATGAGCAAAGTATTTTCTGGTTGTTGGGGGATTGTGGGTTTGTAGGATACTGGAGAGTTTGATTTGGAACTTGAGAAGCAAACAAGGTATGTGCCTTGGTTTATTTTGGACCCTTATCCTTCTCTCGAGACCATGCATGATGAGATGTCCAAGTTCCCCTTGTACTTCAATGGCCCTCGGCCTTTTGAGTGCACTGTGAAGGCTGGCGAGGTTCTTTACTTGTAATGTTCCCTCCACCTTCTTCTTTTTGCGTGGAACGGATCAAAATGGGGAGGGGAGAAGAGAGACTGGGAGAAACAGGGGTGAGGGAAGATGGAGTAGGGGAGAAGAGGGAGAGGAAGAAAGGTGAAGCATAGGGGTAATTTTCTGGCGGGCTGAAAATTTTTGGCGGTTTAACACACCCAGAAATATACAAATGGACATCTAGGAAACAGAAAGCCTGCCACATCAACATTTTCACATACACTAATCGAGGGGAGAGACTACTTGCAAAAAAAAAAAAAAATGGGAGGACGCTTTAAAAAAAATAATTTATATGGACTAAAAGCAAAACTCACTGATTTTACAGGGACAAAAAACATATTTTACCCAATATTTAACGATACATTATCACACTATTTATTAAATTTAATAATATATGATATCAATGTCATATTTATTAAATAATATGATTATATTTTAATGAAGGATTACGTAAAACATTTACGCTTTCATATTAACGTACATATTCATTAAACATATAAAGATTGATAAATGTTCTTTCCTTTTCTTGTTAGCTTCTAGTTCGGGTGGGAGTATTTAAACCCGGGAACGAATCCCCTGTAGTTGTCATTTCAACTGCACCTCTCAGCAGTTAAATCTAACAGCTAATAAAATTTCTAAGACATAGATTTTTATTAGGAATATTATTCGATTATAAGAATATTTTTTTGTTTTATGTTTGTTATTTTTCTGCATTACCATAGTTAGTTTTAGGAAAAATATTACCATGGTTAGTTTTATCCTTAGTTAGATTAGTCCTATATATAGGAGTCCCTTGTATTTCAATTGGTATCTTTTAATCAAATCAATATATGAGTTTTCTAAATTCTCTTGCTGGGAACTTTTGGGATGATCCATGGGGGAATCCATGGTACTCATTTTCTACCTACTACTATCCTACTGTTGCTCCCTTTGCTCCTCCATCTTATTTTACTAAGAATTTTAATGTTAAATGAAAACATAAAAAAAATAAAGAGTGAGGATTCCATGCAGTTTTTAAAAACCTGCAGAGGATCCTGTTCCATTTAAACCCCACATACTTCACTTTAGGTAGAGAGTGCAAAAGTTGTTCGAGTATTGTTTCAAGATAATACTTCAGTTGATTCAAGCTTTTGAAGTTAAGATGATCAAACCTGTTGTGCCAAAGCCACCTTTCATCCTCAGGAATTGTAGTTGTTAGACATTGCGCTTCTATTGCTTGAATGTTAACTTTAAAGGTCTTATCTTTGACAAAGGAGCCTTTAACACCAATCAATGTTTATCATCAAGTACCTCTAAAATTTTGTTTCATACTCATCTCAAACCCCTTTTTAAGCAGCTGCCCAAGACTTAGCAGGTTGGTCTTCATGGTTGGTACATGAAATACATTATTCACATATGCAGACTTTTCATCCTTTCTCCGATCAACATTATCTTGCCAATTCCTTCAACTGAGATAGTACTATTGTCTACAAATTCCACCTTATTTTCTTATGCTTGTATCAAGATCAATCTACCAATCTTTCCTTCCAGTCATATGATTCGAACCAGTGTCAAGGTACCAAGATTCTAAATTATCAAGCTCAGAATTGGTTGTCACCATCAACAATACTTGATAAAAATCAGACCCATCCTCCTGCACTGCATAAGCTTCACCATTCCCTTTCTTGTTGCCTTTCCCACTCAAACATTCATCTGCAAAACGCCCCCGTTTTTTGCAATTGAAAAATTGGATTTTCTTATATATCAAATTTCTTTCTTCCTCATCTACCTTGGTTTTTGCCACCCTCTCTTCTTGGAGGATTCACCTTGTTAATAACCAGAACGATAATGTTCTTTTTCAAAATCCTGCACTAGAACCACCACCTCTGCCTTTACCTCTCTAACTCTTTCCTATGTCACCTCCTCTTTAATATTTATCACTTGAGCCTGAAAATCCTGATCAATGGGTTTTTCTATATTCCTCTCATTCAGCCTCTATTCATGAGCTTCTAATGAGCTTTGAAGCTCTTCAATCTTTATGGTATCAAGGTTCTTAGATTCCTCAATGTCAACGACTATATGATCAGGCTTAGGAGTTAGAGTTCAAAGTACCTTTTCAATGATCATCCACATTATTAATCTTTTCTCCATAGCCCTTCATGAAATTGACAAGAGTCAACATTCGGGTAAAATTGGCTCCAACACTTTCTTGATTTTCCATCTGAAGTAATTCATATTGTCTTTGAAGGCTCTGCAATCGCACTGTGCCGCATAACATTTCTGAAGAGTGTCCCGAGCCTGTCTTATAATAAGCATAAGAGGAAATAAAATTTAGTATATATTATCACTAAGATAGTGTCATATCCTTGACAATTAAATTACTTAATTTAGTATTCTACCCAAAAAATTATCAAATAATGTTAGCTTAATATACTCATATTTGTTTTTAAAATGATTATGTTAACAAGTTATAAAATATGCAACTTGTTATAACAATTTTAATAAATAAATGTGAATGTTGGTAGAGAGAGGAGTTTTTTTATAAAGTGCAAGTAAGTAATTGAGAAGCTTCATAGCTTGTTTTAGTTTGGGTTCAAGGTAAAATAAAATTTGAACAAATCAAATTTAATTGTTTTGATTTGGTTTCATTTTTAAAATTTTTTTCATCTAATTTAAACTAAACTAATCCAATTATGATTTTGTTGATTTGAATCGGGTAATAAAATTAACACTATAATAATGGGTTGAATTAGACAATGTGCAGCTCATCGCGTAGCTGTGCAATTAATACTCTGTAACGGTTTGGCCGTCGCTACGTTTCGCACTGTAGTGACGACCAGACTGTCGCTATACTAAAAAACTAATTATTTTTTTATCAAAATATTAAAAATAAATGTAGCGATGGCTAAGTTTTTAATTAAAATTTAAATTTGGCACGTCAGAGCAATTTTTTAACATAGCGACGGCCAGGCCGTCGCTACGTTTAAAACATACATGCACAAAAACCCTTTCCCCTCCCCTCTTCTTCTTCCTCCTTCCTTCCTCCTCCTCCTCCTCCTCCTCCCTCTCCTTTCCTCTCCTTTCCTCCTCTCTTACCATCCTTGTTTTGCTCCCTCTCCCTCTTTTATTTTCAAAATCTCACCGATTAAGCACTCCCCCTCCTTCATATGTTCATTTTGAACCGATCAGAATCTCAAATAGTTGCCCCTAGGTCCCTTTGCCCTTCCTTCCTTCTTCCCCATTTGTCGTCCACCACCAGCAACCACCGTCAACCACCACCAGCCGTCGTTCAGGTAATATTTGATTAATTTATGTTTTTTAATTATAGTTACATAATCATGTAGTTAGTTATTTAATTATGTATGTAGTTATTTTATTTGTATATGTATTTGAGTATATCGGTAATTATTTAGTAATATATGGTAATTAATTATTAATTAATAGTAATTAGATATTAATTATTAGGTTATTAATTATTAGTAATTAATTATTAATTATTAGTAATTATGTAGTTATTAATTATTAGTAATTACGTAGATAGTAATTATTAGCTATTAATTATTAGCTATTATGTACCTATTGATTATTAGTAATTATTACTTATTAATTAGTAATTATTAATATTTAGTAATTATTTAATTTATTTAGTTGGTATTGTATGCTAATTTAATTTAGGGTTGTTATTTAATTTATTTAATTTGTATTACGTAATTTATTTAATTTAATTTAGGGTTGTTATTTAATTTATTGAATTAAGTTGTATGTAGTTATTTATTTAATTTATAGGTTTTTTTAATATTTAATTTAACATTATTAAAATTAAGTTAATATGCCTTCTATGCGTGGTCGAGATGGTCAAAAGGTCCCACCTATTAGAGGGAGGGTCATCCCTCAGGGCGAGCTTGCTGCACAGGCAGCTCGCGAACGTGCAGCTCGGGAGAGGACCAACCTCCCTCACCTTGAGCTTGCCAGAGCAGCATGTAGCATTAGCTCCTCCGGCGTACGTGTAGTCTTCTTTTTCCTTCCCTCCACCTTTAGCCCCTGCAGAAGTGGCCCAACCTGCTGCACCTGTTGGAGCGATGAGGTTCATCCTTACCCCGGGATATCAGGAGCTTCCCCCAAGGTAGGTCATCAGTAGCCAGAGGATGACCTGCCACATATTTCCGATGAGGAGAGTGAGGGCGAACCCCAGACTGAGATTGATATGGAGGATGACGAGGAGCCTGATGTACACCAGCCTCCGCCTCCGCACCGGGGTGCCAGCTCCAGTGCCGCTCATGAGCTGGACCCTTAGGGTAGGGTAATCATCCGACCTTATGGTAAAGGGTGAGTTTCTAAGATTTTTTTATTTCTTGAATATTTTGCATTTTTATAAGTTGCATTTAACAATAAATTTATTTATTTTGCAGTTGGGTGCCTAACAACCCCCTATCGCGGCCATTGGTCATGCGATCCGCTCACAATTTCGGGGTCCTCACTATTTGTGGAAGGTCACCCCGAAGGATGTGAAGGATAAGTGGTGGGAGAGTTCACGGTATGACATTTTACATTATTTTTTAACTTGTTATGACATTTTCAAATGACTAACCCTTAAAGTTTTTTCTTTTACAGAGCCGAGTTACTTGGACCCCTGAGGAAGAGTCCCGGATTAAGAAGGTACAAGAGCAGAGGATTGCTCGACGCCTTCGGGATATGCTGAACAAGGCCCGGACGAGTATGACTCGGCCCACTTGGTGTGGTAAGGAGGCCTGGGAGGGTCTTTTGGCCTACTAGGCCTTTGATGAGTTTAAGGGTAAGTCCGCTCGTAACACGAGCAATCGGGCTTCTCGTCGAGGTGGGGCGGTCCACACCACGTGCTGCAAGGCCCACATTGAGGTCGCGCTGGATATGGTATGTAAAAACCTACTCTTCTATTTTTTTTTTGTATTTGTAATAAAAATAATTAATTATTGTAATTTTTCTGTGTAGCGATGACAACTTGGGTGGGATGTAGATCCCAATGAATTTTTTGTGGCCACACACACACACAAAAGGGTGGTGGTTGGGTGGACGAGCGAGCGCAGTCCACATGTGTAAGTCAAATTACCATTGTTTTTTATTTAATTTGATATATTTGCAATAGAATAACTAACTAATTATATGTTTTTCTCTACTCAACAAACAAACTACCATGACCACCTGAGGGAGGTGGAGTCACAGATGGGGGACAACTCCATCATTGATGGTTCCACCAAGCTACAAATCTAGAAGGATGTTGTTGGTGGCAAGACTGATGAGATTCTAGCAAGCGTACCAAAATTCCAGCAGTATAATAGTAAGTAAGAGTATCATATCCACAGGGAACGGTTCAATTTATAAAGATTAGTGATCACAACTATCAAGTAAGAGCGTATAATTGTTGGTTGTAGAGAATAAAAATAATAAAATAAAATTGAACTTAAATGAGATAGGTAGAGACAGTTACTTGGACTAGGATTGAACTTCGTCTCATCGCACCCCTTTCGTATGTGAAACCCAATAATATTTATGAATATGCAATTATAACATCTTAGCACAAATTAAAGTTATTTCACAAAGGTTCCCACAAATATGAAATACTCAGAAATAATCTACCCTGGTTCTCACAGAGATAAATTACCCTGGATTAAAGATCTATTTGTTTACGCTATAAATTTGCCCTGGTTCCCACAGTGACTACTATGAGTGTTTTTACCCAATCAGAATTCAAGTTTCCTATTCCTAGGTTCCCCCAAACTCGCTATTGATTTTATAGAACCACCCTCCGAATGCGCCCCATAAAACCAACCTTTAACTCCGGCACACAGGCGGAAGCTAAGCATTAAGCACAGAATAAAAACATCGATATTATAAAAATAGGGATTCATAAATATCAAAGAGAATTCACATACAATCGGGGATTGAATCAACTACATTCAACCCTATTGGAGAGTTTAGCTACGCATGGTAGCCATTACAAACCAACGGTGAAACTGTCACTTTCTCCAGCCCTTGCTTCTGCCCTGCCGTCTCTCCCAAAAGCTGCCTTTGATCTTTGCAAAAGGTCCTATTTATAGATGAAGGAAGGCTACCTGAAATCTGGAAGGAATCTGTTTTGAAAACAGATCTAAAATCCAATCCGCGTTCCTGCGCTTCACCTACGCTCAGCGCGTTTGAAGCGCAGGATCCAGAGAGAAAAATCCTAATAGTTGTGCTTCACCTGCGCTCAATGCAGGTGAAGCGTATTTCTCGATCCAACATCACTTGATTCTCTTTCTTTTTAACTTTATCTCTTCCTGATCTTATCCTTGTTTGCTTGCTTTCCTTGTTTCCCTCTTTTTGATCTGATTCTGTATTTATCTTGCCTTTAAATTTAAATTGGGAAGTTATCCGTACAATCCTTGTTTAAATGGCAGTTGATCTCATCTTTATTTGTTCTCATTTAAACTTCAAATCTGCAGATCCTATCCTCAAATGATGCTATCTTCTTTCCTCATTCAAATCTTTCTCATAAATCTGCAAAATTGACAGATTTTCTATTAAAATAGCATCAAATTCAAATTCACATCAAATAAACACAATTATTACAATTATTACTAAAAGGGGATTATTTTGGGGCATAAATTACTATTTTAACCTTGATAAGCGCAGTAAAAATATAAGAATATATCATATAATTTGAACTTATCAAAGACTCGAGGTTGCTGTTATGGCACCGGGGACTTGTCAACCAACATTTGTCTAGGTGTGACCAACCTCATCTGACAAGGCGTTGTGCCAGGAAGTCATTGAAGCAAAGCTGCAGGCTAGTCGTGCTGAAGAGAGGACTGATCACTGCCAGACCCAATACCATCGGTTGGAGGAGGACTTCGCACAACTCCGATGACAGTTGCAGTTAGTGTTGGATACCCGCAGTGCAGGTGGTTGTACCAGCCATAGTCAGGCTCAGCGGCACCCGCACTACGATGGCGACCTGAATGACCAACCCGTGGATGAGGATCGTGGCCCACGACCACAACAGCGTCGTCGCAGTCAGCCATGATATTTTTTGTATTATATTTTTCTACTTTTTATATAAATACCGTTTATATATATTTTATTTTCTATTTTGGTGTTTTTATAGTCTTTATTGTTTTTCTTTATATTTTACATTGTTAACAAATATCATATAAAATTTATAAAATAAATAAAAAATTTATAATAATTCAACCGTAAACCTGTAAATTAAAAAAAATAAATATAAATCAATAGAGACAGACATGGCCGTCACTAGTTATAAATTTATTTAAAAAAATAACATAAATGCTAGTGATGGCCTAGGCCGTCCCTATGGTGTGATGATCTAGCGACGACCTATGTTCTTTTCTCGTAGCGACGACCATCAGCATTGCGACGACTTTAGCGACGGTCAAGCAGACGCTACGTAGCGACAACTGTTTTTGCTCGTCACTATGGTATTAATGACAAGTATTTTAACGACGTCCTTATGGCTGTCGCTATGCGCATTATAGCGATGATTTTCCCCATGTAGTGACAACTTTTGGCCATCTCTAAAAGACGAAATTCTTGTAGTGTAAAATAAAAAAAAATATTTTTTTCAAGTTATAATCTTATATTATCTTTTCACTATGTAAAATTTTAAATTTTATATTACTCGGAAAGTAAAAATATTCCTTATCCTTTGATGGTTTTACACAATAATTTAATCATTTTTAAACATTTATATTGCTTTTAATTATAAAATATTTAACTTCTTATTTATAACTTTTTATTATAATTAATGGACAGGGCTAAGGTCCTCTAATTTTGTAGCTTTATTCATTAATCTCTTTACCCAAAATATGATAATGAAATTAGATAATAAACATGATAAGAGACACTTGTAATATTATATAAGATACCATTGTGTCAAATTGAGCGAAAAAAAAAAGAAAAGGTAAAAGTAAAAGAGAAATTCAAATACTTACCGCTTTAGAAGTTAAAAAAATATATTATAAATAGGAGTAGTTGATAAAATGATTGGGTTGGTTTGAATTGAAAAAATAAATTCGAGAACCAACATCTTTCTTTATCATTGGTTTGTTTCGAATTCAAAATAAAATAAACCAATTAAACAAATTAATCTACCAAAGGGTTGACAATGCATGCTGAAATTGGGGAAAGAGTTTCGGATATGATCCTCACTAAACACATTGTTAGTGAACTTTTCAGATCTCTCAATGTCGTCTCCGGTAGCGTCGAACGGTGGTTGGAAGTAGCGAGCACGCCAAATCCGCGTCGGAGCAGGGTGTACCTGCAGAGACTCCGATGCTTAACGTAAGTAAGGATTTTGACAGTATAAGAGTATGTGAATCAGAGAAAAAGCGTACCTGAATCCTTCAGAACCGTGGTTATTTATAGATAAATTTGGGCGGGAGATTCTGTTACGAGCTGTAACTGACTCTGTAAATCTCGGCGTGACGCGCCTGCAAGGAAGGTGGCTTCACGCGCGTAACAAAATATCTCGGATAGAGAAGATACTTCCGTTCTGCGATATCGGAATTTCTATGTCGATGTCACTTCAATACTTGTTTAATGGGTATCATAAGAACTATAACCGTGATGAATTCATCACGGTTACGCCATCACGGTTAAACATCTCTTATGTCGGATAAACTTCCTTCATGTCGGGTAGTCCTCCGAAGATCATAAGTCTAGTCGGAGGATGTCGGCCAGGAGTATAATAATACTCCAGAACAGTTGCCCCCCAAGTCGGTTAGTCCGCTATGGAGTGATCAACTTTGCTTGTCTCGGCCTCAATTCTGAAATATCTGAGTAAATCTAGGGGTGTGAAAACCGTGATGCTTCCCGACATGTTGTCGTTTGGTTTTCCTGAGTAACTGTTATTATTTTTTAAACTAATGTCTTTTCAACTGTCATGCCACGTGTTCGCATCTGACGGTCTTGGGCCCATGGGTCTCATTAGCTGGCTGCATCTGGAGCATCCATTTAGAATATATGTGTTCTTGGGTATGGGAACAGTTTTTCACTTTCCCTCTTCTTCCTTCTCGCGCCCGTTTGCTTTCAACTCCATTCTTCTTTTCCCTCATTCCACTTGCCCTTATTTCTGGATTTTACTCATTTTCACAACTTCTCTTCGTCCTTTAACACACTGAGTCTGCCATTGTTCCTCGAGAGAACTGCTCTGGTGTGGCTTATGAGCTTTGGAGTTGCTGACTTCTTCACGGAATTCCAAAGGGTTTCTTCCAGCATCTTTCAAGGTACCAGTTTGTTACTTTTTCTTTAGGTTGTTTTGTTTAATATTTCCTAAAAAGGTTCTCACACGAGCTAGGGCAAAGGCACTTTCTGTTGAAAACAAATGGCAGTGCATCATAGTAACTGATGAGCCTGAGAATCCGGACATTCCGGATTTGGTCAGGAAAAGGAGTAGTTCTGGGATGGTTAGTAGGAACCTACAACGCAATGCAGTTGAGAAGACTGCTCGCATTCTCCTGAAATGGGGCTATCCCGAGGTATTTTCCATTGGATCCTCCGTGGTTGGCCCCGACCATCCCGGGGTGGATTCACCATCTCAAAAATTTGACATGTGTAGTGGACTCTTGGGCAGGTCCGAGATGGGTAAACGGAAAATACATACCTCACCGGCTACAAACTACCTCGTGCCCCCAGCCTTAGCCGAGATGACCTGGGTGGATATAGAAGCAATAGGCACTTCAAGCATGTTTAGTTCTGCTGAGGTGCTTGAATTAGGGTTCCAGGATGTGGAATGGGTGGAACCGGGCAAGGAGAAAGATTGGGAGATGGTTGTGTCCAAATCAGATGACAGAATTTGCTCCCAAGGTGATTTGGGTCAAAATTTGTTTATCCCGATGTACAAGACGGTTTTTGAGGACCTCAGTTTCTGGTTACCTTTCACATGGTTCGAACGGGAGGTTCTTCAGCATTTGGAGGTGGCCCCTTCTTAACTACATCAAAATGCTTGGGCATTCATTAGGAGTTTCATGATCCTATGTAATGCGTTAAAGCTTTTTCTTAATTCAAGCATATTCTTCCATTTCTTTCGACCTTTGGTACAGAAAGATGGTGCAAGCCGCTTCTCGTGGTTAGCCTTGCGTGCCGGGGCTGGAGGAAAGATCTTTCATATTTGTCAAGATTCTTACAAGAATTTTAAGGATAAATATGTATTCGTAGTTCCAAAGGGTGAAAGGAGGCTAAATATTTTGAAGGAAGGCGGGCAACCCATCATAAACCCTTATTAGAACCAAGGTCATTTCGGGCATGAGTCCAAGGCTTATACCGTTGATTATAAGGAGTTATCTCGAGAGGAGAGAAAGGTGGTGGATGCCATAAAGGAATTTGTAAAGACTCACGGAACGTTGAAGAGTTCAAACGTGATCTCGGTAGGCGGTGAAGCTACACAGGAATCCTTGGGTAATGTTTTCACTTAATGTTTATTTCTTTTTTATCTTCGTTGTACTTATTGATTCTATTTTTGCAGTGGATATGGCGGCAAGGCAGCAAAGCAAGCTGGCGGAAAAACTACTGAAAAAGCAAGTCCTCGAAGCCAAGAGGAAGGAGGTGGCTGCTTTCGTTGAAAGCGGTCAGGGCGTCGAGAACCTTGTGGCGAAACACCAAAGAATGGGTATGCCAAGTCCTCAAGTCGCTCCAACTATTTCGTCCGAGGTAGAAGCACCTGCCGGGGTTCATTCCAAAGGTTCTTCTGCAGCGCAGTCAGAAGAAAGGGAAAGAGGGTTTTCTGAGGAGTTCCGAGTTCCCGAGATCACCTCTCCTCAGAATCCAAATATGACAACTGATGAGGTGCGACAATACATCGCTCAACAAGCCCAATCCATGTTTAATGGAGAGTCGGAATAGATTCGGGAGCTTCTAAACCGCTCAACCAACTGGGCTTTAAGGCATGCTATGATGTCCCAGTATTTCCTAGGCATTACGAAAGATCTTGCCGCCTTCCTACTAATGAAGAAGGAGTTAAAGAGGAAGGCCTTAGCCGACGTCAAGTTGCTCACTTCGGAGAGAGACGGTCTCCTGGATTCTAACTATTCTATAAGCCTGAAAGTCAAGAGACTCTTGACCACAAAGACCGAGGTCAAAGAGAAGTTGAAAACGGCTTCAGAAGAGGCGGAGGCAGCAAAAGAAGAAGCCAGGATGGCAAAGGAAGAGGCAAGGCAGAAGTTGAAGCGGCCAAACTTGCTGAGAGTGAAATTGCCAAACTGAAGGAGAAGGTGCAGGAATTAGAAGTCCTAGTAGCTGAGGAGACAGCTGAAAGAGAAGAAGCCGAGAAGTTTTGGATTGATGCATCCGCCATCTACTTCTACGCGGCCATTAAACAAATGAAGTTTCTGAATCCCGGCGTGGATTTGAATACCCGTGGCATGTCGACCCTCTACACTGTAGTGGATTGGAAGTGGTACAATGTGTTGCCACATGGTAATGAGGAGGGGATCCCTGGTGATATTGAGTGGTGATATTGAGCCTTCAACGCCAAAGCTTCATGGGGATGATGAAGATGAAGAGAAGCAAGATGGCGAGATGGCATCTGAGAACCATCAAGATCCTCAGCCTATTGGTGTCGAAATGCAATGAAGAGTCGGGATGCCGGTTGTCTTTGTAATCTGACTCTTCATACTTTGTTTCCGCGGCTTGGGACCGCCTTTTGAACACTTGTCATATTATTTTCTGACTTCGAATCAATTTTATGATCAATTTTTTTCTATAAGCTTCCTTTTTATGAGAATCCGGATTTTAACTCGTTTTTACTTGTCTTTTTCTTCAATGACATTTATCTTTGAAGAACGTATTTAAGAAGCGTCGAGGGACTATGCCCGAGATGCTCAAAGTCTTGAGCCTGAGATGGTCGAGGGACTATGCCCGAGATGCTCAAGGTCTTGAGACCGAGATGGTGTTGATAGAATGGCAAATTAACTTCAAACTTTTGTTTCATTTATTGTCTGTAAATCAAACGTTACATCAAAATAAGCATATTACAATTAGTCAACTAAAGTACCTGCGGAGTTTGTCCGTGTTCCAAGTCCGTGGTATGGCTATCCCGGGTAACGTTTCTAAATAATATGCTCCAGTTCCAGTCTTGGATACAACCCGATATGGTCCTTCCCAATTTTATACCAACTTTCCCTGAGCTGCATTTTTGTTACCGACATCTGCTCTCCTCAGCACAAGATCTCCGACATCAAAGGAACAAGGAACTACAATTTTGTCACGGCGTATTGTCGATTGTAACTTGATTGCGGCTTCTCGGATCGAGGCTCTTTCACGGACTTCTTCTATCAAATCTAATTCTTCCCGCATTCTATCATCATTGAATCCCGGATCACAAGCATGAAGTAGGAAGCTTTCTTCTCCGACTTCGACTGGAATTACTACATCAACACCATATGCCAATTTGAAAGGAGTTTCTCCAGTAGTGGAATGTGGGGTAGTGTGATAGGCCCAAAGTACATTGGGTAGTTGCTCGACCCAAAGTCCTTTTGTTGATTCAAGTCATTTTTTCAATCCTTTAAGTATCACCTTGTTAGCGGCTTCAGCTTGTCCGTTGGTCTGCAGGTGTTCCACAAATGAGAATCTATGGTTTATGTGAAAATCCAACATCAACTCCCGGAATCCTTTATCTGTAAACTGAGTCCCGTTATCTGAGATTACAGTATTTGGGATGCCAAATCGGCAAATAACGAAATGGTACATAAACTTGGAAAGATTCTTGGTCGTGATCTTTGCTAAAGGTTGTGCCTCAATCCACTTTGTAAAGTAATCAACAGCAACTGCTAAGTATTTCAATTGCCTTGGAGCCATATGGAAAGGGCCAAGAATGTCAATTCCCCACCAAGCAAAGGGCCACGGTGCCGAGATAGACCACAAAGCTTCAGCAGGTGCACGATGTATATCGACATGTTTTTGACATGACGGACACTTCTTCACATATCTGACACAATTTGCCTCCATTGTTGGCCAATAGTAACCGGCTCTGAGAATCTTCCGAGATAAAGAATTCCCTCTAGGATGATGTCCACAGATGCCCTCGTGAACTTCTGCCATCACATAATCAACTAGATCTCCTGAGATGCATTTCATCAACGGCTGTGCCAGCCCCCTTCTATAAAGGTTTCCATCAACAAAGCAGTATCGTGCTGCTTGCCTCTGGATCCGTCTTGCCTCATCGGGATTATCTGGTAATAAACCGTCTTGTAAGTATTTCTGAATATTGGTGAACCAACATTCTTCATTGTTAATTACCATCACGACGGTAGGGGCCGAGATGACTTCTTGGACGATGGATTTATTGTTTCCTGATGATCTTGTACTTGCTAGTTTCGAAAGAACATCGGCTCTAGCATTTCTTTCCCTCGGGATATGATTAATCTCAACCTCGGAAAAACTGCTACACAATCCTTTAACCACTTGCAAGTATTTTAAGAGTAATGGATCTCTGACATGGTAATCTCCTTTGACTTGAGAGACGACCAAATGAGAGTCGCTATTAACTCTGACCCGGCATGCTCCTACTTCAGATGCCATCCGCAAACCAGCTATTACAGCTTCATATTCAGCTTGATTATATGATGTCGGGAATGAAAAGCTCAGAGTGCTCCAATATCACCCCTTGTGAATTTTCTAGAAGTATACCGGCTCCACTTCCTTTCGGATTTGAAGATCCATCAACATGTAATTCCCACCAATCATCTGAAGCTTGTTGGGTCGGGGTTAACTCCGCTATGAAATCTGATAAAGCCTGTTCCTTGATTGCTTGTCGGGGTTCATATGTTATCCCAAACTCGGACAATTCCACCGCCCATGATACCATCATTCCGGCTAGATCTGGTCGATGAAGGACTTGTCGGATAGGTTGATTAGTTCTCACCATAACCTGATGAGCTTGGAAATACTGACGAAGGCGGCATGCAACTGTGACCAATGCCAATGCAATTTTCTCCACCTTGGGATATCTTAATTCAGGTCCTGCAAAGTTTTGCTAATAAAGAAAACTGGAAGTTGAGTACCTTCAGTTTCTCGTACCAGCACGGCGGCGATGGCTTCATCAGCAACGGATAAATATAGATACAATATTTTACCAGGAATAGGTTTTGATAATACGGGGGAGATGCCAATATTGTCTTTATCTGTTGGAAAGCCTCTTCACACTCTTCATCCCAGACGAATGATTTCCCTTTCTTAAGAAGGCGTAAAAACGGGAGAGCCCGAGATGCGGATCTCGAAATAAATCTGGTTAAAGCCGTTATTCTTCTTGTCAACTGTTGAACCCCTTTTTCTAATGTCGGACTTTTCATGTCGAGAACAGCTCGACATTTGTCGGGATTAGCCTCAACACCACGCCTTGTAAGCATGAACCCCAGAAATTTTCCAGCCCAGACTCCAAAGGTACATTTTTTAGGATTAAGCCGCATATTATAATGTCGGAGTTGATTGAAAACTTCTCCGAGATCACGGACGTGATCTATATCCGCTGTATTCTTTGCAATCATATTGTCGACATATACTTCGATAACTCTTCCAATTTGATCATGGAAAACAGTTTTCATCATCCTTTGATAAGTCGCACCGGCGTTTTGTAACACCCGCAATTTTTCTTACTGGTGTATAAATAGAATAAAGAAAATTTTAAAATAGTGATAATCATTTAATTATAAAGTATTTAGTAGCTTTTAATAGACAACCAAATTTATAATGCCCAACCACAATTATGAGTAAATTTCTCTAGAGAGGTGTTTGAGAAAATAACCTAAGATACCTTTAGTAATTATACAGTTAAGGAAAATATAGATTTAATTATTAAATATAGCTAAAACTCTAAGGGATCTATACCTTTATTCAACATACTCTTAATATAATTAGTGATGAGTTTTAGAAAATTATTTAGAATTTTTCTGGCACTTCTGGGCAAAAAGATCAAAATGCCCCCAGTTAACAGTATAACCATAGCCAGCATAAAAAAAAAATTTAGAAAAATATGGAAAATATATTTTGAACCTTAAAAGATGATTTAAAATGATATTTATAATTCTATACAATCTCTGTAAATAAAACCTTAATTTTCTCTCTCTGCTTACTGTAACGCCCGCTTCTTACCATTTTACCGCATTTCGTGTTTTATTGAATTGTTAAAATTGTTTTAATCATCAAAATTATATTTTTGAGATTAGGAATAAATTTCCTATTTTTCTGGAATTTTTGGGAAATTTTGAGATTTCTCTGTGAAAATGACCTTTTTGCCCCTCCTGTCCCTTGAACCGGGCCCGAATACTCTTGATCCGGGCCAGAAAAAAAATTGCACAAACCTCCCCTTAGCTTCTCATGCAAGCCGTGCATGTGTAGTCATGGTGCATGAGAGACACTTGTATTTTTCCTTCCTTTTCACAAGCCATGTGTAGGAAATGTGAACTTATGGCATTTATAACTCAAAACCTCACCTTTCTCTCTCCTTCCAACACATGCAAGTTTAGTTTTCTCTCTTTCTCTTCCTCTTGAAGCCTTGAACTCTCCATCATTTTCTCCCAAAAATTTTCATCCTTCCTTAAACACAATCAAGCCAAGGTTCCATCTTTTGAACCAAAGCTTCAAATTCTAAGCCTTCTAGCCTTGAAAAATCCTTGTTGGTGACTAAAGGAGGCATCTTTGGGGGCTGTTTTGGGACCAGAATTCTGCACTCATTTTCTTGGAAATTTGAGGTAAAGGGGGGGAGAACTTGAACTCTAGTAGGATAGGTAACTAGAGTCAAGGATTTGCCCTTAAAATCCTTGTTTTTACTCTTGTTCTCCTTGAAAAAAAATCACTTTTTGAGCTTTTCTTTGAGCAAATGTTTTGGATTCTTGGAGCTGGGTTGTTTACATGTTTTTAAGTTTATTTTGATGCTTGGAATGTGCTTGGATTGTGATTGTTGGTGCATGCAAGCCAAGAAACAATTTTGGAAATTTTTTTTCCCCTTTTTCCTCTAATAGCTCTCGGCCTTGAGGGATTTTGGGGCTGCATGTGTTTCAAAATTTTTTTGGTGCTTGGAATGTGTTTGTATGATGAATCTATGAACATGCATGAAGTTGGTTGAAGGTATACAATTGTTTTGGATGATTGATCTTTGAAAAATAGTGTTTATGAGCTTGAAAATGGAGTTATGAACTTTAATGTGTATGTGGATGATTTTGAGTGGATTAGTATGATATTTGGCATTTAGATTGTTTGTTGATGAATGTGTGAAGTTTTGGTGAAGATTGGATGTTGTGAAAAATTTGAAGTTTTGATGAACATTCAAGTTGTTCTTGATGTTCATGAGTTGTTCTTGATGAAACTCATCAAGAATACCTTTTTGATCTTAAAAAGGTCAAGGGTATGTTTTAAACATGTTTATGGGCTTTGGTGGTCCAAAAGGACTAAGAAGCAATTTTACAAGTAAAAGGACTAAAGTGCAATTAAGAATAAGTCTTTAAAAATAAATAAAACAAATTCGGATTTCCAATTCCAACCAAGTAAAAGTCAACTTAAAGGTCAATATTTTAGGTTACCATGACTAAAAATAAGTTCCTAAGAGTTATAAAACCTTTAGGCTTTTAATTTAAGTTTAAAACCTTTAAGAAAAGGAGTTAAAGACTCATTAAAAGTCAATCAAGATTAGATTATGAAATTAAAAGTTAGATTGGAGTTGGACTTCAACTTTAATCCAAGTAATTAAAAGTTAAAACTTAGGATTAATTAGTGGGCTTAACTAATTTAATTACCTAAGTTAATCAACCTAATTCACTTAAGTCGATTAAGTAAAGAATGATTAATTAAGTCTAAAGTTAATTAACCTTAATGAAAGTATTAATTAAGTAATTAACCAATAATGATGATTAAGAACTAATTAATTATGATTAAACTTAATCAAACATAATTAAAATCCTAATCCAAGAGTAAGGAAGAGATTAAGGGATGATTAAGAATTAATTAGGATCTTAAGTAAGGATTAAGACTTAATTAAAGGGGATTAAGATTAATTGTAATCCAGTTAATGAAGACCAGTTAAGATTAAAAGTTAAACCAAGTCTTAATTAGTCATACAAGGAGAATTAGGATAAGTAATACCATCCATAAGATACAATCATAAGTTTTAGTAAATAATAGGACTTAAGTGGACATGATTATCAAGAATATTAGTACAAACTACCTTAAAAGGCTATAACCAACACACTCTTTCTACATAAAACTTGAGAAGCTTGGCGAGAGAGTGCGGTTTGGCCTTCCTTGTGAAGGAAAGACATTGAATTCGGGTCGTGCCACGGGGATGTGGTGACGTTGAATGGTTCAATGGGTTTTGCCTGTAAGGATGTGAATGTTGTGAGCATTGTTGTGTGACATGCATCATGAAGCGTCGTTGATGTTTGAGGTTGAAAACCTTACGGCCTATATAGCAGTAACACTCGGTACAGTGTGAAACTGGTAGGGACTGGGCACTGGGTTTTGCAAAGAACGCCAGAGGGTCCTCGAGTGGGGATGCCAGCCCTGAGGATAGTCAGGTCCCGAAATGGCTCAGGTGACGTAGGCTCGCTCCCTACTGTCGAGCAAACGGGGTACAGGCTTGACTATCCTGTCGCTCTCAAGTTTTCATGGTCAGTTGAGATTGTCTGGAAGTCGGGAAATTTATTTGGCCAAAATGTATGAGCAATGCTCTTTGTACCAATGCTAATACAGACTCTAACTCCTGACGTGCTGTGTATATATGGTCGGGCAGCTGCTATGTGCTCTGCCTATGGTGATGTTTCCCTGGGCCCGCATGCATTAGATATTGCACTACAATAGTAAAAGTTGCGTTCATATGAGTACACCATGATGAGATGTCGTGATTGCTTATTGATTCGACTGTGTGGATTGCCTCTGTGTGTGTGCTCTAGTTTGCTGTATCCTACATGCTGTGAGTTCATGCGATGTTCTCACCCTTCTTTTCTATCTCTTCTTTCTATGTTCTTCTCGTCACGTTGACAGTCGGTATCGAGGACTTCCGTCATGACGTCGATGCAGGTGCGAATCAGATGGTTGTCGAGGGGCACCCGGAGGGTGACGGGTATCCCGCGCAGGTGTGAGTTCTATGGGGGGGGGGGGAGTTTGTGTCACCATCACGCACCCCAGACTTCCTCTTATACCTGAAAAGGACTAGGTTGTGTTGAGTCTAGGTAGTACGCAGCTCTGATTTAGGAATCTCTTCTTTTGTATTCTGTTAGAGGTCTCATTTATTTTTCTACCGGAACTCATGTTTTAAGGTGGTTATGTGGGTATTCGAGAAGTACATCGATGCTACTTAATATGTATGTATGTATTTATGTCACACTGTTTTATGTTCACTCAAGGTCTTTAACCATGTGTATGTTGTGTATGCGTGTAAGGTGTAATTCTTTTGACGCTTACGGAAAGATAAGTTTTTTTTGAAAGTGAAGGAAAGGATATTTCATAAGTACTTAAAATAAAGCTAGAGAGGTAATAGGTCAATGACACCTAAACCCATTTCAAAAAAAAAAAGAAAAACTTCCGCATTTTTGACGTTCTACTTCGTTGGTCACGTGTAATGCATGTGGTACTTTTAGTGGTAACTAGGGGTATCACACGTTTTTCAACTCGAATGACATCATTCGGTAGCAGAAGTTTTCTCCATCCGTCATAAACGCTATTTTCTCTTGATCTGGGGGTGCATCGGAATTTGATTGTATTCGGAATATGCATCCATAAAAGATAACAAACGAAAGTCGGAAGATTGGTCGACCAATCGATCGATGTTAGGAAGAGGATAAGAATCTTTGGGACATGCTTTATTCAAATTTGTATAGTCCACACACATTCGCCACTTGCCATTGGGCTTCTTAACTAATACTACGTTGGATAACCAAGTTGTGTATTGAACTTCTCGAATAAACCCGGCATCCAGTAGTTCTGAAACTTGCTGCTTCACTGCTTTCGCCCTTTCTTCAGACATCTTCCGACGCCTCTGTTCCATGGGTTTAGCTTTGGGGTCCACATAGAGGCGGTGGCATATGACATCTGGATCTAGGCCTGGCATGTCGGCCGCAGTCCATGCAAAAAGATCAGTATTGCAACAGATGAGTGTGCAAAGTTCTACCTCTACTTATGGAGATAAACTACATCCGACTTGAACTGTTTGTTCCGGGGTAGAATCGACTTGAAGTGACCGAAATTCACCCTCTGGAATCGGTCTGGTTTCTGTAAAATCCTCTCTGACATCCAGATCGGTTAAAAATACCCCGACAGTGCTGGGTTTTCTTCAATTTTTCCTTCTTGCATAACAGATTTATCCGGCTTCGATATCTTCAAAGATTCCTTGTAGCAGGATCGCGCCGCAACTTGATCATCCCGAATTCCAATAACTTCACCGTCATCACTCCAGAACTTCATCATGAGGTGGTGTGTCGAGATTATGGCTCCAATAGCGTTAAGGGTTGGTCTCCCGAGTATAGCATTGTACGTGGTGGGGCAATCGACCACTAGGAAACGGACTTTACTGGTTTTGGATAATGGTGGTTGGCCGAAAGTGACTAGAAGCTCGACAAAGCCGGCCGACTGAATCTTATCACCCGTAAAGCCAATCAAGTCGGCACCCTTGTACGCTAGCAAATCTGATTCTAGGATATGCAGAAGATGAAATGTCTTCAAAAATAACACATCTGTAGAACTCCCTTGATCAATAAATACCCTCCTGACTTCGTGATTAGCCATGAATACTGTGATCAAGAGAGGGTCATCATGACCTGGGATGATTGGCCCGTAGTCCTTGTCGGAAAAAGTCAATGGGGGGTAACTTCCGCCTTGGACCTTGATAAGTGAAAATTAGTTGATAAATTAGAGCACTTTTTAATTCACTTATCAAGGAAAAAATGGTATTTTTGCCCCAGTTTAATCCCTTTTTATTAAATATTAGATAAATTGTATTTGTTAATCTTGGATTTGAATTTTATGCTATTTTAATAGAAATATTGCTGATTTTTGCAGGATATTGCAAAGATTTGATTTGAAGGAAAGATAGCATTAAATGAGGGATATATCTGCAAGATTTGAGTTTGATTGAAGACATTTAAGAAAGATTTGTAGAAGATTTGAGGCAATCAATGAGGAGATCACTGCCAATCAAACAAGGATTCTGCAGACAACCTTCCCAATTAAATCCAAGATGCTCAATAAATGCAAGATTTCATCAAGAAAAGGGAAACAAGGAAAGACAAATAAACCAAAACCAGTCTCCGGGAGAGATCAAGTTAAAAAGAGAAAGATTGAAGCTGCATGACGCATTTTGCGCTTCAACCTGTGCTGTACCGCAGGGTGAAGCGCAACTCTCTGGAACCTGCGCTGCAGCCTGCGCTGTAGCGCAGCTTGAAGCACAAGTCACGCTGATTCTTGCCCTGTTGCCATTTTTAGATAGATTTCTCCCCAATTTCCTTTGTCTTTCCTTAGCCTATAAATAGGACCTCATTGCACCAGATCAAGGTGTGCATGATTATTGTGATTCAGTTTCATTTTAGTGATAATGCACCAAAGCTAATTTTAGAGTAGGAGGGGAGGAGCGCTTCACAAGGATTGAAGATGGTGACAGCATCTTCAGTGGTTTATATGGCTACCCTGTGTAGTTAACTCTCCATTAGGATTAAATGTAATTGATTCTATCCCCAAATGTATGTAAACTCTATTGTATTATTTCTGAGCTCTTTGTCTATAATATTGGTAATCTTATTTAATTCCATTTCATCCGCGCTTGCCAGAAACCCATCAGACCTCCACGCGCGGGTCGTGATGAGGTGGATGTTGACATGACTTCTTTTAGGTGTCTCTTCTTGGCATTGTTTGATTCTCCTCCTCCAGCAAATTCGCCTGCGATGACGTATATGACTGGGTGTTTAGGGGAAGACGGTCCTTCCTGTGGTGGTGTCCTCTGCCAGGATGAGGTTGGTCGCTCTCCGTGCTCCCTGTGTGAACTGCCAGGCGTGGATCAATCTCGGGATGGTCTCCGAGAACTAGAACTCTCAGGTCGAGGTGATCTGGTCCTGGATCTGATGTGTTCATGTATGCTTGATTCATGTTGGCGGTCTTCATTTCTATAATCGCCCCTCCGACTATCAGATTCTGCGTGCCGAGATGAACCTCCAGTGTCTTTCTTAAATCTGTTCAACTTGCCTCGTCGGATGAGTTCCTCAATGGCATCTTTCAAATTAAGGCATTGATCTGTATCATGCCTGAGACTTGTGAAACCTGCAATATTTGGATTTATCTGTTCCAGGTCCAGCTTTCTGAGGTCGAGGCCTACATATCCCAGCCTCATACATCTCCACATTGAGAATCTCATTCAAAATTTTTCCTCTGGGTTGATTCAAAAGAGTGTAGGACGTGTAACGACCGAGTGGTTCTGTGTCACCTTTATTGTCTTGCTTGTTTCCTTTGTTTTTCTGCCCCTGATCTTTCTGTGTCTGGCTGAGGTTGGTTTCTTTCACTTTGAGAGCTAACTCCTCGTCTTCAAGGCTGATGTACTCTTCAGCACGACTTAGAAGCTCCTCCACACTGCTAGGTTTCCTCTTGGATAAGTCGATCCAAAAAGGAGAATGAGGAATGAGGCCATCTTTGGCCAACATCAACTGCACCCCGGGTTAAAGTCCCTGCACCAAGAGTGCCTCCTTGGTGAACTTACTGATATAATCCCGGAGAGACTCTGAAGGTCCTTGTCTAATTTTCTTTAACGAAGCCTCCGTCTTTGGTTGAACTTTGCTAGTCGTGAAACTGGTAATAAATTTGGCCCTCAAGTCGGCCCAGGTATTTATGGATCTCGGGGGAAGAGTCTGAAACCATCTCAAGGAGATTTTCTTCAAAGACAACGGAAACACTCTGCACATGATTGGGCCTGATGTGTTCCTTATTGACATAGAGGACTCATAGACATCCAAATGCTCCAAAGGATCTCCGGTTCCGTCATATAGTTCTGGAACTGGAATTTTCTCGAACCGCTTATTGATAGGGAAAAGCATGATACGTTCTGAAAAGGGAAGGACAACTTGTATCACCTCTCCATCCGTCACGTGTCGGGATTCATTATTCGCCGGAGCCGTCTTGTCCAGAGGATGTGAATTCGAGTGCACCGATTGCACTGATACTTGTGGTGAGCGCAGTGTTGGAACAAGAGACGGAACACGATCTCGTTGTGGTGAAACATGATGCTCCATTCATGGTTAAGCTCGGTGGTGAGAGGGATGACGTCCAGAAACTGCATCCTCCTTAGCGAGATGACGACGAGCGTTCTCCATATGACGTTCTGTTTCCACCTTCTCAAGGCGGCGAGCATACTGCTCCAGCATTTCACCTTGATGACGAATGAAATCCAACAATTCTCCTCGAGATGGCTGGTCACGTGGAGAGGAAGGTGAGCCATGGTTTCCATGAGGTGGTGGAACATCATTCCTTGCGCGAGCGACACCAGAAGGTGGAGGAGGCATCCCAGCTAGAGCATATACCATTCCTGTCGCAGAAGAAAACATTGCTGGTGATGTGGTTGAGGTTATGAGAGGTAAAGTTCCCTTTCCTCCAGCGTGTGAGTGACTGCTTCTGGTAGCAACCATTATTGAATGGATGAAGATCGATTGAGAGAACTAGTAAGATCTGAATAGTTGAGAAACTAAATAGAAATCGAAAACGAAAGTCGTTCCCACAGACGGCGCCAATGAACTTTCCAGATCTCTCAATGTCGTCTCTGGTAGCGTCGAACGGTGGTTGGAAGTAGCGATCACGCCAAATCCGCGTCGGAGCAAGGCGTACCTGCAGAGACTCTGATGCTTAACGTAAGTAAGGATTTTGATAGTATAAGAGTATGTGAATCAGAGAAAAAGCGTACCTGAATCGTTCAGAACTGTGATTATTTATAGATAAATTTGGGCGGGAGATTCTGTTACGAGCTGTAACTGACTCTGTAAATCTCGGCGTGACGCGCCTGCAAGGAAGGTGGCTTCACGCGCGTAACAAAATATCTCGGATAGAGAAGATACTTCCGTTGTGCGATATCGAAATTTCTATGTCGATGTCACTTCAATACTTGTTTAATGGGTATCATAAGAACTATAACCGTGATGAATTCATCACGGTTACGCCATCACGGTTAAACATCTCTTATGTCGGATAAACTTCCTTCATGTCGGGTAGTCCTCCGAAGATCATAAGTCTAGTCGGAGGACGTCGGCCAGGAGTATAATAATACTCCAGAACAGTTAGGGAGGGATGAAGAGACCTTAACTCTAATTAAACCCCGAACAGGATTGCCGCTAGTAATAGAGAATATATGTAGTTAAATTAAAAAAACAAATTAATCCAAACAGACTTAATTAATTAAAAATTTGGATCATTGATCAGTTGATGATATTAATATTAATGATTTGATAAACACCCTATCAAGTAAAAGCAGTCAGTTTTTTTTTTTTCTTTCTTTTTTATGTGGCATGAGCATCCATGTAGTGGAACCTAGCAGAATGGTTGAGTTGCAATTGAATGCTTGTTGCCTTGTTGGGCCAAACCATCGGCCAAACAGAGTTTGGTGGTGGTGGGTTGCACTTTTTATTTATTGACTATTTAAAACCTTTATTGCAAAGAAAGATAAACTCGAAACTAGCCTTACAGTCAATAGTAATGGATATTTGCTTGACAGCCCTGCACTTATTCAATTAATTGTGATTGTGCAATTAGACTATAGATTTTGGTGTGGCTGTTACACCATGTATAAGGCCAAACAAGGATATGCAAGAATCTTTCTTAAATCCCACTAACTTCTCTCTACTTTACTAAGTCAAATGAGCTTTTTAACATTAACAAAAACAAGTACCTTTTACAAGCCCCATTCTTCTTAAAAATTTTCAAGCGTTTTCTCCTTCAAGAAATTTTCTTTAGTCAGAAGCTTTCTCTCTTTGCTCTTTGGTACATAATTGGAAAGGACTCTTCTTCTAATAAACACCCCTTCTTTTATTAGTGATTTTACTTTACTAGTTAAATAACACTTGCTAAGCATACCTTTATGTATAAGAAACACTTCAATTATTAAGTATAAAAATCAAAGATCGATAATGGTTCTTGTAAATGATTAATTTTATAATATGATGACAAGGTATTATTTTATACCTCAAAATAGTATGCAACGGGTTAATATTATATAGAAATAATTAATATGCTCTAAAATTAAATTTAAATTATAGTGCCCGCCATTTGATTAATTTACAGTATAAAAATGATTTTAAAATTAATACTTGAACATTAATTAAATAAAAGTATAAAACTATTATACACATTTAATGGAAATGGTTTTATTTCACTTCTTTAAAAATTGATTTTATATTGTATTAAGGATACTCTAAAGATGCTAATAGTTAATTTTTGAATAAAATATATTTTTTTATCTTTGTATTTTTTTTTGTCAGTTTTAGTTTTTCTCCCTAAATTTTAAAACCTTTATATTTTATCCTTACACTTTTAAAACACCTTAATTAGTCCTTAACATTAATTAGTTTTATTAAATTGTTAATTTATTTAATAGATTTTTATATTATCCTCTAGTGTCGATCCTCATTCAATCCATGTGAATTATTGAGTACATTTATTAATTAAATAATTGAATTCACTAACAATTTAATAATTATAATGTCAAGAACCATGGTTAAGGTGTGTTAAAAATATAGAGATATAAAACAAAAGTTTTAAAAGTATGGAAATTTTAGGATAGACCACAAAAAAAGTGGTCAATGGTAGAACTTTACTATAAATAGTATAAATTTAATATTAAAATAATTAATAATATATATTATAAAAATAAATTTATTTTTTATAATAATAAAATTAAGGGTTTACGGTAGACTCAAACTAAAAAAGGTCTACCCTAAAATCGCCTTATGAAACAAAAACTAAAGTTCGAATAAAAATATAGAGAAAAAAAATTTACTCTTAATTTTTCAAATTTATTTTTTAAAAAGATTCTCGAAGCATCAATCATCAAAGCATGCTGTCGATTTTCTTTTATTTTATATTTTTTTGGTTCCCCATCGGTATCGATTTTACTCCCGTACGTTTTTGGTTAAGTTAGGTTAGGTCTAAATTTGGACCAGCCTATGTATAGGTGTATCATTGTATATAAATATAATAACTTCAGGAACCAAATTCTGCTTTTTGAAATGTAATTTCGGGGGCGTATTTTACGGCTGGTTTGCTTTTAAAGGGTCCAACTTCCAATTTGATTAAGAAATAAATTAAATTGTTTCTTAAACTAGATATAAAAAATTTTAGGCATAAATAATTTTTTGTTTTTAAAGGGTCCAACTTCCAATTTGATTAAGAAATAAATTAAATTGTTTCTTAAACTAGATATAAAAAATTTTAGGTATAAATAATTTTTTGTCCTTATAAAATATGTAATTTTTGCTTCTGATCCATATAAAAAAATATTCTTTTGGTCATTTGAAAATTTTGAAAAAGGTCTTCATTATCATTTTTTAATGATGTATCATGTATCTAGATGTCACATCACATGCCACCTCAACATTATTGCTTATGTGGCATGATTAGATGCATGACAAGTGACAATAAGGACATTTTTAAAAAAAATTAGGATAAAAAGAATAAAAATAATTTTATAAAGACCAAAAACAAAAACGACATATTTTATAGGGACCAAAAAGTTATTTAAGCCTAAATTTTATTAACAATATATATAAACAATGAGGATAAGACTTTAAAATACATAAGAACTTTTATTAAATAGAAAGTATTTAATTATTATTTATTTATATATAATATAATTAATATTTTTTTAATATTTTTTTACTTTTTAATCTTATTTCGAGCACCTTATCAAACCAAAATAAAAGCAACAATTTGAAAAGTGCGTGTTTATTTTATCTCTCAAAGAAGTACTACCTCTAATCCTATTCATAATACACCTTTAACTCAAACACACATTAAGAAAAGATGTTTTAATGCATTAATTTAAAAAAAAATCTTTTAACTTACAAGTTTATCCCTATTTAGAGTCAAACTCTAATACCTCCAATCCTTCTTATAAGACCATTTTGTTCGATCCTTATTATAGAATCCTTTATAAAGTTTTAAAAATAATTATTAGTATTTTTTTTTTCATATTTGTCCTTCGTAATTAACGAACCTTTATAGTTTTTGTTTTCGAAAGTCCCCGGACGACCAGGTTCTCAACCTAGTAAGCGTCAAACCTAGACATCAGAGTGAGTTCAAATGATCCTAAACCTAGAGTCAATTCCCCTCATATAGGTCGTCCTTGGACCAAACGAGCAGAGTCCAATCAGGACGTCATGCCAAACCCACCCAAAAATTGGGTAGACTTCCTTATCCAAACATTAATTGGGTCGGCCCTGAAATATATTGGCCCACTTGGTAGGTCAGCCGGAAACCCCTACATCGGCCTTGAAATTTATGTTGAGAACTAAACACCGACCTTAAGCTCCTTAGGAATGATTTTAGAGTTGTATCTCTTTTCAGCGCACTGGGTACAATTGTTTGTGGTGATTTTTGGTTAAATATAGTTAAAGATTCCTATGAACAATCTGGGACTAGAATCAAGTCCTCTTGGTAGATTCTAAGATAATTTAGTGCACTTTTAAGAAGTAAGAAGTAGGAAAAATAAATGACTAAAAACAAGGTAAATAAAAAGTAAAAGAAAATGAAAGAAAGTAAAAGAAATTTCAAGAATGATGGATTGAAAAGTTGATGAATCCTCAAACTAACATACTTTTCGAGTATTCTCGGATGAGCAAGTAGTTGTGATGATGATAGACAATATGCTTTTTTCGAGTAAGTGTTAAGTATGTAGAATGGAGAAAAATCTGTCCCTAGGACTTGCTACTTTGCATTATTGATAGACTTATGACCCTAACGGTCAACTAATTTACAGCAGACACGTAAGACAAAATCCTAACTTCCTAATCTGTGGCCGAACAGGTGTCTTGACTTCATTAGATGTATTCCACGTGTCCATTCTTCTATGTTTGAACCTTGATTCGAAATTCTTCTTCAATAAACTTGATCAATCTTCATTCGAAATCTTCATGACTTTTAGCTTTGTCTTGATTCGAAATCTTCAGGAAATCTGGATAAGTCTTGGCTTGAAATCTTCATAATATTTGTTTAAGTCTGATCTCGAAATCTTCAGAATATTGGGCTATGTCAGATTCGAAATTTCAAGTTGTTCTGGTCATGCTGAACTCAAAATATTCAATGATTTTGACTATGTAGGATTCAAAATCCTAAAGGATCTCAGCTCATGTAGGATTCGAAATCTTCTAAGATTTTAGATGAAACCCTTGGAAATTCTTCTAAGTCTGAAACTTATTTGTGCTAAGTTAACACAATGAATTCAAAATTCACTTCAGAAACGTTTATCATGTTTTGACGTTTCTTTCAATACATGCCACATGTCAGTTGAGATTGGCTTCCCACTTCACACTTTTGATCAGAAAATAATTTTAGTCAAAAACTCTTAATGAATTTGTCAGTTCACTGATTCTCATGTCTGAGTATTTTAGGTTACTTCTAATGAATTTTCTTTATAAATAGAGTTACCTCCCACATTTACCTTCATTCACCCTGAAGTAACTCTTCTTTCTCATTTTATTACATCTCTTCTTCTCTTTTAGAAAGTAAAGACTTTCATTCTCTTTTCATGTTTTCGAGTATCTTCCACTCGAATTCTTTTTCTTCTGCTTCTATTTTGAAATAGAGAGGTTTCTAATATTGTCTATTACGTTCGACCTAACTTTCGATTGATTTCATTCGATTTAGGTCGACGTAATGGCCAATGTTAGAAATGTTTCTAAGTTTCTGGCCTTTGGGTCGAACGTTGTAGCCAAAAGTAGGCATCTAATTGGTATCCTTAACTAATGATGCTCTTGATTTCTCCTTCTATGAGGAAGTGTCTATGTCCTTTGTTAAACTTCTGACTTCTTCCTTATCGTTGCTTAATGCCCAAATCTTTGGAAAAAGAGGGAGAAGAAGGAGAATCAACACATGGGGGATAATTTCCCTCATGTAAATTGTTAGGTGGAGGTGGAGGTGTTTGTGTCTTATTCGAATTTTCCTGGAAGATCTCCATTTAACTTTTATCTTCTTTTTGAATTGTAGGGGATACCTGTCTTTTTGCCTTTGACCTGATTAATTCCCCTACTCAAATGAGAAAAGAAGAATTATGTATGAAAAGGTTAGGGATAAAGAATGCTCACTCATAAGCTTTGTCCTCTGAAGAGTTTTCCTTCTTTTCGAATACAAAGAGGATCGAAAGAAAGGAAATTTGATTACTCCACAATCTTCAGAAGATCAAGAGATGAAGGCTTCTGCTTCGAACTACAATCTTTCCTTCTTGTAATTCATTATCATTTTACTTGTAATCTTTCTATGTATAGTTCGAGATATCTCTTGTAACTTGTAAGAGTTTTATTGTAATTCGAAATTTCTCTTGTAATAGACTTCATGGAATAAAAATTTAACTTCGAATTACTTTGTTTTGTACAAGTCCTTTTTCTTCATCCCTATATATGTTGAGTCTCAAAAATATTATTAAGAAATTAATAATGTTTTAAGTCTCATAATCATGAGTTTTAATGGGTAACAAATTTGGTTAAAGTGTTCTAAAAGGGAGAACAAATTCTCTTTAAGGTATTTTCTGTGTTTCAGAAACTCTCTGAAGTGCAACCCTCTGAAGTGGTGCAACCTTCTGAAGGAGAGGAACCTGCTGAAGGATCAGGACCTGCTGAGATAAGAGAACCTGCTGAAGTCGGGAGACGTCGTGCTTCTCAGAAGCAAATCATCGTTGAAGTGAGACTCTCTAAAGATCCTTTGAAGACTCAAGTCTTTCTTCCAGATGTCTACATCTCACTCTTTCTGGCAAGGAAAATCATAACCTTTTGGCATATTTCAAATTTTGTTCACAAAAAAGGAAGTCTCTGCTGCAAAAGTACAATGTGTTCAGAAAAGTAGAGTCAGTGCTACTGTACACCTACCTTTTTCTTGCGTGATGCAGAAAGCTATCAGAAGTTTGTGTCTCAACGGGAGAAAAGTTATCTCACAACGGGATTAAAGAGAAGTCCAACGGGTCTCAAAGTCTCTCTCTATAAAATACAAGACTTCATGCAGAGAAGAAAGTGAGAGAACAAACGCCAACTTGCTGAAGTGCTGCAAAATTTCTTTGAGAAAATTATTCACTCTGTTTCATTTGTACTCAACTTTCATATCATGAGTTTAACTCAGTAGATTGTACATCTTACCCAGTTTAGTCTTTAAACTTGTGTAGTTTCGAGCTTAGGCTATCTTTCTTCTTAAACAGTATGTTGTTGAGCCCGGAGAGGCTTGTTGTTTAAACAATACTTGCTGTGTAGATCCTGGAGAGGCTTGGTAGAGAAAGAATACTTGTTGTTGTAGAGCCTGAAGAGGCTTGATAGAAAGAATACTTGTATATCTGATCAAATAGTGAAAAATCCTTAGCTGGTTGGCTTTGGGACTGGACGTAGCTCACAGTGGTGGTGGGTGAACCAGTATAAATCTTTGGCTAAGTTCTCTCATCCCTTAACTCCATTTAAATTCAGTTATACTAAAGTGGAGGGTTCCGAGTTTGTGATTTTATAACACTAAGCTAAAAAACAAGTTTTCTAAACTATTTCATTGAACCTGCTGAAGTAACTTAGCAAGTATAAAAACTCCAATTTCAGCAAGTTATAAAATTCTCTCTTGAAAAAGTGCTGCTTGTGAAAGGTTTTCTAAAAACTGCTTAAGTTTTATAAAAACCTATTCAACCCCCCTTCTAGTGTTTCCTGTGGTTTCTATAGTTGTATCAGAGCTCAACCTCGGGTTGAGCATCCCACAGTGCCGAGGAAGAAGATCCTAGATGGAAACCTCTACAAGCAACCCTCACTACGTTGCAGAAGGTGCCTCTGTTTCAAGGCCCCCAGCTTTTAATGGTACCAATTACCATTATTGAGAGATCATATAAATGTTCATTGAGAGCAAGTACATAGATCTGTGGGATTGTGGTCACTGATGGTGATTATATTCCCACACATGGTGGTATGCCCATACCAAAAGCAGAATGGACTGGAAAGCAAAAGGCTTGTGTTCAGCTCAATGCAAAGCAAAACTCTATTTGGTTTGCTCCTCGAGTAAATCTGAGTATGAGAAGGTGCCTGGATGCTCCTCTACCAAGGAAATCTGGGATACGTTGGCATCAGCCAATGAAGGGACTGATAATGTCAAGCAATCCAAGATTAGCATGCTTGCCTCATCAATATGAGATGTTCAAGATGCAAGAGTTTAAAACCATTGACCAGATGTTTAGTAGGTTTCAAACCATAACTAATTGACTCAAGTCTTTAGGAAGAACCTTTGACTTTGGTGATAACAATCGCAAGATTCTAAGGAGTTTACCAAAGGCTTGGAGACCCAAGGTTACAGCCATCCAAGAGGCTAAAGACCTCAATACCTTAAGGATGGAGGGACTTTTGGGATCTCTTAAAGTTCATGAGTTAGAACTTGGTGAGGATGCACCCAAGAAGAAGTCATTGGCCTTGAACGCAAAGTCCAAGCTACTGAAGCATGGGTCACACTAAAGCCATGCAAGTTAAGGAGTCTTCAGAAGGAAGTGAAGGTTCTGAAGTCAGCACTGAGGATGATGATGATGACTTGGCTCTCCTCAGACGGAAGATCAAAAGGATGCTTCAGAAGAAGGGAAAATTCAGAAATCATTCATCCTCTTAGTCAAAAATGGGTAATTCAGATAAGGATACATTTCCTACTGACAAAATTATTTGCTTTGAATGTAAACAACTAAGTCATATAAGGCTGATTATCCAAAGCTAAAGAAATCCTCCTTTAAAAAGAAGAAATTCATAAAGAAGAAGAAGGGACTGATGGCTACATGGGAGGACCTTGATGATTCAACTTCAGTAGAAGAAGATGAATCCTCTGAAGAAGCCAACTTGTGTTTGATGGAAAGCTTACCTTATTAGATAGTTCTGAATCAGAGGTAATTCTTCAAACCCTTCAAGACATGTATTGTTGATTTACTGTAAAGTTCAAAGGAGCTTTTCCCAAGAGTGCAAGGATTTGTCTCGAGCCTTTACTGAAGTTGGCAACAAAAAATGAAGCTCTTGAGACTGAAAATCTTTTACTCAAGGAAAAACTCTTGAAACTATGAAGCTAGTAGTTCAAAAGACTTGACTGAAGAAAAATGAGAAACTTAAAAAACAAGTTGCTAAACTTACTAAGGACCTTGCCAACTTTGTTAATGGAACTAAGAACCTCAATAGAAATGTTGGGTATTCAGAAAATTCCAAGAACAAAGGTGGCCTGGGATATTCAGACAGTGAATCATCACATGATTCCAAGTTTAAACCTGCTAATAAAGCTAAGAAAGGTAGGAGATGCTCACATTGTGGAAAGCCTGGACATCATGTGTCTCAGTGCAAGCACAAGAAAAAGGGCAAAACTTTTGTTAACAAAAAAGGACCCAAAAGGATATGGGTACCTAAATCTATGATTGTTCCTGTTGCAGATGTGTTTAATAGGACAAAGGAGACACCACAAATGGTAATTTGGACAATGGCTGCTCACGACACATATGGGAAAAAGGTCTTGTTTCCAAAGCCTTAGACCCAAGGATGGTGGTGTGGTCACCTTTGGAGGGAATCAGAAAGCAAAGATCACAGGTATAGGTTCTGTAGGTATTTCCCCTCTCTCTGTTATTCAGAATGTTCTCCTTGTAGAAGGACTTCAACACAACCTGCTAAGCATAAGTCAATTATGTGACAGTGGATATGTTGTGTCCTTTACCAAGGATGGCTATGTAGTCAAAGATTCTTCAGATCAAATCATTTTTACTTTACTGCAAGAGACACAGCAATGTGTATAAAATAGATCTTGAGGAACTTGCATATCAAAATGTGACTTGTCTTCTTTCTGTTAAGGATGAAAAACAGATTTTGGCATCAGAAACTTGGGCATGCCAGCTTAAGATTAATCTCAAAGTTAACAAAATACAACCTTGTAAAAGGACTACCCATGCTCTCTTTCAAATATGATATTTTGTGTGAAAATTGTCTTAAAGATAAACAGACAAAAAGCTCTTTTAAGAGTAAGAATGTTGTGTCTACCTCAAGACCTTTAGAACTACTTCACATTGATTTGTTTGGTCCTACAAGAACTGAAAGTATTGCTAGTAAGTATATGGTTTGGTCATTGTGGATGACTACTCTAGATTTACTATGGGCGATATTCCTCAAAAGCAAGGATGAGACTTTTGACAACTTCACAAAATTTTATAAGAATGTGCAAAATGAAAAGGGATTTTGCATATCTATTATTAGAAGTGACCATGGTGGTGAGTTTGAAAACTCAAGCTTCAGAATGTTCTGTGATGAGAATGAGATCTCAGACAATTTCTTAGTGGCAAGATTATTGAGATCTTGGCAAGCGTACCAATATCAAAGCAGTATAATAGTAAGAGGAAAGGGTTTGTCGTATCCACAGGGAAACGGTACAAAATAAATTCCTCAGTGTTCACACTATCGAGTAAGAAGAATTTTAAATGGTGTGTTTGTGAAGATTGCAATAGTATCTAAAATAAAAAAATGAAATAGAGAAAATATGGATAAGGTTGTGCAAATTAAGAAACTAGGATTGAATTGCGTCTATCGCACCCCTCTTGTATTTGGAACCCAATGATATTTAGGAATTTATAATTATAAATATTGAAGCACAAATAATATTATTTCATAAAGGTCTCCACAACTATGAAATACTCAGAAACAGATTTATGTTGGTCTCCACAGTCACAAATTGCCCCGGTTTGAAGATCAGTTGTTAAGCTATCAATTCGTGCTGGTTTCCACAGTCACAAATTGAGTGTTTTCACCAATCAGATTTAGAAAACCGCTTCTCAACGTATTTAAGAATCACATCATAACTCTAGTACAAAGACGGAAGCTAAGCATTAAGAATAGAATAAAAACACCAATATTATAAAAATAGAGATTCCTAAATAACAAAGAAGATCCGAAATACAATTGGGATTAAATCGACTACATTCAATCCTAAAGGAAAGTTTAGCTACTCATGGTAGCAATTACACACCAACTAGAGAGACTGTCACAGTTTTCTCCAGCTCCAGATCTGCTCAACTGCTCCGTACATCTCTCTCCCGTCTCAATCCCTAAAAGTCCTTTATAAACTGTCTGATGGGCTTTTGAGACTCTGATTGTAGCCCATTAAAATTAGGTTTACATTTCCTGCGCTCTACCTGCGCTCAGCGCAGGTGAAGTGCAGGAAACTGGAACGTCATCCTGCGCTTTAACCTGCACTCAGCGCAGGTGGAGCACAGAAAACAACAACTGATTTTCCTGATTTGTCCTCTTTTGAAGCTTGTTTTATGTTGTTCCTGTCCTTATTCGTTGCTCTCTTAATGCTTTATTTGAACTTTGCTTTTTATCTGCAAAAATCAACAGAATCTTTATCAAAGTAGAATCAAATTCAAATTTGATCAATAAATACAAGAATTGCAATTTAAGCTAAAAAGGGGTGAATTGGGTATAAATTCATCATTTTGTCATCAATAAGTGTTGTAATTATAGAGGAATTTTACTTATTTTTAACACTTATCAAATACCACCCCCAACTTAGATTCTTACTTGTCCTCAAGCAGAGAATCCCATACAGACAGTTGACTTTCAATCCCCAATTATGGACCTGACTAATAAGGAAACAAATTCACTATCTCTTACCAGACAGTTGTCATTTTCCAATTTTCAGATTAATAATCAAGATCAGTTGTGACTCCAATCCTCAATCAGAACAAGATAAAAAATGCATTCAAATTTTCAAGAGCAATAATCAAAATTAAACAACGGTGATAAAACAAGGAATTTCTCTCATTCTCACGGGTAAGTGTTTGTTAGAACCACATGAAACACTAGAAGGGGGGTTGAATAGTGTTTTAATAAGCTTTTCGTGTCAATCTTGTAAAACTTTTATTTAAATCATGAAGATGAATAATGTTTAAAATGATCTTAATATCAGAGATAATTAAACCGTGCGGAAGATAAGAAAAATAAAGTTATTTTAAGTCGTAAGATTATTTTAAACAGATACTTCTCAAGATATCTTCTGAAGATTATTACATTGAATGTTTTTTCAAACTGTTTCTGAAATACTTCGATGACTATAGGTTGTCTGAAGTTTGTTCCAAATTTCTGAACTGAGGTCTTTCCAGACTCACTTCAGATAAATGTTTCAGAAGTAATTCAAACCACCACTGGATTTTCCACTATGTGAACTCAGATTACAAACTTGAATATGAGTACAGTCTCCCCCAGACATCACGAGTACAGTCTCTCCAGACATCACGAGTAACAGTCTCTCCAGACATCACGAGTACAGTCTCCTCCAGACATCCCGAGTCCAGTCTCTCCGACTCAAGTATTCTTTCTTCCACTAAGCCTCGCCAGGCTCTCAGACACATAAAGTGTTGAGTAGTTTCTACACTCTTTCCATGTTAGATGTTCTCCAGAACCTCTAAAACTTAGATTCTACGTGTACATAGAGATTACTGAGTACACCTCAGGATACAGACATTACAACTAAGTACAGGATAGACAGTGATACAAGTTATTTGAATTAAAATACAGTCCCTGTCTTTCTATGAGGAATACATCCTCTGAGAGTAGGGCTAACTAAGATGTGAAATGATGCTCCAGCCTTGTTCTCAAACCATTAGTTTCCATGGGCCTACATTCTCACGCCATATCATAGGAACACCAAGGTATATCAAAGCTTCAAACTGTACCCAGTGTGATAGTCATTTGTTCAGCATGATTGTCTTTCGAACAATCAACTCACTTGATCAAACAGACCAACTGAACAACCTAACTAACTGACCAGCTAGTCATAGCCTGATTGAGAACCAACTCTTTGATCAAACTTAGTTGACATCTTTATGATCCCTTAAGCTCAAGTCAACTCTTGTTAACCATAAGGCATTCAGCTGATTAACTAGTTTGATTCTGTTGATCAACAATTTTGTCTGACTGACCAATTGGTCGGCAGCCGCTTCAAATTCATCTTGAGGCTATTTATATATTCTGATGAAATATAGCCGTTTGAAGATGATTCATAATACCGTTGAGATGTTGATGATGTGGCTCATATAGCCGTTGTATAATAGCTTCTCAACGGTTGCTTCTCCTTAATAGAATGAGTGTTCAGACGATCCCGTTCTGACACTTGATATTTTCTTCTTCATGAGAGATGTTTCTTGATATATTCTGCGAATACTCTCTCTTGAATCTGCTTTTGTGCTTCATCTGCTTTGTTCTGCTTTCTTTCCTCTGTTTTCTTTTAGGAGTGTCTCTTTAGGAGATATCCGTTGAATTTTGTCCTTTTGCCGATTCTGTATATACTCCTTTTTCATTTGCTCCTGACATCATATCTTCTTTGGGTGTGATGTCTTGTTCAATGGCTTGTTGATTGCAAATGATAAAATATGTTTGAATAAAATATTTCATTCAAACATTTTTCTTTGTTGCTTCTGCTTAGTCTCCTGAGCTTTTCTTCTGCTTTTTTCGGATTGGTGATGATGATATTTCCGTTGTGATACCACCTTTAGAGATAGCATTGATGCTATTCAATCCGTTGTGAGACACGCTTCTGGGTGTTCTGACAATTCTGACAAAGTACAAAACGTTGGTGCTGCTATAAAGCTGCCACGTTGTTGCTGGCATTTCTACGTTGCAGGAGATGTCCTCAATGGTGTATGAACTTCAAATGTACCAAGAAAGGTCTCTGCGACGTTGCCAATTTAAGCTTTGAAAAGTGTTTGCGTGTTTGTAGAGAACGACTTTTCTTCAGCATACTTCAGAGAGCAAAGTCTTCGTTGTCTTCAGTGAGTGTGCCACGTCGGATCCTCAGACGGCTTCAATATTTCAGACAATATTGACACTTCAGATAGCTTCTAGTCTTTCAGACAGCTCCGTTGCTTCAGACATCTTCTTTGCTTCAGACAAACTTCTTTGCTTCAGACAGCTTCCTTTGCTTTAGACAGCATCTTTTGCTTCGCCAAGATGAAACTTCAGAGTACTTCTTTCTTCTAATAAGAAGATTGTAGTTTCATTCTTCTTAGTATTTCTTCTTCTTCTTCTTTCTTTCTTCATCTTCTTCTTCTTCTTGTATCTTGTATCTTCTTCTTCTTTCATGTAGATAAAGATGTTGAATTGTATGTACTTTATTCAATCATCTTCTTGCTTGCTTCTGTTCGTTCTTTATCATTTTCTGATTGGCAGCAGGTGTGGATGCAATAGGTCTGCTTATACAAATCCTTTTGTTGCAGGCATTGTGGAAAGTCTTTGCAATATTTCCTTATTTATGCACGACTTTAATCGGGTAGAAAAGCATGTCTAGCTTTATCTACTGAGTGAGTGATCTTCATGTGCTTTACACTTTGCAATGTCTTCAAGAAGTCTTTTCTTGATTCTGATATGTTCAATCTTTAGACTGCTTCATATTGTCTTTATTTCTTCAGATGATGGCTGCACTTCAGATAGGTTATCTTTGAGTCTTCACTTCTTCGAGTCTTTAAGTAGTCTTCTATTCTTCAACTCTTTTTAGATAGCCTTCGAGTCTTCAACTTGGTTGTGGATTACTCTTCTTCGGATTCTGCACTTTGTTCTTTTGATTCTGATCCCCTGATTCAGATTCTTCTTTTGATGTGTTATTCTACTCTTCTTCTTCTTCAGATAGTGAATATTCCATCCTGAAACATAATCAACAAACCAATACCTTCTCAGTAGAACCTGTTAATATAATCTTATTTGTTCTTATTATGTTCTTATATACTCTTATTTGTTAATCATTAAAACTAAAGGATATTAAGTCTTTGAGTCAAGTTTGAATGCTCAAACTGATTAATAGACTTCACAATCTCCCCCTTTTTAATGATGACAAATAAGATATGTATAACTTACAAAATGTTTTAAGGAAAGATGGTTAAGTATATAGAAGGCTCCCCCTATCTATAATACTCCCCCTGAGAAGAACATTTATTCTTTAGTTTGTTAAATGTTGCCAATTGTGTATTATTCTAACTACTAACAAGATTAGATACATTTTGTTAACTTATCCTTTAGAAACTAGATGTTAATCTTTAGATTCCAATTGTTAGTACTTCTTAGAAACTGGATGTTATCTTTTATATACCAATTATTAATCAGATGTTAATCTTTTAGATACCAATTATTATTGTTTGTTATTCATTGAAAACTAATATTACCACATATTTGTTAACTTATCACAGATAACCGATTGTTATATAATGATACTGTTATTACATATACCAATTGTTATTTTCTGACATACATCATTTTATTATTTATATATTTTCCCTTATTTTTATATTTCTCCCCTATTTCTCCCCTTTTATATTCTTGCAGTACATACAGTATTAACATCATTTTGTGAGTTTTATATTTCCTCCCCCCTTTTGTCATTAATTGAAAAAGGTTCATGGTTTCAGATAGTTTGAGTTTCATATATATCATCCTATTTTAAGTTCATTTAGCCGTATTTCTTTACTGATTATATTTCTCCCCCTTTTTATCTTACATTAAAGTTTTTTACATATTGTCTGAATTAGTTGTTCTAATTTTGCAGGGACGTTATTACTCAAATTGTTATTATTATTATTCAGATACCAAAGATTAAGGAATAAATACCAACTGTTATAAATAAAAAAATTTTTGATAAACAAAATAACTGAAATAAAAATAGAAATACACAAGTTTAAATTTCAAAACATTTGATAAAGAAATCTTTAAAAGAAAAACAAGTTACATTCCAAAAAATAGAATGCACTCTTCATTGCTAACGCCGAAGATTCCTTCGAAGGCCTGAGGCATAGCCTTATAGACTTCATCTCTTTCAAAGCTATCACCACTCCTTCTGCTGCAAAAGCTTCAGGAGTTGCCTCAGAGCCCCAGACTTCATCCCAATCGTAGCCTTGCTGCACGCATTTTCCTTCTAGCCGCTGGGACGATGGAGGTGAATCATTAAGACTGTGTCCTCGATCATTAGCCACCACCTTACTTCCAAGAACCACTTTTTCAGTAGTTCTTTTAATAGATTGACTATTCTGGGATCTCCCAGTGATCTTCTAGTCCACCTGTGATGCAGCAAGATCACCATGGTCCAAGTATAGAGAAACGGGTTTTCAGATGAACCCTTTTCCTTACTCTTATTCCATACATCATCCAAGATGACTTGATCTTTGCCTCAACATTTCCAGGGTCCTTCTTCTGTTTTCCTTTGCTTCTTCTTCATCATCCTTCTGGGAGCCACTTACTCAGAACCTTAGACAAAGCTATAGAAGAGCTTTGAAGATGTGAGTTAGTGTGAAGAGCTCTTGTGAATTTATAGGACTTTGAAGCAGGGGTAAAATAGAGAAGTAAGGAAAATGAATCCATTGGATTGTTGTTCACAGTGATGTATATGGGCTCAGATACTTTTCATGATGACAGTTTCAGACCTTGAAAGTATCGAAACGTGCATCATTGATTGGTCATAGATGAAGCTCTATAGGAAAACTGAGTCATTAGCATGGATAAAGTAAGTTTGGAAAACATTTTTGAAAAAAAAACATTAAGAAGAGACATAAAAACGTATTAGAAGATATTACTTTTCAAAACACCTTTTTAGAAACAGAAAAGAAAGAAAAATAGAATTGAATATGTGAGAAAACATTTAAGAAGAATTTTTTTTTTTGAAAACAGATTTTATGGTATCAAAGAATTTTATGATTATTATTATCTGAGAAGCTTTAATATGTTGAGTCTTTTAAGTTTTAATTATTAATTTAAAATTTTATTTGTTGAAAAAAAAAATCTTTTACTAGAGAACAATTTTTTTACAGATATTTAAGTTTTAAGGTGAAGTGATGTTACCATTTGATTTCCTTATTATTCTCTGATGGAAGAAAGCTTTTCTGACATTGCACCTTTCTTTGAAGACTTTTCTTCTTCTGAGGTCGCTTGATGTCTGCAAATCTTCCTTTTAGTCTTTTTCTTTTGTGCTTCAGAGAATCGTTGAACAATCATCTTAACCTGTCCCTTAAGGATTGAAATAGACTTTATGACTTGAGTTTCCATTTTCTTTAACATTCCTTACCCACAATTTCAGGAGGTTCACTGGAGAGCCTAACTGAAAGGGTTCAGAAAGTAGAGATGCTACTAAGTCAAAATTATCTTTTCAAGCGTAGGAGGTAGGCTCAGTGCTTTGTGTATCAACCATCTTAACATTTCTGACCCACAATTTCAGTAAGTTCATTGTTATCTGTCTGAACAGGTTCAAGACAATGGAGATGATATACACCTTAGACATTCTTTTAGATGATGTTGCCCTTGATTCATCTTTTTTACACATGGCATTTCCTTCCTCCGGTTGATCTTCTTTAGCTTAATTTTCAGAAACCTGTTTTTCTGAAACATGAACTAAAGATGCTTTTCAGTAGTATCTTATATTTCTTAATCACATTAGTTAATCATTAAAACAAATGTCTTAGATTAATTATTTAAATTTTATCAAATTTCAGCAAGTTAAATTATTAGAGGATTTTATAGTAGATGAATCTTAATTTGTCCTTATCTTATTAAGTTAATTGATTTTATCAATTAGTTGTACCGAGAAAAGTTGTGTTGAGTTAAACATTCTTCGAGCATTCAAAGATAAAAGACACAACTGTTTAAACATACAAAGACGAGAAGGAAAGTTGATAATCATAATAAAAGATATTTATAAATATTTAAGATGTAAAACAAAAAAAATAATAACAAAAGACAATGACACTTGAAATGGATTCAATGGTCATCAGATGGGTTCTCAGCGGCGTTGCAGTCTCTTCTCTCAGCTTTGAGCTCTTGCAGCTCTTTCTCAGCCACTCTCAGCCTCTTTGCCAGCCGATTCACCTTGCGTTCACCCTCTTCAGATTGTATGCACCCAACACCATCTTTTCTTTTATGAGCACCCAAGATGAGAAAAAACCCTTTTTCCTTTGTTGCGTGGACAACCGAGGGAGGAATGATCACCTGATTCTCTGGAGCTTTTTCTCTATCAATAGTAGAGTCTGGTCATAACACTGATCATACATTCCCGGAGTAAGAAGTGAGGAGGCGGTTGGTCCAAAGTACTTTCCACTGGAAAGCCCTTGTCCATCAGTATTTTCATTATCAGGGTGGTTGTGAGGATAGAGATCTTCATTGCTCATATCTTGTCTGAAGATCATCTGATACATCAGAACCCAGGGAAGACTGATTCTCTTCTTTGTCAGCAAGTGGTCCCAATACGAACCTTTCCAGTTGATTTACTTCTAACCTGTTGCGTCCTTTTGGAAGGATGTTGCAATTTAGCACAACAAGAAGTGCTCTGGGAATCTTCAAAAGTTGAGAAGGGTCGGTAGGGTGCTAGACGTCTTCCTCCAAAGAGAACTTCATCAAAGATGAAGTTCCACCATGCAAGGATTCCCACCTCTGAAAGTACTGTTCTCCTCTAGCAGGCACGCCAATCACTTCATCAATCAATTTGTAGTCCACACAAATTGATCTTCCCATTACCTCTGTTTTAATCCCGGTCCAATCATCATTTGACACAATGTTGGAGTTGTTCCAGAATTCTAGCACACTTTCTTCATGCCACGGTGAGGAGATATTGCTGAAGTAAGGAGTCCACCCCACAGCGTCAAAGTACTCTGTGAGATTATACCCAGCCTCATCAAAAATCAGAGAGTTTTACCATTTTAGAGGGTATGATTCTCTCATCAAACACGGGATGGTTTGAGTCATTTGATGATGCAGACATGTTGGCCATTGACTACTATTGAACTGTTGAACTTTCTGAGACTAGGTGCTTTGAGGAAGCTTTGATCTTTTTAAGAGAATGATTGAATGAAGTGTGATTTCCATTATGATCATCCAAGCTCCTTTTAAATAGGCAGTGATCATTGCTTTGTTCAAGGAGGAGCGACGGTTACATGCACCAAGCAGTTATAGAGAGTTGTGCATCGTACCAATTATTAGAAACCGTTTGATGATCCATTATCCCACAAAGTGCCGTTTCATTTTAAATAATAAACATATATGACTCTTCATTTACACACATATATACACGCATGCAATACAGATAATTTACACACAAAACAAGTAATATGCATACATATATAGGAGAATTATTATGCAATAATTTATTTTCACATAAGTATTCTTATGTAATAATAATTTCAATAAAACAAAACATTTAGCAGATAAGCAGTTATACTTAAATTTAGATTTAAACAAAGATAGGAAAGGTGTTACCCGTTTGTGATCTAGAGATAGATACACTTTCCTTTTCCAGCTATATCCTTCTGAAAGATGCCTTGTATGAATAATGAGTTTTAAGAAAAATGATTTTCTTTTCTCATTATCATTCTTCAGAGTTGCTTCAGCTTGGTGAGATTTTCCATCTTCTGAGGATCTACTCCTTCTGCATTTGTTAGATGCTCAACCCGAAGGTGATCTCTGATACCAATTGTTAGAAACAGCAAGAAACTCTAGAAGGGGGGTTGAATAGTGTTTTAAAGCTTTCGTGTCAATCTTGAAAAATCTTTTATTTAAATCATGAAGATGAATAATGTTTAAAAATGAATCTTAATATCAGAGATAATTAAAAACGTGCGGAAGATAAGAAAAATAAGTTTCTTTAAGTCTTAAGATTATTTTAAAACAGATACTTCTCAAGATATCTTCTGAAGATTATTACATTGAATGTTTTTCAAATTGTTTCTGAAATACTTTAGATGACTATAGGTTGTTTGAAGTTTGTTCCAGATTTCTGAACTGAGGTCTTTCCAGACTCACTTCAGATAATTGTTTCAGAAGTAATTCAAAAGACATTCTTTGTAATGCTTCAAGTGATATGAGAAACATCTCATGTTTGTTCTTATGAAAACTCATTTATTGAAATCGTTGTGTTAAATTTGTTATGAAAATAACTTTTCAATCCCAACATAAATATGAAAACTGTAAATAAAGAGATTAAGGGAAAGAGAACTTAGGCACAGAATTTATCCTGGTTCACACCACAAACCCGTGAGCTACATCCAGTCCCAGAGGCAACCACCACTGGATTTCCCACTATTTGAACTCAGATTACAAACTTGAATATGAGTACAGTCTCTCCAGACATCACGAGTAAAGTCTCTCTAGACATCACGAGTACAGTCTCTTCCAGACATCACGAGTACAGTCTCTCCAGACTCAAGTATTCTTTCTTCCACCAAGCCTCTCCAGGCTCTCAGACACAAAATGTTGAGTAGTTTCACTACTCAATCTAAGTTAGATGTTCGCCAGAACCTCTAAACTTAGATTCTACTTGTACATAGAGATTACTGAGTACAAACTCAGGATACAGACATTACAAACTAAGTACAAGGATAGACAGTGATACAAGTGTTTGAATTAAATACAGTCCCTGTCTTTCTATGAGGAATACATCCTCTGAGAGTAGGCTAACTAAGATGTGAAATGATGCTCCAGCCTTGTTCTCAAACCATTAGTTTCCATGGGCTACATTCTCACCCATATCATAGGAACACCCAAGGTATATCAAAGCTTCAAACCGTACCCAGTTTGATAGTCATTTGTTCAGCATGATTGCCTTTCGAACAATCAACTCACTTGATCAAACAGACCAACTGAACAACCTAACTAACAGACCAGCTAGTCAGTAGCCTGATTGAGAACTAACTCTCTGATCAAACTTAGTTGACATCTTCATGATCCACTTAAGCTCAAGTCAACTCTTGTTAACCATAAGGCATTCAGCCTGATTAACTAGTTTGATTCTGTTGATCAACAATTTTGTCTGACTGACCAATAGGTCGGCAACCTCTTCAAATTCAATCTTGAGGCTATTTATATGTTCTGATGAAATATAGTCATTTGAAGATGATTCATAATACCGTTGAGATGTTGATGATGTGGCTCATATAGCCGTTGTGTAATAGCTTCTCAAACGGTTGCTTCTCCTTAAGCGAATGAGTGTTCAGATGATCCCGTTCTGACACTTGATATTTTCTTCTTCATGAGAGATGTTTCTTGATATAATTCTGCGACTACTCTCTCTTGAATCTGCTTCATGAGAGATGATCCGTTGAATTTGTCCTTTTGCCGATTTTGTATATACTTCTTTTTCATTTGCTCCTGACATCATATCTTCTTTGGGTGTGATGTCTTGTTCAATGGCTGTTGCTTACAGATGATAAAATATGTTTGAATTAAAATATTTCATTCAAACATTTTTCTTTGTTGCTTCTGCTTAGTCTCCTAAGCTTTCTTCTGCTTTCTTTCGGATTGGTGATGATGATATTTCCGTTGTGATACCACCGTTTAGAGATAGCATTAAATGCTATTCAATCCGTTGTGAGACATGCTTCTGGGTGTTCTGACAATTCTGACAAAGTACAACGTTGGTGCTGCTATAAAGCTGCCACCGTTGTTGCTGCAATTTTCTGCGTTGCAGAGATTTCCTCAGTGGTGTATGAACTTCAAAGGTACCAAGAAAGGTCTCTGCGACTTTGCCAACTTAAGCTTTGAAAGTGTTGCGTGTTTGTAGAGAACGACTTTTCTTCAGCATACTTCAGAGAGCAAAAGTCTTCATTGTCTTCAGTGAGTTAGCCTGAAAAGCTTTTGTACACCTACCTGAAAAGCCTGTCTCCTTGCTGTACACTCCAACAGCTAGAAACGGCCATATAACGGCTAGTTTTCTAACTGAAGATATAAAAGAGACATTATCAAGAGCTGAGAAGTGTGAGAGAGACTGCCTACACTTCCGTGAAATCATTAAGCATCTTATCACATCTCAACAGACATCTCAAGTGTATCTACCAGCTGTCTGAGCACAGACACAATCTCATCTTGAGATCATACATCTATCTCTTTCATCTCATCTCAGTGAATATCATTCCAATACTGTAACCAGAGTTGAGACCTAGTCTAGCTCATTTACTTTTATATCCATACTTTGTATGAGCTTAGGCTAGACTTATCACAAACATCTATCTGTAACCTGTCTCATCTAAGATAGGAGTGTGCCTAGTCTTAGAGTGAGGTGTGTACGTCCTGAAGAGGTTGTAAGAATATTTGTGACTCAGCTAAGATAAGGGTGTGCCTAGGCTTAGTGTGAGTGAGACGTCCTGAAGAGGCTGTAAGAATACTTGTATTGACTGGTTTGTCAATAGTGGAAAATCTCACAGGTTGTGGGGACTGGACGTAGCCCAAGGAGTGGGTGAACCAGGATAAGATCTCTGTCTCTTGTCTCTTACCTTATTCTTATATCTGCTTATCTTGAATCAATTAATACAGCTTGATAACTAAAGATATAGTTGAATTGATAATCAAGATAAGACTTTAAATTAAGGTCTAGACAAAGATCTTTACCAAAATTGATAAACTCCATCTTGTCTTAACAGAGACTCCAAGTTAACAAACTTAAGAGCACATCTCAACTATCAATTTTAGTGTGGAATTGCAGAACAGATTCGGAAAGTCTCTATTCAACCCCCCCCCCCATTCTAGAGACATTCAGCCAACTTCAGTTGGTATCAGAGCTCGACCTCTAGGGGTTGAGCACACCTCTGTGTGAAGAGGAAAAAGATCCATGGCTGGTCCAAGTACAAGTCTGTTCATTCCTGAAGGAGCTTCAACAAATAGACCTCCTGCTTTTGATGGAACTGATTATTATTACTGGAAAGACGGGATGAGACTGTTCATTGAATCTCAGCATGATGATCTTTGGGAAATCATTGAAATAGGTTCTTATGTTCCATACACCACAGATGAGCTTGGACTTAGGGCAGCTAAACCCAGAGAACAGTGGACAGATGCTAAGAAGGCAAGATATGTACTCAACTCAAGAGCTAAATACCTTCTCACTTGTGCCTTAAGCAGAAGTGAATATGACAAGGTAGCTGGGTGTGTCTCAGCTAAAGAACTATGGGATGCTCTTGAAGTTGAACATGAAGGGACAAATCAAGTTAAAGAAGCCAAGATCAACATACTGGTCAGACAGTATGAGCTCTTCAAGATGAATGAAGATGAAGGCATTGAAGACATGGTGAGGAGATTCACTGTCATAACAAATGACCTGAAATCACTAGGAAGAACATACTCAAATCAGGATACGGTAAGAAAAATTCTGAGAAGTCTGCCCAAACCTTGGAGACCAAAGGTAACAGCCATCCAGGAAGCTAAAGATTTGAGTACTCTCAGACTAGATGAACTTCTTGGATCTCTGAAGGTACATGAGCAAGAGTTGATGGAAGAAGATCTCATCGGACGACCCAAGTCTATAGCACTGAAAGCAGCTTCCAGTAACTCAAAAGGCAAAAAGATAAGCTCTTCTCAACAAACCTCACTCAACTCATCTCAAGATTCTGAAACAGAAGAAGATGAGGAAGAGGAAGATGATAGTGAAATGGATGATGAGCTAGCCTACATCTCAAGGAAGATCAGATGCATGTGGAGAGCCAGAGGGACTGGAAGAAAGAATTTTCCCTCAAGAAGAGGAGAAATAAAATCTGACAAGAAAGGACAATTTATCTGCTTTGAATGCAAGAAGCCTGGGCATATTAGGTCTGAATGTCCTCAACTCAGAAAAGAAATGAAGAAAAGTCCTAGGAAGAAGGCAATGATGGCCACCTGGGATGACACAGATGAAGAGGAAAGTCAAGATGGACAGTCAGCTAACCTATGTCTCATGGCAAAAGGAGACTCATCGGATGAAGAGGTAAATGAATCTGACTCTGAATATTCTGTTGATGAACTTAAGTCTGCTTTTGAGAATCTTCTGTATGATTCAAATCTTCTTGCCTCTAAGAGCTCATTACTTAAATCAAATTTGAATACAGCTCTTGAGAAAATCAAATTTCTTGAAAAAGAAAATGAAGATTTAAATCATAAAAACAGTAGTCTCATGTTGTCTCACATGAAACTGTCTGAACAAGTAAAAGCTAAGACTCAAGCTCTCAATGGGCAAGATCAAAAAAGGCTACAAGAAGAAAATCAGCAGCTTAAACTGCAGAACAGAACTCTCATAAATGACCTAGAAAAATTTGTAAATGGAACAAAAAACCTTGAGAGACTCATTGGATCTCAAAAGGGCATTTTTGATAAAGCTGGGCTTGGTTATGAGAGATCATCAAATGAAGTTTGGTATAAAGATTTCTTCATTCCTGCAAGAAAAAAGAAAAAAGAAAGATGTTCTTGTTGTAGTAAATATGGTCATAAAGCCACAGATTGTTACATGAGACAAGTAGCATCTGAGAGAAAGGTAACTAACCATGCAGGACCCAAATACAAGTGGGTACCTAAAGCTAAATCTCTTGTTGTAACAGATGTGCCTGGCAGCAGCAAAGACCAAGAAAGAATGGGTGCTGGACAGTGGATGTTCAAGGCACATGACAGGAGACAAAAGCAAGTTCCTGTCACTTGAGGAAAAGACTGCTGGAGTTGTCTCTTTTGGGGACAACACAAAGCCCAGATCAAGGGCATAGGTAAAATTGGTAAGGCCAATTCAGCTCAGATTGAAAATGTATATTTTGTTGAAGGTTTGAAACATAATTTGCTGAGTATCAGTCAGTTATGTGACAATGGTTATCATGTTAATTTCCAGCCTACCTTTTGTGAGATCATAGACTCCAAAACTGGAAAAATCATTTTCTCTGGAACAAGAAAGAAAAATCTTTACTCAGTCTCACTAGAGGGTCTGTCAGATCTCACCTGTCTCATGTCTCATGATCATGAGAGATGGCTTTGGCACAAAAGGGTTGGACATATTAACATGAGAACTATGAGTCAGCTTTCTAGTCAGTCTCTTGTCAAAGGATTACCTAAGGTAAAATTTGACAAAGACTTGAAGTGTGATCCTTGTATCAAAAGCAAGCACATCAAATCAAGCTTCAAACCCAAGAACTATGTCTCAACTACTAGGCCACTTGAGATCCTCCACATTGACCTATTTGGACCAACTAAGACAGTGAGTCTCAGTGGTAAAAAATATGGTTTTGTCATTGTGGATGATTTCTCACGATTCACTTGGGTTCTGTTCCTATCTCAGAAAGATGAATCATATGATTCCTTCAAAACCTTTTGTAAAAAGATTCAATCTGAGAAAGGATACAGAATTGGATCTGTTAGAGTGACCATGGAGGAGAATTTGAGAATGTTAAGTTTAGAAAATTCTTTGATAAAAATGGCATAACTCATAACTTCTCTTGTCCAAGGACTCCTCAACATAATGGTGTAGTTGAGAGGAAAAATAGAAGTCTTCAAGAAATGGCTAGAACTTTGTTATGTGACTCTGGAATTGAAATGTACTTCTGGGCAGAAGCTGTCAATACTTCTTGCTATATTTTAAACAGAGTCACTATAAGAAAGATCTTAAATAAAACTCCATATGAGCTATGGAAAGGTAGGAAGCCTTCAGTTTCATATTTTCATGTATTTGGATGTGATTGCTATATTTTAAATACAAAAGATCAACTAGGAAAATTTGAAACCAAATCAGATAAAGGAATTTTCCTAGGATATTCACTAACCTCCAAAGCTTACAGAGTATACAATCTAAGAACCAAAACTACTGAAGAATCTATGCATGTAGTATTCAATGAAGTTCAGGGAAATACTCAGAAAGAAGTTGATGAGGAGATAGAAGAACTGATAAAAGATCTAAAGATCTCAACTCAAGGAAGCTGAAGAGAGACTCTCACCTGAACAAAAGATGATGAGGTCACCTCTGTCTGAACACAGGAGAGAAGCTCAGTCTGAAGGAGTACCTCTCAGAAGTAGCCAATCTGAACCCTCTCATAATCCTCAAGAAGAAGATAAATCAGATAATCAAACCAGATCTCAAGAAACAAGACAAGAGAATGTTGAGATACAAAATGAACATGCATCTCAACTACCAGAAGCTGGAGACTGGTAAGATCTCATCCAAGAGATCAGATACTTGGAGAAACTTCAGACAGAGTCAGAACCAGATCTTCCTTCAGAGACACAGAGAATCTAATGGCTCTTCTATCTGACATAGAGCCAAAAGACATACATGAAGCCTTAAATGATGAATCCTGGATTAAGGCCATGGAAGATGAATTAAATCAGTTTGAGAAAAGCAAGGTCTGGAATCTGGTTCCTCCACCATCTCATCAAACCATAATTGGAACCAGATGGGTCTTCAAAAATAAGCTAAATGAGAAAGGTCAAGTAATGAGAAACAAAGCCAGACTGGTGGCTCAAGGGTTTAATCAACAAGAAGGAATAGATTATGAATGACACCTTTGCACCAGTGGCAAGACTTGAAGCTATCAGGATCCTACTAGCCTTTGCAGCCTTCAAAAACTTCAAATTATATCAAATGGATGTAAAAAGTGCATTCCTAAATGGGGTCATAGAGGAAGAAGTCTATGTAAGGCAGCCCCTGGGTTTGAAGACCTTGACCATCCAGAACATGTGCTTAAGCTATCCAAAGCTCTATATGGTCTCAAGCAAGCTCCAAGAGCTTGGTATGACAGGTTAAGCTCATTTTTAATTAAAAATGATTTTATAAGGGGTAAGATTGATACTACTTTATTTAAGAAAGAAATTAGCAAAGATTTATTAATTGTTCAAATTTATGTTGATGACATCATCTTTGGATCAACTAATGAATCTTTATGTCAAGAGTTCTCAAGTCTCATGCAGGGAGAGTTTGAGATGAGTATGATGGGTGAGCTGAGATTTTTCTTGGGGCTCCAAATCAAACAATTAACTGATGGGATATTCATTAGTCAAGAAAAATACACAAGATATCTTCTCTGCAAGTTCAAAATGAGTGAGGCAAGACCAATGAAAACTCCTATGCACCCCTCAACTCAGATTGATCAAGATGAAGATGGAAAAGCAGTATCAGACAAACTGTACAGAGGTATGATTGGTTCCCTTATGTATTTAACTGCCAGAAGACCAGATATTCAGTTTGTTGTAGGAATATGTGCAAGATACCAATCTTATTCCAAAGAATCTCATCTCACTAGCTGTAAAAAGAATATTTAGATACTTGATTGGAACCACTAATCTTGGCCTATGGTATGAGAAGGGAAAGAGTTTTGATCTCATAGGTTATAGTGATGCTGACTTTGCTGGAGATAAGATAGACAGAAAGAGCACCAGTGGATCTTGTCAATTCCTAGGAAAGTGCCTTATCTCCTGGTCATGTAAAAAGCAAAACACTATTGCCTTATCTACAACAGAGGCTGAGTATGTCTCAGCAAGCTGCATGCTTGCACTCAAGTTCTGTGGATCAAATCTCAATTGCAAGATTATGCAGTCAGGTACTCTAAAATTCCTATTTATTGTGACAATACTAGTGCCATAAATCTTGCTAAGAACCCTGTACATCATTCTAGGTCCAAACACATTGATATCAAACATCATTTTATAAGAGATCATGTGCAAAAAGGAAACATTGAACTAATCTTTGTAGATACTAAAAATCAGCTAGCTGACATCTTTACAAAGCCTTTAGTTGAAGAAAGATTCAATGAGAATCTAAAATTGCTAAATATGTGTTCTCTTGAATAAAAATAGTTAGTTGAGACCTAGCTCTACTATGGGCTATATGATTAAAGTCTCACCAGAGATGAGACTCAAGTGTCGTCTGTAAAGAGACGTGGGTTCAGACGCATCTGTTACCAGACGTGTCTCATGATTCATCTCAATCAACGTCTCATGAAATTATTGAGACGTTTCCATGTAGCAAAACTGAAGGATTGAGTCGTTGCTCAATGGTTAGTAACTGCCCACTACCTGGCAAACTAGTCGTTACAACTATAAAAGAACGTGCTCAACCACCACAATAACTCCCCACGAAGTGCAGTTACTGCTTCAACTCTCTCTCTCTGCTCTTAGACTATTTAAGTCTACTCTCACTTTCTATCCTCACTTTCTCTTCTCTCTCAATGCGCATCAAAATCACTGTTCTGAAACTTCCTTATTCTGACAAATCTTCATCTTCTTCCTCACCTAATAAAATGTCTTCCTCTGAACAAACTCAATCTCTTAGTGTACACTCAAGCCAAGAAAACTTAGTCGTTCTCCATCGCCACAGCCTAGCACAGAAACTGAGCCTTCACTATCCACTCAACCTACCCAACCTTCTCCATCTTCTAAATCCACATCCTTGAGAAGAGTACTCCTCTGCCTCCCAGAATGAAATCCCAAAGGATTGCTTCCCAAGTCACCCAAGTTGCACCTCCTAAATCTCCTGTTCACATAGACCTAACTCAACCAGAATCCTCTAAGAAAGGGAAAGAAAAGGCTGTAGAAGGTAAAAAGCTTTCTTTCCAATCCGATCTTTTCAACAATGCAGAAGTTGAAGACAAATTTACAAAGAGATTTGTTGAGAAGAAAATCATTGTGGGAAGGGTTATCTCATCCCAGGAACTGAAAGATGAAGGGTGGGACATGAGTCCCTATTTGGAAAAGCAAGGATGGAAGGACTATCTGACCATGACAGATTCAGTATTTCCAAAGATGACAAGGGCATTCTATGCAGCATGCTACAAGGCTAAGGGATCATCCCAAGGATAGCCACACATCATCTCTTACATTAAGGGAGTCCACATAGAACTGACAAAAGAGACTCTTGGTGCTATCATCCAAGCACCAGTGGCTGGGAATAGACTGTACAATGAAGAACACTGGTGGAATGAAGTTGGAATTCCATCAGTGAATGTAGGAACCTCTCTCTTCAAAGGTGGTCTCATCACAGACGCTGCATCATCTCTGAACCTATTTGGTAAATTTCTGTTTCATTTGGTCGTTAAGTGCATCATGCCTAGGGCTGGCAATTTTAACAAGGTTTATCATCAAGACTTGATGGTGATGTATCACCTCAAGCATGGGATACCTCTGAATCTCCCATTTCTCATCTTAAGGCATATGGAGCATGCCTTCCACAACTCCAAGATCAATGCATCTCTTCCCTTTGGAATGCTCACTACCAGAATCATGAGGCATTTCAAAGTTGATTTCAGTAGTTGTGACAAGTCTGATGAAAGACCAGGCTATGTTGGAAAGACAAACTTGAAATCTCTTGGCTTAGATGGTAAGACTATACCCTCTCCTACTTTTCCTTTATCTGATTCTTCTCCTCCTGTACCTACCACAACACAGGCTTCTCCCTCATCCAAACTGTCTGAGGCTAAGAAGAAAAAGAAGAAAAAGGTCTCAAAGGAGGTTAATGAGGGATCTCAAGAAGGTTCAGAGATCCCTGTTAAGGAAAAGAAAAGGAAAGCTCAGCCTTCTGTATCTACAGAGACTGAGAATAGGAGAAAGAAGAAGAAGAAATCCAAGTCTGATCACACTATTCTAGTTCATACTGAACCAGCACCTGAGAAACTCCATGAGCAAGGAGGAGAAGCAGAAGATGAAGCAAGGAATGAAGAAGAAGGAGCCATGTTTGAACAAGAAATTGAGCACCATTCACCACTGCAGCAAGCATCTCCTCAATTACCTCCTTCATCTCCTCCACCAGAGATAACTCCACAGGAAGTCTCTCCTATCAGTAAGATTGTTGCTGAAACTTTGATGAGCTTAGAAAAGGATACCACAACCTTAAGCTTTGAGACTCACCAAGAGCCACAGCAAGATGAGACTGATACTGTTGAAGTTACCGCCACTCAACATGCTACTCCAGTAAGTCCACAGCCAACTTACTCCATCCCTACTTCATTTCCCACTCCTGGAAAATTCTTTGTTGAGACCATCCTGCTCAACTCACCACAACCTAAATATGATCAGTCTGCACCTCCCACTGACAGACCTGAGCCAGCTAAGGCACCCTCATCTGAACCATCCATTCCTACTCATCTGTCCAATTCAATCAATACTTTTCTGAACCAATTACAAGAGGAACAACAACAACAACACCAGAACCTCCAAGCAAGAATTGAGCAGAATCAGAAGAAGATTCTCAAGAAGCTGAAGCACCACAAGAAAAGGCAAGAGGCCATTCTTTCAGGATTTGACACAGTCCTGCAAGCAATGCATGCATCGAATGAATTTCACAGGAAGATGAACCTTCATCTTTCCAATTTGCCTCCTCTGCCTGAGTTTCCTCAGACTGTGCTACGCCCATCAAGACCTGATTCAGACTCATCCTCTTCCCACTCATCCTAGCTTAGCTAGTTTTCTTGTTTTGATAATGTCAAAAGGGGGAGAGTTGGTTAGATATCTAATGAGAGTCTGTGTTAGATTTTTTTTTTAATTTCAGTCTATGAGGATTAGTTATGCTTAGCTAGAGATGTAGTTTGCATCTCTTCACAGAACTTTGATGAGATGCAGTGGCATCTTTTGTGAATGTAATCCTCTATAATTATCTTTTTGATTAATGGAAGTGACTCTCTATGATTGCAGTATATCCTTGTTCAGTTCACTTAAATATCTTAATCAAAATTTCAAACACTAAGTCTTAAGACAAAACATAACAGAAAAATAGTCTATGACTCAGGGGGAGCACTTCTCCTTACACTACTTCTGTTTAACAAGAGTTTGCACATCTTAAGAAAAGTAAAATCATACATGCATCTCTCTTTCACTGATCTCATCAGATATATAACTTACAGTTTGCCATCATCAAAAAAGGGGGAGATTGTTGAGACAAGTTCACCCTAAAGAAGTTTTTAATATGACAAACTGAGTAAGTTTAAATATCCAGATGAGATGCATTTTGTGTTACTAACTGTGTGCTCAAGTGTGGCAGAGACTTTCTGTATTTAAGTTACTGCAGGAATACATGAAGACAGAAAGGATCTTTAGACCACTAAGATCAGTTATAACATAAGTAACAGTGGCACAAGAACAGAAGCTATAAAGAGCTTTACAACAGTTGTGTGCTTCAAAGATCAGACTAGAGCTCGAGCAAGTCAATTTACACATACAACATGTGTGTTTGAATAAGAACAGAAAGTATAAAACCAAGCTCATCACTGAGTCTATGAAGAAACACTCCAACAAGATTCAAATAAAAGCACAGCTTGAGATGCAAGCCTATGTTCAGAAACTATCATATTTCAAGCAAGCATAAGCATGAAGTCATAAATAGATGCAAGCTCAGCTTGAGATGCAAGAACAGCTTGAGACGTTGTCTCATGGACAGACGTGAACAGACGAGATCTCATTAGAGATACAAGTAAAATATAACTGACTCTGGACAGAAGCAGGACTGCATGCTCAATGATAAAAGACAGCAAGTGAGGTCAGCACAAAGTCAAACAAGGACACAAGGACATTGACAAAATGACTTAGCCTGAAAAGCTGTTGTACACCTACCTGAAAAGCCTGTCTCCTTGCTGTACACTCCAACAGCTAGAAACGACCATATAACAGCTAGTTTTCTAACTGAAGATATAAAAGAGACATTATCAAAAGCTGAGAAGTGTGAGAGAGACTGCCTACACTTCCGTGAAATCATTAAGCATCTTATCACATCTCAAAAGACATCTCAAGTGTATCTACCAGCTGTCTGAGCACAGACACATCTCATCTTGAGATCATACATCTGTCTCTTTCATCTCATCTCTGTGAATATCATTCCAATACTGTAACCATAGTTGAGACCTAGTCTAGCTCATTTACTTTTATATACATACTTTGTATGAGCTTAGGCTAGACTTATTACAAACATCTATCTGTAACCTGTCTCATCTAAGATAGGAGTGTGCCTAGTCTTAGAGTGAGGTGTGTACGTCCTGAAGAGGCTGTAAGAATACTTGTTACTCAGCTAAGATAGGAGTGTGCCTAGGCTTAGTGTGAGTGAGACGTCCTGAAGAGGCTGTAAGAATACTTGTATTGACTGGTTTGTCAATAGTGGAAAATCTCACAGGTTGTGGGGACTGGACGTAGCCCAAGGAGTGGGTGAACCAGGATAAGATCTTTGTCTCTTGTCTCTTACCTTATTCTTATATTTGCTTATCTTGAATCAATTAATACAGCTTGATAACTAAAGATACAGTTGAATTGATAATCAAGATAAGACTTTAAATTAAGGTCTAGACAAAGATCTTTACCAAAATTGATAAACTCCATCTTGTCTTAACAGAGACTCCAAGTTAACAAACTTGAGAGCACATCTCAACTATCAATTTTAGTGTGGAATTGCAGGAACAGATTCGGAAAGTCTCTATTCAACCCCCCCCTTCTAGAGACGTTCAGCCAACTTCATGTGCCACGTCGGATCTCAGACGGCTTCAATATTTCAGACGAATATTGACACTTCAGATAGCTTCTAGTCTTTCAGACAGCTCCGTTGCTTCAGACAACTTCTTTGCTTCAGACAACTTCTTTGCTTCAGACAACTTCTTTGCTTCAGACAGCTTCTTTGCTTCAGACAGCTTCTTTTTCTTTCGCCAAGATGAAACTTCAGAGTACTTCTTTCTTCTAATAAGAAGATTGTAGTTTCATTCTTCTTAGTATTTCTTCTTCTTCTTTCTTCTTCTTCATCTTCTTCTTCTTGTATCTTGTATCTTCTTCTTCTTTCATGTAGATAAAGATGTTGAATTGTATGTACTTTATTCAATCATCTTTCTTGCTTGCTTCTGTTCGGTCTTCTATCATTTTCTGATTGGCAGAAGGTGTGGATGCAGTAGGTCTGCTTATACAAATCCTTTTGTTGCAGGCATTGTGGAAAGTCTTTGCAATATTTCCTTATTTATGCAAGACTTTAATCGAGGTAGAAAAGCATGTCTAGCTTTATCTACTGAGTGAGTGATCTTCATGTGCTTTACACTTTGCAATGTCTTCAAGAAGTCATTTCTTGATTCTGATATGTTCAATCTTTAGACTGCTTCATGTTGTCTTCATTTCTTCAGATGATGGCTGCACTTCAGATAGGTGTATCTTTGAGTCTTCACTTCTTCGAGTCTTTAAGTAGTCTTCTATTCTTCAACTCTTTTCAGATAGCCTTCGAGTCTTCAACTTGGTTGTGGATTACTCTTCTTCGAATTCTGCACTTTGTTCTTTTGATTCTGATCCCCTGATTCAGATTCTTCTTTTGATGTGTTCTTCTACTCTTCTTCTTCAGATAGTGAATATTCCATCCTGAAACATAATCAACAAACCAATACCTTTCTCAGTAGAACCTGTTAATATAATCTTATTTGTTCTTATTATGTTCTTATATACTCTTATTTGTTAATCATTAAAACTAAAGGATATTAAGTCTTTGAGTCAAGTTTGAATGCTCAAACTGATTAATAGACTTCACAGTGTTTCCCTTAAATTTTTCACTGCAGTTGAACAACTAAAATTGTTAGTCATTTCCAGTTAATATTCATACACATGGTCAGCATGGATCAAAAGGTCTTTCTCAGGTTGTAATGAGGCTGGGCTATCAAGAATTCATGGTTTTCTAGATAATTCAAAATACACATCTTTAAGAAAAGAGAGCATATCTACAATTTTAACCAGTGTTCTAAGTCACTCTCACTTCACCATATCATTCTTGACTTTAAGCATTTATACACAATCGGCCTCTTTTTGGCAATTCACTCCCTTTTATTTAACTTTGAATATAAACATACACTTTGTTTTTTTATAATAAGGGAGTGAATTCCAGTACTCAGTATGCCTGCTTGTTACAATTTCAATCAGCTAACTCATACCCATTCTTATTGAATAAATTGCACCTATGCTCTCTATCCCTAAGTGTGTAGGAGCAGGATATAATCATTTGCTAGGCTAGGGTGCAAAAGAAAAAATAAAATTCAGGCTCAAATGAGCTATCAAAAAAATAGGAAAAATTATTCATTGGTTGGCTATTTGGCACTGAGCAATTTATATATTTACAAGATGCCTTAATCACTTCCATGCTTTTCATGTGCAGAATAAAATCCAGAAACTCAAGCAATAGCAGTTGACAAGCAACGGTGAAAACTCTCAAAGTGTTTAGTCTCACAAAACTCACCGGCTTATGGCTATTTTCCTTGATAAAATCACCGTTGAAATTAATTAACTACCTTGACACATTTTCCAGCATAATATCTTAATCCTAACTGATTATGGATTCAATCACTAAATTCCTTTTTTTTCTCCTAATTCAGTTAGTTAGGATGCCTAGTTTTAAGATTTGAAATTGAATTCCATAAATCCTAATTCCTAAAATAATCCTAATAAAATACAAAACAAAAATCCTAATTAACAAAAATAATCCTAAAAATCCATACTGCATAGAAATAGTGTGTCAATATCATGTCAGATACAGTATAGATCAAAATGAAATAAAAGAAAAGAAAATAAAAGAAGAAAATAAAAGAAAGAGAAACGAAAAAAATGGAAAGGAAAAAGAAAAGAAAAACACCAAAATCAATCCTCATCCTCCTCCCCATCCTGTAAGTCCTCGTCCTGTCCATCTCCATCACCAGCTGCTACTCCACCTCCCCCTGTAATAATAGGCATGTCCCCAGGCCAATGCAAATAAGTCTGAAACTGGTCTGGTAGCATGCCTGGGTAGGGGTTCGGTCTAGTCTGGTACAAGTAGTCCTGGAGGTGGACTAGCCCTCTGTAGATAGTGGAGTTCTGGCGAAACAGATGCTCCACATAAAAAGGATAAGGTAGGTCAGCTGGGTGTGGCTGCTGCTGTGGCTGAGGTGGTGGCTGCTGAGGCTGTGGAGGTGGGTCTAACTCCTCATCTGGTATGCAGTTGGCCTCAATGTACCCCCTGGTCATAGGGGCCTTGATGGGAGTAGTGGGATGTACAACAATCCCCTGAGATTGGCACAAGGCAGTAATAAGCGCAAGGAATCCAAGACTGATCTTGGAGCGTGCCCTGCGACGCTCCAAAGCTGCCACTGTAAGGTTTATCTTCCCAGATATAACCTTAGCAATGTCGATATCCTGCCTAGTCAGGACGCAACAGATGAAGTGTGTCGTCTTGATGATGATGTCTGATACATGGTTGGTTGGCTTGATGTTAGCCAACACTAGGACCATCCACATTTGAGAAATGCTCCGCAGGTCCTTCCTGATAATCCTGGCAGCCTCCAGGGAGGCGTTGACATCATACGTACGTCCCGACAAACATAAGTGTTGGGTTGTCCTCCTATCAAGCTCCTCATGCCTATATATACCAATATCATGTAGCAGTTGGTGATATTGGCAGACCATGTGCTCCTCATCATCAGGACCCGGGCGGCCTAGAAAATCATTGATCACATCGCGATCATAGGTCACCCATCGGCCTCTCACATAAGACCTCCTCTCAGCTCCACCGCCAGGCTCATTTATGGCGTTGGCGTAGAACTCCCGGACCAGCTCCGGGTCGAAATGCCTATCAGGCTCAGCTACCCTCCTCCAGTTCCTCTTGGTGATCTCCAAGTTGAAGTCGTCAAACTCCCCCGATTGGAGTGATACTGGTCTCTCCTTAGTGAAGTTACAGTTCAGAAGATAACAGTGTGCCTCGGAAGCTTTGAAACTCTTGAACTTCATTGGATCATTGTTGGGCTCTTCTCGTACCCTCTTACCTCTGCCTTCACCTCCCCTTGAGCTAAAGCCACGGCTAAGTCCAGCAGTATACATAATTCGAGCCATCTGAAAAGATAACAGTAAACAGTTAGTTTATGCAATCATAACTTAATCCAATAATGCCTTATTATAACCAGTAAATTCATGAAGAACATTGAAACGTCGGACTAAACCAATTGGCATGCAAGAATCATTAATCAAAATATAATCCTCAATGGAACCAATTCATAACAGAAAATGCGATTTGCAATTGGTCTCATGCTCAGTGAACAAACAATACTCAAGTATTCTGCAAGTATCAATTCACTTTGCATATAATGGTAAGTGTAAAAATTTTCACAACAAACAGAACATAAAACTTCCAACCAAAATAACTTACAAAACAATGAGCATTGCAACAAACATTCAGTTCTTCCCATTTAAACACAACCAATATCTTTTCCAAAGAAAGCATTAATCAAAATATAAACATTTGGATCCTAAGTTAGCTAACCTAAGGTGTAATCCATAAAAATAGAGTAAATAAGGATTTCAATCGGTGAAAAACTTAAAACATGAAAACATACCTTTAAACTGCAAAGAATCAAGATTGAAGAAGATTTGCAAGTGGAAGGAGTGAAAGGGAAGTAGTTTGGATGCAGAGAAACGGAACAAGAAAAACAGAGGAGAGGAAACGAGTGAGTTTCCCTCTGTTTTACGTTTAATTTATGCTGACGCGCGCACCTGCGCTCAGCGTGAGTGAAGCGCAGGTGTCAGTTTTCAAATCTCGTGTCGCTGCACTTCACCTATGCTCAACGCAGGTGAAGCGTAGAAAATAGTAACCAAATTGCTCTTTCTGCGCTTTACTTGCGCTCAGAGCAAGTGAAGCGCAGAAAATAGAATGAAATTTTTGCAATTTTCAGTCAAATTTTCTACTACTTCCTACTGATTAAAAAAAAAATTATTTTGTTTTTCCACAAACTTATTCCAACAATTCTTAAAATTTCCTAAATCCTAATTAAATTAAAACTTTTAACTAAAAAACAAAAATTATGCAAATAAAAATAGAATGAAAACAATTTAAATTTTAAAAATTTAAAACACTGGGTTGCCTCCCAGGAAGCGCTCATTTAACGTCATAAAGCTTGACGCCTATTTTACTTAAGGATGTTTTATCTGGAAGGTGGTGGTGGACTCTGGTGTTCCACTGGCTGATATCCATCCTCTATGCCATCCTTTTGTTTTGTCATCAGCTTCTTCGCTCTCTTCATCGTCAGATGATGTTGACCTTTTTCTTTTCTTGAAACAGAATTCCACCATGGATTCCTGTAGCTGCTTCTTCCTTCTTGTAGGCTTCCTTTGAAGATTTTTGAAAACTCTCTTCTCTTGAGTTTTAGGAACATTTTGGCAGTCATTTCCTTTTCTTTTTACTCCTTGCAGTTGTGGTTCAAAATGAGTGCGATAGATCCCATCAGTAGGATCTAATTCCAGTCTATCTGGTGGTTCAAATTGTTGGGTGATTCCTTTGTCCAGATGGAAGACAATACTCTTATCTTGAGAGCTAAGTTTGAACCTTCCTTTGTCAACATCAATTATCATCTTGGCAGCTTTCGTAAAAGGTCTTCCTAGAATCAAGGGGACATCAATATCCTCCTCCATATCAACTATGACAAAATCTACAAAATATACAAACTTGTCTACTCTTTAAGGCAAATCTTCAATTATCCCATATGGATATGTTGTGGACTTGTTTGCAAGTAGTAGAGCTACATTTGCAGGTTTGACCTTTAAATCACCCAGTCTTTTGAACAATGATAAAGGCATCAGGTTGATGCTATCTCCAAGATCTAGCGATGCTTTTGTGACTGGTAAAGTACCAACAGTGACTGGTACAGTGAATCTGCCAGGGTCTAATGACTTCTTTGATTTGTAATCTCCTTTTGACTTTTCTACTTCCTTCTCAACTTCCTCTTGGTCTGTATTTGATTGGACACATTTTTCCACACTATCCTCTTCTAGAAACTCCTCTTCAGATGTTAAGTTTTCCTCCAAATCACTTCCCTCTGATGTGTTACTGTTTATAGTAACAGCATTGCATTGCTCCTTGGGATTTGTTTGACTGTTAGCAATAAATTGTCCCTTCTTATGCTCTGCTATATCCTTTGGTAACTGGACAATTTGTGTCTCTACATGTCTGAGAGTTGCATCTGTATTCTTCTTGTAGGTTTCAAAAGACTGTATAAGAACATCTATTTTCTCATCCAGTTTTGATAGTCTATCATATACTGGAGTATAGCTTTGTTGTTGTTGCTGCTGATAGGGAGTTTGCCTATTGGAAGTCCCTGCATCTTTGTCTCTACCCAGAATTGTTATTCTGGTTATTTCTCCAACCTTGTGAGTAATTATTTGAAAACTGGTTGTTGTTGGAGAAATTGCTTGGCCTCCACTGATTTCCCATATAATTAACTTGCTATGCCTGCATGTCTTGATAAGAGAAATGACAATTGGGATGGTCACCTCCACAAAAGTCACAAGTCAATTGTGGGGACTGTACAACATGCAACTGCTAAGGGAGCTTAGCCATCTTCTTATTAATAGCCTCTAGTTGTTGGCAAAGGAGCTTATTCTGAGCTAAGAGTGTATCATTAGTGTTCAGCTCTAATATCCCCTTCTTCTAAACTGGTTGTCTCCCATGCTGAGCTTGTTGATCAGTTAATGCAAAGGCATCAATAATTCTGGTAGCTTGCTCTGCATCCACTGACATGATTATGTCTCCTGTTGCAGCATCTATAATCATCTTGGTGTTAGGTTTGAGTCCAGTGCAAAAGATACTCAGTTGTGCAATATCCTCAAAACCATGGTTGGGACACCTTCTCAGCAAAGATTTGAATCTCTCCCAGGCATCACATAATGGCTCCTCTAGTCCCTGCCTGAATGTGGAGATATCTGATTTGGCCTTGATATAGCGAGATGGTGGAAAGAATCTGTTCAAGAACTTTTCTTCCCCAATGCTCCAGCTAGTCAGACTTTGATTGGGATGGGACTTCAGCCATTCTTTAGCTTTTCCTATCAAAGAGAAAGGGAATAAACGTAAGTAAACAGATTCACGGTCACCTTCCTCAAAACCCATGGTACCAATCAATTCATAAAAAGTAGAAAGATGAGTATGTGGATCTTCATGATCCAGTCCTACGAATTGATGGGCACTAATGAAACTCAAATATGTTGGCTTCATCTCCAGAGATTTTGCAGTAGCAGGTATGACTATGCTTGAAAAATAACGTGGTCCTTGTTGCATGATATAGTCTCCTAATACTCTTCTTGGTGGGGTTGGTGGTCTTTCTTCAGCCATCTCTTCAACTTTACTTCACTAGTGGTGGTTGAGTTGAGAGTGTTGAAATTTTCTCCTTGAGCTCGCCCTTTTCTTCTTCTCTTATTTCTACTCCTGTTCTTTCTAGATGTCCTTTCTATCTTAGGATCAAATATCAATTGATTTTGAGATACCTGTCCTCTCAACGGGAGAAAAGCTATCTCACAACGGGATTAAAGAGAAGTCCAACGGGTCTTAAAGTCTCTGTCTATAAATACAAGACTTCAGGTAGAGAAGAAAGTGAGAGAACAAATGCCAACTTGCTGAAGTGCTGCAAAAATTCTCTGAGAAATTATTCACTCTGTTTTATTTGTACTCAACTTTCATATCTTGAGTTTAACTCATTAGATTGTACATCTTACCCAGTTTAGGCTTAAAACTTGTGTAGTTTCAAGCTTAGGCTATCTTTCTTCTTAAACAGTTTGCTGTTGAGCCTGGAGAGACTTGTTGTTTAAACAATACTTGCTGTAGAGCCTGGAGAGGCTTGGTAGAGAAAGAATACTTTGTTTTGTAGAGTCTGAAGAGGCTTGATAGAAAAGAATACTTGTATATCTAATCAGATAGTGAAAAATCCTTAACTGGTTGGCTTTGGGACTGGACGTAGCTGACAGTGGTGGTGGGTGAACCAATATAAATCTTTGACTAAGTTCTCTCATCCCTTAACTCCATTTAAATTCAGTTTTTACTAACGTGGAGGATTCTGCGTTTGTGATTTTATAACACTAAGCTGAAAAACAAGTTTTCCAAACTATTTCATTGAACCTGCTGAAGTAACTTCAGCAATTATAAAAACTCCAGTTTCATCAAATTATAAAATTCTCTTTGAAAAAGTTCTACTTGTGAAAGGTTTTCCAAAAACTGCTTAAGTTTTATAAAACACTATTCAACCCCCCCCCCCCTCTAGTGTTTCCTGTGGTTTCTACAATATCAATATAATTCGAAATCTTTGTGTCTTTTATCAACTAAGCTTTATTCGAAATATTTGATCATAATCAGACATGGATTTGAATGTTTAACAAATAAAGGAAATAACTCCAATCTTTTTAGCTATTCGAAAAACATTCCTCAAATAATGATCACTTTGGATTCGAATTCTTCTTAAATTAAAATGTTTTAAGTTAAAATCATCCATATGTTTCTAAATAAATTCAAATTTTCATTCCTTGTGGGAATCTTTATAGAAAAGCTTAGTGAAATTTCCACCACTACCAACATTCAAACTCGTGCTCATGTGCTACTTCTCTGACCTTAGTCATCAAATCTATGTCAGCCAGGCACCCTTCCTTATTCGCCCCCTCGTCAAATGCTATTGATTAGAATGTGGGCTCCATGACCTTGACAGGGATCAACGCGTCAAAGCCACACACTAACTTGAAGGGTGGTTCTCCTGTGGAGGAGTAAGGTGTGGTATGGTATGGTATGACCACAACACAAATGGGAGTTGCTCGACCCACAAACCTTTAGCCTCTTGCTAATCTTTTCTTTAAGCCATTTAAAACTACTTGATTAGGATCCTCAACTTGGCCATTGTATTAGGGGTGTTCAACCGAGGTGAATTTTAAAGAAATGCCCCACTCTCTAGAATTTGGCCACCAACTAACTTGTGGACTGAGTACCATTACTTGAGACTATGTACTTATTCTGAATACCAAATAAGCAAATCAACTACTTTTAATAGAATCTTTTAATTATTTCATTTGTTATGGTTTCCAAAGTTTTTGGTTCCTCCCATTTGATAAAGTAATCAACCGCCACCACTAAGAATTTTAGTTGTCCTAGAGCCAAGGGAAAGGGACCAAGAATATCCACCCCCCACATACAAAAAGATCGTGGGGAAGTTATTGAGTGGAGAGTAACTGGATGAGCTCTGTGTAAGTATGAGAACTTTTGGCATACCTTACACCTTTTTACATAAAGCATGCAATCTCTCCTCAAAGTAGGACAGTAGTATCCAGCCCTCAGCACCTTGGAAGCTAAAGCTCCCCCGCCTATGTGACTTCCACACTCTCCTTCCTGTACCTCCTGAATAAATTGGTCTGCTTGTGAATTTGACAAGCATCTGAGTAAGGGATTAGAAAAATCCTTCTTATATAATATTCCCGAAATTATTACATAGTATCTGTAACGTCATAATTTCTTAATTAAAAAATAATGCTTGTTGGGAGAACTATTTTCAAATTCATGAAATTATTTTGCGCATCATTGATATCAACATACAATTACATCACAACGTTTAGGTAATCCAACAGTTACTTAAGCGGGAAAATCAAGTGCATTAATATAAAGATACAATTGTTGCCAATAGAGGCTCAAAATACAAAATATCAATCCAATAGGCATAATGAGATATAACTATACAAAATAATGACAATCAAAGTAATTGGGACGTCATGAGACCCAACCAACAGGTCTCGCCTCCCGATCATGCATCTGAACGGGGACCCTGCACTTCTGAATATATGTCTGACATCGTGGGATGAGACTAGCGTCCAGTGAGCATAGTAAAACATGCAGTGTAGGATGGCACACAAATGAAATGCAGCAGTCAAACATACTCAACAGTTCTAACATATATACAAATACTATGAAATTATGCAACATGACTGTGATGTGTTTTTACCCGGCACCCGGGGTCTTTTCACTATCTACGACTGCGATTGAGCGATCGGCCACGTGACCAAGGATCGTCGTCCAGGGACACCTATGATTAAGTTTTATTATCAATCAATGAACAATGCTTGATTTCATTTTTAGCTTGAGGACCCCCATCTTCCCCTTGGCCTAGAGGTCGATGTGGTTACCTCGTTCTCTTTATATTTAACTACCCAAAGGTCTGTGATGGTCCGAAGACCTTGTGATGGTCCGAAAACCCTGTGACATATACTTTATTGGCCATTGGCCCATGAATGCTTGGAGGAATCATCAATAATTATACATTTATGGCTATGAATGGAATGGTATGCATTGACAATTATTTCATAAAGATTTGCAAAACAAACCTACACATGATATAGGGTTTCAAGGCACCAATACATACCACACAAGGAAATGCTTACTAGCCCTAGAACCAATCAATAATACTCGCAAACAAAGTAAATAAGCAAAGGGAAAGAGGAATAAGGAGCATATAATAGGGCAAGTAAGATGAAAGTGAGTGGGTGACCACACTCACCTCAAAGCAAGAAATGGAAAAGATGGGAGGTTGAAGATGATGATCCAAGCTCTTTATTGGTGTGGGGGCTTCAATCCAAGCTTCTCTCTTTCGATCTCCCCCTCTCTAGCTCCTCTCTCTAAAAGTGGAGAAAATGGAAAAGAATGAAGGCAAAAGCAATAATGAATCCATTTTTAAAAGTTGGATCTGCGCGTTCTCGCTTGAGCGAGCCTCTAAAACCTTCTTTGGTCGCACGTTCTCGCTCAAGCAAGGACTCGCTTAAGAGAGACAAAGTCAGAGACCAAACTTTGAAATTCCCCCAATTGCGCTCAAGCGAGAGTATTCTCGCTCAAGCGAGAAAACCGAGTAAACCATCAAAATGGTCACTGAAAGATTGGGCATCAGTCAGTTTGGTCCCTGAAAGAAGCAAAATTGTAAAAAGGTCCCTGACAGATTGTAACATCAATCAATATGGTCCTTCTGTTAACCCCGGTCTGTTAAAGTTAACAGAGTTGATGATGTGGTACGTTTTGTGTATAGTCAGCACTAAAAGACTCAAACTCTTCAATAAGGACCATGCACAATCAGACTAAAAGATTGTAAACCCATCAAAATAGTCCCCTTCCTCTAAAACGTCAAAAACGAATTTATCTCCTTCCTCCTCTCCCCAAACGCCCCCTATTTTCACCCTCTTCACTCCCTTCTCCTTCCTCTCCTTCAAGCCTAGCGTGGGGGATTTGGTGTTTGGAGGAATTGCTGAAGCGTTGTTTTGATTTGAGTGTTGTTATTCGATCACCGACTCTGTCAATCCTGTCACAACAGGTGGGGTTTCTCTCTAATGATGCTAAGGCTAGTGTACGTGGTTTTGAAAAAGTTAATGGGGCAGAAGTTCACTTTTTGTGTCCGCTCCAAGGGGGATATGAAGCAACTTGATGTGGGATTAGATTTAGCACTTACATTTCTATAGAGTTTGAAACTTTATTTTTTGTTTATGTTTTCTTAAAATGATTTCTTGTGTGGTGTCCCTAAGAAGTGAATAAAAGGTTAGGTTGTTGAGTTGTATGTTACAAATGGAATGATAGTTTCAATATTCAAGAGATCAAATATGTGGGGTCTTATACTTGATTTGACAAGTTCATTTTCAGCTTGAGTATATTAAGCTCTGAATACCAAAGACCATAGCTAGTTGTGGAGTGGTTCCATTGAAGTAGTAGTTCTAAAAAAACATGTAAACATTGTGCCAACGCACGATGTATAAGTTCATTATAGTCCAAGTGGATTGGTACTTGCAAAAGAAAGTATTAATTGGATACAAGGAAATCAATACCTATCATCATCAATTAATATGGATGTGATTCCATTGAATTTGCATTTCATAGTATGGCATTGGCAACTTGTTTCCCCTAAATAGACCATTCGAAAACTTTGCTTTCTTGTATCAAATTTGTTTATTGATAAGTATATGTTTGTTTTTTATCAGATTACCTTTCTGAAAACATTACAAATGGTTGATAGAAATACTTCCTCTGACTCACCTGAAGAAACTCCAAATCCCAACCCAGATGGGAATGCACCTTCTGAAAGTGATCTTGCATTGGATAATCTAGCACAAAAGGTTCAAGAATCTCTCTTTCTGGAAAAAAAAATATAAGTTTTGGGAAACCCAACCCGTTAGGAAATTAAAGGATATAGGTGACACCGGTTTTCCAGAAGGCCCTATTGAAGGAGAGGAAGGAGAAGGGAGTGAAGAAGGTGAAAACAGGGGGTGTTTGGGGAGAGGAGGAAGGAGATGAATTCGTTTTTGACGTTTTAGAGGAAGGGGACTATTTTGATGGGTTTACAATCTTTTAGTCTGATTGTGTAGGGACCTTATTGAAGAGTTTGACTCTTTTAGTGCTAACTGTGCACAAAACATGCCACATCATCAACTCTGTTAACTTTAACATACTAGGGTTAACAGAAGGACCATATTGATTGACGTTACAATCTGTTAGGGACCTTTTTACAATTTTGCTTCTTTCATGGACCAAACTGACCAATGCCCAATCTTTCAGGGACCATTTTGATGGTTTACTCCTAGAAAACCAGAAACAAAATCCCCTGTTTTACTGATATTTTCTCTCAAGCGAGTGATTTCTCACTTGAGCAAATGAGCCTTTTTGGACGTGAAAATGAGACCAGAATACTATCGTATAACATATCAAATTGAAGCCCCGAATCTCAGCTTTCTAATGCAACTTGAATCACTTAATTCGAACACCTATAACTCTAGATATCATCGAATTAGTGCACCAAGGTCATTAGGATTTATATCCAAAATTAAACAACAACCTTGATTGAAGCCCAACGAGGTACACTTCACATGAAAAATGATATAAATCATCAATTCGCTCCAATGAGGCTAAGGTTAAAGGTTCTATGCGTCTATAAAAATACGTTCATCATAATGTTTTTCCTCTATTTCCTTACTACTAAAAACATACTCCCCATGTCCTAGCTTAACTTCCTTATAGGTTCATTTACGATTGGAAACGATCACTTAATGTTGAGCTATAAGCTTAGGATTCTTTCTAGAAGTCATAGCCTTTCTTAAATTCCTATTCTCTCCCCTTGAACAGAGTCTTTAACCTGAGATTTTTCTTACCTTTCTTAGAGTCCTAGTTTTTGGGATGTTATAGTATGCAGCTTCTCGCCTGATCTTTTAGCCTCCATTTGATCAACATGGAGCCTCCCACTTTCGAGAAACATAATCAATAGTCCCATCCAGGAATCATACTCAACATCAGAAAAACACACTTCCACCTTCTCAATAGTAGGAGCATTAATGGACTCCTGAATAGCTGTGTGATTATTTCCTAGTCGCTTTGTAATTTCCAATTTGGACAATAGGTTGGACCTTCCATTCCATTCACGCGGGACACTCCAATTTGATGCTACAAAAGAGCTCAACCATTTGTTTCACAAAACTCAGGTACTTTGCAAGTTGTGGAACTTTTTCCTAAAACTCACCAATTACCTAGCCAATAATCAATTTATAGTCATTCTTGATTACAATTTTTGTGACACCAACTTCCCTAGCTAGTCATAACCCGACTACCAGAGCATCGTACTCAGTTTATTTATTACTCGGCCTGAAATCGAAACACAAGGACTGCTCTATTAACACTCCCCCTAGGCCTTCTGAAATCACACCTACTTCGCTTCATTTCATATTCGAAGCTCCACCAACTAATATGATCTAGTCATGATGTATTTCCTTTTCATCTTCCCTAGATGAGGATGACAACTAGGCCACAAAGTCATAGAAAACCCGAGCCTTAATCGGGACCTTGAGGCTCAAAGGTGAAACCGTACTTGGAAAATTCAACGGCCCAACCAACCATTCTACCAGCTAAATCTGGTTTCTGTAGAACTTGTCTTATAGTGCCAAAGCAAGCTTCTCTATTTTCTAATAATGCATCTTGGGCCCTTACAACACTGGACTAAGGAAATACATCGGCCTCTAAGTTTTTCTTTCGTCCTGGACTAATGTCGAGCTAACAAATGGTTGAATACAGAGATATAAAACTGGAGTGGTTTACCTCCCACAGGACGTGTCTGAATCGGAGGAGTAAATAGAAATTCCTTTAGGTGTTGGAATGCAGCTTCACATTCTTCTATCCATGAGAACATCTCTCTTTTTCTTAACAACTTAAAGAGTGGCAATACTCTATCAGTCGAACGTGAAAAGAACCTGGACGAGCCTGCCATCTTGTTGGTGCACTTCCTTGACATTGGGCGGGCTTCTCATCTCCAAAATGGTTTGACACTTGTCAAGGTTCGCCTCTATTCCCTGCTCTGTTAACTTGAAACCAAGAAACTTTCCCGATCTCGAAAGCACATTTTGAGGATTAAGTCACATTGTGCTTGTGAAGTTTAGAAAATATTTCTTCCAGGTCTCTACAGTGATAGTTACACCAACAGTCTTTACTTTTATTTCTTGGGTCATGTATTCTTAAATGTTTTCACTTGTATTGTATCAAAGAAAAATTCTTACTTACAAGGAAACTTGGAATCAATGTACTATAGTTGAATAAATTACAAGTGTTTCAATTACTTCACTTTTTCAAAAACAATCAACGTGTATTTGTTTCTTTTGAAAAAAAAAACTCTCCTTTTTTTCCTTAAAGTTATAGATATAGATTTACGTAAAACCATGTAACATCTACCCCTAGGGTGGGTGTTATATTAGATGTTATCAGAGCAGTTCGGTCCAACCGGACTGTGTGTTTGTCAGTAAATTTAAAAGTTTCAAGTCAACATGATCCAGCCTAGGGTTGTCTTGTGGTTTTGGGGTCATTTTGTTTAGTTGTGTACTTTTGACTACCTTGATTGTGGATTATTGGGATTGGCCACCCCAATAGTTTGCTCGAAGTGAGAATGGGTGACAACTCAAAGTGGACGTCAAAAAGTATGATGCCTTAAACCGCATAAGTTATAATTGTAATATAAGTGAAAGTTTTTAATTGACCCTTTTACAAATAAAGATGAAATATTGTGTTTTATGAAACAAAAAAGTGATTGAGTTAAAAATAAGAGAATTTAAATTTTAATATAGATGGGAAAAGTTGCCTTAAACCCCAATAGTTTGCAAGTGCTCGTTCCTTTCTTGTACTCATTTGTGATTTATCCTTTAGATACAATATTGATATGTTGGCTCTTCTAGAACCTTGTGTCAGTGGTACCAAGGCGGAGTATATTATTCGAAAGTTGGGTTTTTCGTTCCACCATATGGTTCACGGTCACGATTTCTCTGGGGGAATTTGGTTACTTTGGAAAGAATATAATTGTTCCATTAAGGTTATTGAAGATCACTTTAAGTTCATCCATTTGAGGATATCTCTGACAAATGGGAACCCTTGGTTGTTAACACGTGTTTATGCTTCTCCTAGGCCTACGATCAAAAAAGAGCAGTGGTCTATTTTGGGTGGTATAACCTCTTCCATTGTGGAAGAATGGGTGGTTATGGGTGATTTGAACTCGTACTTGTACTCTATTGAGAAGTCTGGTGGAGCTAGTGCAAATGTTAGAATGATGACTAGATTTTAGAGAGGTTGTTCATAGTGATGGCTTTCTTGATCTTTTTTTTGTGGTCAACCATTTACATGGGAGTGGCATGTAGTCAAGGAAAGACTAGATAGGGCCCTTTGTAATTCTGCCTGATGTGCAAATTTTCCTGAAGCAAATGTTCACCTTTCATCCTTTTGTTCTGATCATAAACTGATTCTACATAACACTATTTCCAGTGAGCATAATTTATTTGAAAGATCATTTAGATTCCTTAAAAGCTGGTTAGAAGATAGATCTATTGAATGGGTGGTCTCCAAAGCTTGGGACAATGGTAAAAATTGGTGTGATGGGGTTAAATTGTTTCAAGTCTTAGCTTCTGATTGGAATACCAATTCCATTGGGAAAATTTTTCAAAAGAAAAAGAGGGTCCTAGCGAGATTGGAAGGGGTCAATAGGAATCTTAATATGAGCCCACATAGGAGTTTGGATAAGCTTCACAAATAGCTCTGGTTGGAGTATCAACCCATACTTAACCAAGAGGAGGCTTTTTGGTACCAAAAGGAAATAAGCGATTGGATCAAGTACAAAGATATAAATACACGTTTTTTTTTTCATCTGAGCACTGTCACCAGGAGGAGGCAAAATAAGGTAAGATCCCTATTTGATAGTCCTAACTCCCTTATCTCTGCCCATGATCGTATTAAATCACATGTTCTGAATTATTACAAGTCTATCTATGCAGAGGGTCGTATTTGTGATACTTGGAGGGGTGTAAACTCATTCCTTTTCTTACCCAGGGATTCTTTGGATAGTATCCATAAAGTTCCCTCAAATGATGAGATTAGAAGTGTGATTTTTAGTATGGGTTCTTGGAAGGCCCTTGGCCTGGAAGGTCTTCACCCATTATTCTTTCAATCTCAATGGAGTAAGGTTGGTAGATCTACTAGAGCATAAGAGTCTGTTATCTGTTAATAGAGTTAGTTATTTTCTGTTAATAGTGTTGTTGCATTCTGTTAGTAGTTTCTCTTTAGTTTAGCTCTCTGCTGCTGTATATAAACCCTTTCATACATGTAGTCAAGATACTGATTCATTCTTTCAGTAATAAGAAAAATGGCCTTCCACTTTTGCGCCTTCTATGTTTCTCGTTTTTTTTACCTTCTCTTATAATGTCAAGATGGTATCAGAGCTCTAATTTTAGAGCTCTGGTTCGATCCTTCTCCTTCTTTCTATTCTTTTTTATGTTCTTTTTCTTCTCCTTCCTTCATGGAGAACCGAGATTTTTCAGATTTTGCTACCAATCCCTTGAACCCATACTATATACATCCAAATGAGAATCCTTCATTGATTCTTGTGACTCCACTCCTAGACGGGAAGAATTATCATTCCCGGGTTCGTGTTATGAAATTGGCCTTACAATCCAAAAACAAGATAGAATTTATAGACGGAACTATTGTACAACCATCGATCTCTGATCCTTTGCGTCCAGCTTGGGTAAGATGCAACACAATGGTCCTTTCATGGCTTCAGCGTTCAATTTAAGAATCCATTATAAAGTCCATCTTATGGATGGATCGGGCTTCAGACGTATGGAAGGATCTGTGTAATCATTTTTCATGGGGAGATGTATTCAGAATAGCTCAACTTTAAGAAGAATTTTATAGACTTCATCAAGGTAATCAAACTGTTTCTGAGTTCTTTACTCAACTCAAGTCTATTTGGGATGAACTAGAAAATTTCAAATGCAACATTCATATTTCTTGTGGTGCTGCTGATTCAATAAGATTTAAAGATCAAGAATATGTAATTAGATTCTTGAGATGGTTGAACGAGCAATATTCTCATGTAAGATCACAGATTATGCTAATTGATCCTCTCCCTGACATTACCAAAGCTTTTTCTATGGTTACTCAACAAGAAAGCCAGCTGGAAAATTTTGTTCTTCCAGATTTCACAGTTGATTCCAAGGCCCTTGCTGTAAATACCAATCCCAATTTTACATCTGGATGTGGTCGTGGTAATTTTCAAGGAAGAGGCAGAGGTCGTGATTTTGGAGGAAGGAACCAATCTGGTAGAATCTGCACACACTGTGGTAGAAATAATCATATTGTTGACACTTGTTACTTGAAGCATGGTTTTTCTCCTGGATATCAAGGCAAGTCCACTAGAGCTGCCAATGTTGTGAACACTATGAATCATCATCAAGACAACAACATCTCTTTTCCTTTAGATTCGGAGAGCTCCATTGATCTAGGTGTTACATTCACAAGCTCAAGCACTGCTTTTACTCAGGAGCAATATGAAGGCTTGCTAAACCTTCTACAACAGTCTAATAAACCACCTATACACACCGTTAATTCTGTAACTTGTAATATAAGCAACACACCATATTCTTCTCAGCCATCTCAAGGTAAAATTTCTAACCAATGGCTCCTAGACACAGGAGCAACTGATCACATTACCTTTGATCTCAAAAATTTCAATACATATCACAAAATACAACCCATTTTCATCACATTACCCAATGGTTGTCAAGTAACTACTTCAATTTTTGGTTCTGTCATTATTACAGCTTCTCTTACCTTGCATAATGTTCTATTTGTTCCACAATTACATGTCAATCTCATCTCTATTACTCAATTGTTAAAATCCACAACTTGTTATTTGACCATTACTGATACATCTTGTCACATTATACAGAATGGAACAGAGAGGATGATTGGTTCAGCTGAACTGCAAAATGGGCTTTTATCATCACAAAACAAGCTTTAGTCTCTTTTGTATCTGCATCTTCGAGCTCCTCAATTTTGCATTACAGACTTGGCCATCCTTCTTCAACAAATTTCAGACTCATTTCATCTCAATTTCCTTTTATATCATTTCTTGATCATACTCCTTATGATATTTGTCACTTTGTTAAACAACATAGATTACCCTTTTTGTAATAGCACTACCAAATCAAATAAAGTCTTTGAATTGTTACATGTTGATGTGTGGGGCCCATATTCTGTTTCTTCCATCTTTGGACATAAGTATTTTTTAACATTGGTGGATGACTACTCTAGGTTTACTTGGATTATATTGTTGAAAACTAAAGATGAGACTAGAAAACACTTAATCAATTTTATTTCCTTCATTGAAACACAGTTTCATACTACTTTAAAATGCCTTAGAACTGATAATGGTACAGAATTCAACTTCACTGATTTTCTCTCTTCAAAGGGTATTTTACATCATAAGTCTTGTGTTGAGACACCACAGCAAAATGGTGTTGTTGAAAGGAAACATCAACATATCCGCAATGTGGCTCGAGCTTTATTTTATCAAGCTCATTTACCTCCAAATTTTTGGAACTTTGCTATGCAACATGTTGTTCACATTATAAATAGACTCTCCACACCCTTGCTCCAAAATAAGAATCCTTATGAATTGTTATATAATCAGCCACCAAAACTTCTTGATCTCAAATCTTTTGGCTGTCTCAGTTATGTTAGTACATTACAATCTCACAGAACAAAATTTCTTCCAAGAGCTAGCAAAGGTGTTTTTCTGGGATACAAAGATGGAGTCAAAGGCTACTTAGTTTATGATCTGATTTCACATCAATTTTTAATTTCAAGAAATGTTATCCTTTATGAAACTGTGTTTCCCTTTTCAACACCTAACTCAGGTACCCTAAGCAATGATTCCACCACTCCACACATTTCATGTGACAATTCTGATTTGAGTTCTGATTTTCCCCTTTCAACTCCTCCCATACTTATCATACCGCCTTCTATCTCTTTACAATCTGCACAACCTCCTTAGATTCCCACTAGACACTCCAGCAGAATAAGAAGTAGACCAAGCTATCTTTCAGATTATCATGTTAGCCTTGCTGCAGTTAGCTCCTCCGATTCATCCTTCTCCAATTCATCCTCAAGTACTATTTCTTACCCCCTTTCTTATGTCCTCTCCTATGATCATTGTTCCCCTTCTCATAAACACTTTTGCCTCTCACTAAGTGCTACCACTGAACCAAAAACATACATACAAGCATCCAAATTTGACTGTTGGAAAAAGGATATGCAGGCTGAATTATTTTCGCTTGAGCAAAATCAGACTTGGTCCTTAGTGGATTTACCCCCTAGCAAGACCCTCATTGGCTGCAAGTGGGTGTATAAAATAAAGAGACATGTTGATGGCAGTATTAAAAGATATAAAGCTCGGCTTGTTGCTAAAGGCTATACACAGATGGAAGGAATAGATTACTTTGATGCATTCTCACCAGTTGCCAAGCTTACTTCAGTGAGGGTTCTCCTAGCTCTAGCTGCCATCAAGGGTTGGTTCTTGGAGAAATTAGATGTCAATAATGCTTTTCTTCATGGTGATCTTCATGAAGAAGTGTACATGTCTCTCCCAGCTGGCCTAGACTGTTCTGAACCCAATAAAGTGTGTAAACTTCAAGAGTCTCTATATGGGTTAAAGCAAGCTAGCAGACAGTGGTTCTCTAAGCTTTCAACAACTCTTCTCTCTCTCAATTATACACAATCAGCTATTGATCATTCCTTTTTATCAAGAATTCTACCAACTCTTTCACTGCTCTTCTAGTTTATGTTGATGACAATGTGTTGGCAGGCAATGATTTGAGTGAAATTCAGAGTCAAAGCCTTCTCGGATGAAAAATTTAAAATCAAGGACCTTGGTCAACTCAAGTTCTTCTTAGGTCTTGAAATAGCAAGATCTAAATCTGGAATCATACTTAATCAGAGGAAATATACTCTTGATCTTTTAGAGGAATCTGGGCATCTTGTTGCCAAGCCAGCTTCTACTCCCTTCAACCCTTCACAGAAACTGACCTCTGAAAATGGAAGCCCTTATCCAGATGCAGGTGCTTATAGAAGGCTTGTTGGACAGCTTCTCTATCTTACAACCACTAGGCCAGATATTGCTTTCTCAGTTCAACAGCTTAGCCAGTTTATGTCCAATCCTTTGGAACCTCATTTTCAGGCAGCTACTCGGGTATTGAGATACCTCAAGTCTTCTCCAGGAAAGGGTCTATTCTTTCCTTCCAATTCTGAGCTAAAGTTATCTGCTTTTGCAGATTTAGATTGGGCTTGTTGCCTAGATACAAGAAAATCAATCACTGGTTATTGTTTCATGCTTGGTTCTTCTCTCATTTCCTGGAAATCTAAGAAACAAAGCACAGTCTCGCGATCCTCCTTAGAAGCAGAATACAGAGCCTTGGCTAGTCTTGCTTGTGAGCTTCAGTGGTTGCAATTTCTGTTCAAGGATTTTCAGATTCATCTCACTTCTCCTGTTGCTGTCTTTTGTGATAATAAATCTGCTATTTACTTGGCTCATAATCCATCTTTTCATGAGCGCACTAAACACATTGAGATTGATTGTCATGTGATTCGAGAAAGGATCAAATCTGGCCTAATACATTTACTTCCCGTTCCTTCTTCTGCTCAGCTTGCAGATGAATTCATAAAGCCTCTTCATCTCACATCTTTTCAAACTTTTCTCTCCAAGTTGGGACTTTCTGATATTCATAGTCCAACTTGAGGGGGGGTATTAGAGCATAAGAGTCTGTTATCTGTTACTAGAGTTAGTTATTTTCTGTTAATAGTGTTGTTGCATTCTGTTAGTAGTTTCTCTTTAGTTTAGCTCTCTGCTGCTTTATATAAACCCTTTCATACTTGTATTCAAGATACTGATTCATTCTTTCAGTAATAAGAAAAATGGCCTTCCGCTTTTATGCCTTCTATGTTTCTCTTTTTTTTGCCTTCTCTTATAATGTCAAGAAGATCTATAAGTGACCTTGTTAAATCTATTTTTCTCTATCCCGAGAAGGTTGCAGATATAAATCATACTATCTTATCTCTTATTCCTAAAGTGGCTCATCCGACTCTAATCAAGCAGCATTTCCCAATCAATTTATGTAACATTGTCTATAAGTTAGTTGCAAAAATTATGACTACTAGAATGCATGATCTGATGGAGGTTTAGGTTCTTCCTAACTAGTGCAATTTTATTCCAGGAAGAAATGGAGTTGATAACGTAATTATTACACAGGAAATTTTTCATTCAATGCGACATTCACGTGATGGAGACGGGTTTATGGCTATAAAAGTTGACCTCAAAAAAATGTATGATCGCCTTAATTGGTCTTTTATTATTGATACCCTTCGGACTATTGGTTTTGTTGAGCATCTGTGTACTCTAATTTTTCATTGTATTTCCTCTTGTTCCATGCAAGTACAAGTAAATTGCAATCTTACTTATATTTTCTCTCCAACTAGAGTTAGTGGACATGGGGGTCTCTTATTCCCTAATTTGTTTGTGATGTGTATGGAGTGCCTTGGTCACACATGATTGATGATGCCCAAATTAACAGAAGATGGACCCATATCTATCTTAGTCGTGATGGCCCTCTTATTACCCATCTCTTGCCCTCTTATTACCCATCTCTTCTTCGCGGATTACCTCCTTTTGTTTGGTAAGGAATCTATGTTCCGGTTTGATACAATGTTAAAATGCTTGGATATTTTCTGTTCAGCCTATGGTGAAAAATTCAGTATAAGAAGACTAGAATATTTGTTTCCAAAAAAGTTCATCATTCTAGATCAAGTTCTAGGTCTAGCTTTGTTCTTTCAGTAGACCTTGGGAAGTACCTGGGGATTCCTATTCTACACTCTCGACAAAGGAAGAGAACGTATGATTATATTTTGTAGCATGTATAACGTAAGCTTAGTATGCGGAAGGCCGATGCTTTATCTTTCGATAGACGTATTACTCAAGCTTAGACGGTGCTAGTCGCTCTTCCATCGTATACTATGCAATCTAATTTACTCCCTAAAGGGGGTGTGTAAGAAGATTGAACTCTACTGTAGATTCTTTATTTGGGGTGACAAGCCTGCCAATAAGACATGGCATTCTCTATCTTGGGAATATTTCACTGTTACCAAATGTTATGGTGGGCAGGGTTTCAAAGATTTGTATAGTTTTAATAAGGTTATGCCAATGAAGCTCAACCGGGGTTTGATTGCTAATCCTAATACTCTTTGAGTTCAAGTTTTACGAGGTAAATATAAATGTGGCGCTGAGCATATTCCCATCGTCTCTACCTGTTCTAAGTTGTCCAATGTCTAGAGGGGTATAGTTACTTCCTGGTCTGACTTCACCAAGGGTGTTAGGTGGATGATTGGGAATGGTCAAAATACATCTTTTTGGTTTGACCGTTGGCATCCTTCAAATATTTCTCTGGGTGATACAATTATGAATGATATTCTCATGGCCTTGACTCATTTTCTAGTGGTAGCATTTGTCGATAAGACAAATGTTGTGAATTTTAAGAGTATTTCAAAACCTTTCTAAAACTCAAGTCCCACATTGCTTGGAGTAAAGCATGTTTGATTGCTTATATATTAATGTGTGATTGGACCTTTCAAACAACTTGTGAAAGGCTTGGGCTCGCGCGCATGAGAACGGGCCTTGGTGGCTTGGTTTAGTGCAAATCGGGGGATTCCCCCCCTGCACGTGATATTGGGCCTCACATGTCTTTTGCTCCGGCTCCATTTAAAATATTTTTGAACCTTGAATTTTATTGTTTTAAACCTAATTTTCAAGCTTATCTAGAAACGACCAATATTTGAAAGATTATTTTTGACTTGGTCTTCCTACTATTTTGCTAATAACCGCCCACTATCTGGATCATCCTTATCCTATTTTCGAAATTGCTATCTGACTCATCCTTATCCTACTTCGACTTTTGCTTATAAATACAGAGTTAGTCTATCAGTTTTTACTCACTTCCTACTTCGAAAGCATAATGAATCTTCTTCCTTCTCTTCTCTCCTCTGCTGACAATAGCCCTGGGGGGTTACGCACTCCGCGAAATAACCCTTAAGGACAACGTATACCTACGCGTCTCAGCCTTTCATTCCTCATCGTTTACAGGTTCATCATCGATCAGCGCTAACAATCTTAAGGGTTATAACGATGTCTTCTAACAGCGCCAGTCCAAACAATGGAGATGCTGATCCTACTCCTACGCCTACTCCTCTCTCGGCTCCTCCTCCCGTCCACTACGACAAGTTGTTTCCAGACATCTCCAAGATCGAAGTCTTCGGAGGTCAAAATTATCGCAGATGGTAGGAGCGACTGTACAGCATCCTTGACATGCACGGAGTTGTTGGTGCTCTCACCGATCCCAAACCGCCCCACACAGCAGATGATGCGGTCACTGAAAACTAGAATACTGCAAACAAGGTATGTCGTCACACTATTCTCAGTACCTTATCTAACGAGCTTTTCGATGTGTATTGCTCATACAAGGAGGCAAAGAAAATCTGGGAGTGCATAAATCTAAAATACATGGTTGAAGATGTTGGGAAGCAGAAATTCGTCATCGGCAACTACTACAGGTGGGAGATGACTGAAGACAAGGACATCAAGGTCCAGAACAAAGAGTATCATAAACTGCTCGAGGATCTCAAGGGAGAAAATATTGAGTTACAAGACGAATTCGTAGCGGGAATCTTGATCGAGAAGCTGTCTGCATCCTGGAAAGATTACAAACAACAACTCAAACATAAACACAAGCAACTGTCTCTCGCAAACTTGATTACCCACATCATTATTGAAGACACCAACAGAAGGGAGATCAAAAAGGCAAGAGCAAAAGCCTTGGCTGCACGAGCTAATCTAATTCAGAACAAGTCTCAGAAAAAAAAGGTACGAACCTAAAAGACATGATCACTATGTGCCTGGACCGAATAACCCTAATTTCAAAAAGAAAGGTATTTGTTTTGTTTGTGGAATGCCAGGTCACCATGCACCCCAATGCCGACACAAGATGAGGAACGACAATCCTCCCAAGCCAAGGGCTAACCTGGCTGAAGGAGATGACATAATTGTTGTGATCATTTCTCAAGTGAATGTTGTCACAGATGTGAACAAATGGGTGGTAGACTCTGGAGCTACCAGGCACATTTGTGCTAATAGAGATGTGTTTACCTCCTACACACCTATAGAGGATGGAGAAGATCTAGTTTACCTCGGTGATTCTAGAACTGCTACAGTTCAAGGTAAAGGAAAGGTTCTTCTGAGGCTCACATCTGGAAAGACACTGACTTTAAGTGATGTACTTCATGTCCCAACCATTAGGGCTAATTTGGTTTCTGTATCTTTGTTGAGAAAAGTTGGGGTTAAGGTCTCTTTTGAATTTGATAAGATTGTGATGACTAAAAATAGTGTTTTTCTTGGGAAAGGCTATTGTGATCATGGACTCTTTGTACTTAATATTTCTGAAGTTATCAATAAAAATGAGAATTATGCTTATATGATTGATTCAACTGCTATGTAGCATGCTAGATTAGGACATGTGAATTTTTCATATATTAAGAAAATGCAACATCTTGGTATTCTTTCTTATCTTAACAAAGATTGCCCAATCAAATGTGATGTATGTATTGATTGTAAAATAACTAAGAAATTGTATCCTTCTGTGCAACGTGAAACTGAATTACTTAGTTTAATTCATACCGACCTAGGTGATTTAAAACAAACTATGACTATAGGTGGTAAGAAATATTATGTGACCTTTATTGATGACTTTTCTAGATTTACTAAGGTTTATCTAATTTGAAATAAAGATGAAGCTTTTGACATGTTTCTTACATATAAGGCAGAAGTAGAGAACCAGCTAAATAGGAAAATTAAAAGAGTTAGATCTGATAGGGGAGGTGAATACATGCTCTTTGATGATTTTTGCGAAAAAGAAGGAATAATTCATGAAATTACCCCACCTTATTCACCTGAATCTAATGGAGTGGCTGAAAGGAAAATAGAACCTTGAAGGAAATGATGAACGCAATGTTAGTTAGTTCCTTAGCACCTGATAACCTTTGGGGGGAAGCCTTACTCATTGCTTGTTTTCTACAAAATAGAATACCCCATAAGAAAACTGGTAAAACACCCTATGAGTTATGGAAAGGTTATAGACCCAACATAAAATATCTTAGAGTGTGGGGATGTCTAGTCAAAGTTATGCTTCCTGACCCTAAGAAAAGGAAAATAGGATCTAAAACTTCTTATTGCTTGTTCATTGGTTATGTTGAGCATAGTGCTACTTATAGATTCCTTGTTCTAAAAAGTGATGTGCTTGATCATAATACAATTATAGTAACCAAGAATGCTGAATTTTTAGAACATGTGTTTCCTTTAAAGTCTGAATCTATTTCTCGTGCAACTGTTCAAAATAATAATGAGCACTCATATGAGGATTTGAGAAGAAGTAAAAGATAAAGGAAAGAAACTTCCTTTGGAAATGATTTTTATACTTACTTAATTGGTAATGATCCTTCAAGTTTTTCTGAAGCTGTTTCTTCTTCTGATGCTAAATTTTGGAATGAAGCTATTAAAATTGAAATGGATTCTCTTTCAAAAAATAAAACTTGGACTCTGGTTGATTTACCTCCTGGAGCAAAACCAATTGGCTGCAAGTGGATTTTTAAAAGAAAATGTAATCCTGATGGATCTATTGAAAAATATAAAGCTAGACTTGTAGCCAAAGGGTTTTCTCAAAAGGAAAATATTGATTATTTTGATACCTTTGCTTCAGTAACTAGAATCTCTTCCATTCGAGTTTTAATAGCTTTGGCCTCTATTCATAAATTGGTTATACATCAAATGGATGTAAAAACCGCTTTTCTAAATGGTGACTTAGAAGAAGAAATATATATGTCTCAACCTGAAGGATGTGTCATTTCTGGTCAAGAAAACAAAGTTTGTAAACTTCTCAAATCACTATATGGTTTGAAACAAGCCCCTAAACAGTGGCATGAAAAATTTAATCAGACTTTGCTTGATGATGGCTTTTCTTTTGTTGAAATAGATAAATGTGTCTACACAAAAACTATAGATGGTGAATGTGTGATTATTTGTCTATAGGTTGATGATATGCTTATATTTGGTACTTGTGATTATATTGTAAACATTACAAAGAGCTTTCTTGCATCAAAGTTTGACATGAAAGACATGGGTGAAGCAAGTGTGATATTGGGTGTTAAAATCATAAGGAAGGGTGATAGTATACTACTATCCCAAGAACACTATGTTGAGAAACTTCTTAGGAAGTTTGGTCATTTCGATGATAAACCAATGAGTACCTCTTATGATGCTAACACTCAATTAAAGAAAAATAAAGGTGATCCTGTTGCTCAATCAGAGTATGCCCAAATTATTGGGAGTTTGCTACACTTGATGAATTTTTCTAGACCTGACATAGCATATGATGTGGGTAGGTTGAGTAGATATACTCAAAATCCTAATCAGGATCATTGGGCTGCACTTGTGTGACTCATGAGATATTTGAGAGGTACCATTGATTATGGTATTGAGTATAGTGGATTTCCCGTTGTATTGGAAGGATACAGTGATGCTAACTGGATCTCAGATTCAGATGAGACAAAGTCCACTAGTGGTTATGTGTTTACACTCGGTGGTGATGCGATAGTTTGGAGATCAGCCAAACAAACTATAATTCCAAGATCAACTATGGAGTCAGAGTTTGTAGCTCTGGAATTGGCTGGTAGTGAGGCTAAGTGGTAGAGAAACTTCTTAGCAGATATTCCTTTGGGAATAAAACCAACCCCATCAGTGTCAATGCATTGTGATTGCTAAGCGATAATAGCCATTGCAAAGAATAAGACTTTCAATGGTAAAAACAGACATATGTAACTAAGGCATAATGTGGTAAAGCAGCTGCTAAAGGATGGAATAATATCCATTGATTATGTGTAGTCAGAAGTGAATTTGTCCGATCCTCTGACAAAGCCTTTGGGAAGGAAAATCATATATGAAACATCGAGGGGAATGAGACTTAAGCCAATATGAAATTAACAGTGATGGTAACCCAACCTTTGTGATTAGAGATCCCATGAAGAAGGTTCATGTGGGTAAAAACAAGTCACTTGTTAGTTCTATAGCACAATATTTATAGTCCCTTCCTATGGTGTGAGATGTGCTAGACTGCATATTGAGAGGATAAGCTTAAAAGCTTTTAATGATTTTTATATCCCTTATGGGTGGTGTATGAAGTGCAGCATACACATGATGAAATCACCTATATGAGTGTCAAGTGGGGCCGCTTGTATGAGATTGAGGCGAAATCTCTAGAGCACTCATGAATACCAGGCGCGTGCATGGCCTATTAGCGCAAAACGACGTTAATAGTTGAAATTGTGGGGGTGAAATGTGATTGGTAGACCGCTAACATACAACAAAGTGTTTTTGGTTCATAGAGCTTGCTCCACCAACTCACTTGTGTGTTAAGTCTTATCAATCTAGGTCTGGTTCATAGTCCAAAAGACACCAGATTCGACGCATTGTGTAACGCCCGCGTTTTACCGTTTTTGCCATTTTTGTCGTTTTTGCTGTTTTGAGTGTTTTATTGGATTTTGAGTGATTAAAATTATTTTTATCATCAAAACTCATATTTTTGGATTTAGAATTTAATTTCCTATTTTTAGGAATTTTTTTGGAATTTTTGGGTTTTCTGTGAAAAATGACCTTTTTGCCCCTCCTGTCCCTTGACCCGGGCCCGAATACTCTTGATCCGGGCCAGAAAAATTGCACAAGCCTTCCTTTCTCTCCTTAAAGACCATGCAACCAGCCTTGATGCATGGGAGACACTTGTCTTCCCATCTCTTCCATTCCACCAATAGCTTGAAAAGGTGAGTATGTCATATAAAAAGCATTTTTCTCCTTTTTCATTCATTTGTTGCATGCAAGCAAGGAGAACTTTCATTTTCTCTCATCTTCTCTCTTCCTTGGTCGCGGCTTCCTCTCCCTTTTCTCTCTCAAAAACTTCAATTCCTCCATAAACACCACCAAGCTTAGGTTCCATTTTTGAGCCTAAGCTTAGAAACACTAGCTTTCTAGCCTTTAAAATCCTTGTTGGTTACTAAAGGAGGCATCTTTAGGGGCTGTTTTGGACCAGAATTCTGCACTCATTTTCTTGGAAATTTGAGGTAAAGGGGGGGAGAACTTGAACTCTAGTAGGCCTTGTAACTAGAGTCAAGGATTTGCCCTTAAATCCTTGTCTTTTCTCTTGTTTTTCCTTGAAAAAGAATCAATTTTTACACTTATTTTGAGATTGGATTTTCGGAACTTTGAGCTGGATTGTTATTGATGGTTGCATGTTTATTTTAGTGCTTGAAACATGTTTGTTTGATGGATTTAGATGCATGCAAGTCAAGAAAAATTTTGTTGAAAAATCTCTCTCTTTTCCTCTTATTACTCTCGGCCTTGAGAGGAAAAATGGGCTGCATGTGTTCTAAATTCACTTTGATGATTGGAATGTGTTTGTATGTTAAATCTATGCACATGCATGAGATTGGGTGAATTTACACAATTGTTTGATGATTGATCTTGTGAAAAATTGGTGTTTTGAGCTTGAAATTGGAGACTATGAACTCAAAATGCATGTGGATGATCTTGGGTGATTTATTTGTGATATTTGTTGTTTTGGAATGTGGGTCATGATTGTATGATAGTTTGGTAAAATTTGGATGTGGGAGAAAGTTGAAGTTTTGGATGAACATTCAAGGTTGTTCTTGATGTTCATGAGTGTTCTTGATGAAACTCATCAAGAATACCCTCTTGATCCTAAAAAGGTCAAGTGGGTGGCTAAAACATGTTTTTGGGCTTAAATGACCCAAAAAGGGCTAAAGTGCAAATAAGGAAAATTTTTAACTAAAGAAACAAAATTCGGATTTTTATTTTCACTAAAATAAAAATCAATTTAAAAGTCATATTTTTGACCTATTATGAATAAGAATGGGCTCCCATGAGACCATTAACCTTTGGGCTTTTTGTTTAGGCCCAAAGCCTTCAAAAAGAAAGTCAAAACTCAATTTAAAGTCAACAAAAAAAATTAATAAGTTTGGACTTCAACTCTAATCCAAGTAATTAAAGATTAAAACTTAAAATTAATTAGTGGGCTTAATTAATTTAATTATCTAAAGATAATTAAGCCATTTCACTTAAGTTAATTAAGTAAAGAATGATTAATTAAGTCTAAAATTAATTAACCTTAACGAGAGTACTAATCAAGTATAATTAAAGCCCTAATCCAAGGTTAAGGAAAAGATTAAGGGATAATTAGAAAGTAATTAGGATCTTAAACACGGATTAAGATTAACTGTAAACCGGTTTATGGGAATTAATTATGATTAAAAGTAAAACTAAATCTTAATTGGTTATACAAAGAAAGTTAGGACAAGTAATGCCTTTCATAAGACATATCCATAAGCCTTAGTAAATTGTAGGACTTAAGTGAATATGATTATCAATAAAGCTAGCACAAGCTACCTTAAAAGATTATAACCAACACCTTCTCTCTACATAAACTTGAGAAGCTTGGCAAGAGAGCGTGATTTGGTTTCCTCGAAAGAAAGACCTTGAATCTACGAGGTTGCACCACGGTAAAGTGGTGACGTAAAAAGATTCAATGGGCCTGTCTGTAAGGATGTAATATTGTAAGTGTTTGCGGTGTGACATACATCATGTGCATCAATAATGATTAAGGTTCAAAAGCCTCACGACCTATATGGCAATACCACTCTAGTACAGTGTGAAACAGGATGGGACGGGTGCACTGGGTTTTGCAAAGAACACCAGCGGTCCGGTAAAGGAGACCAGCCCTGAGGATAAGTCGGGTCCCGAAATGGCACAAGTGACGTAGGCTCGCCCCCTACTGTCGTGTAAGCGGGGTACAGGCTTGACTATCCTGTCGCTCTCAAGTTTTCATAATCAGTGAGTTTGTCTGGAAGTCGGAAAATCGTCTTGGCCAGAGATTGAGCAATGCTCTTCGTACTATTTGCTAGTACAGACTATACTCCTGATATATTGTATATATATGGTCGAGCAGCTGCTGTGTGCTCTGCTGTTGGTGATGTTTCCCCGGGCCCTCATGCATTAGTCATATGCATCATGATAACATAAACTGCATTCTTGTGATTGAGATTGTGTGAATGTTCTATGAATGCTCTAGTTACTGTATTCTACTTGATATGAGTTCATGTGATGTTTTCACCCTTCCTTTCCTGCTTCTGTTATTTCCTGTCGTCGTACTTCTTCGCCACGTCGACAGTTGGTATTGGAGAGATTCAGGATGTCCACTATGAGGATCACGTTGAGGTGGGAGCCACGGGGCCAGTGGCGGATTACAGACGTCCCTAGGCGATGTGTTTTCACGGGGGAGGTGCGCGTTACCATTTCCCATTCCATCCTTCCCCTGGTACCGGAGATAGATTTCACAGTGTCGGTGATCCTTGAGTTTGAGACTCCACCCAGACTCCGTCGCTACACTACTTTTCTCAACCGTCGTCATCGCCCCTCTCCATCGACATCGTCACAGTCCTCACGGATGGCGACCATGGGCGAGCCAGATTCCCCTCGTTACTCTCCCGGTCCAGAGGTGTCACCTCCACAGCCCGTATATCCTGACGCATTTGGCCGTTCCCGTCCGAGTAAGCCAAACATGATCGTGATTGATGACACTACATCTGAGGAGGAGGACCCAGAGGAAGACCCGAAGGATGACTCTGAGGATGAGGAGCCGGAAGGAGATTCTTCCAGTGGCGACCCCTCAGAAGACTTTGGGATGATCAACCTCGGGGGTACTGGAGGGAGGAGTTGCGGGTGGATTCCTGCTGAGACGGATGATGACGAGTAGGATAGCGTAACTGGGGGTAGTTACGAGTCTAGTTAGTAGCAGCTCTGATTTAGTGGCCTTTTGTTTTGTTTCATTTTGGCTGAGGTCTTATTTATTATAGTCTACTACTAGAACTCTTGTTTTGTATGGTGGTATTGTTTACTCCAGGATTACTTTGACACTATGGTTCTGTATATATGTTATGATGTTTCCTTCCCATGATCCCCTTTATATCTGCGTGTATGTTGTGTATGTATGCGAAATGATTGAATCGTCTAGATGTTTTTAGAAAATGAATTTCAGACTTAAGGAAAGGACATTTTCATGAATACTTAAAATGGAATTAGAATGCAATTAGTTGATGATGATTAAACTCTTTTCAAAAAAAAAATATTTTCGTATTTTCTAAGTTTTAAAAAGTAAATTCGACGGTTACGTTTTGCAATGTGATATTCTTAGCGGTACAACTAAGGGTGTCGCACATTGACATCCATGTAGTAAAGAAGAGCAGATTTTTTTTCTTTCGTTTTCTGAAAATGTTTTGAAATATGTGGGGGATTGTTGTGAATTTTAAGAGTATTTCAAAACCTTTCTAAAACTCAAGTCCCACATTGCTTGGAGTAAAGCATGTTTGAGTGCTTATATATTAAAGTGTGATTGGACCTTTCAAACAACTTGTGAAAGGCTTGGGCTCACACGCATGAGAACGGGCCTTAGTGGCTCGGTTTAGTGCAAATCGGTGGATTTGCCACCACCCCCCCCCCCCCCCCCGCGCGTGATATTGGGCCTCACATGTTTTTTGCTCCGGCTCCATTTAAAATATTTTAAACCTTGAATTTTATTTTTTAAACCTAATTTTCAAGCTTATCCAGAAACGGCCAATATTTGAAAGATTATTTTTGACTTGGTCTTCCTACTATTTTGCTGATAACCGCCTACTATCTGGATCATTCTTATCCTATTTTTCGAAATTGCTATCTGACTCATCCTTATCCTACTTCGACTTTTGCCTATAAATACAGAGTTAGTCTATCAGTTTTTACTCACTTCCTACTTCGAAACCATAATGCATCTTCTTCCTCCTCTTCTCTCCTCTGCTGGCAGTAGCCACTGTTCTAATACCTTGGTGCTTCCAGGAAGGGGCTGTTAAATCCTGGGGGGTTATGCACTCCGCGAAATAACCCTTAAGGACAGTGTATACCTACGTGTCTCAACCTTTCGTTCTTCATCGTTTATAGGTTCATCATCGATCAACGCTAACAACAAGAGATTTGGGGTCAACCACCTCCTTCCTATTTTCTAGGAAATGATAAAGTTGTTTGGAGCCTCACCTCCGATGGTATTTTTCAAGCCAAACAGCTTACGAATTTCTGATGAATGAAGTTAATGTCAGTGCCTCATCTTTTTGGAAGAAATTTTGGAAGATTAATTAGTATACCTCAATGCGCTAAAAGCTTCCTAGATTTGGTTGACAATGAGAGGTAGTTTGAAGACAAATGCTAGACGGGTCCAGTGTCATATTATTATGAGTGATGTTTGTCCAATTTATAAGTCTTCTTTGGAGATAGAGCTTCACTTATTGCGCGATAGTTATTTTGCTGGTGCAATTTGGAGGAAGGTCAGGGGTATTCTACCTCATCTCTAGTTTCAAATGGGTTTATGTTCTTGGATGCAAACAAATCTTCTTGATGGCTCTCATGGTTTGTTGGGGAACTTGCCTTTTACCTTTGCCACTACAACATGGTTGATTTGGAAAGCTCGAAATGAGCTTGTTTTTTCAAATGTTATTCCACAGATTGAGGATATTGTTTTCCAGATTAAGACATATGTGAGTGAGTCTTATAATAACTGTTGTTGTCCAAACCAAAGAGATTCAGGTGGGTTGGTGTCTCCTCCACAGGGGTGTTTCAAATTTCACATCGATGGCTCTGTTTGCAACAATGGTAGAAATGTTGCCTGTGGTGGGGTTCTTTGAGATTATTCTGCCATATGGGTTGTGGGTTTCTCCCAAAATCTTGGTTCTGCATCGGCTCTAATGGCTAAACTTTGTGCGATTTGTGTTGCTCTAGAAATTACTTGAGATTAGAGGGTTAGTCAGTTATATGTGAAATGTGACTCTGAGGTAGTTGTGTGTGTTATTTAGTCCAATCCAGAGCCTTCGCATCCTTACTTCTTCCTGATTAGTAGAATTTGGCTGCTGATGGATAAATATTGGTGTGTGAATTAGTAGAATCCGGTTGCTAATAGATAAATATTGGTTTGTTAATGTTACTCAAGTTTGGAGGGAAGCAAACATCGTTGCGGACATATTAGCTTCTCATGGTCACTTAGTTTCTTTTAAGGGTGCTTCTAGGGTGTGTCACCCACATGGGTTTAGGTGACACACCGGTGTGTCACTTTTTTTTTCAGGTTATAGTAGGTTAATTAAACTGTTAGAATAAAAAAAATTATTAATTTGCAGATAGGGCCCTGTTGAAAAATTATCAGAAAAGCACCCTACACCTATATACCTTCCTGCATTGGAAGTTAATTAATGGCATCCTTGGCTAGTTCACCTACCACTCTTCACAGACATTAACACGTAGCTCATTTGTGTCGGCATATAGCAGGTTAAAGAGTGGAGGGAAAATAATATGCAAGACCTCTGGTTAGGTTTCTTTCTGCCATTGTGAAATAGAAGTGCTTTACCTAATGTTAAGCTTTCGTTTCCTCTGCATTTGGTCCAGCAATGAGTTCACGGTGTTCTTCATTGACAGCTCCAGCGTCGACTTCATGGCGTTCTTCATTGACAGCTCCGGTGTTCTAATGTGAAAATCCGCACGACACGTTTCACTTGCTCCGACAAGTTTCTTTTGCTCCGGCGACGAGTTTGACTTGGTCCGGCGTTCTGCACTTTGTCCGGCGACCACTATCACTTGATCCGGCGACGAGTGCCACTTCCTACGTCGTTCTGCAGTTGATTTGGCGACGACTTTAACGAGGTCGTGCGTTCTGCATTTGCTCCGGCGACGAGTTTCACTAGGTCCGGCGTTGTTGACTTGCTCCGGCGACGACTTTGAATTGCTCCAGCTACTGTACATTTCGCCAGGTGTCAACTTCTGTTTAGGTAATAATTTCATAACTTATGTCCCTGTGGTGAGCGTGGTGTCCCTGTTTTAGTGGTGTCCCTATTTTATAATTGTGTTGGAATTGTTGGACTGTTAAGTTAAAATTGTTTTCGTCAATTATGTTCAAGCAAGATTTGGTGGGGTAGCGTATAAGCATGTTCACATTAGTAGGCTGAAAAATATAAATTTGTTTTTTTTTTAGCTAATCAAATTTCAAAGGTAATGGAACAGAGCAATGCATTCGACCAACACCTCATTACTGCTCTGTTTTGTTACTGTAATTGTTCTCTTTTCCTGCTCAATGTTATCCGCAACAATTAATTTCTCTATTGCCCTCTGTTTTTTCGAATAAACATAGTAGCCTCAATGGGTTCACACCGTAAATGGATACTTCAAACCAAAAACCGATAAACAACAATATTGTCTTGCTGAACGATCTTCTTCGCACCATTTGGTCCATTTCGTTCACTCAGTTGCTAGACCACTAATGAAGGTTGCCAACAGCTAGTAATTTAAAATTTCACAAGAGGGGCACCCGAGCAATTTTTGCACAAATCGGTTGACCAAGTAGCAGGTAACACATCAGGGACATTCATTAAAAAATAAATAAATCTAATGGCTCATTTATGATGTTGCTGGTTGTAAGTTTTGTAGGTTTATAACCGTGTAATTCCTTGATTGTTTTTTCTAGCCTCCATTTATAAAAAAAAAAAAAAATAAGTATTATATTATCTAAACTTTTAGAGTAAACTTATGATTTGATCATTCAATGTCAAGGAAAAATCATAAAAGTGAATCTAGTCTACTTAATGAAAACAATTGCCCAACATTAAGCCTAAAATCAACTTTAAAATTATTCTTTTTAAAATAAATAATAATTTATTAAACATATTATATTTTCTTTTAAAATAATGGGTATTTGCTTTTGTCTTCTTTAAAAGATGTTTGAGAGATTAGAGATCGATTCTTGCAAAAAAAAAAGATAATCAGACCAATAAAAGAGGACAGGCTTGGTAATAGAGACTGACAAATTTTTAAATTTCATTCCTTAGTGGGTGCAAAATGTTAAGGGTAATTTTAATTTCTTCAGTCCACTACGTTTTTTAAATCTTGAACAGTAAGGTACAAGCTTTTCAATAAGTGAAAGAACAAAAAAAAATCGTGTAGTGGTGAGACATATGATGTGTGAAAATAGGGATCTAGATCTTTTTCCTAAGTCTAGCAATTTTCAACAGAATTATATCTAAAATAGTTAGAAATTAGTTATAAAATGATTTCATAACTAAAGCAAAAGCAGATAGCTAATTTCTAACTGTTCCATAACTAACAATATTGAAGAGAATCCGAGCGCATATGCCTTGCATGGGTTTGTTTATATAATGTTTTATAAAATTAATTTTTAAATAAATGTGTTAAAATTATTATAGATTAAATATATTAAAAATATATTAAGAAAAAAATTATTTTACTTGCTAAATATGATGAATTCAAATAGTGAAAGATATTTCTAGGATAAAAGTTATTTTTTGTTATGGAGGATAAATTATTGAAAAATGTATATAAGTACTATAATTGGTGGACATTTTTTTTTCATAATTAAAACATATATATATATAATTAAATTTACATAAATAATGATCTTGTATATAAAAGCATATTACTTTTTCTCTTCTTTTCTCATGATATTATCATCGCATCTCTCACTTTTGTTCCTTTTTAATTTTTCTCTCTTATAATTTTTTTGCTAAGCAAAGAGAATATATTAAAAGGGAGTATAAGGGGTACTCCAACCCAAAAATACAAAAGATCTCTCTTATAATAAATTATGAGTATTTGATATTTAGAATTTAATATTTGTCATAATTAATATTTAATATTATATATAATAGTTATAATATTTAATAGGCTTAAATATGTTTTTGGTCCCTATAAAATTAGCGAATTTTGTGTTTAGTCCCTACTAAATTTTTCACCTAAGTCTGGTCCCTTATTAATTTTCGATTACCAATTTTAGTCCCTCCCGTTAAGTACCTTCTGTTAAGTGATGACGTGGCACTTTACCATCCTACTCATGCTTGAATTGTTCTTATAGCTCGGATTGTACTTACTCAGATTGCTAGACCTGCTTGGATTGCTCTGTTTGTACGTGCTTGGATTGTTAGGTTTGTTTGAATTCTTCAGTAAACATGAATAAAGGAGTAATCCGAGCAGATACAAACAAAGCAATCCGAGCAAGTACAATCCTATCTATCCGAACAATCCGAGCAGGCCTACCCTTCCCACAGGTAGAATCCGAGCTAGTCTATCAATCCGAGCAGGTACAATCTGAGCTATCAGAACAATCCGAGCAGGTACAATCCTAGCAGGGAGTAGGATGGGTAAATTGTCATGTCATCACTTAACAACAGGTACTTAACGGGAGGGACTAAAATTGGTAACGGAAAATTAATGAGGGACCAAACTTAGGTGAAAAAATTAGTAGGGACTAAACACAAAATTCGCTAATTTTATAGGGATCAAAAACATATTTAAGTCTATTTAATAATATTAATTATATAATATGAATTAACTGTAATGTAAGGGGTGTTTAGTATTCCGTATATACAACATTAGTAGAAATGTTCAAGTTAATTTTACAAAATATATATATATATATATAGATATAGATGATATTATTAATTAATAATTAGTATTAATATGTAATTAACATTTATGACAAAAAAAATCATAAAAAGCATCAATGATAAATAAATTTTGTTATCAAGTAATTACTATTTTTTATAAAATATTATTAATAAAAAATTTTTAGATATAATTAAAGTAAGTTTTTAATACCCATCTAGGTGTTGAAATGGCCCTGCTAATGGAGCTTTCAATAGAAGAAATTTATAACATAACAAGAAGAAAGATGTGATATTTAGACTACCAAAATCATTTATTTAATAAATGTTTTATGCCTACTCATATATATACCATATTTCATTCATCCCTATATGGTCCAATATAAATTGAGTTTAAACAAGGTCGGGGTTCTGATGCTTAAAATATATTAGATTCGAATATTGTTAATGCTTTAAAGTCTCCCAATATGGATTTGGATTTCTAGTTTATAGTTGTTTCTAGTAAATTTAACTATAATATAGTTATGAAATAGCTACGGAAATATTTTACAACTAAATTTTGTAGTTGTTTCCTACCTTTGCCTTAGCTAATGTTGTTGGAGAGGGACTATTACTAGAGATAGAGGTGGGAACGGGTCAGGCCAGGCTCAGGCTTGCCAACGGGTCAGGCCAGGTCAGGCTTTGGCAAGCCTGAGCCTGGCTTGACTGTTAATTCTTAAGCCTAAGTCTGGGTTTGTTACCTGTTACGGGCCTTTTTTTAAGTCTGACCTGCATAAAAGTCTGGCCTGACCTGTAAGCCTGTTTTATAACAAGGCATACAAACAAGTCAGGCCTATAGGCATATGCAAGCCAGCAGGCCTTTTAAGCATGCTTTTTATATAATTATTTTAATATATTCTAGTTTTTTACTATATTATAGTTTTTTAATTATATTTATAGTTATTTATATAATTAATTTAATATATTATATATTATTATATTAAACAGATCGGTCTGTCAAGCCTAATAGGCTTTTTCATAGGCCTGAAGTTTGGCATATTTAACTAAACATGCCTTTTAACAAGCCTTAGCCTGACCTTTTTAATAAATGAGTCAGGCCAAGCCAGACCATAAACAGGACAGGCCATAGGCCCCTGACAGGTCGACTGGCCTATTCCCACCCCTAACTAGAGAGGATGCATACATAATATATACATGTGTTGGGGTGGGTTCCTTTATGGATTTAATTGGTATACACTATCAATGTAAAGAAGTTTTACACAGACATCCAATTGTGTGTCGCCACATCATTTAATGAATATGACACTTCATGTGTTATTAAATTCAATAAATGATGTGGCAGCATATCATTGGACGTCTAATGTAAAATTTATTTACACTGACAGTGTATATATATTAAATTTATTTTTTATACATACAAAATATTAAATACATAATATATAAGGCTATAAGGTTTAAACCTAAAATTTTATAAAAATTATCCAAGTCGATACCTTCATGTGCACTATTATATTAGTGTCGGTTTACTTTACAATTTGATAGAATTGATTTTGATAAAATTATACTAATGACTAAAAATGAATGATGCATAATTTACGAAGCACGAATATGATTTAAAATTAATTTTAACATAATTTATCATGATCCTGCACTATTCCAATTCTAAAACAAGCAGCCCTTTAGTTATTATGTATAAAACTACAAATTTCTAATTTTTTGAGTTTAATTTGTAAAGTTATCAATGTAAAAAGTTATATATTATCATTTAATAATGTATTATCATATGATTTAATGAATATGATATTTTATATACTATTAAATTATATAAATAACATAGTAATATATTGTTGAATAATGATTTTTTTAATTTAATAATTATATATTATCGGTGTAAAAAGTTTTAAGTTATCATCCAGTTATGTGCTATTATATCATTTAATAAATATAACATATTATATATTATTAAATTCATTAAATAATATATCACTACATCACTAAAAGTATGTTTGGTTTAGCATTACAAAATCAAAACCATGATTTCATGGAATTGATTTTAAATCACTTCCGACCAACGTGCTTCGTAAAATATATATCACTTATCTCAATCATTAATTTTCAGAATCAATTCTACTCAACTGTAAATGAAACGGACACTTAATATAATATAAAACTTTTTTCTCCCATCTCCCTCCACATGCATATATTTTTTTTCTATCTCCCTGCTCATATATCACTCAGTCACTTATTTATTTGCTCTCTCTCTTTTCTTTTTATCCTTCCCTTCTTTTCACGTGTACATCCTACATTTGGGGTCTATTATAATTTCTTAAGTTTTTTTTATTGCATGCTTGTGTACGTGTACACCGTTCTAGGTCAATACCCCTCTCAAGCTTCCACGTAAGTCCATTCCCACCTAATAGTACTCTGTCCGGTCCTATTTATAAAACAAAATTTGATATTTTTCAATGGTCCTATTTATAAGACAAAGTACACAAATCTAGAAGCATTTATTGATTTTTCTTATGTTTGCCCTTGTTGACCATTAAATGTTTGAAGGTGACACAATTATCATGGTAGTAACATTTAATTTTAAATAGGGGTAAACTTGTAATCTTATAGACTAATTTCTTGAAAATCAACGCACTGATTACTTTTCTTAATATGTGTGTTTTTGTCTGAATTGTCTTATAAATAGGACCGGAGGGAGTATAACACTAGAAATCAACCACAAAAGAAATTTAAAATTTGTGAACGAGGGTAAAAGAATATTTATTACAAAACAAAAAATAAAAATATAATATTAATATGTAAACAAATATAGGTCGCAATTTGGTATCCTCCAATGAAAAAGAATTTTTATACCTTCTTGTTATTTTTTTATTGAATGGAAACACAAAGGCCAAAATTACATAGGAACAAGTCGAGTACTTCGTCCTAAATTATTTCGAAAACATAAAATAGATTTTAAATAAGACACATGTATATTGCAAATGAGAATGTGAAAAATGGAGGAATATAATAAAAAATACAGGATGATGGTTAAATACCAAAAACATTTAAGAAAGTTGAGAGAAATTGATTAAATAATTAAAAAAGATACCAAAACCCTCTCTCACGGGAGGGTAACAGAATTTCCCGACAAATATATGAAATAGTATTTTAATTTTATCCTTCATTCCTTAATAATATATTTTAGGCATAACTAACACACAAACAATTTTAATTTTTTATTTTTAAATTTGTATAATATAATTAAAAGAAAGACTAAGTAATGATTGGTTAGTCAACGAACACGAGCCGTTGATCATGTTGATAAACACACGAGCCGTCGATTTCCCAATTTGACAAACACACGAGAGGAAGGTTGAAAAAGGAGCGTGGGTTTCGTGTGCCCTGTGGCGTGGCCCGCGCGTGCAGTATCCTCAGTCTGGAGGAGCGCGTTGAGTTTCTTCGTGGCGGCACCAAGTGTGATCCGTTATGGGAACCGATAAACTCCGGTTGCCACCAAACATGGGACCCACTTATATGTAATGACCATTATATCCCTTAGAGTGAGCTGTTTTCAGTTAGGCGATGAACACACGAACTGTGAGCCAAACTGACGGCTCTTCCGGATAAAATAATACGACCATCTGATGTGAAATGACGCTTTAGTACCCTCATACATTTTATAATATAATAAATTACTTAAAGAAAATAATGTCACTCTCGTTACTACATTTCTTTTTCCTTTTTAATACGGTAATGAGCTTTGTTATCTTCTACAATTAATTTTTGTATTAAACTATTGCACCTTTAATAAAAAAATCAGAAAAACACACTTCACAATATATATATATATATATATCTTTCTTTTTTAAATAGAAACCTTGGATACAAAAGTTAAAGTGTAAGAATTACATTTATGATTCATTAATATCAATAATTTATAATGTTCTAAATGAGGAAAATTTTTTCAGTGCTACACTAGTAGCTGATCTCTCCTTACAATTTTTTGACACTTACTCATGTATGGTAATTTTTTTTAATTTAAAATTTATTCGAAATTAAAATAAAAAATTCTGACCACACAATGGGAGGGAGTACTGAAATTTCAGTACTACTGTAGTACTAAAATTTTACTCCTAAATGAATTATTTAAACATTGTTTGGAGTTCTCAATTTTAAGTTTTGTAATTTTTAAAATTAAAATGAGTTTTTTTCTTTTATAATTTAAATTTTAGTTTTTATATTCTAGTTTTACAAATTTATTATAAAACTTGTTTCTTTGGTGATTATAGGAGATGGGACCAGATAAACTATTTTTTATCCCACTTATTTTTATTATAGGTAGCAAAGGGTGTCAAGCAATAGTGGTAGTAGTAAAGTGTATTAAGTTGTGGCGGTGGTGAAAAGTGTCAAGTGACAACAACTGTGATGGAGAGTGTTGAGAGGTTACTGAGTAACAATGGTGGAGGGTGTTAAGGGTCATCAATATCGCTGGAGGTGGAGGGTGTTGAGTGATGGCGTTAGTGACAGAGGGTGTTGGGCGACAAGCGATGGTGGAGGGTGTTTAGGTAGTGGGGCTGGAGGAATATATCAAATGCCAGTAGTTACAATGGTAGAAGGTCTTCCGGGATTTTTGTAAGTGTCGGGCAACAATGACAATGGTGAAAGGTGAGCAACATCAGTGGAGATGATGATGATGGAGGGTAAATGACAATGATGCTAAAGGGTCTCAAAGTGGCGATGATGGTGATAGAGAATAGGAGATGCACAATGTTTTTAAAACTAAAAACCATAATTAAAATCCTTCTTAAAAAAATTGAGAAAAAATTAATTTAAAATTGGGTTAAATACCATTTTAACCCAATTTTAGCCAAATAATTTTGTTTTAAAATTTGTATTTGAAAACCAAACGACAAGAACTCACAACTATGTCGAACGAGCCCTAACTTACTTGTCTGTTTAACAAAAATAATTGATATATTATTAAGGGTTAAATATGTTTTTGGTCCCTAAACTTTCACCCAAATTTGGTTTTGGTCCCTAATCTTTTTTTTCGTTGGTTTTGGTCCCCTAATGTTTTCAAAACATTGAAATTAGTCCTTGCCGTCAACTCTGTTAAATATAGGGGTGACGACAGGGACTAATTTCAATGATTTGAAAACTTTAGGGACCAAAACCAAATTCGGGTGATAGTTTAGGGACCAAACCCGAATCTGGGTTTGGTCCCTAATCTTTATTTTTCGTTATTTTTTGTCCCTAACATTTTCAAATCATTGAAATTAGTCCCTGTCGTCAACTCTATTAAATATAAGGGTGACGACAGGGACTAATTTCAATGATTTGAAAACGTTAGAGACCAAAACCAACAAAAAAAGAGATTAGGGATCAAAACCAAATTCAGGTGAAAGTTTAGGAACCAAAAACATATTTAACCATATTATTAAATTAGTTTATAGTTGTTAAACTAATTTATTCAATTACAAGTATTTATTCTAATTAATTATCAACTAGTTGAAAATTTTAAAGGGTTATAAAATGATATAAATATATATATTTTTTATTTAATTTCTATTTTTGTTTTATAGATAAAAATATATTTTTGGATCGTTATAGTTTTAGGTTGTTTAATTAGTGTTGAACCATTATCACTTTTTGTTCAAATATCAAATATTTTGTTAAAAAATAAAATACATGGCATAAATAGCGTAATAATTAAATTAAATATTTTAATATAAAAATCATTTAAAAACTTAATAAAAAATAGTATAATAAATTAATATTAAGGGTAATAACTGAAATAATTAAAGTATTGAGGGGAAAAGTATAAAAAATAACAAGTTGAAAATTATAAACTAAAATGCTATCATATGAAAAACATTGTACACTAGTGAGATAATTTGATTATCAGAGACTCTCTTTTGGTCAAACAAACTCATAAGATAACCAAAGAAACAATAAGTTACCTGAAATGTCTAATCATTTCTTAGGAATTATTATCGATTTCTTTAGATAAATAAATCAATATTTTTTAAGGATTAAATTAATATAATTTAATTTTCAAAAACTAAGAGTGTGTTTGGTAAGTCATTTCAGTTAGCTGAAAGGTAAAATTGAGTAAATCCTCATATCAGTCCTCGACTTTATTAACGTTATGCTTTTAGTCTCAGAGATTTCAAAACATCTACGTTAATCCCTGACATTTATTTTTGTCATTCACTTTAGTCCAAAATTGTTGACGGCGTTAAATAAGTCCATGTGATATTAAGAATCATTCACTTTAGTCTTTAAAATTATTTGTGTATGGAATAACAAGTTCTTAGACATTCCATACTAAATAAATTGAATTCTCACTTCTTCTTTGTGATTAAATATGAATGTAGATATGTTTACTAAGAAAGTGTCATTCCATACACAAACAATTTCACGGACAAAAGTGAATGATTCTTAATATCATAGAGACTAATTTGAATCCAAATTGTCACTTAACATGATACATCAACACTTATTTAATGCCGTAAAAATTTTTGGACTAAAGTGAATGACAGAGATAAATGTCAGGAATTAACGAAGATGTTTTGAAATCTCAAAGACTAAAGTGCATGACGCTAATAAAGTCGAGGATTTATATATGGGTTTACTCAGCTAAAATTAGTAGTTGAAACCATTTCAGCTGTGTTTGGTAAGGTAGCTTTTTTGGGTAGCTACTAGCTTTTCTTGAAAAGGTACTTAAGGTAGTTTTTTTAAAAAGCTCCAATTTTCAGCTACAAGCTGAAAAATAATTACAAGTTTATCCCTTAACCACTTTTACTTATCATTATTTAATAATTAATGATATCCTTATATGTCATTTTACCATTTTCAGCTAGTTTTACCAAACACGCTCTAAGTTAATATCAAACCAACCTTTTAGAAATATATCAAATTAATATATTATTGTTGCTTTTGTTATAAAAAAGTTAGATAGTTTTTTTCTCTGTAATTAAAATGGTGCTTATACCTCAACCGTGGTTATAGTCTTCTAGAGAACTTATATTTACCTCATCTAGGGATGACAGTAGGTACCCTTTGGACAAGGTATTATAGTGTCCGTCCTCATATCCACGTTTTTAAAAAAAACTCTCGTACATACCCGCGTGAGCAGTAACTTTAATGCTCATCCCCGTATCCGCTGGGCACTTACCTGCAATTTATATAAGTAAAAAATTAATAACTCATTAAAAAATATATAAATTAAAGACAATTATTACTCAATTGAAATATTGTTCCCAAATCATCCAAACATATTATTAAATATCAATGACATAATAATTTATTTAAATTGAAACACAATAAGATAATATTCTAAACACAACACATTATCTAATGTTCAAAATTTTTATTAAATATTACAATATACTTTCACATTATGTATTAGTATTCTCCAAGATCCACAAAAAAATATATTAACATTATTTAGTCATATATTATAAAGTAAAAAACATAAATAAGTAGTTTTAAAAATATATTTTTAATATATATTTATATTATAAATATCAAATTTAAAAATATGTATAAATATATTAAATGTTTTAACAAAATTAATATACATATATATATAGTTACATATGATATTATTTATTAAATATATATATATATATATATATATGAGTGCGGGTATGGGACGGGTTGGGTATCATAGTGCTCGTACTCGCGCCCGTCTCTATGAAAAAATGCATACTATTACTCGTACCCGCACCCATACCCGTTTTGCGGATTTTTACTCTGCCCATTAAGAGTAATGTTTTAGATCAATTGTCATCCCTATCATCCCAAAGAGATGATTAGAGGTTTGAACTTATGACTTGTCACAATATTTAACTTATTATACTCGACCAATACCTTGAGTTAATAATTATTACTTTTTAGCAGATGTGCACACGGTAGAGTTTAATTTAAAATATTGTTAATTTTTTAATAAAAAAGATATATATATATATATATATATATATATATATACGTCGCATAAGATTTAATATTTTACATAATTCAGTAAAATTTATTTAATATAAATTTTATCAATCAAATGATATACTTATCTATCACCTTATTTTTTATGTCAAATCTTATTAAGTTTGAATAAAAATTAATAAGAATAAATTAGGTGATTTTTTATATATATTTTATTAAGTGTAAAAACTCTTTTAAAATGAGTTTATTTCTGAATTGAATGGTATGCAGTATCTACTCTTACATTTTCATGGATTAAGACTACATTGTTTATATAAAATATAATGGTAGAGAGTTGAAATAAAAAAAAAAACTATTAATATTACGGATTGAAGAGAGAATCTAGCTCACTCTCATAAGTACTGTGTAAAATTCACCATGCAACGAGATAAGAGGGAGAATACTAAAACTCATTAAGAGGGAGAGTAGACTGAGTAAGTGTTTCACTCTCCAAGGTGAAGTCTCAAAATTATAATATAGAGAATTGATTATTTCATTAAAATTATTCAATGATATAATTTTAACTTACATACATACATACATACATACATACATACACACACACACACACATATATATATAGACACACACATATAGAGGAGGGATCAAATTACACCAGTGTAAGTTACACCAAGCATTACATTGGTAACTTAAAATTGAATGTGAATTTTATTGATCCAACCGTTGAATTATAATTATTCATCATCTTGATTATTTGTCTCAAATTTCATAAAATTTCAACACTAATAACTTCATAATCAAATAGTTCTTATTTTATATATTTTAAAAGTATATGTAACGTTAATCTTTGTATTTCTTGATGATGCATGTATCAAATAATTTTGGATCAATGTAAAATTTTGTAAGTATGATCTATATGATAATTAACTTTTAATCTAATAGTTGATTTTGAAATACAATTATCTGAAAGAAAGTTATTCAATGGTGTAACACTTTATGTAACCTCTCCACCCCCTCTCTCTATATATATAGAAAGAGAGAGAGGAGAGAGTTCAACTTACACTGGCTTGAGTTATTCCAAGTATTACACTATTGATAACTTTAAATTGAATATGAATTTTATTGATCCAACCGTTGGATTGATATAACTATTCAACATCGTGATTATCTAGTTTTTTTAATTTTATCAATCAATTTATAAATATTTTTATACTATGAACAATTGTTCGTACAGAGATCCTGAAACTCTGAAGGAGCCTAATTGTCAAGAGATGTAGATAATGACACACAGGAAGAATAATGGACAACGGGTAGATGAGGCTTTTGAGGAAGTTCATGTATGGACTAATTACTTGATTCACAAATTATCAGTTTGATTATTTTATTATTTATAATTATAACTTATAATCATGACATTACTTTATCATTAATAGTTGATAAGTGCTAAATTTAAGTGAATTTCCATACTGAATTTAAGCACTTATGATTTGAATTGTATTTATTTATAAGTTAAATTCCATTAGCTTAAGATTATTAAATCTAACCCTCTAATTCTGAGTCATGAATTCAGTTGAACTTTATTTGATCCCACAAATTGTTTGTTTTGCAAAGTAGTTAAATTTAGGAGAAAGAAGCAAGTTGAAGAAAACAAGAAGAAATGAGCAAAATGGGAGAAAATTGGATTATTCCAATTTTTTGCTCAAGTGAGGAAATGCTCTCTTGAGCGAAATGTGCTAATTTTTTATTTTTGCCTCTAACTTGTTCTCGCTCAAGCGAGCATCTCTTGCTTGAGCGAGAATACGTTTCTTCATATTGAAGAATTTTCTTCCCTTGAGCGAGAATTTGCTCGCTCAAACAAGAATTCACTTATTCCGAACAAAAGCATAGCAAAAAAAGAACAAAAAGAGGATCGAAACAATTACGAAAGATCGAAAACTTCTCTGGTTAAAGAACGAAAGTGACGAAAAGCTCTGGAAGTTGTTTTTCATAATTTCTTCTCCAATTTCTTTGGTTGTAACGGCTGCCATGAGCGGCTAATTTCCCTTTTGGGATTGAATGTAGTCGAATCGAACTCGGATATATTCTGGTGATTTATATATAAAGTATTTTGTAACATCCCGAAAATTAAAGCCTAGAAAACATAGTGGAAGTCTTAGGCTATAAATCCCAATGTAAGAAGAAGTTAGAAGTAAAGTGAGGATTTAGGGGTTTGAGTGTGAATTAAGATATGAATTAGGGAACGTATTAATAACTATGAGAAATTAGAAGGGAAACCAAGTGTTAAGCCAAACACAACAGCAGACTGAACTTAGGAGAATCACACGCTGAGACGAGAGGATTTCAAGATAGGAATATGAGGGGAAGAGGTTTACATTCTAGGAACTAAATTAGAAAAGTATTTTTTTTATGAAAAAGAACTAAGAAAAGAGGGTAATAATCAATGGGGAAGGTTGGGAATGGGAATTTGGAATTCTCATTATGTTGCGCGCTCGCTAAAGCGAGATAGGTCTCGCTTGAGCGAGGGGGAGATCCTCGCTCAAGCGAGAGTTCCTCACCTGGGTGAGCATATCAGTAAAAATCAGCATTTTGGTTACTGATATGGTCGCTTGAGCGAGAGCCTCTCGCTCAAGCGCAATTAAGCCAGAAATAGAGAGTTTACTCTTTGACTTACTCTCGCTCAAGCGAGACGAAGTCAGAGAGGTTTGTGTTGAGTCTCAGAATCAATTTAAGTATTTAAATTAGATTCAAGACTTATTATCCTTATATTTTAATGATTAACAAATAAGATCATATAAGCAGGTTCTACTAAGAAAGGTATTGCTTTGTAGATTGTATTTCGGGATGTAATAATCATCTGAAGCCTAGAAGACAGCAAGAAAAGAAGAAATCCACAAAGAAGATGAAGCAAATCTGAAGAGAAGAAAAAGAACAGCACAGAAACTGAAGAGAAGAAAAAAAGAAAAGACTCAGAATCTGAAGAGGAGAGAAGGCTCGTCTATCTGAAGCATATTCATCGTCTGAAGACTTGAAGACAAAAAATGAAGACTTGACTATCGTCTGAAGACTAGAAGACAAAAGCAAAGACTTGACTCTGTCTGAAGAAGTGACTATCATCTGAAGAATTGAAGCTGATCTAAAGCACTCTGTGTATCTGAAGGCTAAACGTGTCAGAATCAAGGATTAACCTTTTGAAGTCATTGCTAAGTGTGAAGAATACTCTACCCAATGAACTTCACTTATTTCAGCATAAGAGTCAGAACTACTTTCTTGCCTCGATCAAAAGTTTGGCACAAATGAGGAAATCCTACAATGCCTGATGCACCTGCAATGAAAAAGCATTGCGTGCGCAGACCTATTACACCTACTGCTGCCCAGAACGTATCAGAAGACTGAACAAAAGTGACGAGAAAGATATTTGAACTAAGTTTATTAAATTCAACATCTTTATCCATCTGAATCACAAAAGAATAAGAAGAGACAAAAAAGAATAGAGCTGCGATCATTTGAAGAGAGAAGAAGGAACTTTTGCTAAAAGAGAGGAACTTGCTGAAAGTATCCTTAGTGTAAAGAACTAAGAAAGCTTGAAACAATTATCTGAGATAAGCATATGTTGAAGCTGATGACATCAAGCTTAAACAATGCAACCATCTGAAAGCTCACTAATCGTTTGAAAGTATGTGAAGATTAAAACCTTCTGAACATATACTCTCTGAACAAGATGATGAGATATATCAGACTATCTGAAGACATGAAGACTTTCAAATCTGACTATATGGACAAATCTCAAACTACGGGAAGTCTCAACAAAGGCAAAGACCATATGTTCAATAGCTAGAATATTATTCAAATATTCTTAAGAGAGAAAAAGGAGAAAACGTCAGAAGCTCAGAAGCTAAGCAAAAATGAAGATAGCACAAATTGAGCAAAAGGACAAATCTAACGGATATCTCCTCACACTCACAGAAAAGAAAGGTGAAAGAAAAGAAGATGTAGAGAGAGAAAAGAAGTGTCTACATGTTAAAGGAAAATCTCTCTAAGGTTAAAGAACTCATCTAAAAGTGTGTCAGAGATAAGCTATCTGCACACCTATTCTGCTTAAGAAGAAGCAATCGTTTAAGAAGTTATTTCACAACGGCTATTTGAGCCAAATCACTTCTTCTCAACGGTAACCAAGCAATCTTCAAACGACTATATTTTATCAGAACATATAAATAGCCTAAAAAAAGTCATTGAAGATGTTGGCCATTAGGTTGACCATAGTGTTAACCGCAAGGTTAGCCATAGTAGTAACCAAGAGAGGTTGTTAAAAAGAAGAAGAAAAGAAAAGTCAGCCATGAACTCAACATAAAATATTCATATGGCATTGACAAAGAAAGAGACAGCCATGCATTCCTAAATTTTATCCTTCATCATGGTTTGTCATCAACCTCCACAGAAGAGATTGGTCGAGCTCAAACCAGAACATATACAACCAACCTTCTGAGCCAAACAGAGATGAAATTGATCTTAAATTTATTCATCTATATCTCTGACATTCCTTGTACTTAGATTGTAACCTTTGTATCCTGAGTAGTACTCAGTAAACCATTAGTACAGGAAATTGTAAGTTTAAGTTTCTAGGAAACTTAAACATGAGCTTAATTGTAAACACTTTGAGTGTAGCTAGAGCCTGGAGAGGCTTGGAGGAAGAAAGAATACTCGGGTAGAGCCTGGAGAGGCTTGATAGAAAAGAATACTTGTTGAGCCTGGAGAGGCTTGTCTGTAAAAGAATACTTGTTGAGCCTGGAGAGGCTTGTCTGTAAAAGAATACTTGTTGCGCCTGGAGAGGCTGCCTGCAAAAGAATACTCATTGAGTTGCCTGGAGAGGCAGTTGATAAGCAAAGAATACTCATTGAGTTGCCCGGAGAGGCAGTTGATAAGCAAAGAATACTCATTGAGTTTCCCGGAGAGGCAGTTGAAAACAAAAAATACTCGGTGTTAGGCCTGAAGAGGCTGGGATAAAAGAATACTTGTATCTGTGTTCAGATAGTGGAAAATCCTGTGGTGGTTTGCCCTAGGACTGGATGTGGCTCACTGAGTTAGTGGGTAAACCAGGATAAATTTTCTGTGTAAATTTCTCTCTACCCTTATCTCTTTACATTCAGTTATTATCTATTTTATTTCTAACCAAGGAAGGGTTTGAAAAGTGAATCTGAACTTCACGCAGTCTAACTTCTTTTATTAAACAAATCTTTTCAAAAGAGTAATTACTGAACCTTCTGAAGAGGTTCAACAAGTTCACTAATAACATATGTTTTCAACAAATAACAAAATCATTAGAATAATAATAATGCAAAACATTTTTAAACAAATTGTTTTATGTTTTGAATATAGTTTGAACAAAGTTTTTGAAAGATGTTTTATTGAACCATCTGAAGTATTCTTTGAACACTCATCTGTTTTATTAAAGTTAGCAAGTTTCTGAAAAATGAATGTTCGTAGCTTCCGTATAACTCTGATAATTTTTATCTGCCAATTGAGTTTTTCACAATAACTTTCAAAAGTTCATTTGCTATTTTTTACGAAAAGGTTATCATAAATTAGCGTAAAATTTTTGAAACACTATTCAACCCCCCTTCTAGTGTTTCCTGTGGTTCTAACAGTTTGGGGGGAATTTCGTTCAAGCAAGCACGACCTCGCTGGAGCGAGAACCTGAATCTTCCAGGGAATATCCCCTCTCGCTCAAGCGAGAAAGCCTCTCTTGAGCAAGAATGCGCGATATGAGTTTTCAAAACAGATTTCTTTAGGGCTTTGCCCTCATTTTTCATTGCTCCATCCATTTTTAGAGAGATTTCTAGAGAGAGAATGAGCTCTTGGAGCCAAGAAGAAGGAGGAGAAGCCAAGGACCCTCAACCATTTCTCCTTATTCTTGAGGTGAGTATAGCCCACACACCCACTCTCACACATGCTTAAAACCCTACATGACCCCTCCTCTGGTGTTCCCTTTCTTTGGTTACTTGTGAATTCTTGATTTATGATGTTTGATGGTTGCCCTACATGGTATGTTTGGGGGTGTGATATTAGGGGAAGTCTTGGGAGGCCAAACACTTATGTTTTGTTAATTGGGAAGAAAAGGGGGGTTTCTAATTAATGTTACATGAATGCAAGACCTAGGGGGAAGGAAAGAGGTATATAGCTAATTAATGTTTTATGAAAAAAATCTACACGTAATATTGAGGGTGTATGCGCCACAGTTTAGTTGAGGGCATATGCGCCATAGTTCAATTGAGGGCATATGTGCCACAGTTCAGTTAAGGGTGTATGCCCACAGTTCAGTTGAGGGCGTATGTGCCATAGTTCAGTTGAGGGTGTATGAGCCACAGTTCAGTTGAGGGCATATGCGCCATAGTTTAGATAAGGGCGTATGCCCCAAGTTTACACTTGAGGGCATGTGCGTCATAATTGAGTACACTGGATTTCAAAACCCAGTTCAAGGTAAGGTTATGTGTGGTGAAATGTTGACTGCATATAGGGTTCAGTTTCAAAAAGTGTTATTCATACATGCATGTTATGTAACATCCCAAAAAAATTGGACCTAAAAAGAATCTAGAGGAGAGTTAGAAGGTGATTATGGCGAAAGGAACTAAAGAATGAATGACAGGAGTTAGAGTTAATAATTTAAGTACTAGGATCCTCGCTCAAGTGATAATGGACTCGCTTGATCGAGTTTAGCAGCAAAAATTAGGATTTTAGATTCTACAGCTTTCGCTTGAGCAAGAATGGTCTCGCTCAAGCGAGAATCAGGGGAGAGTTTGGAGTGCTCTCTGGAAGAATCTCGCCCGGGCGAGAAGAATCTCACACAAGCGAGAGTTTCTCGCTTGAGCGAGAATGTGAAAGCTAAGAAATCCCATTTCCTCTCGCCCAAGCGAGAACCCCTCGCTTGAGCGAAAATTCACTTACAGGCTTAAAACGCGATTTAGGGCTCGGGTTTCCTCATTGTTCTTCTCCTTCTTTTCTTTTCTAGAGAGAGAGGCAGAGAGATTCTAGAGAGGGGGAGAGAGTTTCTAGTGAGGATGAGTGGCTTTGGAGCTAGAAAGAAGAAGGAGCCACAGATCTCCACCCCCAACCTTCGCCAACTCTATTCATCTTCTCTTTGAGCGTCCTTGAGGTGAGTACAGCTCACACACTCTCACTTCATCGGTGTATGTTCTCCCACATGATCCCTATGTCTTATCTTCCCTTTCTTGAGCTTTCATGTATATGTTTATGTGGTTGATTTGTCATGGATAAATGTATGAGCATGATATTAGGGTTTATGTTGAGAAATTTTCTTAGGGTTCTATTGAGGGTTTTTGTATGGAGATTAATAAGTTTGGATTGACATGGATTTTATGCGAATGTTAGTTCTAGCATGAAAATATGTTATTAATAATGCGTTATGTTTTTCTAGAGGTATTCTCCATGCATCTGCATTATCGAAAAGACACAGTTAATTACACACGGGTCTAGGGCCAAGTCCTAATAGGTCTTGGATCCGGTTAAGGGAGGTTCTTCTCGGAGAATAATTCACCTTAGGGGGTGGAGAAGTTCAGGTTGTTAATACTCTTATCAAGACATGGGCCATGAAGTAGTGGTCATAGTCGGGATTCGAGTATTGACCATGCTGGCGTCTCTTAAGACCAACAGATTATCAGAGGATCCAAGGGCTGAGTCCCTAGGCCTTTGGGTCAGGCACGAAGGGTTCTCTTCGGAGAATAATTCACCTTAGGGGGGTGGAAAATCTCAAGTTGTTAATACTCTAATTCAGGCACGGACCCAGAATGAATGGTCGTAGTCGGGATTTGAGTATTAACCGCATTGAGTCCCTTTAGGGCCCAGAGATTTGGATTTGGCCTAGTTATTCATGTATTAAAGTAATGGCGGGATACGTTCCCAAGGAAGACGTTCCTTGTAGTCTGAGCTCAGGTCTAGCCCAGAGTTAGTGATAAGACCCCGTACTGCCGGGAAATGCAGTTCATGCATATTTCAGAGTTACCATGTTTTCAAAGCCATTATGTATTTCAGAGTTATTATGTATCTCAGAGCTAGTACGTGATTCAGAATTTCCATGTACTTAGAGTTCATGATTAATGGTCGATGTGACTTGTTGGTGTATTGAATTTGCTTGTATTCCCCAAACTGTTTGTTGCATGCTTTGCTCTCTAAGACTATAGTCTCACCCCACGTTTTGGGGATATATTTGAGCAGGGCGTTCCAGCTTCATGTGCAGGAGAGGAAGGGAGCTTTTGGAGTGGAACAACACTCACAGTGGTTTGATAGGGACTTTTGAAATAGAAGTATTTGTATTTGTTAGTTAATGATGTAAGGTTGTAAAACTTATATTGGCCATGGAGGCTTGATTGTAGTTGAAATTATGTTGTGTTATTATAAATTGTATTGGGGGCTTTGGCTGATTTTCAGGAAACAACGAGAATGGATTAACGTCCAGTTTTACGGGAAACTCTGTCGGATTTCCGGCATGGGTTTTGTGGACCATGACACTCCAAGTGTAGGTCCATTCCCTAAGTTTTGGTTAAGGTTTTGAAATGAGAATAATGATGTATGAACTGTGTGAAGGCTTAAGCAAACGTTGGATTTCCTAAGCAATTAAATGAGCAGTGTGACGATATCGAAAATGGCGCGAAATAATTTTAGAAATTCGGAATAGTGTTCCCAACGGACATTATTCTTGAATTAAGAAATTAGGACGTTTCATTTTGGTATCAGAGCAGTTCAAACCAAATGGACTGGGGTTAGGTAAGTTGCCCGTGGCTTACTATGATTCCACCGTACCTCGTGCCCAGTATAGGGACTGATCACCCCTCTACTTGGTGTGTTGTACTCGGGATTATGGTTAGTGACGTGAGTAGGATGCCTTGGTTAGGGAATTAGGACCCTTCTCTAACAAGGTTAGAGCCATCCACTTGTCAGATAGAGGGAGTGTGACATAGGCCCATTTCCAAGAATAGGACTTTCACCTTAGAATCTTATAGTATGTCACCTTTAGTTCTTAGTGAACATGGGGCACCCTTAGAAGGAAAGGTAAAGCAGAAGTGTTTGAGAGAGAGTACGTAATTGGTTTTGGAAGGTGAAAACAAGAGAGAGATTTAGAGGGAACATAGGGAGTAGGCTCCTTAGTGGGTGAGGGGAGTATTGGTTAATAGTAGCTGCACCTTGGTGATGTCATTTACTTGAGTGGGATGGAGTGTTTGATTTGCTTGACTGAATGTGATGTTTGCTTGCTTGGATAGTTGTATGTCTCATATACTCTGTTGTGGTTTGACTGATTGATTATGATATTGTTTGTTGGCTTAAGTAAGTGCATGACTCGTATGTTTGTTTGTGTTGTTTGAAAAGTTTAGTAAGTAAGGGGGTCAATGGTAAATCCCTAGGGCATAGGTGGAAAGATTTTGGAGTTAGGATTTCACATACTTGGGATGTCAAGTTTGGTTGGTTCGTAGAGGACAGGTAGAATTCATGAGAGGATAGAGGAACCAATGTCCTAGGTGTGGAGACGTTGTTATTGGTTAAAGCCTTGAGCTTGGGATTGAGAAACACCTATGTTCGCAGTTTTAAGATTAGTGGTGAATGATTCGGGGAACATAAAAGACTTGCTTAAGGATTGGAGGGTGAAGGCTACATTAGAGGAACTTGGGTTATGGTTTTTAACGTTATTAGGAACCTGATAAGAGTCTAGGTACCTTGATCCAATAGAGGAAATTTAAGTTTAAGAATCATGATCCAATACCTACCTTGTTCTACCCCAGTGTACCCCTGTCGCTTTCAACCTTGTGGCATACAACATCAGTGTTACTATTGGCGTTAGAGTAGGACACTATCACTTAAGGAGGATCTCGGGATCAATTTCAGTTAAGCTAAGGAGTAAACCCAAAAATGTACAAGGAGTGAGTGACATTGGAAACTTGGATGGTCGGAGGTACTTCGTAGGTTGCAATCATGGTCAATCCTCTTCGGTTCTAGGTTTACTTGACTTTTGACGCTTAAGGAATAAGGTTCCTTGTGGTTGTAATCCAAGTGTTTTTGGAGTAGAAGTCTTATAAGTATCGGTTCGTGCTTAGTACCTAGTTGTCTGTTTTTCCATGTGTAAGCATTTCTGCTACCTATGTTTAGGACTGTGTGGCTAGTACCTGGGTAGTCACCTCTTTTCTAGTTTATCAAGTGGTAGGGATAAGCCTATAAATGGGGTCTCTCGGTCTTTTCTTTGTTTGTTTCCTAAGCGGTAGAATTAGGATCTTTACAGTTCATGGAAGAAGAAAAATCTTGCAGATTTGGAAATGTGCTTAGTGTATAACTCTTATGAGGGGCAATGATCGGTATCTAATTAAGGTAGTGTGAAAGACTAGTGTTATGTTTGGTGTACTGAATTCATTATAAGGTGTCGTGCATTCCCCCTCTGATTCTCTTGGTTCTAGATTCTCCACCATCATTCTAGACTTGGATGTGTCCCCTGGCTTACCAGGGCAATTGGATAGTCCTTCAATTGCTGTGGTTACTAGCTTTAGACAATAGCTGCTGATGTCTTAGTATAGGGCATGTGTTCATACCCAGTCTCTGTGACACCCTTCTACCCCATACTCTTATATATTTAAGAAATTGCAGTTTAGAAAAGGGAAAGTCCCACGTTAGGTAAAAAGGTTCACAATCACTCTGATAATATCTCATAGTTCGAAAACGACTTTATTAAAAGAAATTAAACTTTCAAATATAATTCAAATATAAAGCAGCGGAATCTCCAATACATAAAAAAAAACTACTAATAGCCTACTGCCATACAAGGCATCCAAAAGTTCACAAAAATACTCCTAATCTAGAAACATATTAAAACATCCCGAATACACCCTGATGTCACATCTATCAGAGCATACCCTTTCAATCATAGTCGATACCAGTCGTGTCCTCCTCAACACCTGTAAAATATATCCACAGAATACGGTGAGGAAAAGGAATACTACCTATACATACACATAGAGAATACCCATCCTCACCCACAACATCATTACATCATGCCATCAATACATTAAATCACCAATAAATAACATTCATCTAACTCAACATATATTTAATCATCTATATCAACATATACATTCCATACTACCATTCTTATTTTTAACGCATAGATACATCCATTATACATTCACCAAGCTCATCATCATCGTAACATCAATCATATATCATCATATAGTTCTCATACCATCATTCACCCAAGTAATCATAAATTCTATTCTCACACATAATACTCATCATCATCAATCATCATTTAATAACACAATTTCATCATCATACATCACACACCAATACTCCTCTCATCATCTACCCAAAGATCATGACTTGGAACTCCACACAATGGGTGCACCTCGTCAATCACTCTAGTTAGTACCAAGATAATCTACTGGTGTTACCACACACTATCTAATAGGTTGTGCCCCCTCTATGGGCCCGCACAACGACATTCGACCATAGGTTGTACCCCCTCTATGGGCTCGTACAATCACTCCTAGGTTGCACCCCCTCTATGGGCCCGTGCATCGAACGCCCCATCTTGATCCCCTGAGTTGTACCCCCTCTATGGGCCCGCACAACTCAGTTCACCTTCCGAATTGTACCCCCTCTATGGGCTCGCACAATTCAGGTCTCATCACATATGCTCAATTCATCTCTCCTAAGTTGTACCCCTTCTATGGGCCCGCACAACTTAGATAACATTATCATCAAAAGGTGATATACACCATCATCATAAATAATCATTATCATGCATTAACATGCTCATCATCAAACATCATCATTATAAAGTGATATACACTTATCATCATCATCATACATCAATATGCTCATCATTAAACATCATCATAATAAGGTGATATACACCGACATCATTATCATCATCACACTCATCATCAATTATCATCATAATACATCATCACACTCATCATCAAATATCATCATTATTCATCATCATAAGCATCGCAATCCTCATCAAACATCATTAATCATCAACACCATACTCATTATAAAGTACTCTCAAACAACACCAATCATCATCAAACAGTTAGGATCTCAAAATCCACTCTGGTAATCGATTACCAACCTCTAGTAATCGATTACCCGCAAACAAGGTCTCTGGTAATCGATTACAACCCCCTTGTAATCGATTACCCGCAAGCAAACTCTCTGGTAATCGATTACAACACCCCCATCATCGATTACCAGCAAGCTAACAGTGCTTCTGGGTTGCCCAGAACACTCTGGTAATCGATTACCAGTCCCGGTAATCGATTACCCGCGACGCAGATCGCAGAGTTCACGATTTCAAACCTCTCCAAACTCATCCAATCAATCCCTAATCAATCTTTTACGTCTAAACATCATGCATAATCATCATTAGCATCCAATACTCCGTAAATCAACAATCAATTACAGATTATACCATCAATTCATCAAAACCCCCAATTTCTCAATCCCTAATCACCCTTTTTTCCATTATTCTCAATATCATGTTTAATCTCAACCAATACTCTTCAATTTACATACAATCACTCATCAATCAACAGATTATATCATCGTTCTAGGTCATACATTCATCAATTCGAAATTATGCTCTTAGATTACTACCCAAACATCCCTACATGCATATACAGGCAATACCCTCTCCCCCACCGTACCTTAGAGATGACAATCCCAAAAGCGAATGGTGGCTCCCTCTTACTGATCTACCCTGCAGCACCTTCTCCTTGTGGAGTCGTTTCTCCCCTCCTTAAGGTTTCACTCTATGACGTTTTGCAAAAATAAGGATTAGGGTGAATTGGTAACCCCTCCTTACTTAAATACTTAACTTGGTTGGACCCACCCTCAACTCACTCATTCTCATTTTCTTAAATAATATTATTCATAAAAATATTAATATTACAAATACTATTATTTATTCATCTTATTTAATCAATTAATATTATTAAAAATAATAATACTATTATTTCTTCCTTTTCTTTTCTTTTATTTATTCATTTATATTAGGAATTATTAGGATATTATGGAGTCCTTAACCTTCTACATTTGAATTTAAATTCAAATCTTATAATTAAATCTTATCCTAAATTTGTATTGATTCTTACCCTTAATCCTCGTGACCTCATTATTCCTATTTTAAAATCTTATCCTAATTCAAATACTAACCATATCTCCCTTATCAGATTATCATTATTAATCCTGATATTATTTTATTAATGTAACGATTACTATATTTATAACAATTAATGTTAATTGCAATCTTATGATTTATCTCTTAATAATATTATTATCTCATAAATATAGATATATTAATATTTACTATTATTAATATGTAATTTCTATTTTTACAGCTAACGTCTTTGAAATATAATTATACTTATTTAAATTATATTTCTAAATTTCTAAATTTCGGGATGTTACAGTCTCGTAGGTTGAAATGATAGATAATTTTGTTTTATGTGCTTGTGCACATGATGGAGTGATAGGTACAAGCAAGCCTACACACTATCGTGTTCTGTTAGATGGGGTTGGTGTCTCTCCGGATGAACTACAGGAGTTTTGTCTGTTCTTTATTATATGTGTATTTGACGAGCACCAGTTGGCTGCAGCTCTGTATTCTTTTATTTGAGACCCGTGTGTTGCTGTTTTAAAACCCAGTGATGAGATTATGTTACAGACCAACTAGCTCTTAGAAGTCACAACATAGTTTCATGTGGTAGACTTGAGCCCTTAAGGGGGGTAGCCTTACAAAGAAGACATAGGAACCCATAGTATAACTTAGAAGTATAATTATAAAATACTGGGAGCATAGCTAGGATGTTAATAACCCACGGTTTAAACCAACTAGTAGCTGTCAAAGGTTAGGATTCCCAACAAATTAGACAAATTCTAGGCACTTCCAAGTGAGGTATGTTTGGTGCAAAGATTAGGTTAGAGTTAGGACCCTTAACCAGTTGTTGTGTGAACCCTTGCTCCTTTTTGAAACTGTTATGTAGACTGTTTAACCAAATTTGTGGAGTTATCTTAATAGAGGAGAGACCTATGGGAGACCACTTAGAAACCCATGTTAGGATTGTGATAAAGGAAGGATAGGTGTTGGAATACTCATCCCGAGGAAAGATGGTAGGATTGAATTGGCACTAGCGTGAATTAGGCATGGAACAACTAGAGGTTAGTGACGTTTGAGACGTAGCCTTTGAGGGTAGGACTGAGAAGACGAGCTCAGGAATACTCTTGAACCCTAGTTTCCTTTAACCACCTAGAGTAATAGAGGTATTAATAATCGGAAGACAATTTGGTAGAATTTTTAGTACACGAACATAGTTGGAGACAAGGTTGTGACCTAATGTTAGGGAGGTAACCAGAGCAAATTTTGAGGACAAAAGTTATTTAAGGGGGGTAGAAATGTAACATCCCAAAAAAATTGGACCTAAAAAGAATCTAGAGGAGAGTTAGAAGGTGATTATGGCAAAAGGAACTAAAGAATGAATGAGAGGAGTTAGAGTTAAGAATTTAAGTACTAGGATCCTCGCTCAAGCGATAATGGACTCGCTTGAGCAAGTTTAGCAGCAAAAATTAGGATTTTAGCTTCTGCAGCTTTCGCTTGAGCGAGAATGGTCTCGCTCAAGCGAGAATCAGGGGAGAGTTTGGAGTGCTCTCTGGAAGAATTTCGCCCGGGCAAGAAGGATCTCGCTCAAGCGAGAATCTACCAGAGAGGAGGATACTCTCTTGAGTATTCTCGCTTAAGCTAGAGTTTGTCGCTTGAGCGAGAATGCGAAAGCTGAGAAATCTCATTTCCTCTCGCCCAAACGAGAACCCCTCACTTGAGCAAGAATTCACTTACAAGCTTAAAACGCGATTTAGGGCTCGGGTTTCCTCATTGTTCTTCTCCTTCTTTTCTTTTTTAGAGAGAGAGGCAGATAGATTCTAAAGAGAGGGAGAGAGTTTCTAGTGAGGATGAATGGCCTTAGAGCTAGAAGGAAGAAGAAGGAGCCACAGATCTCCACCCCCAACCTTCAAAAACTCTATTCCTCTTCTCTTTGAGCGTCCTTGAGGTGAGTAGAGCTCACACACTCTCACTTCATCGGTGTATGTTCTCCCACATGATCCCTATCTCTTATCTTCCCTTTCTTGAGCTTGCATGTATATGTTTATCAGGTTGATTTGTCATGGATAAATGTATGAGCATGATATAAGGGTTTATGTTGAGAAATTGTCTTAGGGTTCTATTGAGGGTTTTGCATGGAGATTAATAAGTTTGGATTGACATGGATTTTATGCGAATTTTAGTTCTAACATGAAGATATGCTATTAATAATATGTGTTATGTTTTGCTAGAGGTATTCTCCATGCATCTGCACTATCTAAAAGACATAGTTAATTCCACATTGGTCCAGGGCCAAGTCCCAATAGGTCTTGGATCCGGTTAAGGGAGGTTCTTCTCGGAGAATAATTCACCTTAGGGGGGTGGAGAAGTTCAGGTTGTTAATACTCTTATCAAGACATGGGCCATGAAGTAGTGATCGTAATCGGGATTTGAGTATTGACCACTTTGACACCTCTTAAGACCAAAAGATTATTAGAGGATCCAAGGGCTGAGTCCCTAGGCCTTTGGGTTAGGCACGGAGGGTTTTCTTCGGAGAATAATTCACCTTAGGGGGGTGGAAAAGCTAAAGTTGTTAATACTCTAATTCAAGCATGGACCCAGAATGAATGGTCGTAGTCAGGATTTGAGTATTAATCGCATTGAGGCCCTTTAGGGCACAGAGATTTGGCTTCAACCCAGAGATTTGGCTTTGACCCAGTTATTCATGCATTAAAACTTGACTTCGGTCTAGAGTAATGGCGGGATACGTCCCCAAGGAAGACGTTCCTTGTAGTTTGAGCTCAGGTCTAGCCCAGAGTTAGTGATAAGACCTCGTAATGCCGGGAAATGCAGTTCATGCATATTATCAGAGTTACCATGTTTTTCAGAGCCATTATGTATTTCAGAGTTATTATGTATCTCAGAGCTAGTATGTGACTCAGAATTTCCATGTACTTAGAGTTCATGATTAATGGTCGATGTGACTTGTTGGTGTATTGCATCTGCTTGTATTCCCCACACTGTTTGTTGCATGCTTTTCTCGCTGAGATTGTAGTCTCACACCATGTTTTAGGGATATATTCCAGTTGTGCAGGATGTTCCAGCTTCATGTGCAACAGAGGAAGGGAGCTTTTGAAGTGGAACCACACTCCCAGTGGTTAGATAGGGACTTTTGAAATAGAAGTATTTGTATTTGTTAGTTAATGATGTAAGGTTGTAAAACTTATATTGGCCATGGAGGCTTAATTGTAGTTGAAATTATGTTGTGTTATTATAAATTGTATTGGGGTCTTTGGCTGATTTTCAGGAAACAGCGAGAATAGATTAACGTCCGGATTTAGGGGAAACTCTGTCGGATTTCCGACATGGGTTTTGTGGACCATGATCCTCCAAGTGTAGGTCCATTCCCTAAGTTTTGGTTAAGGTTTTGAAATGAGAATAATGATGTATGAACTGTGTGAAGGCTTAAGCAAACATTGGATTGCCTAAGCAATTAAATGAGCAATGTGACGATATCGAAAATGGCGCAAAATAATTTCAGAAATTTGGAATAGTGTTTCCAACGGACATTATTCTTGAATTAAGAAATTAGGACGTTATATGTTATATTGTCGCTTTGTTGCATTCCACTTGTCTGCTCACCCCACACTGCATGTTTTGGCTATTCTCATTAAGACTTCAGTCTCACCACACGTTTTATGGTTATATTCTAAATGCACAGGTTCCTTACCGGATGGACCAGTGAGCTGAGGGAGCTCAGAAGACTTCATGTTTTGATTATTTCATTTCATTAGCATGAGATATATTTAGTTTTCATTGCGAATATGTACATGATACGAAACTATGTGTTTGATGATTACCTTGCAGCCATTGGTAGCCTTGATGTGCGTAATAATTTATGTTTCATATAATGTTTAAGTATGGTTGGGATGCTTAAGCGTTACATGGTGTATGTATGCAACGATATTTAAAATGGCGCGAAATAATTTCAGAAAAATTCGGGAATTTTGCCTCCAACGGGCATTATTTTCGGATTTAGAAATTAGGATGTTACAGTTTGGTATCAGAGCAGTTCAATCCAATTGTACTGTGGATAATTAGGATTGTCTGAAGTTAACTGTGATCTTATATACATTATTGTGAAATGTAGAGATTGATCACCTCATTGTTTCATTAATGATGTGTTTAGGATCATGGCCAGCGGAAGACGAGGTCGTGGATCTCGAGGTTTTCCACCACCCAGTCAGGACATCAATCCCATAGCAGCCGCTCTCCGGATGCTCGCGGTGGCTATTGGGGAGCATACCGCCGCCAATACGGTTGTTCTCCAAGAGCTCCGAACACGTCTAAGGGAGACGCCCCCGCCTACCCCAATTATGGTCACGGACCCCTTTGTCCAAGGCCTAACAGAGTTCCTGAAGCATCATCTACCATCCTTCTCCGGAGCTTATGATCCTGAGGCTGTTGACTCTTGGCTCAATGCCCTGGAGAAGATTTTTTAGGTCATGAGTTGTGCTGATGATCTCAGGGTTTAGTTCGCGGCAGTCATGCCCCAGGGAGATGCCGAGGACTGGTGGAAGCTAAAGCCCGCCTGACCTCCCTAGGTACTCCTCTCACCTGGGTGAGCTTCTAGGCGGTGTTCCTAGAGAAGTATTTCCCTGCCACCGTACGTAGGCAGAATGAGGCTGAATTCCTACAGTTGAAGCAGGGGAGTTTGTCCTTGGGCCAGTATGCGACCAAATTTGAGTGCCTCGCCAAATACTCTACCTTCCTCCAGACCGGCCTAAATGAGGGGTGGAAGTGCAGTCGTTTTGAGGCAAATCTGAGACTCGAGCTGATGAGGGACGTGACTGCCTTAGAGATGAGGGACTTTCCTTCCTTGGGTGGTAAATGTCTCCTGGTGGAGCTGGCATTGTGGAGGAGGCAACCAAGTCAACGAAGCAAAGAGGCAAGAGGAAATTGGAGGAACCCAGCCAGGATACGGACCCATGGTCTGAGGAATAGGACAACGCTGCTTGGGACGTCGGTTCAGCTCAAAGGCAAGGGGAGGTGCCCCAGTGCCCCAAGTGTGGGAAAAGCAATGGGGGAGAGTGCATGTGGGAGCTCGAGGTGTGTTTCAAATGTGGCAAGCCCGGACACGTTATGCGAGACTTCCCGGAAACAACAAATCAGAAGAGTTGTTTCAATTGCCAGAAGTTGGGCCACATAGCACGCAGGGGCCCAGAGTTAAAGGAGGAGGAAGAGAGACCCTGAATAGCAGAAGAGGAGTACACACGTACTGGTGAAGAAGGCTCGTAGAGTTGATGGCCCCACATACTTCCTGAAGGGTGACGGTGCCCCGAAATTTCAAGGTGAGACCAAGGTTAAATTTCTTTTTCCCTTGACCTAGTTTTTCATGTAAAAGATTTTGATTCGACCAATTCAGCCGTTTTTCTTTCTTGTTCATTTCCCTGCATGTTTTGTTGGTATGATTTAGAACGTGTGTGAATGTGCGTTGTTTTCTTGTGTTGCTTTTGGTTGCTTGCTCTCTTTATTATTTTGCCTACTTAAAATGCTTGGTTGTGATTAGGGGAGATAGGGAAGATAACTCGTGCACACCAGATGATCACTCCTTTAAGTTTAATCCAAACATCTTGAAACGAATGCAATCGAATAAATGCTTTAGATGCCAACGGCAGTTGCACCTTTTCGATTAGGGGAAACTAATCCGCCAATCATAGTTGAGGCTGGGGATTGTATAAGGGAAAAATGTTCGAGTGGATGCCGAGAAGGAGTTGTTAGAATAAAGGTAAGGCAAGTAGGAGCGTTAAATGATTGGGGAATGTAGGGAGAACCCTTAGGAATACCCTAAGACGTAGGAAAGTGACGGAGCACATCTTACAGTATTAGGGATACATATAAGTCTTTAACCCATCAGATTCCTAGTTCCATAGAGTAATCAGTTAGTAAATCAAAGGATGATTATGACAAATTTTAGGGACAAAATTTATTTAAGGGGGATAGAATTGTAACATTCTGAAAATTAAGACCTAAAAAACATAGTGGAAGTCTTAGGCTATAAATCCCAACATAAGAAGAAGTTAGAAGTAAAGTAAGGATTTAGGGGTTTGAGTGTGAGTTAAGACAGGAATTAGGAAATGTATTAATAGCCATGAGAAATTAGAAGGGAAACCAAGTGCTAAGGCAAACACAGCAACAGACTGAACTTAGGAGAATCACACCCTGAGACGGGAGGATTTTAAGACAGAGAAGGTTTAGATTAGAGGAACTAAATTAGAAAAGTATTTCTATGAAAATGAACGAAGAAAAAAGGGTAATAATCAATGGGGAAGGTTGGGAATGGGAATTTGGAATTCCCATTTTGCAGCACGCTCGCACAAGCGAGAAAGGTCTCGCTTGAGCGAGGGGGAGGTCCTCACTCAAGCGAGAGTGCCTCGCCTGGGCGAGCATATCAGTAAAAATCAGCATTTTTGGTTACTAATATGATCGCTTAAGCGAGAGCCTCTCGCTCAAGTGCAATTAAGCCAGAAATAGAGAGTTTGCTCTCTGACTTACTCTTGCTTGAGCGAGACGAAGTCAAAGAGGTTTAGGGGGTCTTACTGGGGGAATTTCGCTCAAGTGAGCACGACCTCGCTTGAGCGAGAACCCGAATCTTTTAGGGAATATCCCCTCTCGCTCAAAAATGTTACAAGACATAGACGAGGAGACAGACAAAGACACTATTGTTAATGAAGCCTTTAAATCAGTTGTAGGGGAGAGATCTAGATATTTTTATGGTCTTGGAGCTGGATTCAAACCAACAAAAGGAAAATCTATTATAGGTTTGCATGAACAACTAGCATCTAATTGTGAAAAGCGACAAAGTATAGAGATGAAACTTAAAGAGGTTGAGACCCAATTTCAAGAAAAGCGTAGCAAGAGGGAAGAATTGACAACACAAGTTGAAGAGAGTCATACAATTTGAAGAAAAAATAGATAAGGAAGTTGAGGAAAGAGTAGCATCTATGAGTGAAAGCCAACTTAAAGAAATAATAGACAAGCAAGTGCAAGAAAGACTAGCATCTTTATTTTTCAACATGCAGAATTTCTCTGGTGGTGGAAATTAAAATGGGCAACAATTACTTCACTGATTTAGTTGTGGTTATGTATGGCTTTAGTCTTATTTGATAGTTATGTTATTTGGATTTCATGTTCATGTGTAGATAGTTTGCTATTACTATGTTAAAAATTTGAAATAGGAAGTATGACATCTTTAATTTGGTGTGTATTCATGTTTGATGTCAATTGAAAACTAATTTCAAAATATGCTTTGCTTCAAAGTTATTTATTCTAATGTTAATTTGCTTATTTCATTAGTGTAGATGTGATGGGTCTTTCTTAAAGCATTTGAAAGAACGAGCTTTAAGGTGCTTTATGAATTATCTAGGAATAAATTGTTGATTAATAGCTATAAATATTTTATACATTAGTTGTAAAATTTCTAGTTAATTAGTGATATTATATTACAATTATTTTCCTAGCCAAAAAATTTTGCTACAGATCGGCTATGGAATTGGTTGTAGAACAAGTAACTTTTCACAACAATATAAGTTGCTGGCAAATGGTAATTTTTAGCCACGACTCTAGTTGTTGAGAAAATATAATTTATTGCAGCGACTTTTATTGCTAGGAAATGCTAGGTGTGACAACGATAAAATTGCTCTAATAGCAACAACAATACTCGCTGGGAACATGTAACTTGTAGCAACGACACCAGGGGCGGAACATAGTAGTGACAGGGGGGAGCCATGGCTCCCCCAAACATTTTTCAAATTTTTTTATATGCATAATATATACTACTCTAGATTCGAATATGAACAAAAAAAATAAGTAACTCACGCTAATTAAGAATGTTAGTTACCTCATTTAATTTCCTTAATGTCATCTAAAAATATATTGTATTCTCTAAATTTCCCCTAATGGAAGACTTCAATTTTATTGAATCTTGTTCTAAGTGGAAATGTTCTCTCTACATGGCTCATTATATAGGGTCATTGAAAAATAGAATATGAATTTAAATAAAGGGTATTTTGGTATGAGGTCATTAAATAAGATAAAAGTAGTTGAGTTTTGCTTATATTTTAAACCACTATATGTGAAATTATATTGATATATATTATTATTTCAATTTTCTATATATTAATTTTGAGACTTTATTTTGTAGAGCATGACATTCACTTTCTCTACTCTCTTTTCTATATAGTTAGACATTATTTTCTATATTTTCTTCTTTTTTTATGTGTATCACACACCTTCTTCACAAAGATTTTTAAATATTCCCTTAAATCTATCTCAATATTTTGAAAGATGATATTTTAAAATCTAAATATATATGATTCTACTTGTTAATCTATTTTTCTATTACAATTTTTTTATTAATTCAAATTTAAATTCTTATTATTACCGACCACTTAATAATATATAATCATCAATTAATAATAATAACAAAAAATTATTGATTTCAAAATTTTGAATAATATGATTGTTTATTTGTATTTTTAAATTTAAACTATATAAAATGATATAATAATTTTAAAATTATATGAAATAAATTATTGGTTGATTAGTATGTTTGGAATAATTAATTAATTTTTATGAATTAATAATTGAAAATATTTTTTTTTGTTTAATCTATAAGTATCCTCCACGGGAGGCAATCTTACGCGAGCTAGGAACATCTACATTATGGTGGGGCCAACTCTCCCAACGGAGATTTTTTTCCATCCACAAAAGGGGCATACTTTCCAGTAATTAGAATGAACAAACCCATAAAAAAATACAACAAAATACGTAATTCCTAATAATTAATTTAAGAAAATAAATTAAAAGGCATATAGTTAGAATCTCTTTGGTAAGGAATTTCAACTAGTTAAAAGCTAAAATGAGTAGTTGAAATCATTTTAGTTGTGTTTGGTAAGGTAACTTTTCTAGGTAGTCAGTAGTTATTCATTAGCTTTTTTTAAGAGCTACTTGAGGTTTTTTAAAAGCTTCTATTTTCAACTACCAGTTAAAAATTTATTACAATTTTATCCCTCAATAACTTTCACTCTTATTATTTAATAATCAATAATGTCCTTATTTTGTCATTTTACCGTTTTTAGCTAGTTCAACAACTAGTTTTATCATACACTTTCAATCAAACTGACTAACCTTTTAGCTCTCAATTAACTTTTTAATTTTAACTGAGTAAACCAAAACTACTTCTAATTGTACGAGATACATGTGATTAATTAAAAAAATAACACTAATTTTAGGGGTATGTTTTCATAAAATTAGGTATTTGGCTCCCCCACATTTTTCATCCAAGTTCCGCCACTAAGCTACACGAAAGTTGTTGCAAAACTTTTCGCATTGAGACCTCTTGCAGGGACATGCAACGACAAACTTATCTCTACAAAAGAGCATTTTTCCAGCGACTATAGATATTTCTCAGTAACTTTTGTCGTTATGAAAAACCTTTTATCTTGTAGTGACTGGTTACCTAGTTGACCATAAATTGAAGGAAGCAGTGTTGCTAAATGCTTTTTTAATCAACCTTCACATTCTATATCGACTAACTCACTAGTTTTGAAGACACCACCATGAACAAATTCATGTAATAGTGATACAAATATATCCCCTCATGAGATTTTATTGGTTGCAACTTGCAATAAGGAGGCTACATCTGCTAGTTATATTGTAATTTCAACCAAGAGTTACAGTTAGCCCTATAAAAAAATTATATATTGAGAGCAGTCATTAATTGCGCGACATAAAAATGGCACAGAATAAGAGGAAAGAAGAAGAACAGGGAAAAGATCAAGAGAACATCATCAGGGTTGGTGTCACAGTCTTCACAAAAAAAATATCAAAACATGTCGTTTGGATTTATCTAGCATCCAACACACCAAATTAACATCACATGTCAGCGGCAGTTAACATAAGTTAAACATTTATTTAGATTAAAGTGAATTACAGAGTTTAAAGTCAGAGCCTAACTTAGACATTTCTAAAACTCATGAGTTAAAATGCATGACGTCCTAAAAGTCAGGGACTAATATTCTATAGCTAATTTACTCAATAAAATATAGTCGTTATATTTTGACTAATTAAGTGGGCACTGGGCATGTATTTAATTATTAATTATAAAAAGATATATACCAAATTACCAATACAAGTTACATAAGTGAGGAATATTGGAGAAATTTCAGTATGCTCACGTAAACATATTCATAAGGTACCAACACTTTTATAAAAATAAAAGGTAAAAACATATCTTACCATAAAATATCATTATGCCCTGTCATTGATACTATGTAACAAAATTTCTGACATAACATTTCTTTTGAAAAATTCTTCTCATCGAAATGTTATTTTATCAAATTAGTACTTAATTGTCATATATATTGACTCGTTTTTTATTGAACTTTCAAAAAATATAGAACGATTATTATTGATAAATTAAAAAATCACTATTACTTAATTAATTATATTATTCTTTTATTGAAGACAAGTAATAAAAAGTTTTATTGGTTTAAGGAAGAGTCAACATTCATTTAATATACTTTCTTTGTACCGATATATTTATGTTGAGTGAGATGCGTTGACCCCAGGTGCCAAACTTCAAGAGTTACACCACTTAATTTGTAAAATGTGAATTTAACCAATCTAACCGTTGAATCACATTATATTACTTTCATGATCATGTATATAAAATTTCAAATAATTTGGATATTTGTAGGTATGTTATCTAATAGTGGATTTTACTTATATTTTAAAAACATATTATACGTTAAAATAAATTAGTTTGATGAAGTATCGATTAGTTTTCGGTTTTTATGAAATTTTATAAGTCTTAAGAGCTTTCAATTCAACAGTTAGATTTGTCAAATTCACATTTTACAAAAAGCTATTAAATGGTGTAACTCTTAAAGTTTGACGCCTAGTGTCAGGAATCCTGACTCATTTATGTTTTGTTTAGTGAGTTTTGTGTAAAAAACTAAAAATACATTTTCCTTCCGCTAGTTATTTTACTTGCATTATACACAATCATCTTGTCATGCATTAAAACCTCAAATTATTTGTTTAAAACATCACATCAATATTTAATGAACAATGTATGAGATATATAGTTATATAAGTTGGTGAGATGAAAACTGAAATTAATAGCTGAAAAGATAATTTTTATAGGTAGCTAACTTGCTTTTTATTAATTTTTTTATAAGCTACTTGAAGTCTTTTTTAAAAAAATAGTTAATAGCTGAAAACTTATTATAATTTTATCGTTAAACGACTCTCACTCATCATTATTTAATAAGTAATAATATCTTTATGTTTCATTTTATTATTTTCAATTAATTTTACAAAATATTTTCAATTAAATTAATTAAGTTTTAGCTATCTTTCAACTTTCATTTAATTTTTCAACTTTTAACTAATTTTTCTGTTAATATTACTAAAGTCTAAACACACTCTAAATAATAATAATCTTGTTCTGAGATAGAATTCGAACCTGGGTCTGAGTCAGCAAGAGAGAAGTCGGATCCGAATCCAGGTTGCGGAGGCTTGAATCCGAGTTGAACCCGGGCGGGGTGTACCTGCAAAGGGACTCCGACGCCCAAGTCAGATAGGTAAAACAGTCAAAGGGATTGACTGAGTGAGATTGCGTACCTTATGATCTGTGAGTGTTCTCTATTTATAGGGGTTAGTCCTGTATAAATAGGGTAAGTGGGCATAAATATAAAAGGAGTAAGTATAGCAGATACAATTAAGTAATTCAGAGATATTATAATTATATGTCATAATTATAGATATCGTCATTAAGTGTCATATAATTATAGATATGATAATTATATTGTATGTGGGCCATTTTGGCAATTGGGCCTTAGGTTAAGACCGTAACAGAAGCCCCCCAACTCTTGTCAACTTGATAGAGTTGGGTTTGAGTTTATGAATTCTCTGGTTACGTCCGAGACGACATGCATGACTCTAGATGGCCTAAAAAATCTTCTGATCTTTGGTCGAGACCGGTTTTAAGACATGAGTGCATCGAATAATGCAGTTCGAGACTTGTTTTTGGTGACTTTCATCCCTGAAAGCTGAGATCCGGGATAGATGATGGGGGCCGAGCCGGGTCTCTTGACAGTTGAAATGCTGTGACGTTTCAGTTTCTCTGAAGTGTTTGTGACGCTTCGCCTCCTAGGTGATGTGTCGTTTCCTGACAGGGTCGCGACGGTTCGACTTCATGGGCCTTGGGCTTTTCGGTCCTATAAATAAGTGGTTGAAAATGACATTCGTCACTCCGAACCTAGTCTCCAAAGTCCATCGCGCTTCTGCTTCTACGGAGAGAAAAACTTACTCGAATAGAGAACCGGTTAAGCGTTTCCTTCCCGAATCTAATCCCCGACTTATCAGGTAATTCTTTCCATTTCTCTTTTTAATTATGAGTGATAGTGAATCTTTGCAAGTTTTGCCTAGGAAACCCGACTCATGGGTGTCTTGGAGTCGGTCGTCTTGGGGGGATAATAGTAATGACTTGGGTCCGTTGGTGGACGAAATAGTGAGGAGGCGTAACATAACAGTGACCAGTCGCAGGACCGGGGTTGTGAGGAGTGAAATTCGCGAGAAGTCCGATTCCAGTTATTTTAGTAGTATTCTTAAGGCGTCCGAATCTGATATAGGCAATTGTTATATTGCCTCTGCAGGTGTAGACATGGCCGAGTCGAGAGATGTAGATTACTTTATGCCCGCGTGGGCTGATAGATATAACTGGGTGGACCCTGAAGTTCTTGGGATGCCAAGTATATATAGACCCGGTTGTCCAGATCATTATCAGGAGCGGCTGTATGAGTTATACATTTTCAAGACAGCCGAGATGAGAGATAATTATAATGTCGTCATTCCACCTCCTGGGAGCCGGGTGTGTCACCTCTCAAAAACTTAAACACCGTTTCTTTATACCTACGATTACTACCATTCAAAAGTGAAGTTAAGGTTGCCTTTCTCAACTTTAAAATCCAAGTGTTGAACTATCTTTCCTGTGCTCCCTCGCAATTGCACCCCAATTCCTGGGCTTTCATAAGGTATTTTGAATTGCTTGTGACCGAGTTTGGGTTTGAACCATTTGTGAAGTTATTTTTTCATTTTTCCAAGTTCTAAGGAAGCATCCGAAGGAGAAAAAGTCGGATACTCTGAAGAGTTGGGTGTCACTGAGGGGGTTTAGTGATAGGAAGATATTAACTCCCTACGCAGAGTCGGCCAAAAGGGGGAGTATTTCTTTTAAACAAGAATTTTTTCAAGTCCAAGCCAACAAAGGGGTGAAGCCTTTTGGGGAGGAAGAGTCGTCTAATAACCTCAGGTTCCATATATACTGGACCAGCCGACATTATGACAAGGTGTCGTATGACTATGAAGTGCTTGAGTCGGCTTTATCCCCCCAAGATTTGGCCATGAGGAAGTTGTTGATGGAGTCGGTTGAGAAGTGTGGATTATTTTCGTCTAAGAAAATATTAGACGGCCCTACATGTAACACCGGCTCTAGAATTGGTGAGCTTCGTATTTTTCATGGGTATTTTTTTTTGCCATATTTAATATCGGTTAACTATTTGACTTTCTATTGCAGCTGCTATGGCTTCTGCAGCTTTGAGACAGTTGAGGGCCCTGCAAAACGCCCAAGCCAACAACGACAATGTCCGGGTCGACATGGACTTTACCCTGACTGATGGTAGGGAAGGGTACGACACTCAACCCGTCGTCAATGTTGATCTCGGCTCCACTGGGAGAAGTAGTGGAAATGAGGAGCCTCAGGCAACTCAGGCCCAAAAGAAGAAAAAGCCTCAAAAGAAAAAACAAAAAGGTCTAGGACGGACGAGTCTTCAGAAGAGTCTAGGTTAAATTTGTACAACTCGGAGGTGGACCTAGACACTCCTAAGATTGATCATATTTTGTACAATCCTTTCATGAAGTCGGTCCATGAAAGCGTGCCGAAAACAGAAGGCTTAATGGACATAGAGCGCCAGTGTCTTCAGCATGCCGCGTATATGAGGCATTTGCGACTTGACGTGATACCAGCGTCCGAGAAGGCTAACTCGGATCTCGAGGCTCGCACAGCCGAAAGGGATACGGCGTTGGTTGATCAGAAAGCCGCGCAGGGGGCTCTGGATGCAGAGAAGGGTCTCAAGTTGAAGTATAAGGGGAGTCTCAAGTCGGATAAAGAGAAGAATAAGGCTTTAGAGAATCAAATTTTACAATTGAAAGCCGACTTGGAGAAGCTGCAATTGAATCCTCCTATGGTCGGGATGACAGAGGAGGCAGTGGCTGATTTAGTGAGGAAGAATCTTCAAACGGCTCAGGCTAAGTTTAATGAAGAAAAGGTCGGCTTGATCAAGCTTTCTGAACGAATCAGCGCCGCTTCTTTTGAAAATGTCGTATCACAATTGGGAGTCCTCAATCCCGGCCTGAAGGTTGAAGGAGCTTCAGCCGAGTGTGAGGTTTTCCAGGGGAGGATTTGCCGGGTCGACATGGAGAAGAAGATGTATGTTGATGTTGCCTCTGGGGAGGAAGTCGGCCCATACCAAGAATGATTCCCCTTGAGCTTGTAATTTTCTTCATGTTTTAGCATTCCTCCTTTTGTAGGAACAATGTTTACTCAATGTATGTCCAGTTTTCGTTTCAGTTGTGCTTTTACGCTCGTTTTTTGGTTTAGCGCGTTAATATACTTTCAACCTCGGACTTGCGTTTTTAACGTTAGTACGCTTTTAACGCTTTTATCTCGGACTTGCGCTTTTAATGTTAGTACGCTTTTAACGTTTTATCTCGGACTTGCGCTTTTAACGTTAGTACGCTTTTAACGCTTTCCTTTTGTCGGTGTCCGGTTTAGATGAGAATTTTTAATATCAAACAAAGTATTGAAGTTTGTAGACTCAAAAGGCAAGATGCTCTTCGCAACTGCGTTTTATTAATACTAGGATTCGAGACCGAGATGTTCTTCACATTCGGTTTTATTAGCATTAGACGGAGATGCTCTTCGCATCCGGTCCTTTCTTTCCCTTTAAAAAATAAATCTAAGTGTGAATAAATTAAGAATAGTAAGTTTTGAGCTTGTCCGCGTTCCAAAATCTTGGTATGACTTTTCCTTCAAGTGTCTCTATCTTGAATGCTCCATTCCCGGTTGCTTCAGTGATTCTATAGGGACCTTCCTAGTTTGCTGCAAATTTTCCTTGGACTGCATTCTTGTTGCCAATGTTGGCTCTACGCAAGATAAGATCTCCGGGTTGGAAGCTTCTGGCCATCACCTTGGCATTGCGCCGTGTTGTGAGGCGTTCTTTCATAGTCGAATCTCGGATGTGTGCTACCGCCCGGGTTTCATCCAAGAAGTCTAGTTCTTCAAGAATTGCTTTATCGTTGGAGTCTTGGTTGAAGCTTTCCACCCTCCAACTCGGCTCTCCAATCTCGACCGGGATGAGTGCTTCAGTCCCATAAGTGAGTCGAAAGGGGGTTTCGTTGGTGGAGGACTGTGGAGTGGTTCGATATGCCCAGAGCACATGGTCGAGTTACTCCACCCAGTTGCCTTTGGCGTTGTCTAATCTGCGTTTAAGGGCTTTAAGGATCACCTTGTTTGCAGATTCGGCTTGGCCATTGGTTTGCGGGTGCTCTACTGAAGTGACATGGTGCTTGATCTTCAGCCCTGATAGAATCTCTCTGAATCTTCTGTCAGTGAATTGTGTTCCATTGTTGGTGATTACAGAGTGAGGTATCCCGAACCTTGAGATGATATTCTTGTAGAAGAATTTCTGAACCTTAGCCGAAGTTATTGTAGCAAGGGGTTCTACCTCGATCCACTTGGTGAAATAGTCAACTGCTACCACCAGGAACTTGACTTGTCCTGGAGCAGGTAGAAAGGGACCGATTATGTCAATCCCCCATTGGTGGAAAGGCCAGGGGACCGACATAGTAGTCAGTTCGGATGAAGGTAGGTGGTCGATGGGGTCATTTTTCTGGAATACTTCACACTTCTTGACGTAGTCCATGGAGTCTTGAACCAGCGTCGGCCAATAATACCCGGTTCAGAGAGCTTTTCTTGCAAGTGTTCTTCCCCCTTGGTGGTTTCCACAGCTGCCTTCATGTAGCTCGGCCAAAATATACTTGGCTTCATTTGCATCGACGCATTTGAGCAGAGGGGTTGAGAATCCCTTTTTGTATAGCTTTTCTTGGACGACCGTGAAACAGATGCTAGTTGTCTCAATTTCTTGGCTTCTTTCTCATCTTTAGGGACTGTGCCCATCAAGATGTAAGTCTTAATGGGGGTCATCCATGAGTCGGATTCTTCAATCTTCAAGATGGACGGTTATGAGATCCTTGGAGTTGAGACGACTTCTTGGAGGACTGACTTGTTATTCCCCAGCTTCTTTGTACTTGCCAGTCTGGATAGAATATCGGCTCTGGTGTTCTCGGCTCTAGGGACGTGTTGGAAGATAATTTCTTCAAACTCGTCGCTTGATAACTTTACCTTTTCCAGGTACCTCTGTAGTAATGGCTCATTTGCTTGATATTCCCCTTTGATCTGAGATACCATCAGCAGGGAGTCACTGCATACTAGGACATTTTGGACACCTACTTCCTTTGCCATCAATAGTCCGGCAATGCATGCTTCATATTCTGCTTGGTTGTTTGAAGTGTGGAACTCAAACTTTAGGGATTTTTCAATACAAACTCCATTGGGCCCTTCCAAAACTATCCCGGCTCCTGAACCTTTTTTATTGGATGATCCGTCTACAAAAATGGTCCACTCAGAACTGGGGGTATTCTCAGGGGGGGTCATTTCGGCAAAAAAGTCAGCTAGGATCTGACTTTTGAGAGCAGTACGACCCTCGAAGTGAATATCAAACTCGGACAACTCCAAAGCCCAAGCCATCATGCGCCCTGAGAGATCTGGTTTGTGAAGGACGAGCCTGAGAGGTAAGTCGGTTCGCACTGTGACTTTGTGTCCCTGGAAGTAGTGTCTCAGTCTGCGGGCAGTAGTCAAGACGGCCAAAGCAGCCTTTTCCAACTTCTGGTATTTCAACTCGGCCCCCTAGAGTGCTTTGCTGATGAAGTAGATGGGAAATTGGTTGCGCCCCTCTTCTTTAATCAAAATCGAACTTACGGCCTGGTTGGTTATGGAAATATAGAGGTATAGGTGTTCCTCTGGAGCTGGTTTGACTAAGATTGGGGGGTTTGCTAATGTCTGCTTGAGCTGCTGAAAGGCGGCTTTGCATTCACTGGACCAAGTAAAAGGTTTTCCCTTGCGAAGGAGTTGGAAAAAAGGAAGGGATGTTGATGCCGCTTTGGGGATGAATCGGCTGAGAGCGGTGACCCTCCCGTTAAGCTGCTATATTTCTCTGATGCAAGTCGGACTCTTCATATCCAATATGGCCATACATTTGTCCGAATTTGCTTCCACTCCTCTGCTGGTTAGGAGGAATCCCAGAAAGTGTCCTAATGGCACGCTGAAAGAGCACTTGAGGGGATTGAGTCTCATGTTGTGCTTTCTGAGGCGGTCGAAGACTGACTCTAATTCGGCCACATGGTCGTTTCCCTCTGTAGTTTTGGCTATGATGCCGTCTATGTAGACTTCAACAGTTTTTCCCATCATATCTCCAAAGACTTTGGTCATCATTCTCTGGTATGTGGCGTCGGCATTCTTCAAACCGAAGGGCATCATGGTGTAGCAGTAAATACCCTTGTCGGTGATGAAAGTTGTCTTCTCCTCATCGTCTCGGTCCATAGGGATTTGGTTGTAGCCTGAGTAAGCGTCCATGAAAGACAACCAATGATATCCCGATGAATTGTCGACCAGCTGGTCGATGTTGGGAAGTGGAAAATGATCTTTGGGGCAGGCTTTATTCAGATCTATATAATCCATGCACATTCTCCATTTGCCATTTGATTTTTTTACGAGGACGACGTTGGATAACCAGGTGACATATTTGCATTCTCTGATGAACTTGGCTTTGAGGAGTTCTTCTACTTGCTGATTTGCTGCCTGCTGTATTTCAAGGTCGATTTTCCTCTTCTTCTAGGCGACCGGCTTAGCATTGGGGTCAATGGACAGTTTGTGACAGTAGAAATTGGGGTCAATGCCTGGCATGTCGGCTACAGTCCATGCGAACAGATCAGAGTTCTTGAAAAGCAACTTCTTCAGTTTCTCTTCCATGGTGGGGTTCATGTCGCAGCCGATTTTAGTCGTCTGTTCAGCAGAGGTCCCAATCTGATAAGGTTTTGTCTTCGCAGCCGGTTCAATCCTATCTCGTCCCTTGGGATCAGATTCGGCTCTGGGGTCGAGATCAATCATGTGAACTTGGCCTTTGGATGGTGTCTTTTCATGCTGAGATGTGGGTAGGGTGGTCAGAGCAGCATTGTAACACTTTCTTGCTTCTTTCCGATCTCCTTGAACCGTGATCAATTTGCCATCTCGGCCAGGGAACTTCATAACCAAGTGTTTGGTGGAGATGATTGCTCCTAGGGCATTCAAGGACGGTCGTCCGAGTATGGCGTTGTATAGGCTGGGACAATCTACTATTAAGAACTTGGCAGAGATGGCCTTGTTCTCAGTTTCAGAACCGACCCTGAGTGTAGTCTGAAGGTATCCCTTGGGTTGAATCCTTTCTCCAGAGAAGCCCACCAGATCTCCCGAGTAGGGTAAGAGTGATTCTAGGGGCAGCAGTAGTTGGGTATAGGTCCTGTAGAAGAGGATGTCGGCTGAACTGCCCGAATCAACAAAAATGCGTCCGACATCGCCATCTCCTATCAGGGAACGTATCACGAAGGGATCATCATGGTCCACCACGTCATCAAAAAAATCTTCGTCTGAGAAGGTGATGGCCGGGCTTGGGGGTCTTTTCACTACTGTCTTCATGTCAGCCTGGTCAACACTGTAGACTTCACGTAGGTGTCTCTTTCTGGAATTGTTGGATGGTCCTCCTCCAGCAAATCCCCCTGAAATCATGTTGATTCTTACCCTCGGTGTGGTTTGAGTAGTGTGATTACTGGGGCCAACTTTGTCTTCCTTGTTGTCATATTTCTTGGGGGATGTAGAACGCTTTCGTTTCTTGTCATCCCGTCCATCTGGGCTGGGGGACCTCTTTCGTTCTTCATACTTTCGGTATCCTCCCTGTGACCGGTTCTTTTTTACGTAACGACCAAGTCGGCCATCTCGGATGAGTTGTTCGATGAGGTCACGCAGTTGTATACATTCATCAGTATTGTGCCCGTAACCTTCATGAAAAGAGCAGTATTTTGACTTGTCTTTTTGAGCTGAGGCTTTGAGCGCTGGGGGTTTGGGTATCTCGGCCAACTCAGTGTGCATTACTTCCTTTAAGATTTTTCCCGGGTTGGTGTTAAGAGGTGCATAATTATTGTATCGACCTTTGGGGGGCCGACGTTGATCTTACTGATGATGTCTTCTATCCTTCCCTTTGTGTCTGTCATGATATGAGTCTCGGTCCTGTCTTTGGTGGGTATTATGTTTGGCGGCTACGGCCAAATGAGCTTCTCGTCCCACGTACTTGTGTGAACATTGTCTAAACTGCTCCATGGACCGAACCGACTCTTCTGATAAGGAGACTGCGAGGGGTGAACCTGGTGAGAGGGCCGACACGTCGCATACAAGTTGAACATTCTCGGCTAGGTCCGGGATGAGTGCACACTCTTTGTAAAACCGGGATAGAAAAGTTCTAAGTGGTTCGTCCTTATTCTGCTTGACCTTGGCCAGTGTAAATTGATCCCTGGGAATTTCAGTGGAAATTGTAAACCGTCCCAGGAAGGTATGTTGCATGTCATCCCAGGAATCTATGGAGCCCAAGGGGAGGGTTTTGAACCAGGCTAGGGCTTCTCCCTTCAGTGTCCTAGGGAACGAGCGGCAGATGACAGCCTCAGGGGCACCAATGAAAAGCATCTCATTGGTGAAGGCGTCTAGATGTTTGACCGGGTCCGTTGTGCCATTGAAGGGTTCGATGGGAAGTGCTCTTCTGTACTGCTCAGGTACCTCAACCCGGACTAGCCTTTCGGAGAAAGGATGTCTGAAAGGGGTTGGATGGACCGTGACTCTTGGCTGTTGATCTTCCTGGTCTGATACGGGCCGAGACTGGATAATGGGTTGAGGTTAATGTTGAGGGTTTATGCCGCGCTCCAAGTGTCTGAGGCGCTCCTCAAGGTGGTTTACGGATGGGTCACCAACTGCCCTTGGGTATGATTCATGGGATTTTTATTGGCGTTGCTCTTGAAGTTCTCTGATCTGGGCCTCGAGGCGCCGAATAACCTCATCTTGAGGATCAGGCAAATGATCTCTTTCGCGTTGTTCGACTTCCACCTGAGGTGAAGTCCCTAATTGTTCAGCTAAAGCGTCTCCGGCTCCGAGATCCTCCACCCATCCTTCGGGTGTCGGCTGAGGACGGAGCAGTGTTTGCTGACGACGAGTGGTGACCGTCATGCTGGAGAGGGGGAGGCCCTCCTTCTAGCGCCAAATGTTCTGGGATAGAATTCGAACCTAGGTCTGAGTTAGCAGGAGAGAAGTCGGATCCGAATCCGGGTTGCGGAGGCTTGAATCCGAGTTGAACCCGGGGGGTGTACCTGCAAAGGGACTCCGACGCCCAAGTCAGATAGGTAAAACAGTCAAAGGGATTGACTGAGTGAGATTGCGTACCTTATGATCTGTGAGTGTTCTCTATTTATAGGGGTTAGTCCTGTATAAATAGGGTAAGTGGGCATAAATATAAAAGGAGTAAGTATAGCAGATACAATTAAGTAATTCAGAGATATTATAATTATATGTTATAATTATAGACATCGTCATTAAATGTCATATAATTATAAATATGATAATTATATTATATGTGGGTCATTTTGGCAATTGGGCCTTAGGTTAAGATCGTAACAAATCTAATATAGTTTGAAGTTGGGTATAATTTCCTTAAAAAAAGAAAAAAAAATATTGGGTATCCCCGTGTAGGATGGGGTCCGTGTCATGGGATTTCTTATGGCACTATACAATGCAAAAAGGGTTAGGTAAATTTGGAATTTGGATTGTGCATTTCGGGAAAGCGAGAACTATTGATAATTGAAAAAAGAATAATGTATGGAGGTGGTTGAGTTTGTTAGGAACAAAAACTAAGGTCCAAGTGGCGCATCACTTCTGCGTCTTCCACGTGGCAGCTTCATAAGCCCACTAGCTAAGATTCAACGTAAAATTAAAACATGAAAAAATATCTAAAAATATTTCTAGCAGGATGGATCTAAAAATTATTTAAAGAGGGTTAAAATTATATATATATATATATAATTTACTATTAAGTGGAAAGAATAAGAGTTTATGAAGTATACATCATCAATATATAAAAGAGATTATACACTGTTATTTAATAATATATATAATTTTTTTTATGAATATGATGGATCATATATTATTAGATTCAATAAATAATTTATAAATACATTATCGAATAATTGTGTAAAGTCTTTTTTATATTGACAATATATATATATATATGTTTATTAAATTAAAAAAACATATTAAATATGAAAAAAAAAAGAAACCTATATGACATGTGTAATAAATAAAGAACTACGACTGACTATATATATATATATATATATATATATATATATATATAATATTCACATTAGAAAAAAAGAACCCGTGATATAATAAAGAGGGCCTAGTCTAATATCTAAAAATTTCACATATAATATACAAAAAAATAAAAGTAGAAAAAAGTTTACAAATAGTAATTATAAACTTTTTGGAAGACGGTTCAACCCATATAAATCAAAACCAAGCTCCCGTATTGATCAATGCTCTTGATTTTGACGGGCAAAACTTATTTTGATCGGGTTAAAGGAAAACTCAACCATGCCCCGCCTTAACGAGGACGGAGGCAGGTTTGGGGGTGAAGAACCCTCCCCGTCCCACCCTGAACTCGTCCGATATAATAATTAAATAATTTTAATTATATTAATAGTTAAATAATAAAAGAAAACTTATATATATATTTTAAAATATAATATAGTTATTATTTTTAGTATTTATATTTACATATTATTTGAATTAGAATATATTATATATATATATATGACTTATTTAAAAACATATATTCAAGTTATTAAAAATAAAAAACTAAAAAAAATGGAAAGTGAGATCCCGCAAAATTCCTCAAACTCAATAGAGACATGCAAGAATGATTTCGATTTTATAATTTCGCTCTTTTAAAACTCGAATCCGAATTCACCCCTAATTTTTAAAGGAGCGACTATGGATAGAGCAAATTCTGCACCCGCACCCGCTCACTCCACCTCACCCCGTTTCTATGGCTAAACCCATACCAATTATATTACCTCATATTCATACGAAATGATAGGATTAAAGTATAAATATGTAAAAAAAAATGTTAGCTACGACAAAAGCATAAAGATTACGTGAATATGAGATGCCGCGTGTATATAATTCGTGGGTAATTCAGCCCACCCCGTTTTCATGCCTAAACCCATATCAATGATATTACCGTAATATTAAAGCATACAGATTACGTGAATATGATGCCGCGTGTATATTCGTGGGTATTATTATTTTCAGCAAATATATAAAAATACCTCTAAATTAATTAGTGAAGCAGTTTGGATGGCTAAGTTGACAACTAATTTCTTACTAAATTTTTTGCCACGGCGCACGCAATCTGCATGTGAATTTTTTAAAATCGATTTGATTAGACTGCCCTAAACAAGTTCATAATTCTATTCTCACACTCCAAAAATGGGTATATAATGTAGAAAGAAGATCGATAGATAAAAAAATTAAATAAAAAAATAGAAAATAAAAGATATTATAAAATATGAAGTGATAGAAAATTGAAAGAGAAATAAAAAGATAAAAGATATGTGGAAGAAAAGGTGTAAAAGATATGAGTGAGAAAAAATAAAACTCCATTATAAAATTAATAGTACATGATATTCCCAATTATTTTTAGACTATATATACTAGCAAATTAGTCCTTGAGATATTTTTGATTGTGCAGTTTAGTTTGAGAGAGTCAAAATTTCAAAATGGTCCCTGAGAGATAGCTTCGTCATGCAAAATGGTCCTTGTCGAGCAAAATAGTCCCTGAAAAACAAGTAAAAATAAGCAAATTAGTTTCTGAGACATTAAAAAATCATGCAAATTAGTTCTTGAAAATGACATTTTAACTATGTTGCATGACGGAGCAATCTCTCAGGGACCATTTTGAAATTTTGACTTTATTAAACTGCACGATCAGGGATCTCTCAGGAACTAATTTGCTAATATAGTCTTATTTTTATTAAGGTAAATTATCTATATAGATGATAGATTTTTTATTATATTTTTCTTTCGAATTTGTTCCGTCAAATTCTTTGTGATATTCCCAAAGGGATCCCCAAATTATTTTTGCACGCAGTTGTGAGTCTTCTGACAAATTGGAAGTCTTCCAAATTATTTTTGCACTCGATCGTTACTTAGCAGGAGGACCTTAAGTTATATATATATATATATATATATATATATATATATATATATGCAGAGGCAACACTTTCATGCGTTAATAATTCATAGTGCATTATCGACTCAACTACTCTTCCAAATAGATTGGGAGCATTTTTTTTATTTGATTTCTTCAAAATTATCAATTAATAAAAATTTCTAAAATTTTGGTTCCGGTATTGCGAAAATATCTAGAAGGAAAGAAGTTGGAAAATGTGGGCTGTGCAGGTGTGTATATGGTCAAATACTTGGACCGGTGGCTAGTAATTTCATGCGGTTTATGAGAGAAAGAAACTGAATTGAAATTGAAAATTATATTCAAAAGGAATATTAAACTATAACCAAATGAACGTTCAATCTTCTTTCTGTTTGTGGGGAAGAGTATGCTTGCATACGTATACGACAATGACTTGGTTTAAAAGCCAAATGCATGGTGCACTGACAAAACCCACGGATTCTCCCATCACTGTATATTGCTTAGAAATTTGGGAGTATATACAGAGAGAGAGTACATGAGAGATCCAAAATGATCTTATTCTCAAAATAACTATAAAATAAACAGAGAAGTCTTCCTCAAGTAACTAATCACTAGAGAAAAAAAAGGTTTTTAAACTTTGGACAACACGCCGCTCGTGATAGGCCGGACATATGAAGTGTGGACATTTATGAATGGAAATCTAATAATCAATCTAAACTCTAATAACATTTTAGATTTTTAACATAAATCTAATTTAATTCCAAAAACTAATTTTTAAAGTGATATTTGTCCATGACTTTTATATATTTTATTTAGCCTCATCATCAGTACAATGGTCGACTATGACAACTAATAGGAAACACAATAAGGCTTTATTTAGATGTGAGAGGAAGTTAGGAAGATAGAAAAATGGGAAAAGAAAAAATAAGTAGATTTTTATTAGATCTTAAAAAATAAGTCTTACACCATTATCACTTATCTCTTCATCACCACACCTAAATTCCTTGCATTAATTGAAGACATATCACATTACGTGGTCATTGATTTACTGTAGTTGGACAAACTCAACCCAACTTGTACTACCTCTCATTTAATGGCCAAAACTTCACAAATACTTAATGCAAGTAATATATCATACAAATTTGATTCCATTTAACAACGGTTATAGTTCTTGCATCCATTCCAAATTTCACCATAACAAGTACACTCTCTTATCAACACTTGCAATTTGGGAAAAATCGGTTGACAAACCAAGCATCACATGTCACAATCATAACAGCTTACATAGGATAAATGTACGCGTGCCATATAAATATTTGATTCTGGAACCCATCAATGGTTTATATATATTATTGTTTTTGATAATTACAGTTTTTCATTTCCAAATCATGATCTTTCTAACCCTAACACTGTGTTTGTACAATGAAATTTAAAATTATTAGAATTCATAGTAGAAGAAAGAATTTCAAATGACAAATAGAATGATTTTTTATGACAAATAGGGGAATTTCAAATGACAAATATTGAGAGAGAATTTCAACATTACTCTTGTTCAAATTTTTTAGATTGTCATTGTCAATTCCTCTCATTTTAACAATTCACTCAATATTGTCTATTATAATTTTGAGATTTCTAAAATTCTCCATCCAAACACAAGGTAAGAGTCCGAAAGTACGGATGGGAATAGGTCAGGCCGCTGACAGGAGCCTATGGCTTGGCCTGTTTAAAGTCTGGCCTGACCCGTTTAATAAAAAGATCAAATTCATACTTTTTGAAAAGCCTATATCTAGGTCAAGCTTAAGCCTATCCAAAAGCCTATCAAACCTAATAGGCCATCTTGTTTATATTTAAAAAATTAATAAATATACATTATATTTATAAAATTAAATATGTTAAAAATATAAAAATATATTTATATCTAAACCCTACTCTCACTTCATTTTCTGAGAACCCTAGCTGCCAACTTTCTTCTCTTCCAACTCATCAACTACATCAGACAAATTAGACAACCACACCTAATTAATACTCTTCCTCTCTTTATAACCTCATTATTGTGACGCCCCCATGAAAATAATGCTTCCCTACACGTCGTTAGCAGAAGCAACAGTCACATAACGATAGCTCCTCAGTGAAACAAACTTCTTCGTTGGCACTTTCTGGAAAACGTCATCTTTGTGATCTAATGGGTGACGCCACCACGACGTCATCGTCCTACAACTATATGTGGCTCCTTGCACCAACATAAGTCACCGCAACAGAGAGTTTCCCGACCACTGCACACCATCCAACCCAATCGTATCAACTAGTATTTTTTTGGGTCTGAACCATCATAACAACTCGTTCGTTTGTCCTTGCCCCTGCATTGACGAGTAGCACTATTAACGTCATTGCGAATAAACTATTCCCTATCCATTTTGTGCGGCCATGATTGTTAAAAGAAAAAAAAATACTCAAGTGCAACTTTTCAAAATATGTTTGTAATCCTAACAGCAAAAGCAAAAATGAGTCTGCAACTTCTCTTAGTTGTTATGGTATTTTTCTATGCATAGAGTTTTTGTTTTCCCGGAGTGTGTTTTTTTTTTTTGGGTTAAGTATTTTTTTATTAGTTTAAAATATGATGATTTATGTAACGTCCTAATTCCCAGAACTCAGGAATTATGCCCGTTGGAAGCATAAGTCCCGAACTTAAGGAATTAATTTTCGTGACATTAACAATATCAATAAAAGAAAATCCAACATGTATAATTAAATACAAGGTTCTAGTTGAACATGTCCTGTGAATCGGTACAATAACTATGTCATGCATATTATAATACATGTGTCCTAAGAAAGCGGAAACATAAAGATACACATGTACTAAATATCCATAAAAAATACACATATCCTATCGATTATACAATCCAGTAGATGAAATTAAAACTAAAAAATATGGCCTTAAGCTAGATAAACTCTAAGCCTTGTACAACAATCAAGTCCTCAGCGACCTGCCTGTGGATCTAAAACATAAACCCACGAAGGGGTGAGACTAATGCCTTAGTGAGCAAAACAGTGCATACAGGTAAATTAACATCATCAGACATAACAAGATAAGGATTACGATAAACATAAATCTCAATCCAACAATGTAATTTTAAACATGACATGAACATGAACATAAATCCCAGCGGTAGGGGTCTTTCACTTGACAAGCAGTTAGAATGAGCTCAGACTACAAGGGATATCTCCCTTGGGGATATAAAGTCACCACAGTTACTTGATGGCCGGAGCCTAGTTTTAACATGAACATGATATTGGTCCAAGACCCGTGATGGTCAAAGCCTAACATGAGTATTTTACTTGAGTCTCTGAATAACATGATTTGAACGTGAATAATGGGAATATTGTTAATTAACAGTGAACATTTATTTGAACATGAGCTTAATTGAACAATGAAACATAACCTAAGCTCCCAATCACACAATGAAACCCCTATAGAAGATAACCTCATTTAAATCTCACATTTAATATGAATACACGGCCTCTTAACAGTAACACATGAGCATAACCCATAACACAAATCCCTTAACCTAGGGTTTTCCTTCAAAGGGGCTCAATCAAAAGCAATCATACAACCATTCAAGGATTTTCAAGTAATAGCCATACCAAACTTCTTAAACACACACAAATGGAAATAGGGAGAAATATTAGGGCTCATACAAGGTAATCATACAATGGAAGTGGCGTGGGTGAGCTTCACTCACATTGAATGGAAGAAAATGGAGGAGAGGAAGGAGGGAAGGATGACTCCAAGCCTTAGGGATGGTGGGGAAACCTTCAAGCAAGCCCTTCTTCTTCTTTCTCACACCTTCTCTCTCTAAGTTCCTCTCCCTCTCTCTCTATAAAAGCCCTAAATGAAGTTATAAATGAGAGAGGGGGTTAGGGTTTTCTATTTTAAAAAACAGAATTCTCGCGCGCTCGCTCGATTGAGCGTTAGCTCGCTTGAGAGCACTCGAACTCAGAGAACATCTCTTGACGTTAAAGGGGTGCGCGCTCACGCGGGCTCTTACACACTTGAGCGCGCCTGCAAGTATTCCTGGTAATGCAAGGAGCGCGTCGCGTGGGCCTGAGAACCCTCTTTACTCGCGTGCGCGAGCTCCAACTTAGAGACTTTGCTCGTTTGAGCGAGCCTACCTGCACTCAATTGCTTCTTTTCCTTTGCTCTTACTCCCTTCTCCCCTCTATTCCTTTAGTGTTAACCCTTAACCTCACTCATAAATTTATGAATTTAATTTACGATTTGGGATGTTACAATTTGTGCACGGATTCATAAAACATAATTGAATATGTATTTTTAGCTCTAAGAAGTTACTAAAAATAGTTTAAAATTGTGATTGGACAAAAAATTGACTCAGCTCAATTTTGTCCCAATATCACTTGTTGATCCTTTTAATATTCCGGCCTTTGAATAGGCTAGGCCTAAAAAAAGCCTATCACAAGTAATAGGCCAGGCTTAGGCCTAGAGATTTTTAAATAGGACAGGCCTATTCAACCAAAGCCTAACCTAGCTTAGCCTATTCCCACCCCAATCTGGAAGGTCAGCTGCAAATTTTTACAAATGTGAAAAAGCAATATAGACATTAAATGCACTATATATAATTAAAGTGACCGAGTTTATGGATCCAAGTCAAGCTAGGTTGCTCCAAGTTAGTTGGTCTAAGTAACAAATACATACAAAACTTCGGTGGTGGATCACAATATGAGTTGTACCTGTAAAAGTCACTTTGAAGCTTGAACCCAAATTAGCTAGAACTTTATTAGAGAAGGAACCTTAGGAATAGTACATACCTGACAAGTGATGACTGGTGGGGTATTTATAGGCGTCACAAATGCTTATGAGCCCCTATGAGATATGTTCTAGTGTTGTTGAGGCACACAAGATGTTGTATGCTAAGCTCGCAAGTTGTGGACCGACTTTACTGGGCTAGTTTAGTATACATACCTGTTAGGTTTATTTGGGCCCAATTCCTAGTCTAGATATGGTCAAGAACATATGCCCCCCCAGCTCGACTTGACTCAGAATGAGACAAGACAATTAGATGTGTAGCTTATTTGTTTGTCTTTAAGTTAGGTTGAGAACATTTATTCCAAGTTTAGAGCCGAGAATGACTTGTCTAGTTGGTAATCGGTTATGCCCCCAATTCTTCGTGACAGTTCGTATTGAGTTGTAACCATTCGCCTCCAGTTGCAACTATTCATGTTCCAAAAAATATATCGTTGGATTTGAATTTGGCACTCCAAATGGTTGGGCCCTCATTTCACGAACAAACCCATAAACCAGTATAAATAGGTGGAGTTGGTGGAAGAATTCACTTTCTACATTTCGCTCCATTCTCCTTCATTTTCTTTTGTGTTTTTAGTTGCCCGAAGCCTCTACCATCCTCCATTTTCTACCTTCTCCAATAGTCTTTTTCCCATTTCTCTTTTCTTTTTAGTTTTTTTATTCGAGTTCTTCCACCTAGGACTCTCTCTTTAACCCTTGTCTTCTGGGTAGGGTTTTCGTGTGCTCCCATGTCCCCTGGTTGCTCGTTGTTTCTAAGCTTTTACACACTTATATCCTTAAAACTAGGTAAATTCCTATCCTCAGCTCATATTGATAACGATGATTTTAAGAGTGATTCCTGTAATGGGTCGTCTTCTTCAAGTCGACCCCCTTAAAAGTCGAGTCCAAACCCTCATATCTTGAATATCCTTGTGAGTAGAGAAACCACAGAGGCTCTAGGTTCTTGTCTCCCTAGTCTTGTGTAGGATGTCAAATCTTATGGTTTTATTCAGGGTCATCTATCTACTGTTTGGGAATATTATGGTCATTCTTGAGACAAGATACATTCTCAACCTTTGAGATTTAGTTTCTTCAATAGTTTGAGGTTTAATAGTGAAGGGAGTACTAACTCGAGGAGTTATTACATGACCTCTGCAGGAAACCTTATGGCGGGTTTCGATCATGAGGCTCAATCATTGGTGCCAAGATAGGCAAATTGATACAACTAGTTTGATGTAGAAGTCTTGGGCATTACTAGTATACATAGTACTTCATGCCCTGAGATCTTAAGGGACAAGCTATGTAGGCTAGAGTTCTCCTCCAACCCGCCATATGAGGAGAACTATGACATTTTCATGCCTAGGCAAGGGAGGAGGGTATTCGAGTTGTCAAAGTCAAATATCTCTTTCCTTTATATGTACGACTACTTCTTCACCAAGCTTGGGGTTAAGATTCCTTTCACCAAGTTTGGTTAAGAGGTATTTCACTATCTGAACATGCCTCCTTCTCAGTTACATATGAATACCTGGGCCTTTATATATTCATTCCTACTTCTTTTGGTCGAATTCAAGTTATGACCGTCCATGAAATTATTCTTTTATTTTTTCCAAGTCCTCTAAAACCATCCCCCAAGTCAAAAAGATGTGCTCCTTAAATTTTGGACCAACATTTGAGATAATCAAGGAATAATTGAGTCATATACCTAATCGGTCGAGACGGGAAATATACCTTTTAAACAAGAATTCTTTCAAATAAGGGCAAAGGAGGGGGTCACGCGGCAAATGCTTAAGCATGATTCTCTCATCAAACACTTTCAAATGAAAGTTCTAGGAAAACTAGATTTAATGACTGAGGAGTATGAAAAGGTGTCTAAAGTTGTCAAAGTTGCTTATAGGCCTGAGATGACCTAACTACTAAAATGGTCAAGGCAAGGAAACAATTTCCTCAAACAAAACCATGTGTGAAAAGGCTAAGAAGAAGGTTGTGGATATGGAGGTGAAGTTAAAGGCAGCCTTCGAGGAGAATGACAAACTTAAGCAAGAGGTTGAGTCTCTTTGATTCGGGTTGGTTTTAGTTATATAACTTCCATGACCGAGTATGTAAATAAGGTGGTGTAGAAGGCCACACTGAAGTAAAGGGTTGCATGAAAAGCCCTAATTCTAGCACCAATTGATGTGAATTGAATTTGTGGGTCCAAGTCAAGTTGGGCCACGCCAAATCAGTTGGTCCGAGTAACTAGTATGAAACTCCAGTCGTTGATCACGACAAGGTTCTTACCTACAAAAGCCACTATGATGCCTAAGTTAGTTGGAACCCTAATAGAGGGGAAATCTTAAGAATACTTATATTTGATTATATAAGATTAATTTTACTTAAAAATAAGTTTAAATCTGTTAAAATTTTTTCTCTTAATTAACAAATAAATTTAGAGTAAAATTTAATATAAACTCAATAAAATTAATTAATTATGCATTATTTGAATGCAAATCCAAATATGCAGGAATTATCTCTTTACGTGACTCTTTGACTTTAAAGTTTAAAGGAATCTATGGCCTGTAATATACAGTGTATTATATACGAATTAAAATTGATTTTAAAAAAATAATTTTATTCTTTCTTATTAAAAATTCAAGTTATTAAGTTTTCATTAAATTTTTATTGCAACAATTATAAAATGATTCTAGTTATTTTTTATGATATTAAACTATGACTTATTTCGTTGGATATTCTCTTATGTCACTGTAATGTTATTTTAAATTTTTTGTTATTAAAATATTTAATAGTTTAAAATGTTTACCACAACATAAGGATTTAGTTATAATGTATTAATAAAATAAAATGAATTTTTTTGTAATTTTATGAAATAGAAGTAATTTATATAATAAGTCAAAATCTATAATAAAAATACTGTTCTGGCCGGGATATTGGGGCCCTGTGAATGAAAAGGACCCAAACCAGATGCGGATCTGGAGCCCTAACCCGAGTGCTACGAAGGTGCTTTCGTACAACTCGGACGGACCACCTATCGCACCTACCTGGGTTAACCCGGATAGGTCGTACGGACACCCCGAGTCTCTTCTACAGGCCCACACGCCCCCTTAAGCCTATATTACTCACTATTAGTAACGATATAGGTACGTCATTAAGACCCCCGTAATTAGTCCTTACTTGCTAACACCTCAGACTGACTTGAGCATCAGAGTGTTTTTTGAAAGTACCACCAACCTCGTCCCGGCTCACACCAGCGTTTGAGAAGAGAAGCCTTTGGAAATGGGTTCACACCCGAGACGAGGTCACTCACGAACATTTGGCGTTAGAAGGAGGGCCTCCCCTCATGAGGGTCACCACCAGGCAACGTCACCACAACGCTCGTCCCCAGCCGTGTATAAACACACAGGTAAACACTAGAAGGGGAGTTGAATAATGTTTATATGAAACTTAATGTTTTCTGGAAACTTTTTCTTAAAACTGAATCTTTCAGAAAAATTCAGACACTTGAAGATTTTACATAGGGGTGTTCACGGTTCGGTTTGGATCGATTTTGAGGCAAAAAACCATCCGATCCGATCATTGCGGTTTTATCATTTTATCATCCAATCAGTTTTGATATTTTTCAAATCCAATCCAATTTAAATTGGATTGGATTGGATCGATTTTTTAAAGCGACAATAAATATTTGATAAAATTGATAAAATAATGAAGTAATAGTAAACATTTTCTTGTTGGAACATATATTTGTTAAAATTAATATAAAATTATCTAAAAAGAATGACATGAGACATGAAAAGTAATTTAAAACTAGTTTTATATTGATATATTTATAAAAATATTAACATGATATTAGATAATAAAATCATAAAAAATATATTAGTATATGTATTTTTATAAATATATATGTATACAAGTATAAATATATGATTATTTTATAAGTAATAAAATATGTATATATAAGTTCGGTTTGGATTAGATTGGATTGGTTTTCAACATAGGATCTGAAAACCAATCCAATCCAATTAAAAAATTTCAGTTTTTGCGGTTTGCGGTTTGCGGTTTTCTGGATTTCGGTTTGATTCGGTTTTCAGTTTTTTCAGTTCAATTTTTGCGGTTTGTATTGGATTGGATTGGATATGAACACCCCTAATTATACGTTCAGTTTTTGTATGAACAAGTTCAATCCCCTTAAGGTTAGTCTGAAAACTAAATAGAAAGAGATAAGAGAAAGAGATACTCAGGCACAGAGTTTATCCTGGTTCACTCACAACCATAGTGAGCTACGTCTAGTCCCAAAGCAAACACGCTATCGATTTTCCACTAATTTGATCAAATTACAAGTATTCTTTTCTGTCAAGCCTCTTCAGGCTCTACCACCAAGTATTGTTTACCCAACAAGCCTCTCCAGACTCAACAAACAAGTATTCTTTCTTCCACCAAGCCTCATCAGGCTCTTAGACACTAAGAGTGTTTACAAGGAAATAGTTTAAGTTTATGAACTATAAATCAGTTCGAAACTTAAATAGCAAATGTACAGGCTAACTAAGTTGAACTCATAATATGAAAGTTTGTGTACAAAGAAATAACAGAGTTTGTTTTTTTGGGAAAAACTTAGCAGCGTAAGAGCGTCTTGATTCTTAAGATGTTCAACATTTGCATGGGTCTTCAATGCAGCTATTTATAGAGAATTGATGAAGTCCGTTGAGAAACGTCTGTTAAGAGATAACATTAAATGCTATTTAATCCGTTGAGAGATGTTCTTCTGACACAGTGCAAAGGTTGCAGACTGCGTTGTCCTTCTACAAAAATTGCTTAGCATACTTTCCTCTTTTGTGCATGATTTTCAAACACATGAAAAGCACTAATCTGCATGCCTTGAAATGGAAATAATGAATTGCGTGCAGGAGAAGGATTACAGAGACGATTTGACTCCAGGAGAAACTTTTAGATGCTTTACTCTTCAGAACGCTTCTGGTAATCCACGTCAGCAATAATCATAGAGATCATTCTTCAGATGAACTAGGACTTCAGATAGCCATCACTTCAGACAGATTGACCTTCAGATTTACAAGGCTTCTTCAGAGAGTCTTGGTGCTTCAGAGAGTTTGACTTATTTAGAAGGCTTCATATCTTCAGACAGTATGCCACGTCAGAATACTTCTTAACTTAAGAAGGTCATCTTGCTGAAATCAGAACACATCATTAAATAGAATAGGCATATTTGCAATAGTGTCAATTAATCAAATTTGTTAGTCATTAAAACTTGAAAATGAGACTTAATTATTATTAAATACTTAATGATATTTTTGAGACTCAACAAGCCGACCCCCGAAGGTTGGGTTGAAGACGCCTCCTACCACGAGGAAGGCTTTGGGGACAGCGGGCAGGCCCCACTAGCATATCCACCTCTGGTCACAGCCTCCCACCACATCAGGTTCCCGGACCCTAGAGACGCCATTATCGCGCAGTTGCAACATAGGCTGCAGGAGCTAAAAGCCCGGAACAACATCCTGACTCCTTCATATCCGCCCATCCCGCCCCTGAAATCGGATCCCGTCGTCTGTCAGCTAGAGGACTTGATCTGGCACCTAGAGCATTCGTTTGTGCAGCCGCCTCCCCATCAGCAATCCCACTTCACCCACCCGAAGGTCACTCAGCCACCACGCTGCTCCAACTCAAGGAGACAGATGGCACAACCGCCTTTCCCACAAGCACATACCCCCTTCAAACACCCTTTCACAGACCGGCTAGCAGTGGCCAAATGCCGAAGGCTTTCTGCAACGCCCTCCTTATCGAGCATTTTGTCGGGACCTCTGACCCGAGCAAGCACCACGACTCCTTTTGCAACAAGATGTTGTTCGTAGGGGCACCTGAAGCGGTCATACGTCGAACCTTCCTACAGACTCTTAAGGGAGAAGCATTAACCTGGTTCAAGACCCTTCCACCCCGGTCCATCGACCGTTGGGAGGATTTACATTCGGCATTCATCAAGAGATTCATCGTCGTGTCTGACGTTCCTCACAACTAGTTTACCCTCGCCACTTTACGACAAGGGAATGACGAGTCACTCCGCAACTTCCTATCAAGAATCTACAAGGAATAATGTTTGTCCTAAGATTTGACATAAACAAATGTATCTCAGAGCAATCTAGGACGAGATACGAGTCCTCTTAATTTACGTGAGTTCTACCTAGTGTGAAATCTAGAGAGAAGCGTAGAAGGAAACAACAACTATGAATTGGCCCCTGAACGGGCCTTAGAGCGCATTAAAGTGAGAAAATATGACGTACAGAAGGAGTAATTGAATGTAACAATTCCAACCCCATGGATTCCTAAGCTATAAAGCATGAACATGTAAATGAAGACAACTAAAAAGGAGTGGTTTGCTCGATCCCTACTTCCTGTCAGCGTGCTGGGTGCCTTTGATCTCTGTGGTGGATGCTACGGCTTTCAGGGTGCTATTGAGTGTTAAGGTTGCGGACCTTTGATTCTTCATTCTTTCTTCTATTTATAGTTGTCCCTGGTAACTGCTTCTGGGCTGCCATGACTTCCCCCAACTCTTTACGTGACTTCCCATGAACCCACGTTCTCTACATGCACTATGGTGGGTTTGTCTTTGATAACTACCGTTGGTGACGTGGAAAAACGTCCAAGGAAAACTGAACAGAACAGGGGATATGACCCTTTCTCGAACTGATAGAGAAGGGTTCCTTTGGAACAAGGTGAGGGAGGCATTTTGAACTGTTTAAAGGTTATCCTTCTTCGAACCACGACTTACTTCGAACCTGCCTAGACCCTTTCCTGATTCTCTCTTTACTCCAAGAGCCTTCGATCTTCTCTTTACTCCAAAGGCCTTCGATCTTCTTATGACTTCCTTTGCTCTTCGAAGTAACTCACCTGCCGGCCACCTTGACTACCTTGACCACCGTCCACTTTGGTCAACGTGATTGAGACTCCTCCTTATTGGCTCGCTGGAGTGGCGCTCTTAATGCTTTCATGCCTTTCCATCTCTATAAAAGGGGAAAGTTCCATTTCGCTCCATCATTCTTCCCTTTGTCCATGGAGAGATCCCTAATATTGGATGCCCTGTACGACCTGATTCTTCCATTACCTTTGGATTTCAGTTCGACAGGGTGTCCAACATTAGTGATCACTTCAATGTGGAACTTGACCCTAGGTCGAACAACACAGCCAACGTCCAAGGCCTTAGCCCCATGCATGGCCTGACATTACTCCCACCTCCTTGGTGCCAAGCGTAGTCTCAGGGCAATGGGTTACCTCAAGGCCCAATGCCTAATCTTCTGATTCTTGGAGGAAGAGGAAGAAGAGGAGGAAGAGGCAGAGGAAGAAGATGAGGGTGAGGGATCTTAGCTCTTGGATTATTTGGAAGGTCCAAGACTGAGAACTAATCCCACCTCAACGCTCGAAGTATGATGTTGCTCCTCCTCCAAAGATATTACACTGACACCACGGTCAGCGGAACTACATCCCCAATTCGAAGCAGTGGTTCGATGACCAACGTCCTGTAAAATATATTAGGAAAAGAGAGTTAGATTCGAATAGCGAACCTTTGTAATTTTACTTTGATCCTATTGTAATTTTATTGGAGTTTCTTAATAAATATTCTTTTTTAGCTTTTATATTAGCCACTTCGAATAATATTTTTATTTTATGAGTTACAAATGCCCCCCAAAATGCATAGCTTCGAATTCTCAGAAGCTTTGCATTTTTACACGCGGCACACCCCTGCCTTGTTGGAAACCACTCACGCGTCCCTTTCTCTCTCCCACGATCACGTGGACTGAGAACTTTGGGCTTCCACTACTCAACAGTTGGGCTTGTAACTGCCAATGACCCTTTGGTTTCCCTCCTTAGCTTTGTAACAGAGGTTTAAGACTCATCATCTTCTCCCTCAGCTCTTTACCTTCTTCTTCACGTCTTTTAGCTTTCTAACTCAGAAAAACCTTTGCTTTCCTTCTTCCTTCCATTGCTCTACCTTCCATTTCCGTTCGACTGTTCCAATGGAATCCTCTTTAACCATCTTGGTCTTTCCAAGTGAGAAGTATCGCGTGGCTTGCCCTACCTCTCTTGCTGCTGAGAATGGCAAGACCATTGTCAGAGATGACGGTACCTTCGTACCGGAGCCTGAGGCCACTGAGGGGAACCTGAAAGTGTGGGGCACTAGCGTCATCATCCCCACCAATATGGATGGGCTTCGTATGGGTTTCCTCGGCCCTTATGAATTTCCTCCTAGGACTCCTCAATTCAAGAACTTCCAAGCTCTCTATCCCATAGAGAAAATCCTAGCTTTCGATGATCCTGTCAGAGCTGATTTCGTTAAGCAGGAGAAGTATATTTTCAGAGCTTCCCCAATGCAGCTCATGAAGACCTACCTCAGCTAGCTAGGCAAGATCGAATCGAAGAAAGGGGATTTTTGGAAGAGGATGGGAATCTATGACTTGATTCAGCTTTCTAAGGATCATTCACGATACAACAACAACCTTCTCCTTGCTGCCTTGAATTTCTGGGTCCAAGGTACATGCACTTTCTTCCTTCCCTGTGGGATGATCACCTCTACTCTGGTAGATGTTTACCTCTCAAACACTAAACCTTCTAGGACCGAGTATAAGGTAGACACCTCTAAGACGACTTTCTTGGCCTTCATTAGTAACAATCATAACCAAAATTCCCCTAATGTTTCTGAGAAGGAACACATTGCATTCCTTTGGTTTTGGTTGGCCAATTTTGTTTTCTGTGTTTGATCTCTTCAGATCCCTCACGGCCTTTATCCTTTAGCTGTTTGCCTCCATGAAGGCAGAAAAATCAATTTGGCCAAATTTCTCCTTGGCCACCTATATTTGTGCATATATGATGCTTTGAGCACCTACAAGACACTTAAACCATTGGGTGGCTTCTATGGCCCCTTTTGGATTCTTGATTTCTGGCTTCGAGCCACTTTTCCAAAGGATGCAAAAATCACAATGGAGGTATCCAATTTGTTCGAACCCACTGCCAAAAGCCTAACTTACACCCTCCTTTGCCCCTTCAAGGAGAAGGTATCTGATGGCATTCCGGCCTTCATGACATATTTCTTTGATCAAGAAAAGTATGAAGACTCCCTTAGTCCTTACTCCAAAAGGACTCATGGCCCTCAGTGGATCCATCAACCCCTTGTGAGTATTAATCCTGCTGAACAAGCTGATTAGGATCGAAGATGGAGTGAGATCCTTCGAAATCAGCTGATTTTTCCTCACTACGACCAGACCATCCCTTACCTCATGCATTATCAGCCAACTCTTATGGCTAGTCAATTTGGGCTTTGCCAAGACATCTCCCATCCCTTTCTTCAAAGGGCAAGATATTGCTCCCTGCACATCAATGGATGAGGTGATACAAAGGATCAGGGTGTTCGAGGCTACCAAACCTCCTTACGTGCCTACTGACTTCACTCCTTCAAACTATTGCACTGCTGCCTATGACCATTGGTGGCGTAGCTCCTACAAAGAAATAGCATGTTCGAAGGAGGTATGCTTCCAACGCATCGTTACCACCATGAAATATCCAGAACCTGAGGGAAGGAAAAGACAAGGTACTTCGAAGTAACTTATCGTTTTGACTTTCTCCCTTATCTTTTGAATATCTTATTAACATCCTCTTTGACCCTTACATCCTCCAAGGATGATGATGACTCTTTGAAGTCGAAAAAGCAAAAGGCTCCCAAACGAAACAAAGAAACGACTTCCAAAGATGCTGGTGAACCTTCAAAGTCTAAGAAGGCTCCTAAAGGAGATAAGGTAAAAACAAGCTTACACTGTTCGATCTTCTTTTATACTTGTGTCTTCTCTGATCTTCGTACATCTTCGAATTTTGTAGAAGGCTCTATCCAAGAAGAAACCAGCTTCGAAGCCATCTGATAAGAAAGCTCCCACCACTTCAAGGAAGAGGAAGACCTCTGCTGTCGTTTCATCTGAAACGGAGGGTCAACCCACTCAATCCCAAACTTCTTCTGCTGGGACCCAGAATGAGGATCCTTCGATCACGAAACAGACAAACAAGCAAGTTGCTACTTCTGGGTCTGAGGCAAATCCTCCTGCTTTGGACAAGACCACTGGTGGTGAAACTAATGAACCTAGTTGTTCTGTCAATCCTCCAGCCACTGAGGTTTATAGTTTTAGTTGTCTTTTGGCTCTTCATTTGTTTCGAATATTTCACCCACACTTTTAACTTGCAGGACCCGATTCCAAAGAAAAGGATCATACATGTGGCACCAAACGTTAGGCACACTTGGAAAGCTAACAGGGAGGTAAGATATTACTTCATTTCTTTTCCTCTATTCTTTAGCCAACTCATTCTGATTCGAACCTCTTCTCCTCAGGTAATTTCAGATTCGACCAATCAAGGAAGTACCACAAGTAAAAGTTCCTCAAGCCTTTATTCTTTTTTAAATTATCTTCCTCTTGCTGTTCAATACCCTGGGTCGAACATAATTATAAGATTTCAAGTCGCAGGGGATCAAACCATGACTGAAGAACCTGAAGTTAACTCCCCTGTACACTCTGACAATCCCATCCAAGAGGAAGAACAAGATGGCAACAAGGAAAATCCTGAGCAAACCCAAGGTGAAGGGGCTTCCAAGGTTCAACCTGATGATGATGATGTTGTCATCATCGAACCACCTAAGCATGAGGCTGCTCCTGGGAAGGAGATTGCGCAATCTGAAGGAGTTGCTCCTGTGGTCCAAACTGCTGAAACCGTTCAAGATCCTCAATCTGATGAGCCTTCAAAGGTTCAACCATCTCAAGAAAATCAGGGGATTGATGATTCGACCAAGGGTAAGGCTCAGGAGGACGAGAATAAGCAAGCTTCCCAAGGTGATGTGCCTTCGACTCCTTCTTTTACTGCTCTAGAGGGTGACAATAAGGGTCATGGCCAAACACCTCCTGATGATACCCTTGTCCAAATTCCTTCGGAAGAGCCTGAGATTCAACAAACTGTTACCTCTTTGATCCTAGTGCAACAAGAACCTCGAGCTCAATCGCCACCATCAGGCCCTGCACCTGTTATTGACTTGGAAACTCTCAGCAAGCAGCTCGAAGATGACCCACTCTTTATCATAAACAAGCTGCTGGCAGGGTCACTTCCTACTATTACAGCGAGCCGAAGTGCTAAAACTTCATAATCGAGCACTCATCATCGAATCCAAGGTTTGGTGGGAAGGCTTCGACACTTGGTCTTTTCAGAAGACTTGGTAGAAGTTTTGAGTGATGACCTCGATAAACAAATTAGAGAGGTACTGACCGAACTGAAGACTGTACCTGAAGGTATTCCTCTAGAGTTTGACGAGGCCCTTGGAGTCTTCTGTGCATGGTATGACACTTTGAATCATATTCTGAATCGAATCCAATCAAATGAGACTCAGCAGGATGAGATTCTGGGCCAAGAAGGAATTTTAAAGGGTCGACTCGTGGAGCATAACACTCAGTTCGAGGCAGGTTCTGAGACCTTGGGACAAGGAGAGACCCAACTGGGAGTCTTGGATGGGGAAATTGAAGAGCTGCAGAGGCAATTGGCTTTAAAAACTAAGGAAAGGGAAGTTCTTGCTGCAGTTGTTAATCAGGGTAAGAAGCGTCAAGAAGATTTGAAAGAGGTTATGAAGAGTGATTCTACAACACTCCTTAACTGCTTCAGGAATATGGAGAAGGCTAAGAATGAGCATGCCACCCTCGAAGCTACCCTGGCAAAGATCAAGGAGGAGTACCTTGAATTCAAGGCCAAAGACCTGTTTTAGGATTTTCCTTTTAGCCCTTGTCTTAATATTTTACATGTTTATTTGTACTAGCCATGCTTGGCTCTGAACTTATTTATTTAAATGGATTTTTACTTCGTGCATGATGGGTTTATATCTTTTTAAGTGTTTGCCATTTATGGCTCGAATCACACAATTAGAAGTAATATCTCGAATAGTATAGGCATTGCTTGATAACACACCTTCTACCTCGAATGGCCCTTCCCAAATGAGGGTCCACTTGCCAAACCTTGGTGATTTCTTACCCAAAGGTAATTGGACTTTCCAGACAAAATCTCCTTCTTGGAAAGTCTTACTACTAACCCTTCGATTATAGAATCGAGCACTCTTTCTTTCTGCTTGACTATGTTTTCCAATGCAACAAGTCTTTCTTCGTCTAATGTATCTAGTTCATCGAACATCAGGCTCAGATAATCCTGTATAGGTAACTCAGTTGCCTTTGGATTCGAAGGAACTAAAGGTTGATTTCCAAAGGTAGAACAGCCTCGTGACCATATACCAATTTATATGGGGAAGCAACAATGGCATCTCTTGGGGAATTTCTATAAGCCTATAACACTTGACTAAGTGTTTCATGCCAATTTTGTGGCTTCTGCCCTATGTGCTTTTTTATCAAACCTATTAAAATTTTATTAATGGCCTCCACTTGGCCATTGGCTTGAGCATAATATGGGGTAGAAGTGAAAAGCTTGATCTTTCTTGACTCTGCATACTGAGCTACCTTCCTCCCTGTGAGCATAGTCCCTTGATATGTGGTTATGGTCTCAGGGATGCCAAATCTATGAACTATGTGTTCTTCTACAAAGTCAATCACTTCTTTATGCCCTACGTCTTTTAGGGGAATAGCATCGACCCACTTGGTAAAATAATCTACCCCTACTAAGATGAATTTATGACCTTTTGAAGAAGGAGGGTGAATCATACCTATCAGGTCGAGGGCCCACCCTCGAAATAGCCAAGGCTTGATGATAAAGTAAAGCTCTGTTGCAGGGGTATGATGTATATGTCCATGCTTCTGACATTCTTCACAACCCTTGGCAAAATAATGACAATCCTTTAGCATAGATGGCCAAAAGTAGCAGTACCTCAGCAAAGTCCACTTCATCTTTTCCCTTGCTTGGTGAGCTCCACAAATGCCTTCATGAACTTCAGCCAATGCTAGGTACGCTTCTGCTTCTCCTAAACATCTTAGTAGATGCCCCCACTTGACTTCTTGTATAGCTCATCTCCCATAATAGTATAATTCAGAGCTCTGAACTTGACCTTTTTGTCTGTTGGTTTCGATGGGTCCCTCAAGCAATCTACTAAAGGCTTTCTCCAATCTGAGGGCATCAACGTATCTATGTTTAAAGCCATTTTTTCCTCTATAGTTAGGAAAGGTTTGGCTTCGATCAAACTCTCGAATAGTTCTGGTTTAACTCTGTAACCAGAGGCTATTTGGGCCAGTTCATTTGCCACTTCGTTTTCTATTCGAGGCACGTGTTCGAACGTTACTTCCTCGAAGCGGCCTACTAAATTCTTGGCCCTGGCGAAATATTTCGCCAATTTTGAACTGCAACATTTGTAAACTCCTTTCAACTGATTGATAACCAATTGGGAGTCACCTTTCACATGAACGCGAGTGGCTTCAAAACTTATCGAGAGTTCGAGGCCAGCAATCAATGCTTCATACTCTATTTCATTATCCGAGCATTCTCCTCTAATTCTAAACATTACTTTAGTTATAACTTCATTGGGAGATACAATTAGCATTCCAATGTCGTTCCCTTTACCATGTTTAGAACCATTGAAAAATAACTTCCAAGGTTTAATCCCTATGAAATTAACCTATTTGATTTGAACTGTGGGTTGTTCGGCTAGAAAATCAGCAAGGGCTTGCCCCTTTATTGCCTTTAAAGGCATATATTTTAATGAAAATTCAGTTAATGCCAAAGCCCATTTCCCAATCCTGCCATGAAGTATTGGCTTGATTAACATGTACTTAATTACATCAAAGTGCGAAATTAAAAAAACCTCAGAGGGTTTCAAGTAGTACTTAAGTTTCATACATGAGAAATACAAGCATAAACAACTTTTCTAAAGCTGAATATCTTTTTTCTACATCACTTAGGCTCCTACTTAGGTAGTAAATTACTCTTTTGAAGTCGTTTTCATCCTCTTGGGCCAACATACTATCCAGAGTCTCCTCAGATGCAGAAATATATAATCTTAGGGGCCTCCCACGAATTGGTGGAGTCATCACTGGTGGACTGGCTAAGTATTTCTTGATTGATTCAAAAGCCATTTGATGTTCTTGCCTCTACTCAAACTCTTCTTCTCTTTTTAGCTTGACCAATAGGGAAAACACTTTTGTTTTTCCTAATAGGTTCGAGATGAACCTCCTTAGGTAGTCGATCTTCCCCAACAAGCATTACAGTTGCTTCTTGTTTTCTGGAGGTCTTGCGTTGATAATAGCTTGAGCTTTGTTTTTATCCACTTCGATTCCCTGTTGTTGCACCAGGAACCCTAAGAAGTTTCCTGCAAACACTCCGAAGACACACTTTAGAGGGTTCATTTTTGGCCCGTGTACTCCCATCCTTTCAAATGGACATCTTAAGTGTTACATGTGTTGCATCTTGGTCTTCGACTTGACCATCATATCATCTATGTATACCTGCATGAACTCACCAATGAAATCATGAAAAATTAAATTCATGGCCCTTTGGTATGTGGCCCCAGCGTTCTTTAAACCAAAAGGCATCATCACCCATTCGAAGACGCCCATATAATCTTAGGGGCCTCCCACGAATTGGTGGAGTCATCACTGGTGGATTGGCTAAGTATTTCTTGATTGATTCAAAAGCCATTTGATGTTCTTGCCTCCACTCAAATTCTTCTTCTCTTTTTAGCTTGACCAACAGGGAAAACACTCTTGTTTTTCCTAATAGGTTCGAGATGAACCTCCTTAGGTAGTTGATCTTCCCCAACAAGCATTACAGTTGCTTCTTGTTTTATGGAGGTCTTGCGTTGATAATAGCTTGAGCTTTGTTTTTATCCACTTCGATTCCCTGTTGTTGCACCAGGAACCCTAAGAAGTTTCCTGCAGACACTCCAAAGGAACACTTTAGAGGGTTCATTTTTAGCCCGTGTGCTCCCATCCTTTCAAATGGACATCTTAAGTGTTACAGGTGTTGCGTTTTGGTCTTCGGCTTGACCATCATATCATCTATGTATACCTGCATGAACTCACCAATGAAATCATGAAAAATTAAATTTATGGCCCTTTGGTATGTGGCCCCAGCGTTCTTTAAACCAAAAGGCATCATCGCCCATTCGAAGGCGCCCAATGCCCCAGGACAACGAAAAGCAGTTTTTGAAACGTCCTTTTCTGCAATAAAAATATGGTTATAACCAGAATAGCCATCAAGAAGGCTCAACACTTCGTTTCCTGCTGCTGAGTCTATGAGCATGTCAGCTATGGGCATTGGGTACTCATCTTTTGGAGTAGCCTCATTAAGGTTTTGAAAGTCAATGCATACTCTCAGTTTGCCATTCTTTTTAATAACTGGCACAATATTAGAAAGCCAATTTACGTATCTGGTGGTTCGAATGAATTTGGCCTTAAGGAGTCTTTCTATTTCTTCTTTGATCATCGAGACCACTTCTGGGGCAAACCTTCGAGGAGGCTGCTTCACTGGCTTCTTTCCAGGTAAGATGGGTAGTCTATGTTCGACCAATGCTCGATCTAACCCTGGAATCTCATCGTAGTCCCAGGAAAAATAGTCTTTGTATCGCCTTAATAACTCGAACAACTATTGCCTGATTTCATGGTCTACTTTAGTATTGATGAAGGCAGGTCTTTTATCTTTGGTCATTCCCAGGTTCACTTCTTCGAGATGATCTTGTGCTTCGAACTTTGGTACCTTCTCTTGGTCGTACTCTGTATTCGATGCTTCATCATCATAGATGCAATCCAAGCGCGTTGACTCTTCATCTGTTCCCATTTCTCGAACCTACGTTGGTTCGCGCTGGTCTTTATCTTCTTCTGATATCTCTCCCACAGATTTCGAAGGTGACTCAGACCTTGATTCGGACACATAAGCCGTTATTCTTCCTATGAGTGATTCTATTCTTTCCATGAATCACCAAGCATTTCCAGGGTCGTATCAAGATCGGCCTCCCTCTTCAATATGAAACCCTTGAAGGGATCTAGCCTTACTGAGTAAGGAACTTTTGCTGAATCCATGGCTGACTTGGAATCCAGTTCATAAGGGATGATGTGAGCCAAGTTCCTATCAAAATCCATCTCCACCAAGCCTTGCTCAGCAGTGTATATACCTTGGTCAGCATTGACCACTATTGGGTTACCTTCTTGATCCCATAAGAACAGCTTCTGATGCACTGTTGATGGGACAACTCCTATCCCATGGATCCATTCCCTTCCCAACATGATGGTTAAACTGGATTTTAGTTTGGATCACCACAAAAATGGTGGTTCTCACTTGGCCACCCATTACAAAATCGAGGGCCACAACACCTTCTGATGCTGATGATTTTCCAGCAAAATCAGTGATTACTATGTTGTGATGGAGCAAGTCTCTGTTGGTTTTCCTAAGCTTGTCGAAGGTTGATCTTGGGAGTAGGTTGATGGTTGCTCCACCATCAATAATGACCCTGTTAATAGGACTACCTTCAACCATAGTCTTGATGTATAGTGGCTTCATGTGAGCCATTTCTCCCGGAACTGGTTTGGTTATGCTGACCACTTCATTCTTGGGCTCTCCCTCTGTTTGATTCAGCATGACAGCACTCTGAAGGTTGTCATCTTCAAAGTCTTCCTCATTTTCTAACCTTTTTACCTGCTGGGCAAACTCAACTAGTAAGATAGAAATAATACCACATATTTCTTGGATCAAATCAGGGAATCCTCATTCGAATTCCTCAGATAAGAGGTCATCTTCCTCCATATCTTTTACCTTAGCAGCGTTAATTTGCTCACGCAGGTCACGCTGAGACTTTTATGAAGAGGCCTCAAATCTTCTTTTAGGCCTTTGTTGGATCTTCACACATTCTGCTTGGATCTGTTCTATTCGAGCCCTATACATCCTTTGGGTTCTGCACCATTGAGTTCTTGTCATCGAACCTTTAGCCTTGGAATATTGACTAAAGTGGTACCAACTTTCACGAGGAGGATCCATCTCCTTGGAAGGTTTCACCATAATTTCCTTACCCTTACCAGAGTTTGAAGTCCCTGCCTTCTGTGCCACAGGTTGTCACTTTGCTTGGGTCTTTGGCTTGGCAGGCACCTGCTTCACCCATTAGTTCGAAGGTGTCTTGGCAGGGGGAACAAAGGTGTGATCCTGAATAGGCATACCTCTTCCTACTCCTTTCAGAGCCTTGTACAGTTTCTGACCCTCTTCATATTTCTAGGGGCCTAACCTTTCCGTCAGTTGACGCTTCTTGGTCGAAGCTTCCTCGAAGGTCTTGGCTGAATCAGCATCGAACACTGCGCTGCATCTTGGGCACAGCATGACATTCCTATCTTCATTATGCTTCCTGGTTAGGTATTCCAGGGTGCTCTCATCAGCAGAAGGATAGATATCCTTCACTTCCTTTTCAAACTCATCAATATCCATCTCAGTGGCCCTGGCGTCCACTGGCTCTACTTCGACCATGTTGATTTCGAAGGGCTCAGTGTAATGAACGCTGTTGTCGAACGGGTTGGCGTCTACCTTCATGGTGTTCTTCATTTTCTCCTCGAACTTGAGTCTCCCTACTGAATCAAGTCCCTGAAACAAACACAATGATTGGTTAGATGACCATAAACATTATGATATTTTCAATATTTTCTTCCCTTTCTCTGTTCGAGCGTAGGGATTTTATGATCATCACTCAGGATGATCTGTTTGTCTTTCAGCAAAATATCAAAAATTTGGTCAGCCTTAGTAACATCAAAACCATATGATGGCTTCATTACTAGAGGAGTTCGAGTCCTTTTTTGCTGGTCTCAGCAAAGAACAAACATAGGATGGGTGAGGTTTCAATTCGGCCACATTGACTTCATTCTCTTCAGAGTCACTGTTCGAATCACTACCATAATCAATAGCCTCTAAATAGGCTATTTTATCTCCCTTGCCTACCCTATCGAACTTCTTATATTTGGCCTTGTCTCCCTTTATCTGCTCTATTTGTCTAACTCTATCTGCTAGTTGGGCCATATCTCGAACTGGGAGGTTGATTAGTTTCTTCCTAACATGAAATTCAAGTCCTCCAGTGGCTATTTGAACCAACTCATATTCAGGAATGGGGGTGAAACACCTAGCCTTAGATTGTCTGAACCTATTTAGATAATCTTCTATGGTTTCGTTGGATGTCCTCTTGATACCCATAAGATCTACTAGGCTCACTTTGCTCTTGCCCTTAAAGACAATTCATGGAATGTTCTCTCTAACTGGACCCAATTTTGGATCGAATTTGGGGGAAGAGTTGTGAACCAAGTGAAGGCGTTCTTGGTTAACGAACTGGGAAAATACTTCATTTTCAGTAGTTCATCATTGGCTAAGTCTCCACATTCTATTTGGTATCTAGCCAAATGTTCCACAATCGACTCCCTTATTTCTCCAGCAAATTTGGAGAATTTTGAAACCTTTAGTCCCCTAGGTAACTCTGCTCGTAAGACATCTTGGGGAAAGGCTGAGACAAAATAAGGTTGATTTGCATAGCCCACATTGAAACCATGCCTGTTCAATACTTGTTCCACTATGTTAGCAACATTATGTTGCCCCTCAAGGTTCATCTGTCTTACCCTCTCAACCACTAAGTCAGGGTCCTGGTTTCGAGCCACAATTACTGGGGGTACTCTTTCTGGCCCAGTTAAGCAAAGTTCAACTTGAGGCTCTCTCCTGATGGCATCTTACCTTTCGAAGGCAACTGCTTCTGGCCTGGTTCCAAAGACATCAGCAAGCCTACCCATTTGTCTTGCTAACAATTGGTAGTTTTGGTTTGTGATTGCTACCAAAGGGGTTATCACCATGGCCATTTGGTGCGCTAAGATGTTAACCATGTCATGGTTACTCTCATCCATTTGTTGTCTCATGGACTGCAAAGCAACATTAGTGAAGGCACTTGGTCCTAGTTGGTTAGAGCACATCTCTAGTGAATTCCTATTGTTCCTTGGAGGAACATGAACCACTAATGGGTTTGTGTAAACACTCTGAGGCATACCTAAAGTTGCCACAATATTCTAGGTTTGAAAACCAGGGGGTGGTCCCTCAGCCCTAAGGGGCTCGTACGCTCTTACTTGGCTAACCACCGGTTCCTCAGGTTGTGGAAGTGTACCCGTGGGTACTTCATCTTCTCTATATCTCCCAACTCCCTATGGGGAGTTTTGACTGCCATTGTGGCTGCCATGGGAAGCCTCGTTGGATGAGGAATTTCTAGAAGAATTTCCAGAACCATTTTTGTTTTTGTTCGTCATGGTTTTCCTACCTCTCCTTAGATTCATGCAACACTATGAAGAAAGGGTCCCACCGGGCGTGCCAATTTGTTTGTCCTAAGATTTGACACAAACAAATGTATCTCAGAGAAATATAGGACGAGATACGAGTCCTCTTAATTTACGTGGGTTCTACCTAGTGTGAAATCTAGAGAGAAGCGTAGAAGGAACAACAACTATGAACTAGCCCCTGAACGGGCCTTAGAGCGCATTAAAGTGAGAAAATACGACGTACAGAAGGAGTAATTGAATGTAACAATTACAACCCCATGGATTCCTAAGTTATAAAGCATGAACATGTAAAGGAAGACAACTAAAAAGGAGTGGTCTGTGCGATCCCTACTTCCTCTCAGCGTGCTGGATGCCTTTGATCTTTGTGGTGGATGCTACGGCTTTCAAAGTGCTATTGAGTGTTCAGGTTACGGACCTTTGATTCTTCATTCTTTTTTATATTTATAGCTGTCCTTGGTAACTGCTTCAGGGCTGCCATAACTTCCCCCAACTCTTTACGTGACTTCCTATGAACCCACGTTCTCTGCATGCACTATGGTGGGTTCTTCTTTGATAACTGTCATTGGTGACGTGGAAAAACGTCCAAGGAAAACTGAACAGAACAGGGGATATGACCCTTTCTCGAACTGATGGAGAAGGGTTCCTTCAAACCAAGGTGAGGGAGGCATTTCGAACTGTCTAAAGGTTATCCTTCTTCGAACCACGGCTTACTTCGAAGCTGCCTAAAACCTTCCCTGATTCTCTCTTTACTCCAAGAGCCTTTTATATTCTCTTTACTCCAAAGGCCTTCGATCTTCTTATGACTTCCTTTACTCTTCGAAGTAACTCACTTGCCGGCCACCTTGACTACCTTGACCACCGTCCACTTTGGTCAACGTGATTGAGACTCATCCTTATTGGCTCGCTGGAGTGGCGCTCTTAATGCTTTCATGGCTTTCCATCTCTATAAAAGGGGAAAGTTCCATTTTGCTCCATCATTCTTCCCTTTGGCCTTGGAGAGATCCCTGATATTGGCTGGCCTGTACTATTTGATTCTTCCATTACCTTTAGATTTTCGGTCGACAGGGTGTCCAACATTAGTGGTCACTTCAATGTGGAACCTGACCCCAGGTCGAACAGCTTCTCCAGGCTAAACAAGTATTCTTTGTTCCTCCAAGCCTCTTCAGGCTCTCAGACACTTAACAGTGTTTACAATAAGTGTTTGTTTAAGCTTCTGAGAAACTTAAACTCAAATGAACTTGTACAGAGAGATAACTGAGTAAAACTCAGGATACAGAGATGAAATTCTAAGTACAAGGAAATTCAGAGAAATTTCTGCAGAGTGTTGGCTAGATAAATTTTTCTTGTAAAGTTCGGCCGACTCTCATTTGGGCTTTTCCAGAGCTTCGCAAGGGGTTCACCAGCGGTTTGTCACTTCGAAGTCTTCCATGAAGCTATATATATAGACTTGAAATTTGATCGTTGAAGATTGCTTGGTTACCGTTGAGAAAATAGCATTATAGCCGTTGTGAGAATATCTTCTGATAGCTTCCTACTTGAGCAGTGTAGGTGTGTAGTAATGATTCAGTTCAGAAACACAGCAGTTTGGCTCTTGAATTTGCTTGAGAGATTTTCTAGCACTTCAGCAAGTTGATGTTCTTTTTCTCCCACTTTCTTCTATGCATGAGTCTCATTTGTATAGAGAAACGAAATCTGTAGACTGGTTAAAAATTTTCAGAGTCCCGTTGTCTAATATCTTTATTTCCGTTGAGGTGCATGCTTCTGATAACGTGTCTCAGAGACAGGGTAGGGATAGGTGTGCAATAGCGCTGACTCTAATTCTGACCTCTGTTTGCTTTTTTGCAGCAGGTTTCATCTTTTGTTTCAGGAAATCAAGTTGTGCCAGAAAGCCTTTGTTTCGCCTTGCAACAAGTTCAGCTAACCAAAAGGTTTTGCAAAGACTTGAGTCTTTTAATACATTTATCAGGTTGACTCACTAAGTCTTCGGAGGGTAGCATGACATTTCAGACTTCAGAAGGTTCTAATCTTTCAAAAAGTTCAATCCCTTCAGAAGGTTGTCATACTTCAGCAAGTCTTACCTTTTCAACAGGAAGACGTTTTCAGCAAGTTCCTTCTTCAGTAGGTTGCATTTCTTTTAGCAGGTTCAAGATATCAGTAGTTTACTGCAACACAAAGAACAACTGTTTGAGTAAAATCTATTTCTCAATCAGATTATAATGACCAAATTTGTTACTCATTAAAACTAAGGGTAATGAGTCTTGCATAATTGATTTTGAGACTCAACATTCTCCCCCTTTTCAATGATGAAAAATTTGATATCGATAACAAATATCAGAAGGAGAAAATTAAGATTTTAAGAAGAAAAATGATCTCCCTCTGTTTAAGATACTTGTAGTGCTCCCCCTGAATTATTTCTTCTTTATCTGTTCAGAGAATGATGCTCCTTCTGAATCAATATATTTTCTTCTTCTGACACACTTAAACTTTAGAGATTTGTTAGTGATATTTCTCCCCTTTTTGTCATTATTCAAAAGGGTAGATGAAGCATAAAAGCATTCAAAAGATGATAACTTTGTCCTTTTGATTCGGATTAAGAAGATATTACTCCCCTTTAAAAGATTTCAAAATTTTCAGAGCATAGTAATTTCACACAAGATGTATTAAAGCAAAAACAGATAAGCGCACATAATCAATTTCAAAAAATCCTCATGTATTAAAATATATGAAAGCTCGTTCAAATACATGAAAATATAAACAACAATATTGAGACTTGGTTTCTTTAATACTAATGGCTTCCACTGAGTCCAGCCTTAGCAGCAGCTCCCTTTTCAGCTTGTAGCCTCAATAGTGCTTTCTAAGTCTCTTCTTGTTCCTTGACTGTGCACTTTCTGCGCGCAATCTCCCTTTTAACAACTGGAACAAGAGGGATGCATCATATAACACTGTATTTCGACCACCACCCTTAACATTAATCTTCAGGGCCACATTTGTAGTGGATCCCTTAATAAGATTGGGTAGACTTTGGTCAGCCAGCTTTTCACCAGGTGGCTTGTGATGCAACAAGATCTCCATGATCAATGTATTGTAGGGCAAATATTCAGCAAGATTCTTTGCCCTTCTTATTATTCCATACAAGATGATCCATGGTACATTGATCTTCTCCAAAATATCATTGTTGACAAAGATCTCTTGTTCCATGGCAGATGCTTCCATTTTCTTCAGCCTCTTCATCGTCCTTCAGAAAACGCACACCTTGGCCTCATGCCATCAAATGTTAAGAGAAACTTGGAAGGGATGAGTTTACTTTGAGAGCTCTTAAGGATTTAAAGGACTCTGAGGGATGAGACACCAGAGAGAAGCAAAGAGATTGTATCTTTTGGATGGTCTCACACGAAACATATATAGGCTCAGATAGCATTAATGATGGCAGCTTTAGACATCGGGAGTCGTGCAACGTGCAGCCTTGAGTGGACAAGTGAGGAGCCAATAGTCATAAAGAACCAAGTCATCAATGTTAATTTCAGAGTTCAAAATTTGACTTTTCAAATTTCCTTAGATATAAGATAAAAAAATTAAAAAAGAAATAATTTTTCAGCAAGTGAGCACGAAACAACAAGTTGATTTTTAGAGACATACTTGCAGTAAATCATAAACTACATGCATAAAAGAGAAATATGTGCATATAAATTTTTCAACCAGATTCAACCAATTTCAGATAGTTACAGATATTAAAACTGTAATATTAAACAATGTTACCAGCAAGGATGCTTAAGGATCTTAAGTAGCAGGAAAGTATTTGCTGAGACTCAACATCGTTTCCAACAGAGATTATGTATGCTTCAGCAGCTTGAGTTACTTACTCTTGAGACTGCTTCAAGTGCTCTCTCCAGAGTAAACAATCTTTTCTCTTGTAACTCAGGATTTGAGTGGCTTATTGCAAGAGGCATCACTCTCAGTGGCTTCTCAGACGAACTACCATTAGGGGCATCAACCATCACAGCCTGTCCCTTAGTAGTTAAGGTAGGTTTGGTGACTTTAGTAACAGGCACTTTAGCAGCCTGACCCACAATTTCAGCAGGTTCATTGTGAACCTTCTGAACAGGTTCAGAAGCTATTAGTGAAGTTACTTTAGCCACCTTTCCAGATGGTGTCGTCTCCTGAAAAATATGCTTCCACCTTCCTCACACGTTCCAGATCAGCAATGTAGTGAGAGTTGCTTGTAGAGGTTTCCATCTGGATCTTCTTCCCTCAACACTTGTTAGATGCTCAACCCGAGGTTGAGCTTTGATACCAACTGTTAGAACCACAGGAAACACTAGAAAGGGGGGTTGAATAGTGTTTTATAATTCTTTACAGATTTTATGAAAACCTTTAAAACAAGCAAACACTTTATGAAAATATTTTCCAACCTTCCGAAACTGGAAGCTTCAGCAACTTGCTAATGTGACTCAGCAGGTTGTGTAAAATTGATTTTGAAATATTTTCGCGTGATAAGAGATTTTTTTTGCGTGGATTTATAAACGCACTTTTCAGAACCCTCATTTGTTAGTTAAAACTGAATGTAAAGAGATAAGGGTAGAGAGAAACTTAGCCACAAAATTTTGTACTAGTTCACCCACCAACTCAGTGAGCTACGTCCAGTCCCAGGGCAAACACACCACTGGATTTTCCACTAATCCCGCAAGATTACAAGTATTGTTTGTACCCAGCCTCTTCAGGCTAAACACAAGTATTCTTTGAACCCAGCCTCTTCAGGCTAAACCAAGTATTCTTTGGACAGAGCCTTTTCAGGCTAAACAAGTATTCTTTCGACACAGCCTCTCCAGGCTAAACAAGTATTCTTTGTTCCTCCAAGCCTCTTCAGGCTCTCAGACACTTAACAGTGTTTACAATAAGTGTTTGTTTAAGCTTCTGAGAAACTTAAACTCAAATGAACTTTTACAGAGAGATAACTGAGTAAAACTCAGGATACAGAGATGAAATTCTAAGTACAAGGAAATTCAGAGAAATTTCTGAAGAGTGTTGGCTTGATAAATTTTTCTTGTAAAGTTCAGCCGACTCTCATTTGGGCTTTTCCAGAGCTTCGCCAGGGGTTCACCAGCGGTTCGTCACTTCGAAGTCTTCCATGAAGCTATATATATAGACTTGAAATTTGATCGTTGAAGATTGCTTGGTTACCGTTGAGAAAATAGCATTATAGCCGTTGTGAGACAATCTTCTGATAGCTTCCAACTGGAGCAATGTAGGTGTGTAGTAATGATTCAGTTCTGACACACAGCAGTTTGTCTCTTGAATTTTCTTGAGACATTTTCTAGCACTTCAGAAAGTTGATGTTCTTTTTCTCTCACTTTCTTCTATGCATGAGTCTCATTTGTATAGAGAAACGGAATCTATAGACTGGTTAGAAATTTTCAAAGTCCCGTTGTCTAATAGATTTATTTCTGTTGAGGTGCATGCTTCTGATAACATGTCTCAGAGACAGGGTAGAGATAGGTGTGCAGCAGCGCTGACTCTAATTCTGACCTCTGTTTGCTTTTCTCCAGCAGGTTTCCTCTTTTGTGTCAGGAAATGAAATTGTGCCAAAAAGCCTTTGTTTTTCCTTGCAACCGGTTCAGCTAACCAAAAGGTTTTGCAGATACTTGAGTCTTTTAATACATTTATCAGGTTGACTCACTAAGTCTTCGGAGGGCAGCATGACATTTCAGACTTCAGAAGATTCTAATCTTTCAGAGAGTTCAATCCCTTCAGAAGGTTGTCATACTTCAGCAAGTCTTAGCTTTTCAACAGGAAGACGTTTTCAGCAAGTTCCTTCTTCAGTAGGTTGCATTTCTTTTAGCAGGTTGAAGATATCATTAGTTTATTGCAACACAAACAACTGTCTAAGTAAAATCTATTTCTCAATCAGATTATAATGACCAAATTTGTTACTCATTAAAACTAAGGGCAATGAGTCTTGCATAATTGATTTTGAGACTCAACAAACGTCACTCCGACCATCAGAAGCTCTCGGCCGCGATCTTATCCTTGGCCTTTCTTCTAGTGGGAATTGACATACTCGACCCACTTCCCTTTGCCCTAGGGAAACTAAAATTTCTTGTTGTAGTCGTGGACTATTTCACAAATTGGATTAAAGCTGAACCCCTCTCAAAAATAACGTCGACTTGGATCCAGAAGTTCTTCTTCAAGAACATCGTCTGCAAATTTGGGATACCCCGTCCGTGATCACGGACAACGGCAAGTCGTGGCAGCAAATTGAGTTATCCTGCGGGCACTTAAATGAATACTTGAGGAAGCTAAGGGGAAATGGGCAGAGCAGCTCAGACCACCCCCCACTCATCGACCGACGAAACCCCATTCCGACTAACGTACAACACGAAGGCAATGATCTCGGTCGAAATAGGGGAGCCATCATGGCGACACTCTAACTTCAGACCGGAGGAGAGTATGAAGGCGATCAGAGAAGAACTCGACCTCCTGGATGAGACTAAAGAAGTTGCGCATGTCAGGGACCGGGTCCTCAAGGAATGACTCACACTCAGACACGCTACCAGAGCTTTGATTAAAAAATTCCAAGTCTCAGACCTAGTCTTGCGCAGAGCCAAGATAGGAAATCGGAACACATCCAAAGGAAAGTTAGCAGAAAATTGGGAAGGCCCTTACCGCATAACTGAAACAACCGGGACCAGGGCCTACAAAGTCGAGACCCTCAAAGGAAAGCTGATTCCGAGATACTAGAACGCGACCAACCTTAGAATGTACTACAGTTGAATCCTATCAATAAAAATGACCCCCAAGCCGATGTTTAAGAATACATTACTATATTTTTTCTCACCCAAAGACTTCGCCAATATTTGCAAAATAAACCACCAGAGCTCGAATAGGGCCAGGTGGAAAGGTTATGCCCCCAACATGAAGAATGCCAAAGGAAAACCCCCCACAACCTGAAATGGGTTGGGGGAAGGGATGGAACTGGGTAGGTCCAGAAGACCCCTGATAAGTGCAAATTATATGATATTTTTCTTATGTTTTTACTGCACTTATCAAGGGTAAAATAGTAATTTATACTCCAAAATAATTCCTTTTTAGTAATAATTGTAATAATTGTGATTATTTGATTTGAATTTGAATTTGATGCTATTTTAATAGAAAATCTGTTAATATTGCAGATTTATGGGAAGATTTGAATGAGGAAAGAAGATAGCATTATTTGAGGAGAGAATTTACAGATTTGAAGTTTAAATCAGAGCAAATAAAGATAAGACCAGCTGCCATTTAAACAAGGATTCTGCGGATAACTTCCCAATTTAAATTCAAAGAGTAGAATAATCACAAAATCAGATCAAAAAGAGGGAAATAAGAAAAGCCAAGCAAACAAGGATAAGATCAGGAAGAGATCAAACTGTTAAAAGAGGAAACAGAGCAATCAATTACGCGTTCCACGCTTCACTTGCGCTTAGCGCAAGTGAAGCGCAAGTATCAGAATTTGTTTCTGTTTCCTGTGATGCAAATTCGCTGAGTGCAATTGAAGTTTAGCTACGCGCATTAGTTTTAGATTTGTTTTCAGATCTAATTTCAAAGCAGATTTCTTCCAGATTTAAAATAGCCTTCCTTAGTCTATAAATAGGACCTTTTGTACAGATCATAGGGGGAGTCGGTGAGCTTAGAATAGAGTGTGAAGATAGAGGCACACGGATTGAAGAAGGTGACAGATTCTTCATTGGTTTGTAATGGCTACCATAAGTAGCTAAACTCTCCAGTTGGATTGGATGTAGTTATTCAATCCCCAAGTGTATGTGAATTCTCGTATTTAATTATAAATCCCTGTTTTTATATATATTGGTACTTTTATGCTTTTCTTCATGCATAACTTCCGCGCGTGCGCCGGAGTTATAGGCTAGTGTCGGGATACAACGTGATAGAGATTTCCGGCTAGTATTAGAGTTTGGGGGAGCCTAGACATAGGAAACTCAAATTTTGATTGCTAATTGTACTCATTGGTCATATGGGAATATAGGTGGAGTCTGATGATTAAAGGATTGGAAGGTGACAGCTCCTTCATAGGAGCATCTATAGGAAAATATGGTTAAATAACAGTTTTAACAACAGACTAATAGAACAATCAATCCTTGGTAGTTTGTCTCCTGGGAGAACCCGCATGGGCTACCGTCGAGTGGATTACTTCTGGTAACTCGAGGTAAGACAATAAAGTTGGCTAAGGTATTATAAAAAATAAATTCATAATTAAAGAAGGGATTCACATATATAAGGGGTGCGATGATACGAAGTCCAATCCTAATCCAAGTAAATTTATCTCTCCCTATTTTATTGCTTTATCTACTTTCTGCAATTTAAATTCTGCATATCAATTATCATTCCAAAAATATTTTCTAACTTGATAATTTGATCACTAAAAATATACGAAGTGAAACGTTCCCTGTGGATACGATAAACTTATACTTACTATTATACTGCTGAAATGCTTGCCAAAATCTCATCAACCCCGACCCTTTCTTTGGCATGAAGAATGTCGGGACTCGTCGCGAGTTAAAATCAAAATCCGACGTCGACACATCTGAATACGCAAGACAGCTAACAATCGGAACAACACCAACGTATCAAAAGAGTGGGGCACTTAAAACAAACTTGCAAAACATAATGCATCTACGCATAAAAATTGTCATTCAAAAACATCTCTATTACAAAATGTGCCTCGAACATCCGGGACGACTTGATACATGCAGAAATTAAAAGCAAAAATTAAAGTTTGAGCAACCACCCCCTCACTCGTTCAGGTATGACCCATCCTCGTCCCACTCGGCCACTTCCTCCCCGGAGTCCACGCCGATCAACTTGCAGGCCTCGGTGTTAACTTTGCATATCCGGTCGTGTAAGACCTCGAACTCATGAGACACCCCATCTTGGACCTTGGACTGTGCAATCCATTTTACTTGCCTTGAACTAATTATGTGTTACTGTTAAACTTTTGTAGATGGTTCGCACAAAGGTAAACAACGTTATTAGTGGGTCTTTTTCTAGAGGAGGTAAAGGCAAGAGGGCACGAAATGACCCTCCCTTTGATGCAGGGTGTTTCAAAGATGCATAGGCCCACTTGGACCAAACCCGGGTTCCTCAGAGAAAGCTGGGCCATGGCATTCTCAAACGATTCTTTCACCGAGTTATTGCCTTTAGCCACCAGCTTTACCTTATCCTCGTCCCATTTGGCTTAGTGACTGGCGAGGTTCTTCTTTATCAAGGTCGCCACGGCCTGCCTATCAATCCCGGCCAATGCACGTCCAACCTTCTCCGCTTGCTCCTTCTCAGCCCGGAGGTCCTCCGCCGCCTTCTTCGCTGTCTCCACCTCGGTCGTCCTTAGAGCCAAGTCTTCTCTCACCCGCTTCAACTCGGCCTTCAGCGTAGAGTTGCTTTTCTCAACCTTCTCTTTTGCAGTCTTTTACTTTTGTCATTCTGTATTTTGTAAGTTTTCATCTCCTTCCCCACCAGTTCAACCGAGGCCTTCAGGCCGTTCACCTCCTTCTCCAAGTCTTTGTTGGAACTTTGAACCCTTTGAAAGTGAGGCACAACGGTCCCATAGAGGTATTTTGTAAAGGCGGCCTGCTTAAGACAATGCTGCTCCACAACACGCAGGTGTCGGTTGAAGTTGATCCGGGCGTGCACATTTGTAACCTCCTCATTGGCAATGACCCCCATCAAGGCCGGTTGATCAAGATCAAAATCATCATCATATAATATCAGCTCCCCATCCTCCACATCATCGGCCTCCTAATCCGAGACCTCCCTCTCAATGTCTTCCTCCTACTCCTCTTCTTCCTCCTCCTCATCTCAGGGCGCCTTCTTCTTCTTTTTTTCCCTTGGGAGACTTGCTCTTATTCTTTCTCCTCCTTTTTTGAACCACATCCCAATTTCGCCCCTTATCAGGGGTCTCCACATCATCTACCTAGACTTGAGGCTAGGGGAAGGAGGAGGGTCGGCACCACCACCATTGTCAGTGTTATCCCCGAGGTCTAGGTCGATCCCGGGTTCCTGATTCCCGACGTTGATCCTGGTGTTGACTTCAGCTTGTGCAGCCCTAAGTGCTCTCATCGCTACGTTGGCCATGGAAGCTGAAAGAAAAAAAAGAAAAGAGGTCGAAACTCAAAAACTAACAGGACTTGAAGAAAAACAATTAGAGTCGAGTTACTAATAAGCCAGTCTACCTATCCAGGATGCGACAGTGCGACAGGGACCCTCAATTTTGGTTTTACTCTTAAAGGGCCCCACCTCGGCCACACACTCGTCCAATAATTTCTTGGTCGCCTTCTCGGTCGACGTCAGGCGTTCCTCTGGAACCTCGTAATAACTCGACTCATGATCATAGTGGATAGAGCACCAATAGATGTAAATTCGAGGGATCATGTCGGCTGGATCACTTTGGTTCCTTAAAAACGTCACCCGACCCAGGTTGGTTGAATCCGAAAAATCTCCTGTTTAAAAGGGATTATCCCCCGTTTCGCTGAATCAACAAACGACGATATGAGCTTCCAGTTCGTATGTGCCCGGAGACTTACCCACGTCCTTAGAGTCTCATCCTTTTTCCCCTTTTGGTACTTCCTCAACACTTGGAAATAATGAAAAAAAAGGTTCACGGTCTACTCCAGGTGAAACTCTCTCAATATCAACTCGAAGCATATTATGAAGGCCCACAAGTTAGGGTGAAGCTGAGAGGGCGCCGTATGCAGGTACATCAGGACCTTCTCTTGGAAATCATAAAGAGGGAGTAAAAGTTTCAACTTTGAATTATAGTAATCATACGAATACATGAACTGCGTGTTCGTCTCGGATAGCTCGTAGACTCGAGCCCCAGCCGGGGGAATAACAACATCATAATCCTAGGCGTGAGCCGGCTCATAGAACTCCAAATTCACTAGCCACTCTTGAACCAGGATGGGCGCATCTGGACTATAGATGCTAGCATGCCTAGAACCTCAGGCGCCACCCAAGAATACTTATATGCCCATCTCGGCACTAGCAGCTCTCCGCTTGTTCGCCAGCCATTTGGTCACCTGCAGAGACCGTATAACAACTTCCTGAGTCAGATTGGCTACCCCAGGAATTCGAATCCTACAAGTTGAAGTCGGATCCAGATGATGTGCAATCATCCTCGGTCCCCCTCGAGACACCTCTGGCCGAACCAAGCACATCCCGGTTGGTTTTTCCTCGGAACATCCCGGTCCGCTCCAAAAAGAGGGAGTCGGAGGACCGACCAGGCCACCACTCAGGCGACCCAAGTAAAATATCTAGAGACTCATTACTACTCATTCCCCCAATGAAAATGAAATGGCTAAGGAAGGGAAGGGTACCTCGGTCGAGAATTGCGAAAGGATCGAGATGTCTTAAAAAAAGGGAACTCTCGGGACCGGGATAACTTGTTGACTTGATCTCAACAAAACTTCTCTCAAGGGAAAGGCAAGCGTGAGAAACTTTGGGGGAGCACACACCCTTTATATATATGGCGACTAGTGTGAAAAATGAGAAGAGGATCCATGGGCCCTTAGCGCGGAGAAACGTTTCAGACGTTTCGAATTCGAAGAGTCATGAACCCTATGAATCGAAACGTCGCAAACCCTAGGAAACAAACTGTCACAACCCTAGATTACTAATCGTCAAGACCTTTGGAGATGAAATGACACAGTGCTTTGTCTGGGACCTCAGAAGGACATCCGAGAATAAATAATTCCACCAACTATGCATAGCGTAGCCCGACATGACGACACAGTCATCTCAGGCCACGTTGGGGTGCAACTGTTTTGGCCGGGATATTGGGGCTCTGCTCCACAGAGCCCAACCCAATGAAAAGGCCCAAACCAGATGCGGATCCGGAGCCCCGACCCGAGCACTACGAAGCTGCTACCGTACAACCCGGACAGACCACCTATTGCACCTACCCGAGCACTACGAAGGTGCTACCGTACGGATACCCTGGGTCTTTTCTGCAGGCCCACACGCCACCTCAAGCCTATATAACTCACTATTGGTAACAGTACAGGTACGTCATTAAGACCCTCGTAATTACTCCTTACCTGCTAACACCTTGGACTGACTTGAGCGTCGGAGTGTTCTTTGCAGGTCCACCAACCTTGTCCTGGCTCACACTAGCGTTTAAGACGAGAAGCCTTTGGAAACGGGTTCACACCTGAGACGAGTTCACCCGCGAACAAATACTTTTGTCAATTTCACATAAAAAAAGGTTGGGGATTTAAATGTAGTATATTTATAGGAGGGGTTTTGTATAGGTTTTAGAAAGAGAAAAAGTTTTATATATAAGAAATTAAAAATAGAAAGAAGGTTAAGTTAATTTATTCAAATAATTAATACTTCATTGTATCATTTCGTTTTAACATAAGTTTCAATATAAGTAAATATTTATTAATCAATAACATATTTATAAATGTCAAAATTATCTAAGATTTTGTATGGATAATTATCTAGATAATATCATTTGATTCAATAATTTGATGGATTAATGCTAATTTTTACATTTCCCCAAAAGTTATTAGACATTATAAGTGTCCAATACTTGCACGTAGGGTCAAAATGTCCTGACATGATATGTAGGTATTTGGTGAGAGCATGTTATCATGACAGAGTTAATATTACTTTTGATTTCGAATTAATATTACTTTGATTTTGAGTTTAAATTTTGTACATGGAAAAATCCTCATTAAAAGAGTTAGTCTCATCATGATATAAATGTTCACCAACTCGAATAGGATTATACCTTCCGTAGAGGGCACTATACCAAAAATTAGTTTTTATATTTTATATACTATCCATACATACATAAAATAAGGTCTAATAATTATTGATATTTGTATCAAAGTGATTAACATTTATAAAATTAATAAATGTTATAAATTAATTCAAAATAAAAATAGAAAGGATATTAACTTTAAACACTTTAAATTTCATATAAAAATTCGTAATAAAATGTTAAAAATATAATTCGTAAAAAGAATTATATATGAAATATTATTTTATTTTGAAATATTTAATGGTACTGAATTAATAAATATTTTAAAAATGAAAAATAAAAAAATAAAAATAATGAAGTGTGACACATATGTTGATTAATTTTAGTGCAATATATATATATATAGTTTTAATTCTAATATTTTGTGAATGTAATAAGATACCAGTTGAAACGAAAAAATCATAGTTTTAAAAATCGAATTGGACCAGCCAGTTTGATCGGGAATCAGTCTGGTGACCACTCCATTTAATCTCGAAAAATCGATGGATCTCAAAACCGGTGAGAACTGGTTAAATCGGTCAACAATCGGTGTCTGAAAACCGATCAAACCAGTCATTTTTAAAAAAAGTTCAAATATTTTTTATTTTTTATTTAATCTAAAATATTTTTAAGATAAATAAAAGACATATAGTTGAGGATTTCACACATATATATCTATTATTTTTACCAATTATTAATTTATTGTTTTATAAATCTTATAATAAACTTATTTATATGAATTAATACTCTATATATATTAATGAATTTATTATAATTTTACTTTATTTTATTAATTAAAATATTATGTAATATTTAAAACATATTTAATGAATACTGATTTAATCACGTTTCATGTTTGAATTATTAAACCGTAAATTAGTCTGTATGGTTACTGATTCAATTATCGGTAAGATTTTTAAAATATTAAAATAAGAATCCAAAAGATATGGAATTATGGATTTCATACAAAATAATTTATTTCTTCTGGCATATTTGTCATCTTACTCTTTTCAATTTCATGCATTTACGTCATTGGCTCATTGCACACCAATAGAACGCGGTAGAAAGAGAAAAACAATACGCAATATTTTCTTCCGTTTTTCTTCGCTTATTCATTTCTTTATTCGGCTTGTGTCAGGCATAACAAAATCCATAATGGCCCTACGTAGACAACACAATCTCGAAGTTCCCCCGCGTCAACCGTATAGTGTCAGTAACCACCACAAACGACCGGGGATCGCCGGTTGCGACAAACTAGCTACTGGAATTTCGAATCCAGTGTACGAGCTTGAGTGATATCTTAAAGCGACAAGCAACGAAACCCAACTCCTCTAACCGCACGATGTAATTGGTCCACGTGTCTACACGTTTGATGCTGCCCGAATAGCTTCTTGATAAGGAAATTAAATAGTTCATATATTATATTATTAAATTATTAGATTTTATCGATCCCGCTATTCCGCTAACGAATGTCCAGAGCACTGGTTAAGAATACATATCTAAAATGTTTTTATTAGAAATCACGATATTAGTTACGGTTATAACATTAAATATTATATAATTTAATAAAAAATTTTATTTTTTATTTCTTAACAATACCATGAGACACTCATTAGCTTTTTTCTTATTATAATTAGGGGGAAAATTGTAATATGTCCTTACAAAATACTCCAGTTTTGATTTTCATCTTTATTCATTCTTATTAAAAATTAAAGCTATTTTTTAGTCTAAATTATTTACTTATTGTTAATTGCATATGTGTCGAATGTACAATACATCAATCCTATGTCTAGTATCTCGACACATCATATAACAATATTAATTTCTTTAAACTCATTTAGAGGGGTAAATTTCATGTTCAACTTGAACTGAAATTTGTTGCATATTTTCTTCTTCTTATATCTCACATATAGTCTTTGAATGAATTTAAGTATAATATGTTAGGGTATTACACATAGAATTGTTGACTGTTACATTCGACATATTCGTAGTTAGTAATAAAGTTAAAACTAGGGGCTAAAAAATAGCCTAAATATTTCATAAAGATTAAATAAAAAAGAAAAAATTTCATTGACAAAAATCAAAACACGAGTATTTTATAGGAATGAAACAAATTATTTTACCCTTATAATTATAAGTATATACATGAATAAAATTGTTATAATTTAATTATTGATTTTTTTTAAAAGTGAATCGCTTGCACAACGAATTTCATCTCACCAAATTTTATTTTTCAAAAGAGTTTTATATACATTCATATTTTAGGCATGGCAATGTGACTTTTAAATTCGTATTTGAAAATATAATAAAAATCCATTAGTAAATTTAATATTATTATCTTTTGAATTTTATATGTTTATATTTTAAAAAATATTTATTAAGGATTTTTATACGACACTCTCTTTATTTTTATTTAAAATTTAAAATATCAACTTTTATACTTAATCATGTTTCATTTTTATAAATTGTTATTTTTTCTAAAAGAATTAAAATAAAAATGTTATCTTATCTTATATATTACAAAAGTTAAAGTATTAGTTTTTAATTTATTTTTTTTCTAATATCTTCATTATATAAAAATCACGTTATACCCAATCAATTTGAGTTGAGGCAACTTGGTACTAAAAACACTTTTAATATTTATTTTTTCATCTAAATATTTTTTTGACATTAGTATTAAACTTATGTACTTACACCACTTAATAATTATTTATAGAGTATGAAATTGACCAATCCAACTATTGAATTTTCTTGTGTTATCCTAATGATTGTGTATGGTCAATTTCATGTAATTTGGACATTTTTAGCGGTGTAATCTAACCGTGGATATTTAGTTATAATTTAAATAACATATTGTATATTAAAATAAAGTGTTGTGATGAAAACCAATTCTTTTTTATTTTAATTACTATATAGTGTCAATGTAAAATAATTTTACACTTACATCCAATAATTTGTTGCTATATTATTTAATGAATATGACGCCTCATATATAATTAAACTCGTTAAATAATGTGACAATACTTTATTGATTGTCAATGTAAGATTTTTTTAAAATTGACAGTGTATAATGATTAAATTATTAATTTTTTATTTATATAAAATTTTATAGACTTGATCTATATTTTAAAAACTTTTAATTCAATAATTGAATTGATTAATTTCACATTTTATAAATAATTATTAAGTGATGAAAATATAGAAATTTCACACATGATTTCAATTGATCGTGTCCTTATAAATTTGTTTTATTAACATGCATAAGATTATTTTTTTCAAAATATAATGATTTAAGATATGTATATAATGATTAAAAAAATTCTGAAAACAATATAAATGTATTTAACTAATTATCCTCTTATTTTAGTATTTTTTTTCCATTCTACTCAACGAATATATTACAATATAAGAATTAAAAATTTGAAAAGTGAATATTTTTCAAGAGGGAATAAAAAATAATAAAGTTTCTGTTGTAATTTTAACAGGGAATGAGTATAGTTACTTATAATTTTTCGGATTTAGATGGATTGAGGTTAATAATAATATGATGACATTATATATGTGTTGAGGGGAAATTAAGAATGTTTGATTTGTAATGGCGTGTGTGGCTGCACTTTTGGAGTTGCTTGATAACTGTCCCGTCAGGTGATCACTTCTGAATAAAGATGCATTCATTCCCACGAGTACAAGACATTATTCAAACCCATGTCAGCTCCTGCACGCGCGCGTATAACACTTACCTCCCTCTAACCTCTCTCATCCTTTTATCCTATTTGATCCTGCTGTTTCGCAGTTCAAAAGCGCTTTTCAATAAAAGCCCCCTGCCCTGCCTGCCCCATCTCAACTTCAAACAGTTTCATATTTTAAAAATTTATTGAAACGGGTCCTGATATTTTTCTTTTCTTTTCTTTTTAATGTAAACGGCGTAACATTTTTACCGCTTTTATATTTAAAAAATTGTGCATAATAATTTAATAAGATTACACTTTTTTTTTGTTAGTCTCGTAAAAAAAAGGGTACTCGAGTATAGCATTCTTCTAACATGCACCCATAAAAACGGTTATAATCTAATATTTATTTTTTTTATGATTTAATTAAATAATATTTTAGGATCAATAGCTCATGTAAAAAATATTTTATTTTGAAGTTAATTTTTACCTATATAATTAAAATTTCACCTTTGGAGTTTTGTTTAACCTTAGAGCTTGGGATGACGTTGCACTCTAAGGGAGGGAATGACTCCGGGTTCATAAGAACCTGCGACCTGTCAAATGCGAGACCCTATCTTGCTCCACTTGACCAACCTCTTGGGGGTTTTTGTTTCAAACTATACTAATAAAAAAATAGCTCACTTTTGAGAGAAAAAGGACTCTATACACAATAAATAACAATAAATAATTTAGAGCAACATCAACAAAAAAATTGGAGCAAAGATATGATGAACTCATGTTTCATTTTCTATGTTATAGCAAGCATCATTGACAACTCAACTGCTCCCTAAGGTCAAAGTGATACTTGCTACGAATGGGAAACTAATTACCCATTATTTTATTAACTGGTCCTCTTAAAATAACACTTTGACTTGATGAGAGTAGTTCAGTTGCCAATGAGGCTAACTATAATATAAAGAATGGAACATAAGTTCCTTGTATCATCTCTGCTCCAATATTTTTGTCGATTATTTGTTACTATTTTTGCTGAATAGAGAACTTTTTTCTCTTTACAATGGGATTTTTTTTCCGACAAGTATAGGTTGAACAAAGTCCCAAAGATAGAAATTTTGGTTAGGTAGATAAAAATTGACTTGAAAAATAAAATATTTTTTTGCTTACATGAACTATTAAATCCTAAAATATTGGCTATTTGGTTAAATGACTCCTTATAGCCGATAAAAAAAAAGTGTAAGGTTGGACTCATTTTTCACAGGTGCATATTAGACGGAACCAATAAAGTACTGGAGTATAATTTAAATAAAAAATCCTTAATTCTTGATATAATATGAAATAAGATAAAAAAAAAAGTAATTATGAAATATCATAATCTAAAGAATGAGACGGATAAACAAAAATCGATTAACATGATGATAATGTTAAGAGTTAACCCCAATTTAGTAATTGAAAGATTATGTGATAAGTTAGATTCAAAAGAATATAGTTACTGAATAAGTCATTTAAGATATTAAATAAGTAATTATGTCATTTGGTCAAATTATAAAAGATTGTCCTCACTAAATAAGTTTCTTGAAATATGAAAATGTCATCAAGTTTGGACCATAGGTGATGAAAGAACTAACATTATGATATTTTCATCTTTTTAATAACTTGTTTGGTGACGATAATTTGCCATTGGTGATTAACTACTTTTCTATGGTAATTTCATATTTTTAAAAAATTATTTGATAACTATAATTTTTTTAAAAGTATATTTTATGATATCAAATTATGGTTGGTCACAATAGAAGTGGACTATGACCCACACGGATTTTACCTGCAAGGTCAAGACTACGAATCCTGAAGTCGCCACTCTTGAAAAGGCTTTACTTAAGCACCACCCTAACCCGAGAGTTAAATCCACAACTATGTATGTGAGGAATTCCCGGTCAAAGACCAAGAAAAGTCTATCTTATTATACAATAATCTTTCATGATGACTAATAGTATGTTGGGATAATATATATCAAAATCACGTTAAAAATGTTGATTACATTATTAATGAAATGCAATTTTCAATAGCGTTGCGATCCACATTTATAACGTGACTATGACTTTCATCGAATGTGTTTGATAAGACCAATAAGCTAGCTTATTTGACTAATTTATAAGCCAATTTGATAAATATAAAAGTGTTTGCAGGTAAGACCCAAACTTTTAGCTTGTAACTTATTTATTTTTCTTTCATTTCTATTTTTCATATTTTAATACACTTTTTTATTTGTCTTTTTTTTACACCTTTTTATGTCATTTTACATTTATCACCTAGTTTATCAGCTAATTTTACCTAACACTTTTATTCAATAAGCTAACTTATAAACTCGGAACTTATTAACTTATCAGCAAGCAACTTATAACTTATAAACTAAAAGCTAGTCTATCAGCTAATTTTAGTAAATATACTCTAAAATAAACCATGTTATAAGCTTAGGGTTCAGCCTAATGTAATTTTAAAGTTAAATCATATATGTCCAACTCAATTTCAAGTTTGATTTGTATGGATTGATAGGGTGTTTGGTTTACACAAAAACTACATTACAAATGTAGATCCGGACAAATGTTATTTGAAACGTGGTTTTGATATAAATCAAATACGCTAGGAGTGTGTATTTGGTTTGGTGTAGAGATCGGTCAAACTCAAATTTAAATTTTTCAATATAACCCACATTTTAACACTAAACTAAACGTGTTCGGGATCACACAAACCATTGTGTGCAGTACTGTAGGTAATACGTGAGATACCGGCGGTAAACCATTTTGACAATTTTTAATTCTACTTGAACAGTTGCACGTTTAAATTTGTATTTTAGTACAAGTTTGGGGTTAATTTCTCTGACTTTGCACTTCAAATTAATACTTTGTATTTTAGTACAAGCTTGGGGTTAATCTCCAAACTAATTTTTCAAATTATTACTTATGTTTTTTTTTTTTATTATGAACGGTCTTTACGCCCAAACAAAACAAAGAAAATTACAAAGAAATCTCACGGCATCTTAAATCTTTTTATCATATATGTTCTTAATTTTTTTGTTTATTTACTTGATTAAATTTTAAATGAAGATTATAGAAATATTTTAATATTTTTAAGTATATGAGTTTTAGGATTACCATTAATTATGCTTTGCTATAAATTTATATTCATGGGAGCAAAGTAAGGTAATTAATAGAGGGCAAATATTTCAAATATTTTCAAGATGGTGAGTTTGAGTTTTCATCTCCAAGCATTATAGACGTGAACATTATGAGTGCCATGATGTAAAGTGAGATTAATTTCAGGCTGTTTTGGAAAAACTTACCCACACTTATCCCATTGTCAAATCTGAAAAAGGAGAAGTCAAAGGAACCTAAACTCTTTTTATAGCTTCTCAACATAACTTTTATGTAATCCTTTGATAGTTACCTATAATATCTTCACTATAAAAAATGGGTATCATCAAAAGTTAATTATAATAATTGTGTTACCCATTGAATATTTTATTTGAAAAAGATAAATTATATTTTTTGTGATAATTATAAATATTTAATCAACAAGATTCTATGAATATATCATTTTTTGATGCAATAAAATTTAGGGTGATGGTGTTCCAGTACAAGGCACAGGGAATGACTCCAGGCTCAAAAAACGCTTACAGAGGTACTTACATTTTACCTCACCCTAAGGGAGAGGTACTTACATTTTACCTCACCCTAAGGGGAGAAGTGAGAGTTGGAACCTACAACCGGACCATGTCTTGCTGCACTCGACCAACCCCTTGGAGTTATTCTATGAATATATCAACAACGAAATTGTAAAACATTTCTGTTTTGAATCATTTATATATACTTTTTAAGAAATATTTAAATAGGAAAATAAATAAAATAAACTTTCCTTATTACTTAATACTACTAATAACTATACATTAATTGAGATTTTACATAACCATAATGTAAGAAATCTTAAAAGATAAGTCTATTCTTATTTGCACCACAGAGTAATAATAATAATCTTCATTTTCGTTATTTTTCTATTAATAATAAATCTTGTGATGTTGCTAAAATTTAATTAGACGCAATGTCAATTAAACTTTTTGTGATAATAATGAAATTCTTACCTAATTTCATAAAAATATCAACAATCCAGCCATAGAAATTATAATGACCAACTTTGCCATTAAGAAATTTTTAAGAAAATTTGTACATAAGAAAACTTCTATTATTTTAATTGATGCCCCACAAGGTTCACATAAAATTATGCCATTTATGTAGTACAAAATTATGCTCCACAAACTTCTATTAATTGATTTTTGTACAAAACTTAATATTAAATAATACAGTATATTACAACCATTTGATCAGTTGATAGAGGTTAATTACTTAATTCTCCTGTAAAATATCTATGATCCCAGATTAAAAAAAATATTTTAACATAAAAAAACAAACAAATGTAGAAACCTAGTTTACCAAAAAAGTCAAATACATGAATCAAACAATAGCAATACCAACTTTTTCAAATAAAAAAATACAGGTGATTGATTAACGCAATCTCCCTCTTAACTAGCGCATTAACATTGATTCTGAGAAGAAGTTTCACAGCAACAAGGCCAAACACGCACTTTATCTGTAACAACACGCGCGAGAGAGGTAGCGTGAACGCTTGGCTCACTATCGTTGGATTGCCGAGAATTGAAGTTCGTTATTAAATAATAACAAAGGAGGAGTCGTTTCGGCTGTGATATGCCATGCTCTAATCACCGTCCGTTTTCACTGAATCTAGTCGAAAACTCGAATCCTAAACAAAACCAACGGCCTGATCTCAATGCGTACAAACACTGATACGAAACATTCCACACCTGTATTTTAAAACCAAAATATAACAATTTAATATTTTTTATAATTATAAAAAAAAGAAAAGAAAAGAAACCCCTTTCCACTTCTCCGTTATATTCACCAGAATCATTTCAACCCCATAAGAAAACCCCCCTCTCTCTCTCAAAACCTGTGTCTCATGCGTTTCTCCGAAAACACAACCTTTTAACTGTTTTTCCTTAGTTTCTTCGCCGAATCCTCGTCTCCGGAGAGAAAAACAGAGGCAGAGAATGTCGTCGCCGGGGTTCACTGGCGGTGGTGGAGCATCGGAGTTTTTCGCCGGCAGATCCATTCCGGCGGCGATGGCGGCAACCTCCATGAACAACCCCATCACCACTCCTTCCGTCACCAACAACCACCTTCATACCTCTCTCTACCGAACCCAACACCAACACCAACAGCAACAACAACTCCCTCCAATCTTTCTAGATCCTTCTTCCCAGATTCTCCACCAGCGCCAAACACCAACCCTTAAGCGCACCCTAGCAGAATTCCAAACCCAACACCAACACCAACACAACCAAACCTTCAACAACAGCCTTAACCATAACAATCACCACGTCCTTTCAAGCCTTCTACTTCGTTCCGTGAAACCCAGAACAACTACAACTTTTCACCACACTTCTTCTCCTTTGGATTTTTCCGTTCCTGAATTACAAAACCCCTTGAGTTTTCATCAAACGCAGCGTTTAGGTGTGCCTTTGCTTCACCAACTTCGCCCTCAACCCATTAACCTCCCCAACAACGTGACTTTACCCATGACCAACACGATCCTCCCGAATAGTAATTTTCAATACCGGACCTCCAATTTGGGTCAGGCTCTGAACCGGGTTCAGACCGCTGAACCGGAAAAGAAGATCATGGACCAACGGCTTCAGGATTTGGAGAAGCAGCTTCTAGAAGATAACGACGAAGAGGGAGAAGCTGATGCAGCTTCTGTTATAACCACCAGCGAGTGGTCAGAGACGTATCAGAACCTGATCGGGTCGGGTCCGGCTCTGAATCAGAAACACGCTTCATCATCGCCAACTTCGTCTACAACGTCTTCGACTTCTTCTTCATCTTCTGCGGCTTCACCTGCTTCGGTGTGCTCCAAACAGACCCTAATGGAAGCCGCATCTGCAATCGCCGAAGGGAAAAACGACGTCGCAGCGGAGATCCTGGCCCGTTTGGCACAGGGTCCGAACCCGAACGGGAATTCGGATCAGCGGTTAACCGATTGCATGGTTTCGGCTCTGAAATCGCGGATGAACCCGGTGGAAAATCCTCCACCTGTGGCGGAGCTATTCGGCAGGGAACACGCTGAGTCAACTCAGTTGCTGCTTGAGAACTCGGTGTGCTTCAAGTTTGGTTTCATGGCTGCGAATCTCGCGATTATCGAAGCTGCATTTGAGGAGAACGCGAACTCGAACGTGAACGGGAAAGGGTTCTGCGTGGTGGATTTTGATATTGGACAGGGGAAGCAGTACATGCACCTCCTCCACGCGCTCTCTGCGCGTGGCCAGAACGGCAAGGTGATGCCGGCGGTGAAGATCGCGGCGATGGCGGATAACGGCGGCGAGGATAGGGTTAGAGCAGTGGGGGAGATGCTGAGTCGACAAGCGGAGAGGTTGAGGATCGGGTTCGAGTTTCGTGTGGTTCCAGTGACTCAGAAACTCACTGAGTTAACTCGCGAGTCGTTGGGTTGCGACCCAGATGAGGCCCTCGTGGTGAACTTCGCGTTCAAGCTGAATCGTATCCCAGATGAGAGCGTGTCAACAGAGAACCCACGCGACGAGCTTCTGAGGCGCGTGAAGAAACTCGCTCCGCGCGTGGTTACCATAGTGGAGCAAGATATGAACGTAAATACGGCGCCGTTTTTGGCTCGCGTGGCTGAGTCATGGTCTTATTACGGTGCTCTGTTCGACTCGGTTGAGTCCGTGTTGGGGAGGGACAATCCGGACCGAGTCAGGGTGGAGGAGGGACTGAGTCGGAAGGTATGTAACTCGTTGGCTTGTGAAGGAAGGGATCGCGTGGAACGCTGTGAAGTGTTTGGGAAATGGCGCGCACGCATGAGCATGGCGGGGTTCCAGCTGAAACCGCTGAGTCAAAACCTGGCCGAGTCAATTAAATCGCGACTCACCACAGGGAACAACCGAGTCAACTCGGGACTCACCGTGAAAGAAGAGAACGGTGGGATTTGCTTTGGTTGGATGAGAAGGACACTCACCGTCGCATCTGCTTGGCGTTAACTTTGCTCACTTTCTCTTTTGTTTCTTTTTTATTTTTTTAATTTGGTTCCGAGTATTATATATCACATTGTTACTATATTTTAACGTTATCTAGAGATAATGGAAAGGCAAAGAGAATAGATTTGGATAAATTATATATATCATGGAAAAAAGGGTGCAAAGAAAATCCCAAGGGACACCCATCCCTTCCCTTCTTTCCCTCCCTCTAATGGTTCTACCAAACAAAAACAAATAAAGAAGTGTTTGGATTCCGAGAAAATTAATGTTGCGTTGTTACATTTATGGTTCATCCATGTACTAGTTTGTATACTTTTTTATCATCTTCACTTGAGTGTGTGAAAGGAGTTGGTTGCTGTTTGGTAGATAGCTGACTTGTATGCATCGGTTTGCCCTCACAATACCGACAAATGAGGGATCCACTTTATCATCGTTTTTGGGGTTTTAGTTGGAACTTCCTTGTTATTGAAATCTGCTTCCCAATTTGTAACGTCTTGTAAAATACTTAATAATGTTATTTGCATGTAATATACTTCATAAGTTATTTTCAGTGATGCAATTGTTCAAATATAAATATATTTTTTTTCAGTTCATACAAGGGATCTTATAAACCCTAAAATAGAAAAAGAAAAAAATGATTTTATAACGCCCAACACATTGTACTATATTATAAAGGTGATGCTTCTACCAAAATAAGAATAAAGATGAGTATGATAAATGCCAAATGAGCTATAAGTTTATAGATTGATTAATTGTATTGATATTTTTTTGTACCAGTCATTCCTTATTTCCCTGGTATATGAAAGGGCTTTATTATTATATTTTTAGTGCTTTATATAATACTAATAATTCTTACATTTATAATTAAACATGATTGCAATAGCAGCTCTAGGGGAGTGCGATTTGAACTTGAGATACACTTTTATGAGGCCCCATTGGACCAATTGTGCAAGTCTGTGCGTTAGAATGTCTTGGGAGACTACCTAGAGAGAGCCCCCCCTTTTTTTTCCATTGTAAAACATTCTTTTAATTTTTTTCACAAATAAAATTTCATTGTCTTTTTTTCAGTTGGTTAAAAATTCCAAAAAATGTGTAACAGATGCAAAAGGTGAATTCCTATTTGTAGAAATTGTTTATTGCACTTGATGGTGAACTGAACAATGTCTCAACTTGTTTGTGTCCAGTGTTCTTCACGAGTCATGTTGGTTCATCCTTTTGGCGTATTAGGGGGCCAACTCAGGTCGTCATCTACTCATCCATTATTCACAAAATTGCTGCAATGCCCAAATTAATTTATTATATAGAGGATAACTGTAAGAATTGTATACATAAATGCTTAACCAAAAGGAAAAGTAGAAAAAAGGCTAGAAAATCAAAGACAGAGAATGAAGAGAACCGAAAGAAAGAAAGAAAGGTAGTATTACTATTAAGCTGTAGTAGATTGGATGGAATGTCACGAGCACATGTTAGCTGGTACCGTTTAAACAGTGCCACGCAAAATTTGTTGCCTTAGATTTCGCCTAGCAGTCAGCGTAGAGTTTTTTATTTTTTAATTTTTTTTAACTAAAGGTATCTTCAATCAGTTTGTGAGACACCCCGTCATAATAGAATTAGCTTTTTTTAATATAATTTTTTTTCATTCACAAAAGCTCAATCTCAAAATCTTATTTAAAAAAAATTAAATATATATCAGTTAATCAAATTCCGTTAATAATGTACTTAGGTTAGAGCTTTGAGTCGCCGGTTCTTACAAATTGTCAAAAGTCAAAACGTGATGGATGCCTTCTTTATTAATTAATTTTATTTCAATTTGAAATAAATGACTTTTATTTCTAGGAATAAATGTTAGTATAGTACTATATGATATTTCGATTATTTTTTTCATTCCTAACAAAGGCCTTTGCCCTTAATTTGGCCCCCCTCCCCCTTGTTTCCCCAAGAGTATACACTGACTAACTTGGATGTTATCAAACAATGGGTTCAAAGAAAATATCTTTCAATGCTTTCAATCACAATATGTTTTTGTTAATGACAATTACTTATTTGTTTACTCAGAATTTATCCTTATCCTAATCTATATCTCTTGTATAATAAATTTGATTTTTCATTATCAAGAGTGAAAGAACTTTTTGTATATACATTTTCATTCAATCATGAAGCTTTCTTATTTTATAACATATATGTCCCCTAAACTTTTATATTAAATTACATTAATATATTTTCATCTTTAATTAATTATTTAATTAAAGAGAGATTTTGTTTTCATTATTTAATTAATATTGGGAATAATAAGATATTCACATATCATTATTAAAACATCTCATTAATTACACTAAAGTTTGTAATTCTTTATCTTTTTTTTAATCAAAGGTATCCCCTAGTCGAAAGCTAGAGATTAATCTCTTTGAGGCGTAAAGATCACCGGAGTGGACTTTACCTCTCCCAACAAAGTATTTTTCATACACACCGCCATGGATTGAACCCCTATCAAAATGTGTTAAGGGACCCAATTATCTATCAACTATGTCGAACTTTGTTTGTTATAATTCTTTATCTAAATCACATGTATCCTTCACAATAAGTGATTTTATTCAAGTTGACAACATCCACAATATATAATGTCATATAAAAACCACAAGTTACAAATACTTGAAATTGTTTAAATATGAGAAGTTTTAAATATTTATATTTTTTTTATGATTTTAATAATATTAACGGATAAGGATACGAAAAATGAAAAGTTTTTTTATTAAAAAAATAATTATTATATCATAAATATAAAATTACAATAATTTTTTAATAAAAATATACATTTTTTATATTTTTATCTTCAACTGTAAGGACTAGTGTTATCAAATTAACCATATGTTAACATCAATTAAATCTTTAATTTCTTAAATACATGTTAAATTAATTTCTTTTTTATATATAACTGTGCAATACAAGAGATATATAAGTGTCACTTTAGATGAATTTGCAATTTTGCATGATAAAAACTTATTATGTATTGAGAGAGCACTTGGTGTTTGATTTTTTATTGGTCATTGTTTTTTAAAAATTTCCCCAATTTATCCCATCAAGTAAAAAAGATATAATATTTGGTACCTAAAAGTAAAGATAGGATAGTTAAAAATTAAAAAAATAAAGTTATTATAGGTAATCGTTTTTCATAATATTCTCTTTTCAATTCTTTGCATTAATTATTTTTCTTTTTCGATTTCTCTTACTTTATAACTCTTAGTTAATTAAAATTTCACAGGAAACAGTGCATGCACAATAACCCAATTTTAATTTTTTTTGACGCTCAATTTTAATTTTGAATAACATAATTTTTTGGATACATATAGATAATTTTCATTTATTGCTTATTATTAGTATTAAAATAAGTTTAATGCAAATAAGATATGTGAAGAAATTTGTGTTTATCTTTTCCTGATTCAAGGGAGTAGAATTTAATTTTGAAGTCGAAATAGGTGCTCCTCTTGAAATTTGAAAAACTTTCATAAAGAAATGCATGGGGAATTTTTTATTTAGTTTTTTATGTATAAAAACTAAAAAGGAAACAATTTGTTGATTTTTTAAAATCTTTTTGAAGAATCAAAATTTTCCTTGGATGTATCTCTTTAAAGGATTTTGTATCATGCATTATTGGTGTGGGTCTAAAGTCTAAACTTTGTTGAAATTTAAAATCGTATTTCTTCTTGACATGGGCCCTAACTCTTTTAGGTAAAAGAGGCAGTGTATATATATAGATATATAGTTGTTAGTTGCTAGAAGAATATCTTCTTTCTTCTCACATAGGCTATTGAGTCAGTACTTTAGTGGAATTATAGTAATAAAATGGGTAAAATATGATTTTAGTCCCTCGAGTTTTATCCGAATTTAGTTTTAGTTCCTAAACTTTAAAATCATTGGTTTGAGTCCCTTATGTTCTGAAAACACGTAACTTTAGTCCCTCTTCTTAACACTGTTAAATTTAATGCTGATATGACAAATGAACTTGTGTCAATTTGTTTAGTCAGTTTCAATGACCATGATGTGATAATTGAATTACACCTTAATTCATCAGTCAGGATTTATGATGATTTTATTAAATTTAACCTCACATTTAGGGAAGGTCAACAAAACTGACTGCTAAATTGTAATTCAATTGCCACATCATGATCATTGAATCTGACTAGATAAGCTGATATAGAAATATTTTTCCCATGTTAACGTCAAAAGTTAAAGGTGTAGACGGGAGCGACTAAAGTTACATTCGAGAACATGAGAAACCAAACTAACAATTTTAAAATTTAGATACTAAAACAAAATTCGAGTCAAACTTTAAGCACTGAATACATATTTAATCCTAATATAATTAACACCAAGATTTCCAAATAATTGGTAATATGACGTCACTTGTGAAAGCCAATTTATTTATACAATGATTCTGAGAAGGACAATTAGGTTAAATTATAAATTAAACTTCACACTGCCAGTGTGTCTTTAGATCGACAGGACCATAAATGCAAAACGATATTGCTGAAGTAATAGTGCCAGTGGGCATAAATAATAATGGCTAAAGGGTAAACAGTTAATGTGAATAACATAAATTCGGAAGAGAGACAAATTTCATACAATAAAAAGCTGACAAAGGAGTGGCGGAGGAATATAAATATTATGACATTAATTAACAATAGTTAAATGTATTGATATATGGTGGGGGACAAAAGTGGGGGGTCATTTGGGGTGGGGAATAAAATCCCATTTGATTGAGGTATTAAGTAATTAACTAAAATGATAATGGTATTAAGGTTAGTAAGGTAGGAGGGATATATGAGGGGAAAAATAAAAATAAAAATGGTGACCAGAGAATGTTGGATTTGATGGATTGAAATGATAATCACCAACATGTCACCAAAAGTAGGGGAAGAAGCCTACCTTTTTCACCGAGAAAGGATACTTCGAATAGTGCAGTCAAGTCAAAACTTTTTAAGGATGAATGAATTATTAACCTTACAACTTCTTTAATAATACTGGTGCTACATATAAAAAAATAAAAATGAATTTTTTTTACTATATATAAAAAATATAATATTATTTTTAGTTACATTAATTATTAAATACTTTTGTAGGGGTGAAAATATAAAATCTTTCTAAGTTTCAAAGAGAAAATGTTCGACCAAGGTAAGACTTTGAGTAACTTATCTAGGCAGGAATGGCTTCAAGTTCGAGGCCAACAGTTTCGAAGGGCAGGCAAAGTGAGAGTTTGTTTCGAAGCCCTTTGAGAAGTTAGAAACCTTAGAGTTCGAAGCAATCAAATCAAGGCCCAAACTCGAAGCAGTTTTGAAGGTAACTTATAAATAGGATGAAGACGAAGGCTACAAAGTCAGCAAACAAAATACTGAAGCACGTAGAAGCCACAACGTCCATCCAAAGACCAAGGCAACTAGTTGTAACGAACAAATAAGGATTGCAGACAACCTTGTACATTTATGCAATTTACGTTTCTACTTTGTTGTTATAATGTATGTTACTATGTTCAATTTCAATTCGAGTGTTTAATCATCATCTTCTTCTTCTCTTTCTTCTACGTTAACTCTTCATTTGAACACCTTAAGAACAACACTTAAAAGAACCCAGTAAGAGAACTTGTATCTCATCCCAGATTGCTCGAGAGATACATTTGCTTAACCAATTTAAGGGATAAACAAATTGGCATGCCCGGTGGGACGTTCATAATGTTGTATAAACTTAAGGAGTGGAAAGAAAGTTATGGCTAATAGCAAGCTAAGGAGTGCTTCTAGAAATTCCCTAGGGAATTCCTCGGCCAATATGGCCAACGAGCAGGCCCGAGACGACCAATCTAGGAACCAAACCTCCCCAACTGGGATAGGGAGGAATGTTGATGAAATTGTAGTTGGAACACTACTAAGGCCTGAAGAGCCCGTAGTTAGCATAATAATGCCATACACTCCAATTAAAACCAATGCACTGCCCCATGGTTTTGGGAACCAGAGTGTATCTATGCCTCTAGGAATGCCTCCAATAGTATACACGAATCCTTGACAGTTTCTTTGCCTCCAAGATCAATGGGTTCAGCCCCTGAGTTATTTGGAAACTCAAATAGTTTTAATAGACGGGTAGGAGTGTTTTCACCAATGGTGAGCACTTGGACAAACGGGATGAACTCAAACACTTTCACTAACGTAGCCTTAAATTCGATTAGGCAACAAATGGATGAAAGTAACCATGACATTGTGAACATGTTGACTCACCAAATGATTACGGTGATAACTCCTCTGGTCGAAACCACTAACCAGAATTACCAAATGTTAGCAGGACATATGGAAAGACTTGCTGATTTGTTTGGGGCAGATCAAGGAGCCTGATGAACACATTTTTATTCACACTTTGCATAATTAATCTTAGCTTTCTTGGACTCTAATTATGATTATATCCACTGTTTTAGTTGGAATTTACCAAATTGAACTTAATTGAGCCTTAATTAGAAATGTTGTTTAATTTCGGATTTTTTAAGCCTACTGACCTACCGGTCTTGTTTTGATGATATCTGGAGCTATAGGTGTCCGATTGAGGTGATTCCAATGGCATTGGAAAGCTAACTTCTGGGGCTTTAATTTGATATGCTATATGGCTATATTCCACTGAGAGACGAGGTGCAGTTTTCAGTTTAAATTTGATGTTCAGATGCTGTCAGAACTTGAGCGGGAACAACAAGTTTCTTAAGTAGTTGCTGAAGTAGTTTTAGTATTTTTGGGCCTGAAACTTGTTAGTTTGGGCCCATTTTACCCCATCCATTAGGTTAATCTTATGGTTTAGGGATTAGTATAAATAGGGGCTGTTAGAATTCTGTTAGGGAGACTTTTCATATTTTTCGCCTTTACACAGATTGAAGTTAAGGAGACGCTTGCTTTCCCTTCTCTCTGTTTTTCTAGGTTTTCTTCTTCTTCTTTTTCTGCATTTTCATTTTGCTGTTCTTCCTCTTATGGATTGCTAAACTCTTGAGGATTGATTCTTGAGTGATTTTACATTGGATTTTGAGGTTCATTTTAACTCAGATTCGTATTTCAATTTATGCAGTAAATTCAATTTCATCTTCTCCTTTAGAATTTTGGTTTTGAATCTTGAGTTGTATTTGAACGCTTGTTGATGATTCAATTCTGTTCTTCACTAAGGATTCTGGTTTAGTTTGCTTCATTCTAAACAACCAATTGTTTGCTTAATTCACGAGGTAAAGGATTAGAAATCTCATACCAGTACGCTTAGTCTGGTCACCAGTATGCTTAGTCTGGTTTAGCAAGTTCGCTTAGTTCTTGAGTGAGATTATTATTGAATTAATTGACGCTTGTTCGGTTAATTCGAATTTATTCTTGAAATTGAGTTCGATGTATTTTTAACCGATGAAGGATCCAATTGTGAATGAACAAGAGAATCAATCTGTTTTCTCACATTATTTTATTCCTTTTTCTTTACTTGCGAAACTCTGTTTCTAAACAAACAACCAAAACCCCCTCTTTCTGTTACGTTCTGAAATTCTGCACTGTTAAGACAATCCCTGTCTTAAGACCGTCTGAAGTCTTAAGACCGTCTGAAGTCTTAAGACTGTCTGAAGTTATGTCTTAAGACCGTATGAAGTCATAAGACCGTCTGAAGTCTTAAGACTGTCTGAAGTTCTGTCTTAAGACCGTCTTAAGTCATTTGTCTTAAGTTCAATCTGAAGTTCTGGTTCTAAATTTTTTGTCTGAAATCTTATATTCTGAATTGTTATTGAATTCCTTGAGAGACGACTTTGGGTTGCCTAACCCTCACTACACTCTAATTCATATTATTTGATTGAGAACGGCCTCGATCAAATTTGGCGCCGTTGCCGGGGAACTTCAATTCAATTTTTTGTTTTCAGTTTTCAGTTCTGTTTATAACCTGTTGAACCTTCTGAACTTTCTGAACTTTTGTTTTTCTTAGTTTTTCAATTCTGTTTTGTGTAATTTTTTTTGTCTGTTCTGAGTTTATAAGGTTAGAGTCATTTTTAATATTGTGTTCTTGTTCAGCTAACATTTGGTTTGTGCAGCTTGTAGTGAATCTCCATCATTCAGATTCTGGTAACACACTTCACCCTCCTCACTTACTATTTCTACTGTCTCCATGTACCCAGTTCACTGGTTTCTGATCATCTGATATAGGCTGCCTTTATATGCTAACATGCTGTTGTATGCCTCATTTTATGCATTTTGTATACATTTGGTGTATGACTAGAGCAAACCGAGGTATCCTACATTCATTTGACTCTGAAATTGATAGGACATATCATAGGTTAGTTAGAGAGTCTAGGAATTCATTAGGGCATAATTCTGTTAGTGATAGTGAGTCATTGTCTGATAGTGTGTATTCTACTGTTTATATTAGTGATAGTGAGTCTGTTTCTGTTTCTTCTTCTACTTTTATTGATTCTGATTCTAATTCTGATATCATGGCTGAGAGGACCTTGAGAGAGCTTGCAGCACTTGATGTTAATATTCAGACTTTATGCATTCAATATCCTGATTTAGATGTACCTTGTGAGCTAAAGTCTGGATTGATTCATTTGTTGCCCAAGTTTCATGGTCTTGCAGGTGAGGATCCAAAAAAACACCTCAAGGAGTTCCATATTGTTTGTACCACCATGAGACCACCTGGAGTTCCTGAGGATCATATTAAGCTAAAGGCATTTCCATTCTCCCTGCAAGATACAGCAAAGGACTGGTTGTACTACCTTCCACCTGGATCCATTACTAGCTGGGACAATCTGAAAAGGATGTTTCTTGAGAAATTTTTCCCTGCATCCAGAGTGACATCAATCAGAAAAGAAATCTGTGGTATAAGGCAAATGGATAGAGAAAGTTTATATGAGTATTGGGAGAGATTTAAGAGGCTTTGTGCTAGCTGTCCACATCATCAGATACATGAGAAGCTTCTCATCTAGTATTTCTATGAGGGCCTTTTAAACATGGATAGGCATATGATTGATGCAGCTAGTGGAGGAGCTTTGGTGGATAAAACTCCAGTTGTAGCAAGGCAATTGATTGAAAATATGGCTTCTAATAACCAACAGTTCAATACTAGAAGCAATTTAGTAGCCTTGACCAGAGGAGTTCATGAGATGGAGACCACTTATGTTGCTGATCATAGGAAGTTGGAAGGCAAGCTTGATGATTTGGCTTCCTTGGTCAAGCAGATGGCGGTGTCTCAGAAGGTTGCTAAGCTATGTGGGATTTGTACTTCTGCTGATCATCCCACTGATGCCTGCCCCACCTTACATGAGTCTGAAGGAGATGATGCTGTTCCTGTTCCTCCTCAGGCTTATGCAACAAATATATATGGTTCTGGAAGACCCCCTCAGCAGCATCAATATAATCAGGATCTTTCTTCCAACAGGTATAATCCAGGTTGGAGGAATCATCCAAATTTGAGATGAGGGAATTCTTCTCAGCAGAAGCAGCCACCACAATAGTCTTATGTACCCTATCAGTCACATGTTGCTGGTCCTAGTAGACCCTACCAACCTCCACACTTGCAGCAGCAACAACCTCCACCACCAGTTGCTGCACCTTCCAAGAGTGAGCCTTCCTTGGAAGAATTAATGAGGCAAATGGCAGTCAACAATATGAATTTCCAACAAAGGACCGAAGCAACTATTCAAAGCCTGGAAAATCAGATTGGTCAGATGGCTACCACTATTAATAAGCTGCAGTCCCAGGGTTCAGACAAGCTTCCTGCTCAGACAGTTGTCAACCCTCAGCAGAATGTTAGTGCAATCACCTTGAGATCAGGTAAGAGTCTGCAAGTGTCTGAAAGGCAACAGTCTGAGCAAGAAAATGAGATTATTACAGCTTCAGACAATACTGTTTCAGCAGGTACAACTTCAGACAGCCCTATACATGAGAGAGCTTGTCCTAGTCCTTTGGGCAGCCACAGTTCTTCAAGCAATGTACAGCCTTCTATTCCTCCTCCATTCCCTCAGAGAGTTGTACAGAAGAGTAAAAAAATGGAAGAGGCTGACAAGGAAATCTTGGAAACTTTCAGAAAAGTGGAGGTCAATATACCCCTACTTGAGGGCATAAAGCAAATTCCAAGATATGCCAAGTTTCTGAAGGATTTGTGCACTCATAGGAGGCGGCTGAAGGGCAATGAGAGGATCAGTATGGGAAGGAATGTCTCTACACTCATCGAGAGACCAGTGACTACTATTCCTGAAAAATGCAAAGATCCAGGGACATTTTCTATTCCTTGTGTTATAGGCAGTAACAAATTTGATAGTGCTATGCTTGACTTAGGAGCATCTATTAATGTTATGCCCTTATCTATTTTCACCTCATTGTCCCTTGGTCCTTTGCAGGCTACAGGTGTTGTCATTCAGTTGGCAAATAGGAGCACTGCCCACCCTACAGGTCTTATAGAGGATGTACTGGTTCGTGTGAATGACCTCATCTTCCCTGCTGACTTTTATATATTGGATATGGAGGGAGGAGATTCACTCACTGGTGCAGCCCCCATCATCTTAGGCAGGCCCTTCCTGAAGACAGCAAGGACTAACATTGATGTTCATGCAGGCACACTTACCATGGAGTTTGGAGATAATGTGGTTCAATTTAACATTTTAGATGCTATGAAGCATCCCATTGAGGACCATTCTGTTTTCCACATTGATATGCTTGCTGAACTTGTAGATAATAGTCTGTCAGAGTTTATAGAAGAGTTGGATTTTCCTGACTTGTCTGACTTCAATGATGTTTACACTTGTGATTTATGTTCTGATTCTTCCAAGTGTAGTATGTGTGCTGAGATAGATGAGTTCATATCTGCTGATAGTTCTGATTGTGTTCTTTTTTTAGCAGGTTCTAATGATGTTGATTTTTCAGTAGGTTCTGGTATTGATACACCAACAGAGCGAATTAAGTCAGAATGCACAGGCTTGATTAAAGCAATTACAGATACATCTGACTTGGTTGATTTGCAGGTTGCAGAGGTTTCTACCAGTACCAGATTGCTGCCTTCCATTGTCCACTTCCTTCTTACTGGAGCTGAAGCCACTTCCTTCTCACCTCAAGTATGCATATTTGGAGGATGAGCAGAAGCTTCCAGTGATTATCTCCACTGCTCTTTCAGATGATCAGGAGCAACAATTATTACATGTTATTAGAGAGCGCAAGAGAGCTCTTGGCTGGACCTTGGCAGATATTCCGGGTATTAGCCCCTCCATGTGTATGCACCGTATCTTGTTGGAGGATGGGGTTAAACCTGTGAGACAGCCTCAGAGAAGGTTGAATCCCCATATTCTTGATGTGGTCAAGAAGGAGGTCACCAAGTTGCTACAGGCTGGTATCATATATCCCATTTCAGATAGTACTTGGGTGAGCCCGGTACAGGTGGTACCAAAGAAATATGGGATTACAGTTGTAAAGAATGAGAAGGATGAGTTAATTCCTACTAGAGTGCAGAACAGCTGGAGAGTCTGCATTGACTATAGGAGGCTCAACTAGGCGACCAGGAAGGATCACTTCCCACTTCCTTTCATTGATCAGATGCTGGAGCGCCTGGCAGGTAAATCACATTACTGTTTCTTAGATGGTTTCTCTGGTTATTTTCAGATTTGTATTGCACCAGAGGACCAGCATAAGACTACATTTACCTGCCCTTTTGGTACCTTTGCTTATAGGAGGATGCCTTTTGGTCTATGCAATGCTCCTGGTACTTTCTAGAGATGCATGATGAGTATATTTGCTGATTTACTTGAGCATTGCATAGAGGTTTTCATGGATGATTTTAGTGTGTATGGCTCCTCCTTTGATGCATGTTTGGATAGCTTGACTAGAGTGCTTGATAGGTGCATAGAGACTAACCTTGTTCTGAATTATGAAAAGTGTCATTTTATGGTAGAGCATGGTACAGTCTTAGGCCACATTATCTCTAGGAAGGGCATTGAGGTAGATCCTGCGAAATTAGATGTTATTTCACACTTACCTTACCCCTCTTGCGTGCGAGAGGTTCGATCTTTTCTTGGACATGCAGGTTTCTATCGCAGGTTTATTCAGGACTTCAGCAGGATAGCTCTTCCATTGTCCAACTTGCTTCAGAAGGATGTGATATTTTATTTTGGAGAGCAGTGCAGAGAGGCATTTGATCGCCTCAAGAAAGCTCTCACCACCTCTCCAATTATTCAGCCACCAGATTGGACTCTTCCATTTGAGTTGATGTGTGATGCATCAAACTACGCTTTGGGAGCTGTTTTGGCTCAGAAGGTTGGTATGCTGTCTCATGTGATTTACTATGCATCTAGGACATTGGATGCAACACAGGTAAATTACACTACCACTGAGAAAGAGTTTTTAGCAATTGTTTTTGCATTGGATAAGTTTAGATCTTATTTGCTTGGCTCTAGGGTAGTTGTTTTTACTGATCATGCTGCTCTGAAGTTTCTTTTGAAAAAGATAGATTCCAAACCCAGGTTAATTAGGTGGATGATACTACTCCAGGAGTTTGACTTGGATATCCAGGATAGGAGTGGTGCACATAATTTAGTAGCAGACCATTTGAGCCGAATTGAGAGGGAAGAGGATGCATTTCCTATTCGGGATGACTTCCCGGATGAGCAGCTATTAGTTTTACATGATTCCCATTCCCCTCCCCTTACCCCTTGGTTTGCTGATATTGTTAATTATCTTGTTGCATCTGTTTTTCCACCTTTGGCATCTAGAGCTCAGAGAGATAGACTTAAGAGTGATGCCGAGTATTATGTATGGGATAACCCTTATTTGTGGCGTTTTTGCAGTGACCAGGTGATTCGTAGGTGTATTCCAGATCATGAGATCCAATCTGTACTTCAGTTCTGTCATGCCTCACCTGTTGGAGGACATCTTGGACCTCAGAGGACAGGACGGAAGGTGTTGGATTGTGGATTTTATTTGCCTACTATTTTCAGAGATGCCTGGAGAGTCTCTTCTACATGTGAGCAATGTCATAGAGCAGGAGCGACCATTTCTAGCAGGCAGCAGATGCCCCAACAACCTATGCTATTTTGTGAGATCTTTGATGTATGGGGTATTGACTTTATGGGCCCATTTCCTATTTCTTTTGGTTTTATATATATCTTGCTTGCTGTGGACTATGTCTCCAAGTGGGTGGAGGCTATAGCCACAAGGACTAATGATGCTCGAGTTGTTGTGGATTTTGTCTGGTCTCACATCTTTTGCAGGTTTGGAGTGCCTCGAGCCATTGTTAGTGATCAGGGGACCCACTTCTGTAATCGGTCCATGGAGGCTTTGCTGAAGAAGTATGGGGTGGTGCATAGAGTTTCTACACCATACCACCCCCAAACTAATGGACAGGCTGAGATCTCCAACAGAGATATTAAGAGGATTCTCGAGAAGATGGTGCAGCCTAATAGGAAAGATTGGAGTCGTCGCCTTAATGATGCTCTTTGGGCTCATAGGACTGCCTACAAAGCACCTCTTGGGATGTCTCCCTTCAGAGTTGTTTTTGGTAAGGCATGCCACTTACCTGTGGAGATAGAGAATCGGGCATATTGGGCAGTACGAGCTTGCAACTTAGATTGCGACTAGGCAGGAGAACAAAGGAAACTTCATTTGCAGGAGCTTGATGAGATTCGCCTGGAGGCCTATGATAACTCTAAGTTCTACAAGGAGAAGAATAAGGAATTTCATGATCAATCTATTGCTAGAAAAGAGTTTGTTGTAGGCCAAAAGGTTTTGTTGTTCAATTCTAGACTTTAGCTCATGCCTGGTAAGCTTCGCTCTCATTGGGTTGGACCTTTTCTTGTTACTCATGTTTATCCTTATGGGGTTGTAGAGTTGAAAAGTGAGTCCACCAATAAGACCTTCAAGGTCAATGGCCACCGTCTCAAGCTGTTTCATGAGAGCCCCACTTTGGTTGATGAGACGGTTGAGGAGCTTAGCTTGCAGCTTCCCCAATTCCCTCAAGTGCAAATATTTCCACCTTGATGAGGGAGTATCTTTCCCCACTTTTTCATTATACTATGTCTCTTGTTCTCCAATTTCATTATTTTTACATTGAGGACAATGTGTGATTTAAGTGTGGGGGAAGAGAATTGTAGTTTTAGGACTTTAGAATTGATTTTAGGAATTAGTTTGTGGTTAGGATTTAATTGATTTGTGTTAGCAATTTTTAGGATTTAAAAAAAAAAATCAGACAGTATGCTGTTTGCTGAAAATTTACTGTTTATTGTCTGAAACTACTTGCTGAATTTGCTGTTTCTGAAGCTGTCAGCTGTTGCGTAGCTATTCTGTAGCTACTGTTGTCTGAATTTTACTGTCTACTGTCTGAAAGTGCTATTTACTGTTACTGTATGCTGTTTGTGCATTTTCATCATTCTTGGATAATTGGTTTCTTGATTTATATTGATTGAATTCCTTGTAATTTGGTGAATAAGTTGGTTTTGATAATTATGGGGTTGAATCTTTTGTGATGGAGTTGTCCTTAGTGAGATTTTGAGCCTTATTGATAGATGGACCATTCTATGTCATTCTCTCTTTTTCTTGTGTGATTTCACTCATGTTTGCTTGTGCTCTAAAACTTGGCCTAACTCTTTAATTTGCAACTTTGTTCACTTGCATGAATTGAGATGATTGAGGCATTTTTGTTGATAATTGAGCTACTAGCCATATTAGCCTACCTTGATAATTTTTCAACTTGTTAACCCCTTTGAGCCTATGGATTCCATTTCTTGTTATTAAAAGCTCATTACAAGCCTTGAAAGTGAAAAACCATGATTGTCCTTGCCTTAGAGGATAAAGGAGCTTTGGAATTGTTTTGGGAATAGGTTCTTGAATAAGTGTGGGGTGTACTTAAATTTCTTATCTTATCTCCTCAAGTGGATATCATATTGTGACCTTGGCTAGTTTAAAAAAAAAAGAAAAGAAAAGCTCAAAAGAAACGTGTATATATATATATATATATATATATAAAAGAAGCAAAGAAATAAAGTGTGCTTGAAATAAAAAAAAATTGGGTCAAAAGGTGAAAAAGAGGAGTTTAATTGTAATCTTGATATGTATGCTACTTGCATTCATGAGTTTATTCCCCATTGCTCCTCTATCCTCTTTGATTTATAGCTTCTTATCCTTCATTTTCCCTACCTTTACCTTGGCCCCATTCCATCCTATTTGAAGTCCTCTTGACCTTTGCTTGCTTGTGCTTCAATTGTTGTGGATATTAGTGTCTTGCCAAGCCTATGGTAGTGTTTGCTTACTTGAGTGCTTTGAGTGTATATTCACAAGCCTAAACACTTGAGAGTTAGAGAGTTTGTCTTGTGAGAATTCTATCATTCTTGATTCACCCCTTGATTTGATCTACCCTCTTGTTTGCTAAATTATTGGGAATTCCATTCATATATTTCTTGACTCCATGATTCCTTGGATGTTGTATCTTACCTACTCCTATGCATTCCTTGGATCTCTTGATAACTATGTCATCTGTATTTGCATCTTGCTCCTAATTAATCTTTGGTTTCATGTGGTGTTTTTCCCGGAGTGCAAAAGGGCAAGTGTGGGGGAATTTGATGAACACATTTTTATTCACACTTTGTGATTATATCCACTGTTTTAGTTGGAATTTACCAAATTGAACTTAATTGAGCCTTAATTAGAAATGTTTAATTTCGGATTTTTTAAGCCTACTGACCTACTTGTCTTGTTTTGATGATATCTGGAGCTGTAGGTATCCGATTGAGGTGATTCCAATGGCATTGGAAAGCTAACTTCTGGGGCTTTAATTTGATATGCTATATGGCTATATTCCACTGAGAGACGAGGTGCGGTTTTCAGTTTAAAGTTGACATTCAGATACTTTCAGAACTTGAGCGGGAACAACAAGTTTCTTAAGTAGTTGCTGAAGTAGTTTTAGTATTTTTGGGCCTGAAACTTGTTAGTCTGGGCCCACTTTACCCCACCCATTAGGTTAATCTTATGGTTTAGGGATTAGTATAAATAGGGGCTGTTAGAATTCTGTTAGGGAGACTTTTCATATTTTTCGCCTTTACACAGATTGAAGTTAAGGAGACGCTTGCTTTCCCTTCTCTATGTTTTTCTAGGTTTTCTTCTTCTTTTTCTGCATTTTCATTTTGTTGTTCTTCCTCTTGTGGATTGCTAAACTCTTGAGGATTGATTCTTGAGTGATTTTACATTGGATTTTGAGGTTCATTTTAACTCAGATTCGTATTTCAATTTCTGCAGTAAATTCAATTTCATCTTCTCCTTTAGAATTTTGGTTTTGAATCTTGAGTTGTATTTGAACGCTTGTTGATGATTCAATTCTGTTCTTCGCTAAGGATTCTGGTTTAGTTTGCTTCATTCTAAACAACCAACTGTTTGCTTAATTCACGAGGTAAAGGATTAGAAATCTCATACCAGTATGCTTAGTCTGGTCACCAGTACGCTTAGTCTGGTTTAGCAAGTTCGCTTAGTTCTTGAGTGAGATTATTGTTGAATTAATTGACGCTTGTTTGGTTAATTAGAATTTATTCTTGAAATTGAGTTCGATGTATTTTTAACCGATGAAGGATCCAATTGTGAATGAACAAGAGAATCAATCTGTTTTCTTACATCGTTTTATTCCTTTTTCTTTACTTGCGAAACTTTGTTTCTAAACAAACAACCAAAAACCCCCCTCTTTCTGTTACGTTCTGAAATTCTGCACTGTTAAGACAATCTTTGTCTTAAGACCGTCTGAAGTCTTAAGACTGTCTGAAGTTCTGTTTTTAGACCGTCTTAAGTCATTTGTCTTAAGTTCAATCTGAAGTTCTGGTTCTAAATTTTTGGTCTGAAATCTGATATTCTGAATTGTTATTGAATTCCTTGAGAGACGACTTTGGGTTGTCTAACCCTCACTACACTCTAATTCATATTATTTGATTGAGTACGGCCTCGATCAGAGCCCCTAGTCCAGGAGTACAAGAAATACCCCTGGGAGGAGTTCAAGCTAGAGTCAATGCAAATTTGGTTTGTGAACAAGGGCATGTACTAGTGGCTCGAAACCCAGACCCTGACCAGGCGGTCGAAAAAGTAAGATAAATTAACTTAGGGGGTAGAAAAACATAACCAATATAATTGAACAAGTGTTGAATAGATATGGGTTCAATGTGGGGTATGTAAGCCAACCTTATTTTGTGTCTGCCTTTCCACAAATGGTGTTACAGGCTGAGTTACCAAGGGGCCTAAAGATACCAAAATTCTCCAAGGTTGTTGGGGAAATTGGGGAGTCAACAGTAGAACATGTGACTAGGTATCAAATTGAATGTGGTGATTTGGCCAATAGCGAACTGTTAAAAATGAAATACTTCCCTAGTTCTTTAACTAAGAATGCCTTTACCTGGTGTTGAGATCTTGGCAAGCGTACCGATATCGCAACAATATAATAGTAGTAATTAAAGAGAGTTGTCGTATCTACAGGGAACGGTATATATAAATTCTAGTGGTCACACTTATCAAGTATGGGAAGATGGTTGTTTGTGTAGATTGCAATAGTAAATAAAAGAATGAGATATTTGGATGAGGTTGAGCAAATTATTGGAACTAGGATTGAACTTTGTCTATCACACCCTTCTTGTATTTGGAAACCAATGAAATCTAAGAATTTATAATTATAATTATTTAAGCCCAAATAAATGTCATTCATAAAGATCCCTCAACTATGAAATCCTTAGAGCTAATTCCCTAAATCCCAATTCCTTGGCAATTTAACAAATTAATCCTAGCATTAAGATCAATTGTTAATAGCTATCCATAAATTAAACCCTATTCCTAGGCATTCAACCTACAGAGTGATCTTACCCAAATCAGAATTCAAGATTCCTATTCCTAGACTCCCAAGAACTCGCTCCTGATTTCACAAAACCGCCTCCCAGCGCGCCCCATAAAATCATATCATAACTCCGGCACAAAGACTGAAGCTAAGCATTAAGAAAAAGTAAAAACACCAATATATTATAAAAATAGAGATCCTTATATAACAAAGAGAATCCAAATACAATTGGGGATTATCGACTACATTCAATCCTATGGGAGAGTTTAGTTACTCATGGTAGCCATTACAAACCAATAGAGAGACTGTCACACTTTTCTCTAGTTCCAGATCTGCTCCGCCGTCTCCTCACCGCTCCCTTGATGACTGCTAAAAGGTCCTTTAAATAGAACTTTTGGAAAGCCTGTTGAAACCTTGCTTGGCCCATAAGAAATTAGGTTTCCATGTTCCTGCGCTCAGCGCAGATGAAGCGCAGGAAACAGTGTTGAAATTCTAATTCTGCGCTCCACTTGCGCTCAGCACAGGTGGAGCGCAGACCTCTGATCGAGGCCGTACTCAATCAAATAGAAAGAATTAAAGTGCAGCGAGGGTTGGTTAACCCAAAGTCGTTTCCCAAAGAATCCAATTACAAACTCAGAATTTCAAATTCAAAACAACACACACACACAAGGGGATTTTGATTGTTGTTCATTCTATTTTCTAAATTTTCAAACTGAATTTAAATTTGCAGAAAGCAATTCAAGAAAAACAGATTGGTTCTCTAACTCATTCACAAATTAAATCTATCATTGGTTCATACAAAATTCCTCAAATCCTTGACAGAATCAAATTCGGATTAAGCATGCTCATTAATTTTCACACTAGAATTAAGCAAACTAGCATGAATCCTAATTTCTAATCCTTGGAATTAAGAAAACCTAGAATTCATTTCAGATTAAGCAACCTAAAATGTGAGTTAGATTCATATTAGAATTCGAATTCCATAAAGCATGCAACTCAATTTCAAATTCAAACCTAAACATCAAGAAACTAGGAAAAAGAAAATTCATGAATCTGTCTAAGAAATCAAGAGATGAAAAACGAAATTAGAACCTCAATTTCCTTTGTGAATTCAGTAGAGAAACAATCCTTGAAGCTTAGCCTTCCATTTCCATGGAGGAGAAATTCGAAAATTGAAGAAGAGGAAGAAGAAGAGCCAAAACCGAAATTGGAGGAAGAGAGAAAAATAGAGGGAAAGTGAAGAGTTTTTTTTTCTAAAATCTGAAAAATGAATGAAAAGTGTTCAAACCACTCAGTAACGCACCTATTTATAGAGCCTAAATCATTAACAAACTGATTAGGCCTTAATTGGGCCGAAATTAATTAAAACAGGCCCACAAACTAATTACAAAACTAATCAAATTCGGACTTGTGATAGACAACAACAGTAGGCGATTTTGAAACAGCAACTGCTCCTAATTTCTTCATGGGAATATGGTCATATAGCATATCAAATTAAAGCCCCGGAAGTTAGCTTTCCAATGCCACTGGAATTTAAACAACATTTACAGTTAAAGCCCAGATATCATCAAAACAAGACAGGTAGGTCAGTAGGCTTAAAAATCCGAATTTAAACAACATTTACAGTTAAAGCCCAATTTGGTTAATTCCAATTAAAACAGTGGATTTAATCACAATTAGAGCCCAAGAAAGCTAAGATTAATTATACAAAGTGTGAATAAAAATGTGATCATCAACCTCCGTGTCTGCTTTCCTGATTTTCCTCCTTTTTAAGGTTATCTTGTGCTGATCCTATCCTTATCTGTGCTGATCCTATCCTTATTTGCTGATATCTTGATGCTGGATTTGAATTTAAGCTTTTTATCTGCAAAAATCAACAGAATCTTTATCAAAATAGCATCAAATTCAAATTTGATTTAAATAATTACAAGAATCGCACTTTTAGCAAAAAAGGGATAAATTGGGGTATAAATTTACCATTTTGCCCTTAATAAGTATTATAATTAAATATGATTTTTACATTAATTTAACACTTATCAAATTCCCCCAACTTAGCTTCTTGCTTGTCCTCAAGCAAGAGAACCTTCTGCAATCAAATGAATTCAATTCCCTAATCATGGTTCTCTATAATAAGGAAATAATTTCATCATCTCTTTGCTAGGCAGCTGTCACTTACCAAATTTCAGATTGATAATCAGAACTAAATGGTGTTTCCAATATTCAATCAAAACAGGATAAAAATACATTTAAACTTTTTCAAGAGCAGTAACCAAAACAATAAGTGATAAATCAAGGAATTCTCTCATGCTAACAGATAAGTGTTTCCCTCAATTTTTTTCACAGCAGTTGAGCAACTAAAATTGATAGTCGTTTCTGGTTAATAATCATGCACATGGCAAATTATGGATCAAAAGGTCTTTCTTGGGTTGTAATGAGGCTGGGCTATCAAGAACTCATGGTTTTTCGGGATTTGCAAAGAAACACTGGAATAGAGAGTATATTTGAATTTTTCTTTTTCTTGAACTTTCTCTCAATTCTCCATTTCATTCTTGATTTACACCATTCAGATTTCCTCTTCTTTTTTATTGGTGGTTCACTCCCTTTTTTATTCACTTTTTGTTTTTCTTTCTTGAGGGAGTGACTCACTTTGCTTTCTTGGGCCTGCTTTTTGTGTTCTTCCAATTAACTACCCATTTTGTCAGAACTGTACTTATGCTCTCTATCCCAAGTGTATAAGGGACAGGATATTGATATCAATCTGGCTGAGGTGCATAAGAAAATAAACACTAAGGCTCAAATGGGTTACCAAAAAATTTGAAAATTTTCATGGGTTGGCCTTTTGGCACTAAGCAATTATTTCATAAATACAAGTTTGCCTTTATCACTTCCATGTTTTTCATGCATAAAATAAAATCCAAAAACTCAAGCAATAGCAGTTGACAAGCAACGGTGAAAAATTCTCAGAAAAAGTGTTTGGTCTCATAAGTCACCGGCTTTTTGGCTAATTTCCTTTATGAAGTCACTTATCGAAATTAATTAACTACCCTGATATATTTTTCTGCATAATATCCTAATTCTAATTGATTATGAATTCAATCACAAATTCCTTTCTCTTTCCTAATTCAGTTAGTTGGACTACCTAGCTTTAAGAATTTGAAATTAAATTCCTTAATCCCTATTTCCTAAATTCCTAAAAATTTTCCTAAAAATACTACGCAACAATACACATACTGGAATCTATATTGCATAAAAGGAGTGAGTCAATAGTATCAGATACAGTACAGATCCAATGGAAGAAAATAAAAAAGAAACGAAAAAAATGAAAAGGAAAAAGAAAAGAAAACACCAAGATCAATCCTCGTCCTCTCTGTCCTGCATGTCCTCATCACGTCCATCTCTACCACCAGCTGCTCCTCCCCCTCCTCCCGGAGGAATAGGCCTGTCCCCAGGCCACTGCAAATAATCTCTAAACTGATCTGGGTGCATACCTGGGTAAGGGTCTGGTCTGAGCTGGTACCAATAGTCCTGGAGATGAACTAAACCTCTGTAGAGGGTGGAGTTCTGATGAAACAGATGCTCCGCCCAAAAAGGAATGTGTCCATCAGCTGGTGGTGGCTGCTGTTGCTACTGTGGTGGTGATGGCTGCTGATGTGGTGACTGTGGTGGTGATGGTTGCTGGGGCTCGTCATCCTCCTCCGGAATGCAGTTAGCCTCAATGTATCCTTCAGTCATAGGGGTCTTAATAGGCTCGGTGGGGAACACCTCAATCCCCTGAGATCTGCATAGAGCAGTGATGAGAGAAGGAAATCCTGGAGATCCTAGCAGGCCAGTCCTAGAAATCCTAGCAGCCCGCCTATAAGCATTCCTCTCAAAAGTGCGTCCCCGCAAGCACAATAAAAAGAAAAGAATGGAACCAAAGTAATAAAAAATAACATTTTTAGCTTATATTATTTTCGTTCTATAGCATAGGAATCAAAAAGTTTTTTTTTCAAACACAAATAAAATACATTTTCAATACATTTTCAAATAAATAAATCATTGTTATCCGGGATTCATGGAATGAAAAAAAAAAAGAGCCTGGCTAGGCTAGTACCTAGCCGGGCTCTAGCTGTATAAAAAAAAATAGAATGAAAATCGAATGAAAAGAATTGCAATATAAATAAATTATAATATATTAAATAATATATAATAATGAATAGAAATCAAATAGAAATAAAAAAAAGAGATAAGATATAAAGATGGCTTTTAAAAACCTACTTTTCGGCAGTCCTAGTATCCAATACATCATTGCCATTAACGCCGACTTCATTTACTAGTTCATGATACTGGCAAACCATCAATCTCTCATCATCTGGCCCTGGTCCACCTAAGAAAGTGTTGATCGCGTTGCGATCATAAGATATCCACTGGCCTCGCACATATGACCGTCTCTGCACGTCAACACCATGGTCTTCGATGGCATTGGCATAAAACTCTCTTACTAACTCCGAGTCAAAGTATCGGTCTGGCTCTGCAACGCGCCTCCACTGCCTCCTGATGATCTCATTAAGGAAGTCATCAAACTCACCAGGCTGGAGTGCAACTAGCCTTTCCTTAATGAAATTACAGTTCATCAGAGAACTGTATGCTTCTGAAGCTGCTGGACTCTTGAACTTTAGTGGGTCAAAATAGGGCACATCCCTAGCTCTATTGGCACCTTTGCCTCTCCTGGAGGTACCAAAAGTACTAGTGACCTTAGTGCGAGCCATTTGCAAGATAAAATAGAACCAGGATTACTCCAATGCAGATAAAGAGAACTTATCAACTCATGATCAGTGTATTATGCAAGCCATGCATGAAACCAAGCAAATTCAAAAATCAGAGCGATTAGTTATCATGCATTGTAAGGTTCAATTATCATATTTCCAAATGCTAACAAAATTCTTAAGAGCATGCTTAAACTACACCAATGACTAACTGAAGCAGTTTACTTAAGAATCAACAATTCAAAATAGGGCATTTAACTGGGAAATGTTGTTAGGCTCAAGGGACAAATATATTCACAAGTATCAAGGCAACATTATGCATTCAATAATCATCACAAACAAATTCAAAGCATCAATGTTACTTAACCAGAATAAATTGCCAAATTCACTGAGCAGTCAAAAGTATTCACCAATCACATAACCACAACCAATATTGAATACAAAGGCTTTATTGACCATTAATCCTAAAAACATGTGATTCTAAAAGCCTAAGTTTTCTACCCTAAGGATTGCTTAACTACACAGAGAACTAAGGATTTTAATCGTAAAATATTTTCAAAACTTTAAAAACATGCCTAGAATAGCAATAGAAAGGTGTAGGGAGAAGGCTTTTGAGTGAAAAAGGGGGAATGAAAGGTAGAGGGAAGCAAGGGAACGCTCACAATGAACAGGGGAGAGGTGAAAATGGCCTTCCCCTGTCCAGATTTTTGAATTTATGCTGGGGCGGGCAACTGTACTCCACTTGCGCTCAATGTAGGTGGAGCGCGTGTTAAAATTTTTCCTGGAGCGGGATGCAGCGCTTCACCTACGCTCAGCGCAGGTGAACCGTAGAAAACAGGATTGAATTTGTATTTTTGCGCTTCTCTCGCACTCAGCGCAAGTGAAGCGCAGAAAACAGAATGCTACATGCATTTCTGCGCTTCTCCTGAGCTTTTTCAATGGTTGTTTCTTGCAGATGATAAAGTATGTTTGAATTAAAATATGTTATTCAAACATTTCTCTTTGTTGCTTTTGCTTAGTCTCCTGAGCTTTTCTTGTGCTTTCTTTTGAATTGGTGATGATGATATTTCCGTTGTGATACCACCCTTTAGAGAAAGCATTGAATGCTATTCAATCCATCGTGAGACACGCTTCTGGGTGTCTTCATAATTCTGACAGAGTACAACGTTGGTGCTGCTATAAAGCTGCCATCGTTGTTTCTGCAATTTCTGCGTTGCAGAGATTTCCTCAGTGGTGTATGAAATTCAAAATCACCAGGAAAGGTCTATGTATTTCTTGCCATAAACGTGTTTGAAAAACTACGTGCAGCAGAGGTTCAGAAAAGTCTTCACAAGCTTCAGCAGAGAGTGCCACGTCATAAGTGAGACTTCAGACAGCACTGATGCTTCAGACGGGTTGAACTACTTCAGACAGCTCCAACTCTTCAGACGAGTCCTGCTTCTTCAGACAGCTTCGTTTCTTCAGAAGGCTTCTTTGCTTCAGACAGCTTCTTTTCTTCAGAAGGCTTCCTTGCTTTATGTTGTCTTCATATGGTCTTCACGTATTCAGACAACTTCTTTATCTTCAGAATGCTTTGTGTTGTCTTCATATGGTCTTTACGTCTTCAGACAGCTTCTTTATCTTCAGAATGCTTTATGTTGTCTTCATATGGTCTTTACGTCTTCAGACAGCTTCTTTATCTTCAGAATGCTTTATGTTGTCTTCATATGATCTTCACGTCTTCAGACAGCTTCTTTATCCTTGATCCTGCATTTGTTCTTCTGATCCTAATCTTCTGATTATTATTTCATCCTGAAACACAATCAACAAACCAATACCTTTCTCAGTAGAATCTGTTTATATAATCTTATTTGTTAATCATTAAAACTACAGGATGTTAAGTCTTTGAGTCAAGTTTGAATGCTCAAACTGATTAATAGACTTCACAATCTCCCCCTTTTTAATGATGACAAATAAGATATGTTTAACTTACAAAATGTTTTAAGGAAAGATGGGTAAGTATATAAAAGACTCCCCCTATCTATAATACTCCCCCTGAGAAGAACATTTATTCTTTTAGTTTGTTAAATGTTACACATTGTTATCATTATTCTAACAAGATTAGATATGGTTAACTTATCTTTTGAAAACTAGATGTTAATCTTTCAGATACCAATTATGTTAGTCTTTTTAGACACCAATTATTATTGTTGTTATTGAAAACTAATATTACCATATTTTATTTACTTATCACAGATACTGATTGTTAGTCCCTTTTAAATCATTTTGTGAGTTAAATATTTCTCCCCCTTTTGTCATTAATTAAAAAGGTTCATGGTTTCATATGGTTGAGTTCTGTGAGTGAATGGTTCATTTATTTTATATTTACTTAAACAATCATTCTGATTCTTTACGGATCAAGCGCTTACCATCAGTTATATTTTTGTTATTTTTCAGATACCGAAGATCAAGAAATGAATATCAATTGTTAGAAAAAATACAGTAACTTCTTATACCAAATAAATGATACAACCATTGATAAACAAAACTGAAATAAATACAGAAATACACAAGTTTAAATTTTCTCAAACATTTGATAAATTCAAAAAGCAGGTTTTCACAAAAAGGAAAGAGGTTACATTCCAAAAATAGAATGCATCCATCCATTGCTTCCTCCGGAGATTCCTTCGAAGGCCTGAGGCATAGCCTTATAGGCTTCATCTCTTTTAAAGCTATCACCACTCCTTCTGCTGCAGAAGCTTCAGGAGTTGCCTCAGAGCCCCAGACTTCATCCCAACCGTGCCGTGGTGCACGCCTTTTCCTTCTAGCCCCTGGGACAGTGGAGGTGCATCATGTAAGACTGTGTCTCGATCATTAGTCACCACCTTACTTCCAAGAACCACTTTGTCAGTAGTTCTTCTAATAAGATTGACTATTCTGGGATCACCCAGTGATCTTCCAGTCCACCTGTGATGCAGCAAGATCACCATGGTCCAAGTATAGAGAAACGGGTTTTCAGATGAACCCTTTCCCTTACTCTTCATTCCATACATCATCCAAGAGGACTTGATCTTTGCCTCAACATGTTTCAGAGGTCCTTCTTCTGTTTTCCTTTGCTTCTTCATCATCCTTTTGGAAGCCACTTACTCAGAACCTTAGACAAAGCTATAGAGGAGCTTTGAAGATGTGAGTTTGTGTGAAGGGCTCTAGTGAATTTATAGGACTTTGAAGCAAGGGTAAAATAGAGAAGTAAGGAAAATGAATCCATTGGATTGTTGTTCACGCGATGTATATGGGCTCAGATAGCTTTTGATGATGGCAGTTTCAAATCTTGAAAGTATCGAAACGTGCATCATTGATTGGTCATAGATGAAGCTCTATAGGAAACTGAGTCATTAGCATGGATAAAGTAAGTTTTGGAAAACGTTTAAAGACTTTTAAAAAAGAGACAAAAAACGTATTGAAGATATTACTTTTCGAAACACTTTTAAGAACAGAAGGGAAAATAAAATGGAATATGTGAGAAAACATTTAAGAAAAGAAATGTTTGAAATCAGATCTTTATGGTATCAAATCAGAGGATTTTATGATTATTATTTATTTGAGAAGCTTTTAATATGTTGAGTCTTTTATGTTATTAATTAAAGTTTTAAGGTGAAGTGATGTTACCATTAGATTTCTCATTATTCTCTAGATGGAAGAAGGCTTTTCTGGCATTGTACCTTACTTTGAAGATTTTTCTTCTTGTGCGGTCACTTGATGTCTGCCAATCCTCCTTTAGTCTTTTGTCTTTTTGTGCTTCAGAGAATCTTTGAACAATCATCTTAACCTGTCCCTCAAAGATTGAAATAGACTTTAATAACTTGAGTTTACATTTCTTTAACATTTCTGACCCACAATTTCAGGGGATTCACCGAGACCCTTCTGAACAGGTTCAGAAAGTAGAAATGTTACTAAGTCAAAATTATCTTTTCAAGCGTAGAGGTAGGCTTAGTGCTTTGTGTATCACTTGTCTTAACATTTCTGACCCATAATTTCAGTAAGTTCATTGTGAACTGTCTGAACAGGTTCAGACAATGGAGATGATATCACACTTAGACATGCTTGTTGCCTTGATTCATCCTTTTTACACATGGCATTTCCTCCGGTTGATCTTCTTTTAGCTTATTTTCAGAGGCATGTTTTCTGAGACATGCACAACCTAAAAATACCTTTCAGTAGCATATGATATTACTTGATAGAATTAGTTAATCATTAAAACAAGTGTCTTAGGTTAATAGTTTCAATTTTATTATATTTCAGCAAGAATTTATATAAATTTTAATTTTGTCCTTATCTTATTCAGTTAATTGATTTTATCTTTTAGTTGTACTAATTAAAGAAGTGTGTTAAGTTAATGATTCATTTAAGCATACATAGTTATAAGAGAAACAGTATAAACAGTCATAGATCACACCGAATGTATCAAGAATGGAACAAAGCGGAATACTAATTATTATTATCAAATGAAAATTAACAGAGAAATGAAGAGACACAAGAGAATCATTGATCATCAGATAGGTTCTCAGTAATCATCAACATTCTTCTTTTCAGTTCAGAGCCCCTTTCTTAAGCTTCTTCTCAGCAGCTCTCAATCTTCTTGCGAGCCTGGAAATTTTGCTATTTGCCTTCTTCTGATGATTTGCACCCTACATTACCCCCTTTTCCTTTTTCGAGACTTTAAGTGGGTATCTTCAGTTCCTTCTTCATTGCGTATAGCAAAAAGAGGAGGAATCACCACTTGATTCTCAGGAGCTTCTTCTCTTTTGAAAAGAGTCCGGTCTAACTCAGCATACACAGCCGGAGTGAAGAAGTCAGGAGGTGGTTGGTCAAAGAGACTTTTCATAGGAAATCCCTTGTGCAATAGGATTTTCATGATTAGGGTGTTATGAGGATAGAAATTCTCATTGCCTAACTCATCTCTGTAGATACAACAGCACCCAAGGAAGGTTGACTTTCCTTTTTGACAGCAAGAGTCCCAGTACAAACCGTTCCATCATGCTTATAGTCAAATTGTTTCTTCCTCTGGGAAGAATGCAGCAGTTTAGTATAGCAAGGAGGGCTCTGGGTGTGCTCAGAAGTTGAGAGGGTCTGAAAGGAGCAATCCTTCTTCTTCCAAACAGATGTTGGTCTAGAACAAAAGTTCCACCATGGAGAGATTCCCATCTCTGGAAGTATTTTTCTCCTCTGTCAGGAACACCTATGACTTCAGCAATAAGTTGGGTATTCACAATCAGTGACCTTCCCATTACTTTCGTTTCAATCCCAGTTCTGTTGGGTTCAGATGTGACTTTGATGTTTTCCCAGAACTCCATTACACTTTTCTCATGCCATGGAGAGGAAATGTTGCTGAAGAAGGGAGTCCATCCAGCAACATCAAAATATTCAGAAACCTTGTAATCTGCCTCATCGAATTCTGATAGATTTATCATCTTACATGGGATGATCTTCTCATCAGAAACTGAGAGAGCGGAGTTACTTGGTAGTCCTGAAGTATTTGCCATGAGTACAATAGGGCAGTTGATCTGTCTGAGATGAGAGTGCTTTGGCCTTTTGGGGAAAGGATTTGATTTGAGTGTAATTTCCATGTTGATAATCCAATCCTTTTATATAGGTAGGAGATCGTGCTTCAAGCATTGATGAAGTGACGGTTGGGTACTGAGCCGGTGTGGGAAATAGTGCATCGTGCCGATTGAGAGAAACCGTTTAATGATTCAATGATTCACATCGTGCCGTTAAAAAATTAACAATTATGACTAACATACACGACTCTTCATCTATTTTACAGATTGCATGCAGCAATTAATGATCACACATACATTCATGCATGCAGTGCAGATAATTTACACACAAAACAAGTAATACGCATACATATATAGGCCATTTATTATGCAGCAATTTATTTTCACACAAGTACACTTATGTAATAATAATTTCAATAAAACAAAACATTCAGCAAATAAGCAGTTATATTTTAAACTTAGATTTAAACAAAGATAGGAAAGGTGTTACCCGGTTGTGATCTAGAGATAGATACACTTTCCTTTTCCAGCTATATCCTTCTGAAAGATGCCTTGTATGAGTAATGAGTTTTAAGGAAGTGATTTATTTTCTCATTATCATTCTTCAGAGTTGCTTCAGCTTGGGTGAGATTTCCATCTTCTGAGGATCTACTCCTTCTGCATTTGTTAGATGCTCAACCCGAAGGTGAGCTCTGATACCAATTGTTAGAACCACAGGAAACACTAGAAGGGGGGGTTGAATAGTGTTTTAAGCTTTTTGATAGTTTTTTGGAAATCTTTAATTTAAATCATGAAGATGAGCAACGTTCAAAACAAGTCTTAAGATCAGAGATAGTTAAAACGTGCAGAAGATAAGAAAAACAGAGTTTCTTCTAAAGCTTAAGATTGTTTTAAACAGAGGCTTCTCAAAGTATCTTCTGAAGATTATTACAAAGTGTATTTTCAGAACTGTTTCTGAAATACTTCAGACGACTAGAGGTTGTCTGAAGTCTGTTCCTGATTTCTGAACTGATCTCTTTCAGACTTGCTTACAGAGAATTTATTTCAGAAGTTCTTCAAGGAACATTCTTTGTAAAGCTCCAAAAGATATAAGAGCCATCTCATGTTTTATACATATGAAAGGTCATTTTATTGAAATATTTGTGTTAAGTTTATTATAGAAAATACTTTTCAAATTCCAACATAAATATGAAAACTGGAAGTAGAAGAGATTAAAGAAAAACTTAGGCATAGAGATTTCAGACATGCTTTTAAAGAGGCTTGTCTGAAGTTTTTCAGACGACTGGTAAAAACTAATTTAAAAGATGTTTTGTGCCCTTTTTTAAAATATCAGATTAACTAATCTGACCCCTTGATTTGTATAAAAAGGAATTAATAAGAGATAAGGGTAAGAGAACTTAGGCAAGGAATTTATCCTGGTTCACCCACAAACCCGTGAGCTACATCCAGTCCCAGAGGCAAACCACCACTGGATTTTCCACTATCTGAATCCACAGATACAAGTATTGTTCACAGCCTCTTCAGGCACAACGAGTACAGTCTCTCCAGACACAACAAGTACAGTCTCTCCAGACACAAACAAGTATTCTTTCTGTCAGCCTCTCCAGCTCTACCAACAAGTATTCTTTTCTGTCAAGCCTCTCAGGCTCTACAACAAGTATTCTTTTCTGTCAAGCCTCTCCAGGATCTACAACTCAGTATTCTTTCTTCCACCAAGCCTCTGCAGGCTCTCTGACACTTATTCAAGTGTAGAGTATTCTTTCTTCCACCAAGCCTCTCCAGGGCTCTCAGACACACAAAGTGTTTTTAAATTAAACTAAGTTTAAGTTTCCACGAAACATACACTTAATCTTTTCCTGTACTAGAGGTTAACTGAGTACTACTCAGGATACAATGGATAAATCTAAGTACAAGGTTAAGACAGTGATAGAAGTGTATAAGTTTGAGTACAATCCCTGTCTCTGATAAGAGGAATAACATCCTCTGAGAATTGGCTAGGTAGATGCTGACTTTAAGCTCCAGCCTTGTTCTCCAGCCATTGGTTTCCATGGGTTACATTCTCACCCGTATCATTGGAAAAACCAAGGCATACTTGCAGCTTCAAACCATCTTGGTTCATATGAGATTAAGCACAGCCTGGTAGGTTGTTCAACTGAACAACTACAATTTTGACTAGCATAGTTGATTCAAGTAAGTGTGGTCAACACTGATAGGATTTTCTGATGCATCTTGATCAACTGATTGAACCATGTGAATGAGTTCAACATCTTCAAATTCTTCCTTGAGGCTATTTATATGTTCTGTTGGAATATAGCCGTTTGAAGATGATTCATAATACCGTTGAGATGTTGATGATGTGGCTCATATAGCCGTTATGTAATAGTGTCTCAAACGGTTGCTTCTTCTTTAGCAGATATGTGTTCAGATAGTCTTGTTCTGACACTTCTGTAGATGAGCTCTTTTAGAGAGATTTTCTTGATATTGTTTTGCATGTTCTCTCTCTTGATATCCTTTTTACTTTTCTTCAGCTGACTTCTGATTTCTCTAGCTTTTCTTAGGAGTGTATATGAGGAGGTATCCGTTGGATTTGTCCTCTTGCTTATTTTGTATAAGCTCCTTTTCTGTTTGCTTCCTGACACCATTTCTCCTTTCTTCTTTGAGTGAGGTGTCTTTTTCAATGGCTGTTTCTTGCAAGATGATAAAGTATGTTTGAATTAAAATATGTTATTCAAACATTTCTCTTTGTTGCTTCTGCTTAGTCTCCTGAGCTTTTCCTGTGCTTTCTTTTGAATTGGTGATGATGATATTTCCGTTGTGATACCACCCTTTAGAGAAAGCATTGAATGCTATTCAATCCATCGGTGAGACACGCTTCTGGGTGTCTTCATATTCTGACAGAGTACACGTTGGTGCTGCTATAAAGTGCCATCGTTGTTTCTGCAATTTCTGCGTTGCAGATATTCCTCAGTGGTGTATGAAATTCAAAATCACCAGGAAAGGTCTCTGTATTTCTTGCCATAAACGTGTTTGAAAAAGGTACGTGCAGCAGAGGTTCAGAAAAGTCTTCACAAGCTTCAGCAAGAGTGCCACGTCATAAGTAGACTTTCAGACAGCACTGATGCTTCAGACGGGTGAACTACTTCAGACAGCTTCCAACTCTTCAGACGAGTCCTGCTTCTTCCAGACAGCTTCATTTCTTCAGAAGGCTTCTTTGCTTCAGACAGCTTCTTTTCTTCAGAAGGCTTCCTTGCTTCACGTCTTCAGACAGCTTCTTTTCTTCAGAATGCTTTGTTGTCTTCATATGGTCTTTACGTCTTCAGACAGCTTCTTTATCTTCAGAATGCTTTATGTTGTCTTCATATGGTCTTTACGTCTTCAGACAGCTTCTTTCTTCAGAATGCTTTATGTTGTCTTCATATGATCTTCACGTCTTCAGACAGCTTCTTTATCCTTGATCCTGCATTTGTTCTTCTGATCCTAATCTTCTGATTATTATTTCATCCTGAACACAATCAACAAACCAATACCTTTCTCAGTAGAATCTGTTTATATAATCTTATTTGTTAATCATTAAAACTACAGGATGTTAAGTCTTTGAGTCAAGTTTGAATGCTCAAACTGATTAATAGACTTCACAAGAATACTAGTGGTAGTGTGTACCCAAGAAGATTGTAATTTGGTTGATTGAGTAAGAAATCCTACTAGGTGTAGGGACTGGACGTAGCCTCAGGTTGGAAGAGGTGAACCAGTATAAAATCTTGGTGTCCTACTCTCTTCCCTACTCTCCTTACTTATTGCATGTGCATGAAAATATTTTGAAAACTATTTAATACCTAAGTAAGTGTTAACTATTTAATATCAAAGCTGAATGTCCTCAATTAAAAAAGGAACCAAAGCCATTCCAGAAGAAGAAAGCCATGATGGCTACATGGGATGACTCAGATAGCTCCTCAGAAGAAGATTCTGAAGAAGAAACAGCCAACCTTGTCTCATGGCTGGAAGTGACAATGAAGAAAATGAGGTAATCACTTATCATCCTACTGCATATAGAGAACTAGAAGATGCCTTTGAAAACCTTTTATCTGACTCACACACACTAGCTAAAAAATGTGCACTTCTTAAAGAACAACTCACTAAAACCAAAGAAGAGAATGAAAAGCTAAAAGAAGACAATGATAGGTTAATTAAAACAAATCAATGTCTTCAACAATCTCATCTTAAATTATCAGAACAAATAAAACAGATTAAAGATAACTCTGCAGAAGATATCAAGTCTGCATCACTGCAGAAGGAGAATCATCTTCTGCAGAAGAAAATTGATGAATTGCAGTTAGATTTAAGTAAATTTGTTAGCAGTACACATAACCTAAATAAATTAATTGGGAATAGCAGAGAAGTCTCTAATAAAAAAAGATTAGGATATAACCAAGATCTATTTTCAAAGAACCATAAAACTGTTTTTGTCCCTGCCAAAAGGAAACCTCCAAATTGTTCTTGGTGTAACAGATTTGGACATGTCCACCAAAACTGTTACAGAAGGAAAATGAGCTTCATAAGAAAGGTATCTAACCACTCAGGACCCAAGAAGATTTGGGTACCTAAGCTTTGTTATCTTCTGATGTAGGAACTAGTAGAAAAATCCAAGAAGAAAGACCTATGGTTCTTGGACAGTGGATGCTCAAGACATATGACTGGGAGACAGAAGCAAATTCTTCCAGCTACAACGAATGGAAGGTGGAACAGTAACCTTTGGAGACAACAAGGCTCAAATCAAAGGTATTGGAAAGATAGGTATCAAGTGTAGGAACACAGGGAAACACTAGAAGAGGGGTTGAATAGTGTTTCTGAATATTTTGAAAGCTTTTCGCAAACAGGTGTTAAAAACACGATTTCAGACAGGCTCTTAAAGGACTATCTGAAGTTTTTAGACGGTATAAAAATACTGATTTAAAACAATGTTTTATGCCTTTATAACATATCAGATTAATTTCTCTAACCCTTGATTAGTATAAAAAATTGACAAGAGATAAGAGTAAGAAACTTAGTCAAGGAATTTATCCTGGTTCACTCACTACCACTATGAGCTACGTCCAGTCCCAATGGCAAACAACCACTGGATTTCCACTATATGAATATTCTGATTACAAACTTGAATATGAGTACAGTCTCTCCAGACACACGACGAGTACAGTCTCTCCAGACACAACGAGTACCAGTCTCTTCAGACACCACGAGTACAGTCTCTCCAGACACAACGAGTATAGTCTCTCCAGACACCACGAGTACAGTCTCTCCAGACACAACGAGTACAGTCTCTCCAGACACCACGAGTACAGTCCCCAGACACAACGAGTACAGTCTCTCCAGACACAACGAGTACAGTCTCTCCAGACACCACGAGTACAGTCTCTCCAGACACCAACAAGTATTCTTTTCTGTCAAGCCTCTTCAGGCTCTACCACAAGTATTCTTTTCTATCAAGCCTCTTCAGGCTCTACCAAAGTATTCTTTTCTGTCAAGCCTCTTCAGGCTCTACCACAAGTATTCTTTTCTGTCAAGCCTCTTCAGGCTCTACCACAAGTATTCTTTTCTTTCAAGCCTCTTCAGGCTCTACCACAAGTATTCTTTTCTGTCAAGCCTCTTCAGGCTCTACCACAAGTATTCTTTTCTGTCAAGCCTCTTCAGGCTCTACCAAGGTTTACAAAGAAAGGGGTTTAAGCTTTTAAACTATCCAAGTTTGAAGCTCAAACCAATACAATGTACAATAAAAACTGAGGTATGCTCAGGATATACAAATGTGTACAAAGAATTCTATCAGAGAGTTTTTACGGAGTAAAAACTTGCAGCGTGATGTTTCTCTTGACTTTCTTGTATATTGATTTTCTTTCTTTCTCTTCGTTGTTCTTGATGGTCTTCATAGAGGGGTATTTATACCCAAACTTTAATCCATTGGAATACCACCGTTTAGAGATAGCATTAAATGCTATTTAATCCGTTGTGAGACATGCTTCTGAGAGCTCTGATATTTCTGACACGATACAAGGTTTCTCTTGCATTAAGGCTGCTACAAATGTTGTTGCAGAGGCTGCGTTGCAGAGATTTCCTCAGTGGTGTATGAAATTCAAAATCACCAGGAAAGGTCTCTGTGTTCCTTGCCGTAAATGTGTTTGAAAAGGTACGTGCAGCAGAGGTTCAGAAAAGTCTTCACAAGCTTCAGCAGAGAGTGCCACATCAAGTGAGACTTCAGACAACACTGATACTTCAGACGGGTTGAGCTACTTCAGACAGCTTCAACTCTTCAGACGAGTTCTGCTTCTTCAGACAGCTTCAACACTTAGTCTTTTTATGTAGGCTCATAGTGACTCTTGCTGAAATCATAGATAAATCATTAAAACATATATGTATCTATGATAAATATTTTAACTCAAATTTGTTAAGCATTAAAACTTGGGAATTGAGTTGTCTTAAACATCATATTTTCTTATGATATTTTGAGACTCAACATTCTCCCCTTTTTAATGATGACAAAATTGTTTAAAATACATAAATCTGAAAGGAGTTTTAAAGATAAAAGTATAAATAGCTCCCCCTCAGATGGTGATCTCTTAAACTGATTGGATCAAAAATCAATTTCTTATTTACTCCCCCTGAGTCCTGTAGTCACTTCAGATTCAGATTTTGTTAGATTTTAATACTCCCCCTTTTGTCATCAATCAAAAGGGAATATCAGAGCTAAACAGTAACAGAGCAATAAATTCACATAAAACATATATCATAGTGTTAACAATGAACTCAAAAAAAGATGAGATAAGCCACTTATTGTCTATATGGGAATGTTCAGATAAAGAAACAAACAATCAGACACTTGTCATAAGCATGAAAATAAACAAAAGACAATGGCTAAAATGAACAGTTTAATCTTTCTTCTTCAGCAAGGCCTCAGTGAGAAAGGAAATCAAGTCATCCTTGGCTTTGTTGATTGCAGCTTCCGCTGAGGTTTTCAAGTCTTGCTGACCAGATCTGATAAGCTGCTGTTCTTGAAGAATCTGATCTTGTTGAGCAATCAGATGCTTAGTCTTCTGCTCTTGATCAACACACTTCTTTTCAAGTTTCTACACTTTGGACTTCAGCTTCATATTTTCCTTAGCCAAGTCTTGCTCAGATTCATAGAAGATGAGCTGGATGTAGGGGCAAACAAATCTAAGCACTCCAAATCCTGGCTGTAGTCTGTAGTCAGATGGGCTGAACACAGGGCAAAAGAAGGTGCCAATAGGATTCAGCAGAACCCAATCTTCATGGAAAGAGTCAGCAGGTGGGGGAAAGTGATCTCTCATATAGTGATATTTGACAGTGGTTGACTTTCCAAGTCCAATACCAGAATCAACATCAGGACCAGTTGATCCAGAAGAAGATCCAGCATCTTCTCTGATCTTCCAGTAAGAGGACCACATCCAATCTTGAAGTAGATGATCCAGGCCTCCTCCTAGATTTGTGATGAATTCTGGTAAAGATTCCCACTCTGATGGACTCATCACTTCAGACACAGGTGAGTTTTTCTTTGAATAGATTTTAGCTTCTTTGAATGACTCTCCTGTAGGGGATACCTAGGAACTATTCTATCAGGTTTCACCAAGATTTTAGTGGTTGGCCTGATTGAACAAGTTCTAGGTGGCCTGTAGCCTCTCATCCCAACTCCCTTGTGCAGATCCCTCTGAAACAACTCAGACTCAGTGTTCAGCTGCCTCACAAAGCTCCATTCATCATTAGACAGCCTCAGGGAATCATTTGAGAATGGATTGATGAGAGCCCAAATATGTGCAGGAGGGACACCTTCCTGATCTTGTCTAATCCACCTGAAAAAGCACTGTATTGAGTTCTTACTTCAGCAGCAGTTTTCCTGATTAAGCCAGGATGCAAGGATACAGCAGGTGCTGATCTGAAATACTGTAGCTCTTCAGACAGGGTGCTAAACTTGGGCAGTGAGCAGGGATCAGCAAGCACTTGCTCTTCTTCAACAGAGAGCTCTTCTTCCAGAGAAGGTGTAGGAGGTGGAGGTGATGAAGGTAAGAGTGGTATTAGAGCAAGGTCATGGGTTTGTGGGGAAGGTAATGTAGGCTCAGAGAGTTGATTCTCTGAAGGTTATGGTGAGGTAGGTTCAGAGGGTTTGGAAGGTTCAGAGGGTTGGTTTTCTATTTGTGGAGGTGGTGATGGTTGTGATAGAGGTGAAGATGGTTGGTTTATAGGTGATAGGGGTTTTGGTGAAGGTTGTGGTGAAGGTTGTGATGAAGGTTGTGGTGAAGGTTGATGAGGTGTTTGTTTTTTTGGTGAGGAGGGTGGTGAAGGAGTTACATTATCAAATCTCACCTTAATTCTCTTGTAGGGAGGCTTGGTTACCTCATATTCTTTGTCTTTGCTTTCCTTCTCCCTTTGTGCTTGTTTTTCTTCCCTTTTCCTTTAAAGTATTGTTGAGCTTTAACAAAATTTTGATACTTCTCAGCTTCATCTTCTGTTGTCAGCTGAGAGGCAATACTTCTAGTCACCTAGGTTCAGGTGCAGTCTGAAGTAGCTTGCCTTTGGTTCTCCTTCTCTGAGGTGCACTTGACCTCTTCCTTTTCTTTGCTCCCTCAGCTATGGTTGCTTGCCTATCATCTTCAGCATAGGCCAATTGTGAAGCAATAGCAATAGCTCTATCAGTCTTTTCTTGTTCTGCTTTCTTCTCCAGCTCCTCCTGCTCCAAGGCAGTAGCCAATGCTGCCACCTGAATGAGTTCAGGATCAGATGGGCATGCAGCCAATGGCTCAGCTATAACTACATCAGTTTCATCTGCTTGAGCCTGTCCTTCCATTTCAGAAGTAGGCTGTGGAGTCTGTACAGGTTCAGACAACTGACCCACAATTTCAGATGGCCTTTGAGATGCCTTCTGAACAGGTTCAGACACCTGACTTTGCACAGATGTAGATGCTACCTTAGCAGCACTCCTTACAGGTAGC